>JAPPVO010000031.1:181551008-182151008 GCA_030407325.1 Camellia japonica
GCACCAATGGTTAGTCGTCATGCTTTTGAAGCTGTTGATCGTACATTTAGGGACATATTGAAAAATACAGAACATTGTTCAGGGGATAGGGTTTTTGGTGGAAAACTATTTGTGCTTGGTGGTGACTTTAGACAAATATTGCCTGTCGTACCTAGAGGTGGCGTGAACAAACAGTGGAAGCTTCATTACCTAAGTCAACAATTTGGGAGCATTGTCAAGTTTTGCATCTTACCAGAAATATGTGTGTTACAGCACAAGATATTTCTAATCATACGCATCATGAATTACGTGACTTTGCAGAGTGGATTAAATTGGTTGGTGAAGGGAAAATAATGGGAAGCTCATTTAGTGAAGGCTATGAACCTAATTAGATACAGATACTAGAAAAATTTGTTATAAAAAATGAAGAAAGAGATTTGCACCAGCTAATCGATGCCACCTATCCTGATTTCATAAATAAATATCAGGATATGTCGTACTTAAAAGAACGAGGCATTTTAGCTCCTAAAAATAGTGATGTTGATGAAATCAATTCTATTATGCTTTCGATGCTTCCTGGAGAGATGAAAACTTTTAACAGTGCGATAAATTGTGTCCAACAAAGTGAGAGCAATGTTCAAGACATGAACCCTCCTGAACTTTTGCATTCTTTGAATTTACCAGGACTCCAAATCATTGTTTGCAGTTGAAAGTTGGAACACCAATAATGCTTCTAAGAAATGTCAACCAATCTTTGGGATTATGCAATGGCACTCGATTAATTGTTGATAAGATGGGAAATCGAGTAATTGAAGCTAGAGTTATTACAGGGTCTAGAGTTGGTGAGAAAGTACTACTTTCACGTATTGTTTTAACACCTTCCAAAAATCATGCTCCTTTTACAATGAAAAGAAGGCAATTTCCAATAAAGTTGGCATTCGTGATGACAATAAATAAGAGTTAAGGGCAAACTTTGAAGAATGTGGGCCTTTATCTTCCGAATCTAGTCTTCTCTCATGGCCAACTGTATGTAGCTCTATCATGTATCACCTCTCCATCAGGCTTAAAGGTGTTGATTATTAATAAACAAGGCATACCGGATGATGTCACCAAAAATGTAGTTTACATAGAAGTTTTTAGTGGCATTGATCAATAATTTTGTTCAAGAGTTTCAAATGTGTTTCATTTTCCTAAAAACAATTGTTTTATTATTTCTCTTCATATATTGATTGTTTAAAATAAGTAATTTCATACATGAAAACTGTTGGAAAATTTGGTTTATAAGGCTTATTTTGGGCCAACTTTGAGTCCAAAATTGAATGGGCCCCAAACGTCTTTTAGGGTGGGTTTGAAAAGGTGACGTGTTCCTTGCCGCATGACAAGTCACACGGTGAAGACGGTACGTCAAAACCATTTATGGGTGAATGGGAAGTTGACGTCGTTTTCGGGTTCGTGGAATTGAACATTTAAGTTTTAAATGTGGGTTTCCTTGTGTGGCTTGTCCCACATTGAAACTTTAAGAGATTTTTGTTGAGTATATAAGCTCTAGCCTACAACACTTGGGTTGGGCCCCAAGGGGCACCCCAAGTTTGTAAAAGGGAGGAGTTATGGACAAAGTGAACCTTAGCCCAAACCACCACACACACGGGCGCGCCGCCATCCGGCCGAGCCGGGTCGGGTCGGTTCTAATATTAATTTTTTGGACAAAATTCGTTTGAATTTTTTCAAAAATTATTGCGGGAATTTAATTCAAATTTGAATTCAAATTGTTGTCCAAACAATTGTGTCTCTTCCTTTTATTTCATAACAGATTTTTCAGTCCAAACAGTTTTTCAAACTGTTCAAAACCGGACAGATACATAACTGTCAAGACAGTTTCAAATTTGGACAATTTTGTTGCAAATTTGTTTGAATGTTGAATGCTATCTATTCAATTCAAAATAGCACCTGTTCACTTCCACAAAGTACCTGTTCGGGTCAAATTTTTTGCCTATAAATACAGCCATGTTCCAGCAGGTTTGGTAGTCCAAAAAAAAATCTGAAATTGTCTCTTGTCTTGTCTAGATTTTATTGGTTTTGCAGAAAAAATTTCAGAGAGTTAGAACATAGGTTTGGTTCGCCGTTCAATTTGTTTTGGAGTGCTACTACAAATTGGTTAAGATCATTGTATCCTGGGAGATAGACGCTACTCAACCGTAAGCACCGTAGCGGGGCGAATCTGTCTTAAGGACAGAGTGTCACACACTCGACTTGATCTTTTATTTTTCGTTTGGTTGACAAAATAAATTTTGTAAGTTTCATTTTATTTTGTTTGAATTAGTTTCAATTTATTTTATTTACACAGAAGATTGTTCCAACAATCTTAAGACAGATTCGAATTATTCTTTTCACAGAATTTTTCGTTTGTTTCCCTTTCTCTTTATTCTTTTATAGAAATTATTTTCTGTGAATTTACAATATAATATTCTGGTTGGAAAAACAAATAGTGATTATATGCTATTTGACAGATAGTAGTAATATACTGTCTATTTTCTTTAACAACTAGTAGTAATATACTTGTGTCATTAACAATTTAGAATATTTATTTGTGGAATTTTGTCAGAAATTAATTTTGGTTTTCTTAATTTATTTCTGAGTGTTCATTAATTAAAAATTTATGTTTCAGTTTTTTTTTTAATTATTGAAGTGTTACAGAAATTTAATTTTCTATGTAGAATTAATTTGGTTAAATAAAATTTTATTTTATTTCCAACTTAATTGAAAAATAAAAGTTACATTTTTGTTTCTTTTATTTTTACAAAATTTAATTATGTGAATTTGGATTAATTTTCTGTGTAGTATAAATTCTAATTATAATTTTGTTTTATAATTTAGAATTCATGGCTATTGAAACAAATACTCAAACAAGTACTAATGTGGTGGCTGCAATTGCACCAACCCTCTCTACGGTTGTGACAGTACCGGTAAATCACGGTGAGAAGCTAGAGAAGTTCTCAGGAATTGATTTTAAAAGATGGCAACAAAAAATGTTGTTCTATCTTACAACTCTGAACCTAGCTCGTTTCCTCCGTGAGGATGCTCCTATATTGAAAGAGGATGAAACCGATCGGCAAGTGGTTGCTGCGGTTGATGCCTGGAAACATGCCGATTTTCTTTGCCGAAACTATATCTTGAATGGACTTGACAACACATTATACAATGTCTACAGTCCTATCAAGACAGCAAAGGAACTTTGGGAGTCTTTGGAGAAGAAGTACAAAACGGAAGATGCCGGCTCAAAGAAATTTGTGGTTGGAAAATTCTTAAACTTTGTAATGGTTGATTCTAAGACTGTGATCAGCCAAGTTCAAGATCTCCAACTCATTCTGCATGACATTCACGCAGAAGGCATGTCTCTCAGTGAATCCTTCCAAGTTGCAGCTTTAATTGAGAAATTACCATAAGGCTGGAAGGAATTCAAGAACTACCTGTAGACGTCCCTGAACGCCTCGGGAGGGTTAAGTCCCGTTCCGTTCATATTGGGGTCACTACAGTTCAAGGACTCAAATATCATGGTTCTTAATCTTGAACCAAAGAGTCCAAATCCGGCAAATCGATTTTGAAAACAGATTTTTTGAAAAGAAGTGCCAAACATGGACTTGTAGACACCCCATTTTTGACCGTCCTCAAGACTTGGATGTCACCGTTGGAACGCTAGGTGATTATCCATGTTTGCGTTCATTTGGAGTTCCCGGAGTTCTCGGCTACGCGCCTTGCCTCAGGACCCCGAACTCGACCGTTTTGTGCTTGGTTTTGCACCAAACACTTGTGTTTTGCCTTGGGAGGGCAGGGATTGCTTTGTGAGGCACCCCCACATACCACCGGCTGTGGCTAGAGGCCACCGGCTGGATGGTGTTGCCATCGCACTTTAGTGTGCCGGTCGGCACTCTTTTGTGCCGGTCGGCACCTTTTTTGCCAAAATGACCATTTTGCCCTGCCGACTCCTATACAGCTGCTTTATGGGATTTTTTAGACAGCTGTTGGCGTTTGTTTTCCCCTCCATACACGTGTATGGAGGGGATGAACCTTGGATGACTTAGCTTGTAAGTCTTGGTTGTCTATAAGAGAAAGGCTCTTCTCTTGGCTCAAGGGTTAGAAATTTTGGAGAGTGAGAGAGGAAAAGAGAGAGAGAAGCTCTGGTTTTTTCTAGGGTTTGAGTTGCATACACATTCTATCTCTATCCTTCTCTTGTGTGTCTAGGTGTTTTGTGCCTTACTATTGCACACAAACACCTAGTGTTTCACCCTTCTCCTTGCAACTAAGGTTCTAAGGGCTGGTTTTTGAAGTTCTTGACAGATTTTTGAGCCTAAGGAAGCATCAACTACAACTTTGTTAAAGAGGTCAACAAGGGTGAGACACTAGTCCTCTTTTTACCCCATTTTTGCACCCTCTTTTTGCTTACTTTAAAACAGTTTTTGTGCTTAACATATAATACATAAAAGTTCTATTTTTTAAGCCTCTTCATTGTATATAAGAGTGTTTTGTGGTTTGAGCAAGTTTGACCACCCTTAGGCCTTGAAAAGGGCACTTTTTTGTGCTATTTTGGAGAGATCCGGGACTTGTGTGCTTGGGCCTCTCCACCACTGAAATCTTGAGGGATTTCAGTGGTGGAGATAGTGCCTTAAAGTCCTAGGAAGGAGAGGGCCACCCCCTCTCCTTGATGTCCTTGAAAAGGGCAAGTTTTGCTTCCTTAAGGAACACTATGCTTGAGTGTGTGTGAGCATGTGTGACTCTTTTTTTATGTTTATATTACCATGGTAAACATGTTTCTAAATTGGTTTAGGTCCCTCATGCATGCTTAGCATAGTTATCATGTAATGCCCTTTGATGCCTTAACATGTCTAGGTAGTGTGCCTTCATTTCTAGCATGTTTTAGGCCTAGATCCATGAAGCTTGTAGGCTTATTTTACCATGCTTTAGTTCTGTCCATAGTTGTTTTGGTCAATCTTAGCATGTATTTTGTAGCCTCTTTGTATTTGGCTTGTTGGCCATAAGAACATGAGTGTGTAGCATGCCTTACTTGCTTCATTTTTGATGGTTTAGAACCATCTAACTTGCCATTTCAGACCTTGTAATGTGCTTGTTTGATCGCCTTGCATGCTTCTTTAATGCTTTAAGAGTATGTATTGAATGCTCCATGTTTTGGTCATGTTGCATGCCTTTGTGCTCGTGCCTCTTAGATGCTATCTAAGTAGCCATTTGGCTTTGTTTTAACATGCTATAACTCTGTTTTAGGTTGTTTAATGCATGCCATAATTGCTTTGCATAAGTGTAGTTCAATGCCTCATTGGCTTGTTTCAAGACTTGGGCCATTTGTTGCATGCTTTGGCTTGCTTTGTTGCATGATTTGGCATCAAGTTTTGCATGGATTTCAGAGCTTTTCATGTATGCTAGTAGCCCATGTTCAACTCATCTCAAGTGTGCTTGAATGTTGTTTATTATGCTTAAGTGTTGGTGCCTTAACTTGTGCATGTGTGCACGTGTGTTTGGCCCTCTTGACTTAGCATTTGGCCACTGATTTAGGGCCTTTTAGAGTTGCCTAATTCATGTATAAGACCATCCTTCCATTGGTTTGCATGCTCATAAATCATGCTTGCTTGTATGCCTTGCACAAGTGCATCACATTGTCCATGTTGCATGCCTAGATAACATGCTTAGGATTGCATCACATTTGCATGCATGCTAAGTCTCTTGAAGTGAGTTTGATAGAGGTTTGGCACCCTTGTTTGCTTGTTTGCATTACATGCATTTGAAATCAAAGTTGCATCCTTGGCTCTTAGGGCCATCACGCATGGAAATCCGATTGGTGGTCCGGGAATCGAGGCACGTGCCCCTTTGAATCAAAAACATGATAAGGGGTGTGTTTGGTGCATAAATGGCTTGAATTATATTGCCATGCATGTTGTTCCCCTCTGCTGCTGTGAGTCGCAGGTTCTGCAGGAATTTAGTGCCGACCGGCACTATTTAGTGCGACCGACAGTCAATTTCCAGCCGATAACTCCATCTAGTGCCGGTGGCCTCCTCCTTCAGCCGGTGGTGCCCTACCCCAGCCGGTGGTACTCCCCAGTGCCCTAAGAGGTGCTTCTAGGACTTTGGCAATTTTCAGAGGAGGAAAGCAGGGGAAACAGAGGCAATCCGTGCATGGCAGTGTGGTTCCGAGCCAATCCCGAGCGCGTGTTGCATCCGAACCTCATCCCGAGGCGGTTTACTGCTTTATATAGATTAATTAATTTATTTGATTAATTTAGTTAATTTGTAATAATTAATTTGCTTGCGTAGTTAATTAATTTGTATTATTGTTTTGGTCCCTCCGAGTGAGGGCGTATTTGTAATAAGTGTGTGTGAGTGGGTGTATGTCTTCCAATCCCCATTTCTTTCTTCCCTTTTATTTACCTGCTTACGATGGTAGATTAGGGCACATCTAAATTAGCATACCTCATGCAATGCATGCGTGCATCCATGCATTTGTTAAACATGCACCGGGCTCGGTACATCATTCAAACTGCACCGTATTTTCAATTCCAATTTGAATACGTGATAATTGTAACATTTCACGTACCATGCTTAGGGTTAGCCGAGCCTACTCTAGATTGTATCTATGCTGTGTTGCATTAGCCACTTAACATGAACTAGGTCATGCATGTTTGCTAACCGGGTTATTGTTTTGGCGCGGAGTACGATGTAAGTTTTTATGCTTTAGCATAGCGCATGCGTGTGAATGCTAACATGACAGCATGATTACCATGAGGCTAGCTGCTTATGTGATATAAACTGCTTGAATGCCTGTGGGTGGAGGTCAAATTACTTAAATTGGATAATGCATTAAAATTGTGAGTTTTAAGCCCACTAGATAGTGGCAAAACCATCTTTTTCTAAAGCCCACTTGAGGGTGGCAAAACCTGCATTTTAGCCTACTTGTGAGTAGCAAATCATTTTCAAAACAAACTTACAATGTTTTGTTCCAATTTAGGCGATTTGGTCTATACTTGTTTGCTGTGCGCATAACATAGTAATTCTAGGCTAATAACCGGAATAAGAACACATAACGTTTTCAAAATTGGGTATCACGGTTAGTAGAGGCGGTCTTCGGACCGGCGAAAGGGGGTGCTCATAGCTGACCTTCCCGATCGTACCCAAGCTCCGAGCCAAGACCACTTTGGTGATGACGGACACGTGGCCTTCGGCACCGAGTCAGGGTTTCCTAAATTTCCCATTTTAAAATATTTAGGTGGCGACTCTGTAATCTGGCAAAGCAGTCCATGTTGGCACTACTTTTTCAAAAATCTGTTTTTCTTCAAAACGATTTGCCGGATTTGGACTCTTTGGTTCAGATTTAGAACCGCGACACAAAATCAAGTCCGAACTGTAGCCGAGTCCCCGGGACGGCTACAGGACTGCTTTGCCAGATACAGAGTCGCCACCTAAATGTTTTTTAATGAAATTTAGGAAACCCTGACTCGTGCCAAAGGCCACGTGTCCGTCATCACCAAAGTTGCCTCGGCTCGGGAACTTGGGTACGATTGGGGAAGGTCACTTCGTGAGCACCCCGCTCGCCCGTCAAGACCGCCTCTACTAACCATGATATTTATTTTGAAACATTGTGCGTTTTATTCCGGTTATTAGCCTAGATTTACTATGTGATGCGCACAGCATACAAGTATAGACTGGATCGCCTGAATTGGAACAAAAATTTCATGTTTGTTTGTTTGAAAAATGGTTTGATGGTGCTACCCAGGTAGGCTAAGACGTGAATTTGCCACCCTCGGTGGGCTTAAGAAACATGATTTGCCACTATCTAGTGGGCTTAAAACAAACATTTGATGAATTGTCCCAATTCAAGTAACACAACCTTCACCCACAGGCATTCAAGGCAGTTATATCACATAAGCGGTTAGCCTCATGGTAAGCATGTTATCATGGCAACACTCACACGCATGCAAGGATGCTAAAGCATAAAAACTCACGAGTACTCCAAGCCAAAACAGAAACTCATTAGAAATCCATGCATGATCCTAGATACACAGAATTGCTAATGCAACACATGCAAAAATGCAAACTATACAAGCTCGGCTATTCTAAACATGGCATGTGGAATGCTACAACTAACACGTATTCAATTTGGAATTGAAATACAAATGCATTTGTATGATGTGCCGAGCCTGGTGCGTGCAAAACAGATAATGATGCAAACATGCTGTCATACTGTATGCTAATTGAAATATGCCCTAATCTAACCATCATAAGCAGGTAAATAAAAGGGAAGAAAGACGTGGGGTTGGAAGACATACTCACACTCACTCACACTTATTACAATTATGCCCTCGACAGAGGGTCCAAATAAATATACAGTCCCGAATAAAAGAATATTACAGTCCAAATAATACAGTCCAAATGTGTACAAATTCCTAATTAATTTACAAATTAACTAAGAAAATAATAAACTGGATGCAAGCCAGGGACTGCCTTGATTCTGATGAATGATGTATGTTTAGGCTGCCTTGCGTGGAAATCCACTGGGATGCCCCAATTAGCCTCTGTTTTGCAATTGTTCTTGGAAAGCGTGCCAAGCCTCAGAAGACTGTTGATTCTTGATTTTGCTGCAACAGAGAGCAGGAAAGGGGATAGCAATGTATTCACAAATGTATGCATGCCTCGATCCTCGTGCCACCAATCACGCATCTCGATGCATGATGGCCGAGGAGTCGATTTGCACAATTCAATATGGAATGAATGCACATGAAAACACAAACAAACCTAACTCCATCATGGATGATCCGGAGTGTCGGTGACTAGGGAATTGAGACACGTTCCGTCACTCGGAGTACGGAACGTACCTCGTTTCCCGTGCCCGGGCTAACTCTATCCCGAACATGATGCAATATGCATGACATGCATGAAATGCAACTAAGATACAATCCTAACATGCACAATGCTATAAAATGGCATACACGATGCACGAGGAAACATGGATACACAATGCGCTAATATACGGCCTAGCATACGCAATGCTATGGAATGAAATGCATACACAATGCAATATGGGCTTACACCAACACAAGTGGACTCGGCCACACTCACATAGGAGGCCATTAGATGAAAATGAGACAACTCGAGATGCGTGCATGCGTGCACGCAAACCGAGAACCGAACCTACGGACGGAATGCCACTCTAACAAGACATGGCAAGACATGGATAGATATGCAACATGCAAATTTCAGTAGCAAAATGAGATGCGAAACAGCCCGAAGCATGGCAAAAATGCACCCGAGCACGAAATCAATCCCGAAATGCAAGATTAAGCACGTGAAATGACTTGTAGCTATACAAAGCATGCATAATTTGAACATGAAGTGTAAATACAGAAGCAAGGCAGCCCCAAACAAGCATGTTTACAGTTTAAATCATGGCCAAACAGTGAGCACAAGTGGGACTAAATTAGCATGCAAAAATGGGGACCAAGAGGGGTTCAATGGGAAGTGACACATGGAGGTCCCAAACAAGGATGATCCCTTCTTCAATGTTGAGAAGGGCTCAAAATAAGCCTATTCACAGTTTTACATCAGAGCTCAAAACAGACTACACATAGGCTAAAAATATCATGCAAAAATATGGCACAAAGAGGGCTAAAGAGGCAAGTACCAAAAGGGGGTCTCAAACAGTGAGAGACCGTTAATGAAATGAAATAGAGCTCAAAAAATGCTACTTTCAGTTTTGGTCGGAGCTCAAATGTATAAGCAAGAAGGGATAAGATATAGACTAAGAAAAGAGCAAAAAAAAAAGAGACTCACCCTTGAAGAACCAAACTTTAGCAGCCTCTTGGTCCAAATACAGCACTTTTAGCCTCTGAGAAGGTCTCCAAGCCGCTGGAATGGAGTGTGGTGGTGGTGCTAGGTGGTGTGAAGAAATGGTGGGACTTTTAGGGTTTTGGTGCTTGAAATATAGAGAGAGAGAGATTGTATATATGAGATTCAAACAAAGTTTTCTAACCTAGAAAAAATGCAGCTGGCTCTGGTTTTATAGACAAAAAGGGATGGAAAGAGGGGGAAAAAAGGGGGGAAATTCGGATTCAAAATTCCCCCAAAATGGCCAAAAGGTGAGCTAAAGGGCAATGATAGCTGCGGGTCCCAAATGGCCAAGAGCCTTCAACAAAGTTGAAGAGGGGCTCAAAATAAGATACTTTTAGTTTACATCAAGCCACAAAAATAAATACAAGTAGCCTAAACTATCGTGCAAGAAAATGGAAAAATGGAGGGGTAAAAAGCAAGTGATAGATGGAGATGTAAAACATCAAGAGGTCCTTAATCAAACATGCAAAATGACTATCTCAAGTTTGGGTCGGAGCCCAAAATGTAGAATGAAGGTTCGGGAGCCGAAACACGCAGTTCGGGGCCCCGAAAGTGGGCTGTTAGGCACCGGGAGTGGTGCTCAACCATGAAGTTGGTCTCTCGGACCACAGTGTCCCTCAAAAGGGAGTAAATAAGATAAGTGCCAAAAACCGGGGCAAACAGAGGTGGTTAAGCGGTCTCGAACCGAGGCACACGGCCTGACGGCTCCGAAAACTGGGAACCGGGCTCCGAAATGGGAAAAATGGCCTATGACCACGAAACGCAGCCCAAGGTCATTGAGAGATGATCTACGAGACCTCTCCCTCCCTTCGGGAAGAGAAAACAGAGAAAACAGAGCCTGGTTTGCAAACCGAGGAAAAGCACAAAAGAGTCCGGAAGTCCGGAGGCAAGGCTCGCAGCCGGGACTCCGCAACCTCAGAACGAGCACAATATGCAACATCACCAAGCCTCAATCGGTGACGTCTGAGTCTTAAGGTCGGTCAAAAATGGGGTGTCTACAGTTGCCCTCTTTGACAGAACTCGAAAGTCATAAGAATGACGGGAGTGAATGTCAAAGCCCAGAGACGACCATTTTTGACAAGGCCGAAGACTTAGACAAAGCAGACAAGATAGACAAAGATGTGCCCGCAGGCATGCCGCAGGCAGGAGCAAAATGCAACTGACAATGCAAGAAGCCGAACATAACTTATGTTCATGCAAAGAAACATAGGGACGTATCCCGGTGTTTCGGAAAGGTATAAGCATTGGAACGTATTCCAGATGCTCTTAACCAAAGATGGAGAAACATGGGACGTATCCCGGTGTTTAGGGACGTATCCTAAGGTTTAGGGACGTATCCCAAGGTTTAGGGACGTATCCTGGTGTTTAGGGACGTATCCCAAGATTTAGGGACGTATCCCAAAGGTTAGGGACATATCCCAGAGATTAAGGACGTATCCCAAAGGTTAGGGACGTATCCCAAAGGTTAGGGACGTATCCCACAGGTTAGGGATGTATCCCACAGGTTAGGGACGTATCCCAGAGATTAGGGACGTATCCCACAGGTTAGGAACGTATCCCAGAGATTAGGGACGTATCCCGGAGATTAGGGACGTATCCCACAGGTTAGGGACGTATCCCAAAGATTAGGGACGTATCCCAGTGGTTAGAAAAGAAGGAGAAACATAGGGACGTATCCCGGTGTTTCAGGAGGAAGGAGAAACATAAGGACGTATCCCGGTGTTGCAATGAGAAACATAGGGACGTATCCCGGTGTTTCGCAAGGAATGTGAAACATAGGGACGTATCCCGGTGTTCCGCAAGAAATGTGAAACATAGGGACGTATCCCGGTGTTTCGGAAAGGCAAGAGAAACATAAGGATGTATCCCGGTGTTTCGAAAAGAGAGAGAAACTTAGGGACGTATCTCGGTGTTTCAGAAAGAAGAGAGAAACGTAGGGACGTATCCCGGTGTTTCGGAAAAAGGGATAAGCATTGGAACGTATTCCAAATGCTCTAAACCAGAGGAAGTCTGACCCGTCGCACGTGCGAGGAGAAGGAAAGACAATTGCAAGTGAAAAGGTGCATAACAATGCAAGATAGATGTGCATAATCAATGCAATGAATGAGAATAACAATGCTAGTGAAGGGGTGCATAACAATGCAATTGGAATGGGCATCACAATGCATGCATGAGAAGTGCATAACAATGCGGGTGGAAGGATACATAACAATGCAAGTGGAATGTGCGTGACAACGCATATTTGAAACAAAATGCCGAATAAGGGAATACAAGCCTTAACGAGACCAGATTAAAACGCGACCTCCGATTTACCTTTCGGAGGGGTTTGCAACACATTCAGCTCAAAAACGGGCACACCCTGTTCATATTAGAGAGAGATAACATCTGTTGCTGCTTTAATCGCCATTCTGACTTGAAGCAGGCTTACACTTGGGATAGAGGCACGCTCATTCTTCGGAACACTGACAAGGTCTGAAGAGGTACATCCGGAATACAATCTCAGAATTCGCTGAAGGTGAAACACACTCAGCTGCTTCGATTTTCCCTCTTTTCTTTTGCTTTGCAGTTTGGAAGCCACATAGCTTCAGATAGGTCCTTTTCACTGTTCTCACATGACCTGGGTTAAACCCTGCAGTTTTCGAAAGAACAAATTCCTTTTTTGCACAAATGTGGAGAATGGCACAGCACTCTAAGCACACAACCAATCATTTTTGAGATTGAGAAAATGAGTTCTCGATCGGGTATTGAGCCTACAACTGAACACAGCAAAGACGACCCAACAACGAAAAATAAAGGTAAACAACCTAAACACACCGAGACACACTCGGAACGACTCAAAGCAAGAATCGAGAAAAACAAAACAAAACACGACACACAGACGTGTTACAAAGACAAGAGACCTCTCAGTGCACGAGGAGCCAGTTTCTCTGAGTATTATTTCCCACCCTTTCTCATTTGTGATTCTCACATCACTCGGCCCTCAAGCTCTGTTTTTCTGAAAAAAAGCCCTTTTTCCTCACTTTTCCTCTCAGCGCACATCTCTCTGTTCTTCAATCTCTCATTTTAAATCCCTCCCCTGGGTGGTTGATGGATAAACAGCAAGTTGTGCCTCGTGCCCCTAGCATTCTGCTAGATCTTCTTCTTCTGCGCGTAGCTAGTGAGTTTCTCCCACAGAGGGGCTGTGCTACAACTGGGTGTGTAGCAAATCTGCAGCTGACCTCGGTTGACGATGCTCTGCCGGGGAGTTTGGACGTGATCAGATATGTCCAGATGAGGATGTGGAATATCTTGCCCCATTCCAGTTCGTGCTTCGCACGTGGCTTGATACCTCGTTGCTTGGAGGGTGAGAGAGCTTTCGGCCCTTTGTTGTTAGCTTCAGTTGTGCCCTTTTCTGGCAAGTAGAGTGCCCTTTCTGGCAAGTGCGTTGATAAAGGGAAAAAGACAGAGAACCTAACTCGACTGTGCCCCTAGTTCATCATTTTGACCATTTTTGTTTTTGCTTTAGTTTTCTCCTAGAAAAATTTGACCAAAATGAGAGTTAGATTAACATGCTTGTTCAACTTTTGATTTGAGATCATGCAAGTTGGGTTATGAGCACTGAAAATTTTCCTTTTTGGGTCCAAGAAAGTGGTCCAGTTTTAGAAAAATGGAATAATTTTCGAGAGAATTAGTCAACCTCAGTAAAAATTCTCAAAAACTTTTTTGCAAACGGCCACTGCTCAACGAACATAGAACCCACTCTCGAGATGCACAACCTCAGATTCGAAGGAAAATTGCCCCTTGCTGGAGGGAGCTGCATGGCAACGGAAAGTTGCCCCTTGTTTGAACGGCACCGCGGCGCATTGAATGGCAACGGAAAGTTCCCCTTGTTTGAATGGCGCCGCGGCACACTGAATGCAACGAAGAGTTGCCCCTTGTTTGGATGGCGCTGCAGCACACTGAATGGCAACGGAAAGTTGCCCCTTGTTTGGATAGCACCGCGGCGCATTGTAGTCAGTCCTCAGAGTGACGAACACAACCAAATACTCAGATACAGAGAAGACAAAGATGACCAGAACCATCGCATGGACACAATCAAATTGAAGTGTTTTACGCTGGACTTCAGGATGAAGTTGCCTACATATCCCAAAGATGGGAATCAAGCCTTACGTAGTTCGGGGGTAAGGTACACTCGGTATTAACCTCTCCCTTTTAGGCTCTAATTTTTGCCAAGGCGCCCGTTGCGGGTTTTCGACCTTGCGAGCTTCTGTTTTTCTTTCTTTTCATTCTTTTTTCTTCTTCTTTTTTTTTTTTTTTTTCTTTTCTTCTTTTTCTCTTTCTTCTTTTTTTTGCTTTTCGTATATATCTTTTCTTGCTCTAACTTTTGCCTGGGTCGCCCTTCCGGGTTTTCGCCCCAGCGAGCCTCTCAAAGGGTAAAAGTGTAACAGGTCCATGCCAAATGGTTTTTGAGATCCTGAAGTCATCTGAATCCAGGAAAATGACTGCTGCATTGATTCGCAGAAGGATCCGTCTTCGCTCTTCGAGCACATCGGATTATTTTTGCCCCTAGTTCGAGGGGTGCTTCTGATTTGGCTTCGCAACCTTCTTCTGATGAGGTCTGATCTCCTTGATCTGACTTTGGTGCCTCTTGTTCGAGGGCTGCTTCAAATCTGGCCACACAGGCCTCACATGTAGTTGACCGTTGAACATTCTGAATCCCAGTTCAAGGTTGAAAGTGAGGGTCAAGTCTAGGCTGAGAGTGATCCTAGGCTGCACAATCTCAAGAGCGATTCCACACAGGTCTTCGCAGGACTGCGCAAAACATTTTTGAAAGTTTTTAAGAAAGCGACAAATCGCTCGCGCTGAAGACAGTGTAGAAACCAATCTGGATCAAAGCTAGGGTCCTTCTCAGTGCTCACACTAACAAGCATGTTTTCATTCATTAAGGGCTTAGCACGCCTCTCTTCCTCTCAGTTGATCAATTTTTTTGCAAATCCCGAGGAATTCCTTCCTCTTTGTTTTCACCGCAGTGTTCACAAAGTTTTGGAAAACTTAGGTCATTATAATGATTTCAAGGCACAGAAAAGACAGAGTTCTTAGTCAAATACTGCCATCTCATTCAGAACTTCCGACATAACTGGCACAAGGCAGAAGCAAATGCGAGAGCGTGAAAATCACTGTTGTTTCATTCAAAATCTGTTGGCACAACTGGCTCCCTGGCAGAAACAGACTCAAAACAAAACGAAAAGACAAACACAAAACAAGAGAGTGATGTCCGAGGTAACACCCCCGGAATCACCCGACTCCAACAAAGGATTGACTCGGTACACAAGACAGACTTAACAGGATTGACTCGATACAACGAGACAGACTCAACGGGACTGACTCGATACAACAAGACAGACTCGACAGGACTGACTTGATATAACAAGACAAACTCAACAAGACTGACTCGATACAACAAGACAAACTCAACAAGATTGACTCGATACAACAAGACAGACTCAACAGGTTCGACTCGCTATAACAAGTCAGACTCAATACCCAAGTCAGAAAGTACAAAAACCAGCATTCATAAATGCTCAAAACAGTGCGTGCCATACACCACAACTGGAGTAAACTGAGTGCCGCCTGCAGGTGGTTCATCCCCTGATCACATAACAACACAGGTCCAGAGTACCCGAGGGATATTAGACCCTTCTGAAGCTATGGTTCCAAGACTACTTAGCAAAAGAGAAAACAGATAGCATCCCAACCCATTTCACCAAAAGATACGAGCATAGCAGGATGACTGTGCCCTCTACTGAATTCTACCCCAAAAAATTCTGCCTCAAATCTGATACCCTCGGGTAAAACTGAATCCCAAATATTGAATGGTGCCCGCAGGCCTGATGCCCAAACTCGCGAACTGATACATGCATTCCTGTAGAGACGCACTCTAAAAGCACATAACAAGCAAGTGAGAGCCAAAAACCCCTATGTTGGGGTAGGGTTTCCCTGTCCTATTTTGTCAGGAGCTAGGGTTTCACTACGCACGCAGCAGTTTAAACAACCTATATCGGGTAAGCAACCTGTCCTAGTTTGGAATGGTCACTAAGGATCCGAATATGCACTAGATCGAATGGTCGAAAAGGGTGCCCCGGTAAAACCGGGGTTTGTGTTCCCATACTGGCAGAGCCCACAACCGGTCAGCCTTATGGTCATGCCTTGACAAGACAAGCCTCCGGCAAACCGTTCAGGAATAGCAGATGGCAAACACGGTGTAGGTGCACCAATGCAAATGCAATGCAAAGAAACACACAAGTGTAGTCAAAACAAGATATCATGAGTTCGAGTCAAGTTCTCTAAATCCCCAGCGGAGTCGCCAGAAACTGTAGACGTCCCCGAACGCCCCGAGAGGGTTAAGTCCCGTTCCGTTCATATTGGGGTCACTACAGTTCAAGGACTCAAATGTCACGGTTCTTAATCTTGAACCAAAGAGTCCAAATCCGGCAAATCGATTTTGAAAACAGATTTTTTGAAAAGAAGTGCCAAACATGGACTGCTTTGCCAGATACAGAGTCGCCACCTAAATGTTTTTTTAATGGGAAATTTAGGAAACCCTGACTCGGTGCCAAAGGCCACGTGTCCGTCATCACCAAAGTTGCCTCGGCTCGGGAACTTGGGTACGATTGGGGAAGGTCACTTCGTGAGCACCCCCGCTCGCCCGGTCAAAGACCGGCCTCTACTAACCATGATATCTTATTTTGAAAACATTGTGCGTTCTTATTCCGGTTATTAGCCTAGATTTACTATGTGATGCGCACAGCATACAAGTATAGACTGGATCGCCTGAATTGGAACAAAACATTTCATGTTTGTTTGTTTGAAAAATGGTTTGATGGTGCTACCCGCAGGTAGGCTAAGACGTGAATTTACCACCCTCGGGTGGGCTTAAGAAAACATGATTTTGCCACTATCTAGTGGGCTTAAAACAAACATTTGATGAATTGTCCCAATTCAAGTAACACAACCTTCACCCACAGGCATTCAAGGCAGTTATATCACATAAGCGGTTAGCCTCATGGTAAGCATGTTATTCATGGCAACACTCACACGCATGCAAGGATGCTAAAGCATAAAAACTCACCGAGTACTCCAAGCCAAAACAGAAACTCATTAGAAATCCATGCATGATCCTAGATACACAGAATTGCCTAATGCAACACATGCAAAAATGCAAACTATAGCAAGCTCGGCTATTCTAAACATGGCATGTGGAATGCTACAACTAACACGTATTCAATTTGGAATTGAAATACAAATGCAGTTTGTATGATGTGCCGAGCCTGGTGCGTGCAAAACAGATGAATGATGCAAACATGCTGTCATACTGTATGCTAATTGAAATATGCCCTAATCTAACCATCATAAGCAGGTAAATAAAAGGGAAGAAAGACGTGGGGTTGGAAGACATACATCACACTCACTCACACTTATTACAATTATGCCCTCGCACAGAGGGTCCAAATAAATATACAGTCCCGAATAAAAGAATATTACAGTCCAAATAATACAGTCCAAAATGTGTACAAATTCCTAATTAATTTACAAATTAACTAAGAAAATAATAAACTGGCATGCAAGCCAGGGACTGCCTTGATTCTGATGAATGATGTATGTTTAGGCTGCCTTGCGTGGAAATCCACTGGGATGCCCCAATTAGCCTCTGTTTTGCAATTGTTCTTGGAAAGCGTGCCAAGCCTCAGAAGACTGTTGATTCTTGATTTTGCTGCAACAGAGAGCAGGAAAGGGGCATAGCAATGTATTTTCACAAATGTATGCATGCCTCGATCCTCGTGCCACCAATCACGCATCTCGATGCATGATGGCCGAGGAGTCGATTTGCACAATTCAATATGGAATGAATGCACATGAAAACACAACAAAACCTAACTCCATCATGGATGATCCGGAGTGTCGGTGACTAGGGAATTGAGACACGTTCCGTCACTCGGAGTACGGAACGTACCTCGTTTCCCGTGCCCGGGCTAACTCCTATCCCGAACATGATGCAATATGCATGACATGCATGAAATGCAACTAAGATACAATCCTAACATGCACAATGCTATAAAATGGCATACACGATGCACGAGGAAACATGGCATACACAATGCGCTAATATACGGCCTAGCATACGCAATGCTATGGAATGAAATGGCATACACAATGCAATATGGGCTTACACCAACACAAGTGGACCTCGGCCACACTCACATAGGAGGCCATTAGATGAAAATGAGACAACTCGAGATGCGTGCATGCGTGCACGCAAACCGAGAACCGAACCTACGGCACGGAATGCCACTCTAACAAGACATGGCAAGACATGGGATATGATATGCAAACATGCAAATTTCAGTAGCAAAATGAGATGCGAAACAGCCCCGAAGCATGGCAAAAATGCACCCGATGCACGAAATCAATCCCGAAATGCAAGATTAAGCACGTGAAATGACTTGTAGCTATACAAAGCATGCATAATTTGAACATGAAGTGTAAAGACAGAAGCAAGGCAGCCCCAAAAAAGCATGTTTACAGTTTAAATCATGGCCAAACAGTGAGCACAAGTGGGACTAAATTAGCATGCAAAAATGGGGACCAAAGAGGGGTTCAATGGGAAGTGACACATGGAGGTCCCAAACAAGGATGATCCCTTCTTCAATGTTGAAGAAGGGCTCAAAATAAGCCTATTCACAGTTTACATCAGAGCTCAAAACAGACTACACATAGGCTAAAAATATCATGCAAAAATATGGCACAAAGAGGGCTAAAGAGGCAAGTACCAAAAGGGGGTCTCAAACAGTGAGAGACCGTTAATGAAGATGAAATAGAGCTCAAAAAAATGCTACTTTCAGTTTTGGTCGGAGCTCAAATGTATAAGCAAGAAGGGCTAAGATATAGACTAAGAAAAGAGCAAAAAAGGGAAAAACGAGACTCACCCTTGAAGAACCAAACTTTAGCAGCCTCTTGGTCCAAAATACAGCACTTTTAGCCTCTGAGAAGGTCCTCCAAGCCGCTGGAATGGAGTGGTGGTGGTGGTGCTAGGTGGTGGTGAAGAAATGGTGTAGGACTTTTAGGGTTTTGGTGCTTGAAATATAGAGAGAGAGAGATTGTATATATGAGATTCAAACCAAAGTCTTCTAACCTAGAAAAAATGCAGCTGGAGCTCTGGTTTTATAGACAAAAAGGGATGGAAAAGAGGGGGAAAAAAGGGGGGAAATTCGGATTCAAAATTCCCCCCAAAATGGCCAAAAGGTGAGCTAAAGGGGCAAGTGATAGCTGCGGGTCCCAAATGGCCAAGAGCCCTTCAACAAAGTTGAAGAGGGGCTCAAAATAAGATACTTTCTAGTTTACATCAAGCCACAAAAATAAATACAAGTAGGCCTAAACTATCGTGCAAGAAAATGGAAAAATGGAGGGGTAAAGAAGCAAGTGATAGATGGAGATGTAAAACATCAAGAGGTCCTTAATCAAACATGCAAAATATGACTATCTCAAGTTTGGGTCGGAGCCCAAAAATGTAGAATGAAGGTTCGGGAGCCGAAACACGCAGTTCGGGGCCCCGAAAGTGGGCTGTTAGGCACCGGGAGTGGTGCTCAACCATGAAGTTGGTCTCTCGGACCACAGTGTCCCTCAAAAGGGAGTAAATAAGATAAGTGCCAAAAACCGGGGCAAACGAGGTGGTTAAGCGGTCTCGAACCGAGGCACACGGCCTGACGGCTCCGAAAACTGGGAACCGGGCTCCGAAATGGGAAAAATGGCCTATGACCACGAAACGCAGCCAAGGTCATTGAGAGATGATCTACGAGACCTCTCCCTCCCTTCGGGAAGAGAAAACAGAGAAAACAGAGCCTGGTTTGCAAACCGAGGAAAAGCACAAAAGAGTCCGGAAGTCCGGAGGCAAGGCTCGCAGCCGGGACTCCGCAACCTCAGAACGAGCACAATATGCAACATCACCAAGCGCTCAATCGGTGACGTCTGAGTCTTAAGGTCGGTCAAAAATGGGGTGTCTACAGTTGCCCCTTTGACAGAACTCGAAAGTCATAAGAATGACGGGAGTGAATGTCAAAGCCCAGAGACGACCCATTTTTGACAAGGCCGAAGACTTAGACAAAGCAGACAAGATAGACAAAGATGTGCCCGCAGCAGGCAGGAGCAAAATGCAACTGACAATGCAAGAAGCCGAACATAACTTATGTTCATGCAAAGAAACATAGGGACGTATCCCGGTGTTTCGGAAAGGTATAAGCATTGGAACGTATTCCAGATGCTCTTAACCAAAGATGGAGAAACATGGGGACGTATCCCGGTGTTTAGGGACGTATCCTAAGGTTTAGGGACGTATCCCAAGGTTTAGGGACGTATCCTGGTGTTTAGGGACGTATCCCAAGATTTAGGGACGTATCCCAAAGGTTAGGGACATATCCCAGAGATTAAGGACGTATCCCAAAGGTTAGGGACGTATCCCAAGGTTAGGGACGTATCCACAGGTTAGGACGTATCCCAGAGATTAGGGACGTATCCCACAGGTTAGGACGTATCCCAGAGATTAGGGACGTATCCCGGAGATTAGGGACGTATCCACAGGTTAGGGACGTATCCCAAAGATTAGGGACGTATCCCAGTGGTTAGAAAAGAAGGAGAAACATAGGGACGTATCCCGGTGTTTCAGGAGGAAGGAGAAACATAAGGACGTATCCCGGTGTTCTGCAAGAAAAAATAGGGACGTATCCCGGTGTTTCGCAAGGAATGTGAAACATAGGGACGTATCCCGGTGTTCCGCAAGGAATGTGAAACATAGGGACGTATCCCGGTGTTCGCAAGGAATGTGAAACATAGGGACGTATCCCGGTGTTTCGGAAAGGCAAGAGAAATAGGGACGTATCCCGGTGTTTCGAAAGAGAGAGAAACTTAGGGACGTATCTCGGTGTTTCAGAAAGAAGAGAGAAACGTAGGGACGTATCCCGGTGTTTCGGAAAAGGGATAAGCATTGGAACGTATTCCAAATGCTCTAAACCAGAGGAAGTCTGACCCGTCGCACGTGCGAGGAGAAGGAAAGACAATTGCAAGTGAAAAGGTGCATAACAATGCAAGATGATGTGCATAATCAATGCAATGAATGAGAATAACAATGCTAGTGAAGTGGGTGCATAACAATGCAATTGGAATGGGCATCACAATGCAAGCATGAGAAGTGCATAACAATGCGGGTGGAAGGATACATAACAATGCAAGTGGAATGTGCGTGACAACGCATATTTGAAACAAAATGCCGAATAAGGGAATACAAGCCTTAACGAGACCAGATTAAAACGCGACCTCCGATTTACCTTTCGGAGGGGTTTGCAACACATTCAGCTCAAAAACGGGCACACCCTGTTCATATTAGAGAGAGATAACATCTGTTGCTGCTTTAATCGCCATTCTGACTTGAAGCAGGCTTACACTTGGGATAGAGGCACGCTCATTCTTCGGAACACTGACAAGGTCTGAAGAGGTACATCCGGAATACAATCTCAGAATTCGCTGAAGGTGAAACACACTCAGCTGCTTCGATTTTCCCTCTTTTCTTTTGCTTTGCAGTTTGGAAGCCACATAGCTTCAGATAGGTCCTTGTTTCACTGTTCTCACATGACCTGGGTTAAACCCTGCAGTTTTCGAAAGAACAAATTCCTTTTTTGCACAAATGTGGAGAATGGCACAGCACTCTAAGCACACAACCAATCATTTTTGAGATTGAGAAAATGAGTTCTCGATCGGGTATTGAGCCTACAACTGAACACAGCAAAGACGACCCAACAACGAAAAATAAAGGTAAACAACCTAAACACACCGAGACACACTCGGAACGACTCAAAGCAAGAATCGAGAAAAACAAAACAAAAGACACGACACACAGACGTGTTACAAAGACAAGAGACCTCTCAGTGCACGAGGAGCCAGTTTCTCTGAGTATTATTTCCCACCCTTTCTCATTTGTGATTCTCACATCACTCGGCCCTCAAGCTCTGTTTTTCTGAAAAAAAGCCCTTTTTCCTCACTTTTCCTCTCAGCGCACATCTCTCTGTTCTTCAATCTCTCATTTTAAATCCCTCCCCTGGGTGGTTGATGGATAAACAGCAAGTTGTGGCCTCGTGCCCCTAGCATTCTGCTAGATTCTTCTTCTTCTGCGCGTAGCTAGTGAGTTTCTCCCACAGAGGGGCTGTGCTACAACTGGGTGTGTAGCAAATCTGCAGCTGACCTCGGTTGACGATGCTCTGCCGGGGAGTTTGGACGTGATCAGATATGTCCAGATGAGGATGTGGAATATCTTGCCCCATTCCAGTTCGTGCTTCGCACGTGGCTTGATACCTCGTTGCTTGGAGGGTGAGAGAGCTTTCGGCCCTTTGTTGTTAGCTTCAGTTGTGCCCTTTTCTGGCAAGTAGAGTGCCCTTTCTGGCAAGTGCGTTGATAAAGGGAAAAAGACAGAGAACCTAACTCGACTGTGCCCCTAGTTCATCATTTTGACCATTTTTTGTTTTTGCTTTAGTTTTCTCCTAGAAAAAATTTGACCAAAATGAGAGTTAGATTAACATGCTTGTTCAACTTTTGATTTGAGATCATGCAAGTTGGGTTATGAGCACTGAAAATTTTCCTTTTTGGGTCCAAGAAAGTGGTCCAGTTTTAGAAAAATGGAATAATTTTCGAGAGAATTAGTCAACCTCAGTAAAAATTCTCAAAAACTGTTTTTGCAAACGGCCACTGCTCAACGAACATAGAACCCACTCTCGAGATGCACAACCTCAGATTCGAAGGAAAATTGCCCCTTGCTGGAGGGGAGCTGCATGGCAACGGAAAGTTGCCCCTTGTTTGAACGGCACCGCGGCGCATTGAATGGCAACGGAAAGTTGCCCCTTGTTTGAATGGCGCCGCGGCACACTGAATGGCAACGAAGAGTTGCCCCTTGTTTGGATGGCGCTGCAGCACACTGAATGGCAACGGAAAGTTGCCCCTTGTTTGGATAGCACCGCGGCGCATTGTAGTCAGTCCTCAGAGTGACGAACACAACCAAATACTCAGATACAGAGAAGACAAAGATGACCAGAACCATCGCATGGACACAATCAAATTGAAGTGTTTTACGGCTGGACTTCAGGATGAAGTTGCCTACATATCCCAAAGATGGGAATCAAGCCTTACGTAGTTCGGGGTAAGGTACACTCGGGTATTAACCTCTCCTTTTAGGCTCTAATTTTTGCCAAGGCGCCCGTTGCGGTTTTCGACCTTGCGAGCTTCTGTTTTCTTTTCTTTTCAATTCTTTTCTTTCTTCTTCTTTTTTTTTTTTTTTTCTTTTTTTCTTTTTTCTCTTTTTTTCTTTCTTTTTCTTTTTTGCTTTTCGTATATATCTTTTCTTGCTCTAACTTTTGCCTGGGTCGCCCTTCCGGGTTTTCGGCCCAGCCTCTCAAAGGGTAAAAGTGTAACAGGTCCATGCCAAATGGTTTTTGAGATCCTGAAGTCATCTGAATCCAGGAAAATGACTGCTGTATTGATTCGCAGAAGGATCCGTCTTCGGCTCTTCGAGCACATCGGATATTTTTGCCCCTAGTTCGAGGGGTGCTTCTGATTTGGCTTCGCAACCTTCTTCTGATGAGGTCTGATCTCCTTGATCTGACTTTGGTGCCTCTTGTTCGAGGGCTGCTTCAAATCTGGCCACACAGGCCTCACATTGTAGTTGACCGTTGAACATTCTGAATCCCAGTTCAAGGTTTGAAAGTGAGGGGTCAAGTCTCGAGGCTGAGAGTGATCCTAGGCTGCACAATCTCAAGAGCGATTCCACACAGGTCTTCGCAGGACTGCGCAAAACATTTTTTGAAAGTTTTTAAGAAAGCGACAAATCGCTCGCGCTGAAGACAGTGTAGAACCAATCTGGATCAAAGCTAGGGTCCTTCTCAGTGCTCACACTAACAAGCATGTTTTCATTCATTAAGGGCTTAGCACGCCTCTCTTCCTCTCAGTTGATCAATTTTTTTGCAAATCCCGAGGAATTCCTTCCTCTTTGTTTTCACCGCAGTGTTCACAAAGTTTTGGAAAACTTAGGTCATTATAATGATTTCAAGGCACAGAAAAGACAGAGTTCTTAGTCAAATACTGCCATCTCATTCAGAAATTCCGACATAACTGGCACAAGGCAGAAGCAAATGCGAGAGCGTGAAAATCACTGCTGTTTCATTCAAAATCTGTTGGCACAACTGGCTCCCTGGCAGAAACAAACTCAAAACAAAACGAAAAAACAAACACAAAACAAGAGAGTGATGTCCGAGGTAACACCCCCGGAATCACCCGACTCCAACAAAACAGGATTGACTCGGTACAACAAGACAGACTTAACAGGATTGACTCGATACAACGAGACAGACTCAACGGGACTGACTCGATACAACAAGACAGACTCGAAGGACTGACTTGATATAACAAGACAACTCAACAAGACTGACTCGATACAACAAGACAAACTCAACAAGATTGACTCGATACAACAAGACAGACTCAACAGGTTCGACTCGCTACAACAAGACAGACTCAATACCCAAGTCAGAAAGTACAAAACCAGCATTCACAAATGCTCAAACAGTGCGTGCCATACACCACAACTGGAGTAAACTGAGTGCCGCTGCAGGTGGTTCATCCCCTGATCACATAACAACACAGGTCCAGAGTACCCGAGGGATATTAGACCCTTCTGAAGCTATGGTTCCAAGACTACTTAGCAAAAGAGAAAACAGATAGCATCCCAACCCAATTTCACCAAAACAGATACGAGCATAGCAGGATGACTGTGCCCTCTACTGAATTCTACCCCCAAAAAATTCTGCCTCAAATCTGATACCCTCGGGTAAAACTGAATCCCAAAATATTGAATTGGTGCCCGCAGGCCTGATGCCCAAACTCGCGAACTGATACATGCATTCCTGTAGAGACGCACTCTAAAAGCACATAACAAGCAAGTGAGAGCCAAAACACCCCTATGTTGGGGTAGGGTTTCCCTGTCCTATTTTGTCAGGAGCTAGGGTTTCACTACGCACGCAGCAGTTATAAACAACCTATAAACGGGTAAGCAACCTGTCCTAGTTTGGAATGGTCACTAAGGATCCGAATATGCACTAGATCGAATGGTCGAAAAGGGTGCCCCGGTAAAACCGGGGTTTGTGTTCCCATACTGGCAGAGCCCACAACCGGTCAGCCTTATGGTCATGCCTTGACAAGACAAGCCTCCGGCAAACCGTTCAGGAATAGCAGATGGCAAACACGGTGTCCTAGGTGCACCAATGCAAATGCAATGCAAAGAAACACACAAGTGTAGTCAAAACAAGATATCATGAGTTCGAGTCAAGTTCTCTAAATCCCCAGCGGAGTCGCCAGAAACTGTAGACGTCCCCGAACGCCCCGAGAGGGTTAAGTCCCGTTCCGTTCATATTGGGGTCACTACAGTTCAAGGACTCAAATGTCACGGTTCTTAATCTTGAACCAAAGAGTCCAAATCCGGCAAATCGATTTTGAAAACAGATTTTTTGAAAAGAAGTGCCAAACATGGACTGCTTTGCCAGATACAGAGTCGCCACCTAAATGTTTTTTTAATGGGAAATTTAGGAAACCCTGACTCGGTGCCAAAGGCCACGTGTCCGTCATCACCAAAGTTGCCTCGGCTCGGGAACTTGGGTACGATTGGGAAGGTCACTTCGTGAGCACCCCCGCTCGCCCGGTCAAAGACCGGCCTCTACTAACCATGATATCTTATTTTGAAAACATTGTGCGTTCTTATTCCGGTTATTAGCCTAGATTTACTATGTGATGCGCACAGCATACAAGTATAGACTGGATCGCCTGAATTGGAACAAAACATTTCATGTTTGTTTGTTGAAAAATGGTTTGATGGTGCTACCCGCAGTAGGCTAAGACGTGAATTTACCACCCTCGGGTGGGCTTAAGAAAACATGATTTTGCCACTATCTAGTGGCTTAAAACAAACATTTGATGAATTGTCCCAATTCAAGTAACACAACCTTCACCCACAGGCATTCAAGGCAGTTATATCACATAAGCGGTTAGCCTCATGGTAAGCATGTTATTCATGGCAACACTCACACGCATGCAAGGATGCTAAAGCATAAAAACTCACCGAGTACTCCAAGCCAAAACAGAAACTCATTAGAAATCCATGCATGATCCTAGATACACAGAATTGCCTAATGCAACACATGCAAAAATGCAAACTATAGCAAGCTCGGCTATTCTAAACATGGCATGTGGAATGCTACAACTAACACGTATTCAATTTGGAATTGAAATACAAATGCAGTTTGTATGATGTGCCGAGCCTGGTGCGTGCAAAACAGATGAATGATGCAAACATGCTGTCATACTGTATGCTAATTGAAATATGCCCTAATCTAACCATCATAAGCAGGTAAATAAAAGGGAAGAAAGACGTGGGGTTGGAAGACATACATCACACTCACCCACACTTATTACAATTATGCCCTCGCACAGAGGGTCCAAATAAATATACAGTCCCGAATAAAAGAATATTACAGTCCAAATAATACAGTCCAAAATGTGTACAAATTCCTAATTAATTTACAAATTAACTAAGAAAATAATAAACTGGCATGCAAGCCAGGGACTGCCTTGATTCTGATGAATGATGTATGTTTAGGCTGCCTTGCGTGGAAATCCACTAGGATGCCCCAATTAGCCTCTGTTTTGCAATTGTTCTTGGAAAGCGTGCCAAGCCTCGGAAGACTGTTGATTCTTGATTTTGCTGCACAGAGAGCAGGAAAGGGGGCATAGCAATGTATTTTCACAAATGTATGCATGCCTCGATCCTCGTGCCACCAATCACGCATCTCGATGCATGATGGCCGAGGAGTCGATTTGCACAATTCAATATGGAATGAATGCACATGAAAACACAACAAAACCTAACTCCATCATGGATGATCCGGAGTGTCGGTGACTAGGGAATTGAGACACGTTCCGTCACTCGGAGTACGGAACGTACCTCGTTTCCCGTGCCCGGGCTAACTCCTATCCCGAACATGATGCAATATGCATGACATGCATGAAATGCAACTAAGATACAATCCTAACATGCACAATGCTATGAAATGGCATACACGATGCACGAGGAAACATGGCATACACAATGCGCTAATATACGGCCTAGCATACGCAATGCTATGGAATGAAATGGCATACACAATGCAATATGGGCTTACACCAACACAAGTGGACCTCGGCCACACTCACATAGGAGGCCATTAGATGAAAATGAGACAACTCGAGATGCGTGCATGCGTGCACGCAAACCGAGAACCGAACCTACGGCACGGAATGCCACTCTAACAAGACATGGCAAGACATGGGATATGATATGCAAACATGCAAATTTCAGTAGCAAAATGAGATGCGAAACAGCCCCGAAGCATGGCAAAAATGCACCCGATGCACGAAATCAATCCCGAAATGCAAGATTAAGCACGTGAAATGACTTGTAGCTATACAAAGCATGCATAATTTGAACATGAAGTGTAAAGACAGAAGCAAGGCAGCCCCAAAAAAAGCATGTTTACAGTTTAAATCATGGCCAAACAGTGAGCACAAGTGGGACTAAATTAGCATGCAAAAATGGGGACCAAAGAGGGGTTCAATGGCAAGTGACACATGGAGGTCCCAAACAAGGATGAGCCCTTCTTCAATGTTGAAGAAGGGCTCAAAATAAGCCTATTCATAGTTTACATCAGAGCTCAAAACAGACTACACATAGGCTAAAAATATCATGCAAAAATATGGCACAAAGAGGGCTAAAGAGGCAAGTACCAAAAGGGGGTCTCAAACAGTGAGAGACCGTTAATGAAAGATGAAATAGAGCTCAAAAAAATGCTACTTTCAGTTTTGGTCGGAGCTCAAATGTATAAGAAAGAAGGGCTAAGATATAGACCAAGAAAAGAGCAAAAAAGGGAAAAAACGAGACTCACCCTTGAAGAACCAAACTTTAGCAGCCTCTTGGTCCAAAATACAGCACTTTTAGCCTCTGAGAAGGTCCTCCAAGCCGCTGGAATGGAGTGGTGGTGGTGGTGCTAGGTGGTGGTGAAGAAATGGTGTAGGACTTTTAGGGTTTTGGTGCTTGAAATATAGAGAGAGAGAGATTGTATATATGAGACTCAAACCAAAGTCTTCTAACCCAGAAAAAATACAGCTGGAGCTCTGGTTTTATAGACAAAAAGGTATGGAAAAGAGGGGGAAAAAAGGGGGGGAAATTCGGATTCAAAATTCCCCCCAAAATGGCCAAAAGGTGAGCTAAAGGGGCAAGTGATAGCTGCGGGTCCCAAATGGCCGAGAGCCCTTCAAAAAAGTTGAAGAGGGGCTGAAAATAAGACACTTTCTAGTTTACATCAAGCCACAAAAATAAATACAAGTAGGCCTAAACTATCGTGCAAGAAAAGGGGAAAATGGAGGGGTAAAGAAGCAAGTGATAGATGGAGATGTCAAACATCAAGAGGTCCTTAATAAAACATGAAAAGGAGTTCAAAATATGACTATCTCAAGTTTGGGTCGGAGCCCAAAAACGTAGAATGAAGGTTCGGGAGCCGAAACACGCAGTTCGGGGCCCCGAAAGTGGGCTGTTAGGCACTGGGAGTGGTGCTCAACCACGAAGTTGGTCTCTCGGACCACAGTGTCCCTCAAAAGGGAGTAAATAAGATAATTGCCAAAAACCGGGGCAAACGGAGGTGGTTAAGCGGTCCCGAACCGAGGCACACGGCCTGACGGCTCCGAAAACTGGGAACCGGGCTCCGAAATGGGAAAAATGGCCTATGACCACGAAACGTAGCCCACGGCCATTGAGAGATGATCTACGAGACCTCTACCTCCCTTCGGGAAGAGAAAACAGAGAAAACAGAGCCTGGTTCGCAAACCGAGGAAAAGCACAAAAGAGTCCGGAAGTCCGGAGGCAAGGCTCGCAGCCGGGACTCCTCAACCTCAGAACGAGCACAATATGCAACATCATCAAGCGCTCAATCGGTGACGACTGAGTCTTAAGGTCGGTCAAAAATGGGGTGTCTACACTACCTCAAACACAAGCGTAAAGAAATGTCTTTGGAGGAATTAATTGTGCGTTTGAGGATTGAGAAGGACAACTGCAATTCTGAAAAGCGGGCTGGTAAGCATCCTATGGAGTCTAAGGTAAATGTGGTGGAACATGCTTCAAAAACCAAGAAACGAAAGTTTTCTGGAGAAAGTTCATCACAAGGCTCTAAAGGAGGGAAAAATAAAAAGTACAAGTTTAATGGCAAATGTTACATTTGTGACAAAGAGGGACATCGGGCCAAAGATTGCCGTAGCAAAGGCAAAAGCAAAAGAAGAACAAGCAAGAAGCCCGCTCAAGCCTATATGACCGAAGTGGACAATATTTCTAATGGTGTAGATGACATCAATCTTTCTGCAGTTGTTTCCGAGGCAAATCTTGTCGGAAATCCTAAAGAATGGTGGGTGGACACTGGTGTTACTCGCCATATCTGTGCCGACAAAAAGATGTTCACATCTTATTCTGCAGTGGACAACGGTGAACAACTTTTTATGGGCAACACCTCAACTTCCAAAGTTGAAGACAATGAAAGATTGTACTTAAGATAACATCAGGAAAGGAACTCACTCTCAACAATGTGCTGCATGTACTGGACATTCGCAAGAATTTGTTTCCGGATCTTTGTTGAGTAAGAATGGTTTAGGCTAGTGTTTGAGAGTGATAAATTTGTACTTACTAAGAATGGATGTATGTAGAAAAATGTTACATGTCTGATGGCCTTTTCAAGTTAAATGTAATGACCGTTGTACCCTCAGTTATTAAAAAAATACATCTTCTTCTGTACTTGCTTGAGTCTTCAAAATTTATGGCATGGTAGACTAGGACATGTTAATTATGGATTTTTGCGTAGATTAATTAATATGGAATGTTTACCTAATTTGACATTGATTCAAATCATAATGTGAAATTTGCGTTGAGACAAATTATCTAAAACTCCTTTTCATTCAATTGAAAGAAGTAACGGAATCACTTGAATTAATTCATAGTGACATTTGTGATTTTAATCAATTCAAACCAGAGGTGAGAAAAAATATTTTATCACTTTATAGATGACTATACTAGGTATAGTTATGTTTATTTAATTCGAACCAAGGATGAAGCTTTGGAAACTTTATTCAATATAAGAATGAAGTTTGAAAATCAACTTGGTAAGAAAATCAAAAAACTAAGAAGTGATAGAGGTGGTGAATATGAATCACCTTTTGGTGAATTTTGTAAGAACATGGAATAATTCATCAAACCACCACTCCTTACTCACCTCAGCAAAATGGAATTGCTGAAAGGAAAAATAGGATTTAAAAGAAATGATGAATGCCATGTTAATAAGTTCTGGATTACTTTAGAACTTGTGGGGGGAAGCAATACTTTCTGCTAATTATATACTTAATAAAGTACCCCGAGAAGAAGAAGTGAATCAAACACCTATGAAATGTGGCATGGTAGAGTACCATCCTACAAATACTTAAAAGTGTGGGGGTGTTTGGCTAAAGTGGCTATTCCTAGTCTAAAAAGACTAAGATAGGTCCTAAGACCATTGATTGCATTTTCATTGGTTTTTGCCAAAAATAGTAGTGCATATCGGTTTTTGATTCATAAATAAGAACATTCTGAAATGTATGTAAATACTATTATTGAATCTCGGAATGCATCTTTCTTTGAACATGTATTTCCAAATAAGACTGGACAAGAGACTAGTACTAATAAAAGATCTTTGATGCTATTACTAGTAATGATCAAGAACAAGATTAAGAGCAAGAGCAAGATTAAGATCAAAATGAGGAAGAGGAACCTAGGTGTAGTAAACGTGCTAGAACCTCAAAATCTTTTGGTCCAAATTTTCTAACATATTTGTTAGAAAATGAACCTTTAACTTTTAAAGAGGCTATGTCCAATCCTGAAGCTCCTTTATGGAAAGAAGCTGTCAATAGTGAAGTTGAATTCATCTTGCAAAATCACACTTGGGATTGGTCGATTTGCACCAGGTTGTAAACCTCTTGGATATAAGTGGATTTTCAAAAGGAAAATGAAGAGATGGATCAATTGAAAAATACAAGGCAAGACTTATGGTCAAAGGTTTTAGACAAAAAGAAAGTCTTGATTACTCTGACACATACTCACCGGTTACTAGAATAACATCCATTAGAATGCTAATTGCCATTGCATCTCTATACAATCTAGAAATTCATCAAATGGACGTGAAAACCGCTTTCTTAAATGGTGAGTTAGATGAAGAAATTACATGGAACAACCAGAAGGGTTTTCTGTTCCAGAAAAAGAAAAAAAGTGTGTAGATTGGTTAAATCATTATATGGTTTAAAAACAAGCACTAAAGCAATGTCATGAGAAATTTGACAAGGCAATGATGTCAAATGGATTTAAAATTAATAAGTGTGACAAATGTGTTTTACATTAAAACACAGACAAAAGTTAATGTCATTGTATGTCTTTATGTGGATGATATGCTCATCATAGGTAGTAATAATGACATGATTAAAACTACGAAGAAAATGTTGAATAAACATTTTGACATGAAAGACATGGGTATTGCTGATGTAATTCTTGGTATGAAAATTACCAAAACATCAGAAGGTTATGCTTTGTCACAATCTCATTACATTGAGAAAATACTTGACAAATTCAGTAAGATGATGATCATCTTGCTAGAACACCTGTAGATGTTAATTTGTTTCTATCTAAGAATGTACAGGAAAGTATTTCTCAATTAGAGTATGCCCAAATTATTGGAAGCTTATGTACTTGATGAACTGCACTCGCCTAGATAAAGCTTATGCAGTAAGTAAATTAAGTAGATATACAAGTATCCAGGAGTAGAACACTAGAAAGCAATTATAAGGGTTCTTAGATATTTCTGATTTACTCGTAACATTGGGCTTAATTATGCTAGATATCCAGCAGTACTTGAAGGATACTGTGATGCAAACTGGATATTGGATACTAGAGACTCAAAGTCCACCAGTGGGTATGTCTTTACTCTTGGTGGTGCGGCTGTATCTTGGAAATCTTCTAAACAGACTTGCATTAGCTAGGTCAACTATGGAATCAGAATTCATAGCTTTAGACAAAGCTGGGGAAGAGCAGAATGGCTTCGCCACTTCCTTGAAGATATTCCATATATGGCCAAAACCGGTGCCTGCTATATGCATCATTGTGATAGTCAATCAGCAATATAGGTAGAGCACAGAGTCATATGTATAACGGTAAGTCACGACACATTCATCGTCGACATAACACTGTGAGACAACTACTCTCTAATGGAATTATTTCCATTGAATATGTGAAGTCTAAAGACAACATAGCGGATCCACTAACCAAAGGGTTAGCAAGAGAGTTAGTTGAGAATTCATCGAGGGGAATGGGACTAAGCCTATTAAAATAAGAGTTACCACAAGGCAACCCAACCTAGTTTGACTGGAGATCCCAAGATCTAAGGTTCAAAGGGACAACCGAGTTGTATGACTCAGAAGGATCACTGGGGAGTCTAACTCCTACCATTTCTGATGAAATAGTGATGTCTTGCAGCGTTTAGGTTAAGTAAAATTTTTAATGATTCTTATATCTAGGTAAACCTAGTAAAGTATAGTAGGATACTCTTCATAAGAATCACCTATGTGAGTGTGAACTGGGCCGGTTCTATGAGATTTATGAAGGGCTACAATTCTCTAGAGCACTCATGAAAGACCAGGTTGTTCAGGGCCAAAATGAACACAATAGTGAGAACTAAACTGTGTCTGGGGATATACTGTGTGAGTTCTATTGTCTTGGTTTATACAAACGGCTGAACACTTCAAGACATCATGTTCACTGGTTAGTTAGTAAATCCGACAGTGTCTCACAAGGGAAGGTTCAAAGCCAAAAGCTACCTATCCTTTGCAGAATATTTCCAATTTCTATACTCTCTGTATTTAGATCATGTTGTTGTATTTTCTCTCCGTCAAATTCCATTCATGTGAGGGATTGTTGGAAAATTTGGTTTATAAGGCTTATTTTGGGCCAATTTTGAGCCCAAAATTGATTGGGCCCCAAACGTCTTTTGGGGTGGGTCCGAAAAGGTGACGTGTTCCTTGCCGCATGGCAAGTCACACAGTGAAGACGATACATCAAAACAATTTATGGGTGAATGGGAAGTTGACGTCGTTTTCGGGTTCGTGGAATTGAACATTTAAGTTTTAAATGTGGGTTTCCTTGTGTGGCTTGTCCCACATTAAAACTTTAAGAGATTTTTGTTGAGTATATAAGCTCTAGCCTACAACACTTGGGTTGGGCCCTAAGGGGCACCCCAAGTTTGTAGAAGGGAGGAGTTATGGACAAAGTGAACCTTAGCCCAAACCACCACACATGCGCGCGCGCGCCACCGTCCGGTCGAGCCGAGCCGGGCCAGGCGCGGGTGTGGGTTGTGGGTCGGGTCGATTCTAATATTAATTTTTTGGACAAAATTCGTTTGAATTTTTTCAAAAATTATTGCGGGAATTTAATTCAAATTTGAATTCAAATTGTTGTCCAAACAATTGTGTCTCTTCCTTTTATTTCATAAAGATTTTTCAGTCCAAAACAGTTTTTTCAAACTGTTCAAAACCGGACAGATACATAACTGTCAAGACAGTTTCAAATCTGGACAGTTTTGTTGCAAATCTGTTTGAATGTGAATGATATCTATTCAATTAAAAAGCACCTGTTCACTTCCACAAAGCACCTGTTCGGGTCAAATTTTTTGCCTATAAATACAACCATGTTCCAGCAGGTTTTGGTAGTCCGAAAAACAATCTGAAATTGTCTCTTTCTGTCCAGATTTTATTGGTTTTGCATTATTCTTCATATTAGTTTTAGAATAAATTTCAAAGAGTTAGAACACATGTTTGGTTCGCTGTTCAATTTGTTTTGGAGTGCTACTACAAATTGGTTAAGATCATTATATCTGGGAGATAGACGCTACTCAACCGTAAGCACCGTAGAGGGGCGAATCTGTCTTAAGATAGAGTGTCATACACTCGATTTGGTCTTTATTTTTCGTTTGGTTGACAAAATAAATTCTATTAAGTTATTTTATTTGTTTGAATTAGTTTCAATTTATTTTATTTACACAGAAGATTTTTGTCCAACAAAATATAATGTTGTTTTGAAATTTACATGTTCATATTTAATTTAATTGTCCTGTACATATACTATGTTTTAATTTCATACAATTATTTTATATTATAATTAAGCACCCTTCTTTTTTATCATTATAAATTTTACTCAAATAATAATTAATGTGGTTTATTATTAAACAACTTGACTAACATTATGTAATTGTATGTTAAATGTGTTAAATTCATTGTGCAGATAAATATGTCCTCTTCTAAATTTGCGCCGTAGTGATCGTTTGGCTATGCAAAATGCTATAAATGAATTTGAAACTGTACCACATAAAGAGGGTTTACCAGTTGAAAATTTTGTTGATTGGAAAATCAAAATATGTCTAGCAATACAAAAATTAGGATAAAAAATAAGTGAAAAAAAATTGATGGAAACAATATTAGACGTTTTATCATCTAGCTGGAATGAAGTAAAGGAAACAATTTTTCAAAAGCATGAAATCAAAGATGCCTCAGACTTAATGGATGCTTTAATGGAGGAGGAGCGTGAAGTTCATCCTCTATGGATTGAACTTGAGCAAGCGCGGATGACTCCAAATTTAACGGTACGAAAGCATATGTTACATAAAGAGCAAGTGTTTTATAAGCTTAGGAAAAAAGGTTTCTAACCCCACATTGCAATATTAGTTCATGCTATAGTTAACATACTTTCAACCTCATGGCCTATTCAAGAAATTCATAAAAAAATGAAAAAAAAACTTTCCAGACATGAGAGCATTGATAGTTATGTTGGAGGAAATTGAAAATGATATGATTTGTTTACAAGCATTGGATGAAGTGGAGCAACGTATTGGTAATGAAAATATTAAAGTGAAACAACAACAGCAGCAACAACAACAAAACAATGGTTGTGAAGAGAATGAAGTGAAGCAACAACCCAAAAATGAGGACAATTAAATCAACACTCCTCATAAGGTAATATATCTATTTTTTTTTAAAAAAGTTTGTTTGTATGTAAAAAATGATAACAAAAAAAATGTTAACACTTTTTTTATGTTACAGGTACTTTTTGGAACATTTGGACATGATGAACGACATCTATTGAGTTTTAATTTATTAAATATAGATAGATTTGATTTATGACATTTAGTTTATTATCAGTTTTTTTTAGCATATATATGTTTTAGACATTAGGTTCATTGAGAAACATCTTATTTATTGTTAATATAGATTATTTCATTAGTTAGAAATCAAGTTTGTTGTTTTAAGAAAAATAACTCAATTGGATGATTTAAATATTTTATGAATATTTGCTTTGAAATATTGTCTTCAATTATGAAATTTGAAAAGATGATCTCTATGCATTATGATTATAATTTTATGAGTAAACTTAGAAATTAATGCGTTGTTAAAAAATTTACACATTATTAAACCAATCCCGTGCATAGCACGAGTTTACCACTAGTGTACATGAAATAAACGTAAGATATGTAATTTCATGTAAATTAATCAGTATAGACACAATAAAATCAAAAGCTTGATTTTTGCATGCCACATTAAAGTTCTGTAACATGTTATTTCTATTGTCTTAATTATAAGATCAAAGTTATAATAATAGTACATATATTATTTTTTGTTAAATTATTTAGGAAAGATTAAAAATTATAAAGAATAACACAAATATATCAAGTATACGAGTGGTGTGAATCATGTGCATAATAAATAATAATATAAAATGGTGGGAATACATACTTTTAACAAAGAGAAGATATGTAAAATGGTGGGAAAAATGAGAGCTATGAAATATCAATCATGTGTATAATGAATAATAATATTTAAAATAGTGGGATAGCAATCATGTGTATAATGAATAATGATATTTAAAATAGTGGAAACAAGATGGTGACTTGTAATTTGTTTAGCTAATGATATTCATTTTTTTTCACTTTAAAATTATCATTACTTAACTGTGACATGTGTGGAGACAATTGAGTATACCTTCAATGAAGAATGAAAACTTACCAAGTATTGTAGTGAGTTAATAATGAAATAACAATGGTGGAAAGAATGTAGAGAAAAAGGGAATAGAGAATTGTGTGATTTGTAGATTGCTATAAAATTTCACTTCATAACCACCACCAAAGCTTTAATGGAGTGCAGTACTACAAATAAAAAACATAATTTAAGAAATGAATATTATTCTCATTCTAATTGTATTAACATAATTTAAGGAAGAATTGAAATTTAAAATTGTATTTTATAATTTAACGAAGGCCGCTTAATTTAAAGAATATATATTGATCTTATTCCAATTGTAATAATATAATTTAAAAAATCCAAATTAAAAATTTTATTTTAATATTTTAAAATTTATTTATACACCAAGCAGATTGCAACACATATTAACAAAATTTAAACAAAATAAAAAAATGAGAAAATTTGAAAATTAAAATTGTATTTTATAATTAATGAAGGATGCATAATATATAATCTACTTGAAGATTCAATGAAGCTTTTTATTAATTTTTAGGATTACAGTGTTGTCATGTTGTGCATATTGTTGAACTCATGATTGATCTTAGGCCTCATTTGGCAACTATATGTTCTAGCCAAAAATCAAAATGTCACTATAAGTTGTCACATCACTCTCTTTACTTTTCTGCACATCTTGTGGTAAAAAGTCAAAAAGTTACTAAAATAGTTTATTCCCAAACGAGGCGTTAGTGTAGTGTTAACTACATGATTGTTTCATAACTTTAGCCCAATTAGTTTCGTCTATTTTCATTTATCAAACCCATATATAACTTCGGTGAGATATGTTGATTCCATAATTGAACCAAAAAATGCACTTGTATTTGTTGGTGGGAGTGGGGTGTAAACCACTGGTGGTGATTTACAAAGAGAGGCTTAAAACCGAGCCAAACTGAAAATAAACTCACTGAATTTATTCTGAAATATCTGAAAATATTACACTGCACTCTCTGTTTTCTTTTCTTTTTTCCCACATATTCTAAACTCTCATGATACATGGCTATTTATAGATAGCTTAGACAGAATAAAACCTACAATTATTCAGTGTGAAACCATAGTGTGAACGCCAACAATTTTGGCAGCCATTATTGATCATGTGTTTAACATGGTTGCTGCAATCTTCAAACATGGTGGCTGGTTTGGCCACCTACCATTTAGCAAGCTTATTTTCAACATCCCCCCTTAAGCTTGCTTCTCCATGTTGCTTCATTCCGAGCATTATCTTCATTCTGTTGAATAGATCATTTTTCAACGGCTTCGTGAAAATATCTGCAAGTTGATCTTGGGATTTGCAAGGCAACAATTCCACCTCTTTATTTTTCACATGCTCTCGGATGAAATGATAGCAGGTGTCAATATGCTTACTTCTTTCATGATAAACTGGGTTCTTTGCCAATGCAATTGCTGAGCGATTATCAACATAGATCTCAGTGGGTTTTTCTTGTGGAAATCCCAAATGCTTCAGCATGTTCCGTAACCATATTGCATGACACACAGCTGAGTTGGCTGCAACATACTCAGCTTCACAAGTTGATAATGTCACAATGGCTTGCTTCTTGGATGACCATGTGAAGGCTGTATCTCCCATAAAGAAAGTAAACCCCGTAGTACTTTTCCGTTCATCCAAGTCACGTCCCCAGTCGCTATCTGAGTATCCAACAAGACTAAAATTATCAGTTGGTTTATTGAATAAACCATCATCGACTGTACCTTTGATGTAGCGAAGAATCCTCTTTGCTGCATAAAGGTGTGACTGATCCGGTGTTTCCATATATCTGCTGATCAGTCCTACTCCATAGAGTATGTCTGGCCTGGTGCAAGTAAGATAGCGAAGACTTCCAACTAGGCTCTTGAAATAAGTTGGATCCACATCACCTGTCTTCGTACCTTTTCTGAGCTCCACTCCACTGTCTACAGGAGTGTTCACTGGATTGCAATTCTCCATTCCATATCTCTTGAGAATTTCCTTAGCATAACCACTTTGGGAAATAAAAATCCCATCTTTTCTTTGTTTCACTTCAATGCCTAGAAAATGAGCCATCAATCCAATATCTGTCATTTCAAATTCTTGGACCATGCTTCTTTTAAAGTCTTTGAACATGGCTGGATTGTTTCCGGTGAAGATTAGATCATCAACATAAAGACAAGCAAGCAACATGCTTCCATCAGCTTCCTTCTTCAAATATAGTGCGTGCTCATATGGACATTTTTCAAAACCATTGTCATGAAAATACTGATCAATTCTAGTATTCCATGCACGCGGAGCTTGCTTCAATCCATAAAGTGCTTTCTTCAACTTGTACACTTTGTCTTCATGCCTATTCTGAACATACCCCGAAGGTTGTTCAATATAGATTTCTTCTTCAAGGAAGCCATTAAGAAATGCAGATTTCACATCAAGTTGATAAATCTGCCACTTGTGCTGGGCAGCCAAAGAAATCATTAGCCTGATAGTCTCCAATCGGGCAACTGGAGCAAACACCTCTCTATAGTCAATGCCAGCTCTTTGCTTGTAACCTTTTGCTACTAACCTTGCTTGTAGCGTTGCACTTCGCCTTGTGCATTCCTCTTTGTCTTGTATACCCATTTCACTCCAATGGGTTTGTGCCCCTCTGGTAGACTGGTAAGCTTCCATGTGTCATTTTTCTCAATGGCATGAATTTCTTCATCCATTGCTTTCTTCCATTTATCTTCCTGGATGGCTTCTGAGAAGGTAAGTGGATCACTATCTGCGAGTAGGCAGTACAGATTCAGATCTGCTTCTTCTGTAGCTTCATATATCTCCTGCAAATTTCTCATTGGTCTTGGTTGTTTGAAAAAACTATCATCTGAAGATGCTGATGCTGATGATGATGATGATGCAGCACTTCTGTGAGAAACTGGCGATCTAGGTGCAGGAATTCTGTGTGGAGGAGTTTGTGGCTCATCTTGAACTTCTCTTGTGATTTCAACAGGAGCTTTTGATGTTTCATCTTCAAGAATGAGTTCTGCCATCTGTGACAACTTCATCTTGATTCCAGTTCCAAGCTTCTTCTTCTTCAAATATCACATCTCGACTCATGATCACCTTTCTGGTAATGGATTATACAACTTGTATCCCATTGTTCTATCTCCATATCCGACAAGGATACATTTTTCTCCCTTATCATCGAGCTTGGTTCTTCTTGCTTCTGGAATCTTGGTGTATGCAACACACCCAAATATTCTGAGATGATTGACGCTTGGCTTATGTGAACTCCAAGCTTCTTCTGGAGTCATAGAATGAAGACTCCTGGTTGGGCATCTATTTAGTAGATACACAGCACATGATACAGCTTCAGCCCAAAATTGCTTGGGCAGTCCCTTTCCTTTCAACATGCTTCTTGCCATATCTAAGATTGTGCGATTCTTCCTTTCAGCAACACCATTCAGTTGTGGCGTATAGGATGGTGTTGTTTGATGCTTGATTCCCTGCTCTTTGCAATACTTCTCGAAAGCATCTGATGTGTATTCTCCACCTTGATCTGGTCGCAATGTCTTGATATAGTAGTCGCTTTGCTTTTCTACAAAAGCTTTGAATTCTTTGAAGACGTTGAACACCTCTGACTTTCTTTTAAGAAAGTACACCCATGTCTTCCGGCTATAATCATCAATGAAGGTGAGAAAATATCTATTCTGTCCATTTGACTTCGGCTTCAATGGACCACACACATCAGTGTGCACTAGCTCCAGCGGCTTTCTTGCTCTCCACTTCACTTCTTTGGCAAAGCTAGTTCTGTGATGCTTGCCAAGAATGCAGCTTTCACAGACTTCATTGGTATGAGCAATATTAGGGAGCCCTCTCACCATATTCTTGCTTGACAACAGCTTCAAGCTTCCAAAGTTGAGATGTCCAAACCTCAAATGCCATAGCCAGTCTTTGTCTTTGATGATGGCACTTAAACACTTCGCAGCATCATGTTGGATGTTCAATGCAAACATCCGATTCTTGGACATTCTCACCCGAGCGATCAAATTACCATGATTGTCTTTGATGGTAAGATGACAATCTTTCATGCTGATGTCGTATCCTTTCTCTAGGAGTTGTCCCATACTCAAAATGTTGTTCTTCATGGCAGGAACATAATACACATTGGAGATGTAATCATGATCTCCATTCTTGAGCTTGATCAGAATATTACCTCTTCCTTTCACTGGAGTCTTTGAAGAATCACCAAATGAGACTTGTGCTTGTACAGTCTCGTCAAGCTCAACGAACAACTCTCTTTTACCACACATGTGGTTGCTGGCTCCCGAATCTAGATACCAAACATCGTTTTGGTTTTAGTGTCTCCATGGTGAACAAACAGGACTGTAGGTCCACTTTTGTTTGTTTCCTCCTCGGCAAAATTTGCTTGCTCGCCGGCTTCTGTTGTTGCTCTACTTCGGCATTCATTGCTGTAATGCCCGAACTTGTGGCAGTGGTAACACTGAACATTCCTTTTGTCAAAACCTGGTCGGTTGTAACCACCTCCTCTACCACTTGCTCTTCCTCTTGGAGCAAAGTGTGGTTGACTTCTTCCTCCTCTGGCTGGACTTCTTCCGCCTCTTCCTCGAAAGCCAGAACTTTGGTTATTGTAACCACGGCCTCTTCCTCGGCCTCTTTGTGATGTCCCCCCTTGCTCGTTTCTGTCTTCTCTGAAAGACAGCTTTGATTGAAGAGCTTGCTCTAGAGAACTTGAGGAAGTCTTCTTGTTGATCCTTTGTTCATGAATCTCAAGTGTGCCCATCAACTCATCGGTGGTCATGGTACTGAGATCCTTGGACTCTTCTATTGCTACAACCACAGCTCGAACTTGGGACTGAGTGATCGGAGAATCTTCTCTATCACTTGAAGAGATTCCATCTTCTCTCCATATCTTCTCATCTGATTAACAATGGTCAATGTTCTGTTAAAGTACTCAGAAATTGACTCCTTCTCATTCATGTGCAGCATCTCGAATTCGCCACGTAGCACCTGTAGTCGAACTCTGATCGTCTTCTCAATTCCACGGTGTGAATTGCGAAGAATACTCCATGCCTCTTTAGAGGTTGTTGCTGCTGAAATCTTCTCAAAACTTGACTCATCAATGCCTTGATAGAGTAGATACAAGGCCTTTTTATCTCTCCTCCTTGAATCTTTTAACGCCGTCTTCTGAGTATCATTTAAAGTTCCTTCATCTGCGAGAGTAGCTGGCTCGTCATATCCTCGATCCACTAACTCCCACAAATCTTGTGAGGCTAGTAGAACTTGCATTTGAATACTCCAATTTTCATAGTTCTCCTTGCTGAGTTTTGGAAACTGGGGCTGAAAGAAATTGTTTGTGTTGGCCATTGGTTGTCTTTAACAATCTGCAAATTTTCAGAACGAATTTGCAAATTCTGACCGTACAGATGTGTCCGGAATATTCCAAATAGTTGGAAACCACTATTGGATCACCCGAAACAGACTCTGAATGACTCAGATCAGGCCAAAACAAGTTGAACGGCTCAGATCTGAGGCTACAGCTTAGCCGCGGCACACTGGATTACTTTCCGTGCGGCTCAGTCAACGGCTACGGTCAACGGCTTGGACCGGCTCGGTCAACGGCGGCTCGGCTCGGTCAAACGGCTCGGCTTGTCGGCTTGACGGCTCGGCTTGGAGGCTCGGTCAACGGCTTGGTCAACGGCTCGGCGGCTCGGCTGGAGGCTCGGCGGCTCGGCTTGATGACGTCAGCAGATGACGTCGTTGATGACGTCAGCACCTGGATCCGGATCTGGGTCGCCGGATCGGATCTCGGGGCAAAACCTGTAAATCGGGCGAAGAAGACCGTCGGGGCGCGTGTTGAGCGTGAGATGACTCGTCTTCTTCGCGGAAGGCGCGTGGAGGCGCGTGGGCGCGTGGTGCGCGTGAGAACGGCGTCACGGAGGCGCGTGGAGCGTGTGTGACCTCTGTGGTGCTCGGTTTTCGATGTTCTTTTTTTCAGTGTGCTCGTCTTGTCGAGAGCTTCACACTGATGTGATCAAAAATAAATTTCGATCACTTTGATTTCTGGGCTAATTTCGCAGAACACTCTGTTCTTGGCAGTTTTGCAGAATTTCTGCAAATTGGAGCTGCCTTCGGGTTCTGATACCACTGTTGGTGGGAGTGGGGTGTAAACCACTGGTGGTGATTTACAAAGAGAGGCTTAAAACCGAGCCAAACTGAAAATAAACTCACTGAATTTATTCTGAAAATTCTGAAAATATTACACTGCACTCTCTGTTTTCTTTTCTTTTTCCCACATATTCTAAACTCTCATGATACATGGCTATTTATAGATAGCTTAGACAGAAAAAACCTACAATTATTCAGTGTGAAACCATAGTGTGAACGCCAACAATTTTGGCAGCCATTATTGATCATGTGTTAACATGGTTGCTGCAATCTTCAAACATGGTGGCTGGTTTGGCCACCTACCATTTAGCAAGCTTATTTTCAACAGTATTAGGTTGCACTACTGTGGCTAGCTGAATATGTCACTAACCACCCTAAGTTGATATTTGTGTTTACATATAATCCTCTGACTCGTGAAATTACTTGATCATGCTTTATTTGAATTATTTCTCTTTTGCTTTCATGTTTGTTTTTCTTGTCATTTATAACAAAATCAGTATTCATATTTAAATTGACTCTACTTGTGATCACCAAAGATGTCTCATTTTAATATTCTCCAACAACTTATAATCAGTTTTAGCATGTTTATAAGAATTCACAATTGTCTACAAATAATATAGCTTTTGAAAGAAGTTTGAATTAGCCAAGGGTATAATAAAGTGGCTGGAATGCTTTTGTATATACAATTTTTGATGTTTTTTAATCTTTGATTCATCTCCATACTCTGCTACATAATTTTATTTGTTTATCAGATCACTGAAGGCATCTCTGTAACTGTTTTTGCAGGTGCATCAGGCTTGGAGCGCGAAAAGTGTGAAAGAACGTTTCAATAGCCCAAGGATTCCTGTCCCCATGTCCCAAATCACTCACAATCATTGGATCATTTGAGATTTGAGATTCTCAAATGATCCAATAGTTGTGAGTGATTTGAGACAGAGAGATAAGAATTTTTGGGAAGAGGAGATTCTTGCTAGTTTCAATAAGCTTTCAAATGAAGAATGCGGAAAATTTTGACATAGAGACTCTTGTTGATGTCAACAATGTAAAAGTACATAGAACAATCATCCCAAACGTAAACAAGCTTGACAACCAATACTTAGTGGTAATTCTTCTGTCATTGGATCTGATCTAGAAAGATTTATTGTGACACCTTAGATTGATTGACTGCATGAGCAGTAAACTATTATGAAAAGAAAAAAAATGAATCGGAATTTCTGTTTAAATTTTTTAGAAAACGAATTTAGAAGTAGTAAACTATTACGAACCTTGAGTTATATATTCCTTAGTTTCTTCATTCTTGTGAAGCTAAACCTAAGCTTTATAATTAGAGTCACATTTAGCAGATCCAATATACCAGATTGTATTTTTTTTTAAAAAACCCCGTTTGGCAATGTTTCTGTCAATAGTTTTTTGGGCAAATTACACAAATAGTCCCTATAGTTTGAGGCTTGTGTTATTTTGATCCCTGACTTTTCAATTGTGACACATTTGACCCTGAATTTTGAATCTTGTTCAAAATAAGGACAATTGAATATATAATTAGATTTTTTAAGGGTAAAATTGTTAATTTGATAAAATATAAACTAATTTAATAAAAATAAATGTCAAACAAATATTTTTGAATTTTTAAAAATTATTTCTACCTACTAAAAATAAAATTATGTAAAATTGATAAATCTTTTAGATATTTATTTATTTTTTTACCAAATTAATTTTATTATGTGTTTGGATGATGATCATGTAAAATTAATTTTAAAAAATTAATCATGTTATTTTTATTAATTTTACATAATTTTATGAAAAATGTTTGGGGGCCCTAATTTTTGTGGCTCAAATGACTCAAAATTGTCAAAACGACGTCGTTTTGACAATTTTGATGTTGTTTTGTACTCAAAACGATGTCGTTTTGGCAAATTCGAGCCATTTGAGCCACAAAAATTAGGGCCCTCTACCATTGCTGTAATTTTATCATTGGTGGATAAAAAATTTTAAAAAAATTAAAATATTTTTTTGACATTTATTTTTGTCAAATTAGTTTATATTTTATCAAATTGACAATTCTACCCTTGAAAAATCTAATAATATTTTCAATTGTCCTTATTTGGAACAAGATTCAAAATTCATGGTCAAATGTGTCACAATTGAAAAGTCAGGGACCAAAGTGACACAAGTCCCAAACTATAGGGACTATTAGTGTAATTAACCCTAGTTTTTTTTGTTTATGTTCTATAAAAAAATTGAAAGCTAAAAACAAAAACTTGTTTGGTATCTGTTTTTGTGGGTGTTGATTTTCGACCACACAACCAAAATGGGAACTTAGCTGGAGAGCACCAGCAGAATAGATTAAGCCTGAACAACTTGTCACAGAAATATAAGAATCCAGTAGTGGTTCGTCCACCTGGGGGTACTCCGACGATTAAGTCAGTAATCAATATCTCTCAAAGATAGCAAGCTGTGCTTAACTCACAAGAATCAACTTACTGCTCACAGTACGTTACACATACCTCAGACCCACGAGGGTACCCTGTTTTTATAGCTCACACTGACCTGATCCCTGTAAAAGCCTCACTTCAGTAGACTTAGGCCCAATGCTTATCCTGGATTCTCAGTTAGATAGGGATAAACTCCCTAAGAACTTTATCTTTATCCAGACTGAGATCTCTCCTGGTTCTAGGACTCTTGCCTCTTATCCACTCATCTCAGATTTCGGTATTTCCGCAGATAACCTCGACCTAACCGAGATCACCTCGGCGCATGACCAGGCCACGTGGCACCTCGGCTGACACTTACCTTGGCTATGTGCTTATTATCAAAATATGTCCCACAACTGCCCCCTAGGTTCTATTACCTCGGTAATCTGAGGTGATGGAACCTACACCGCTTCGTCCAGATTTTGTATCGGCTAAGAATTCACCTATCCTTCTGACTGAGATCATGGCTCATTGGCTTTATATAACCAAGACTCAACTGTTCATCTTTATCAACGGCCAAGAACCAAGAGCCAAGTTCTTTAAGGTCCCTAACCGAGATCGCTCAATTAGCCGAGGTTTTTGCTTCATTAAATCAAGAACTCCAAGAGTTTTGTCTGTGCATGAGCTGTCACGCACCTTTTTTCTCAACCATTTCCGCCACGTGTTCTTTTCGCACTGGTTCGTACTTGACACGCGCTATTAGGGCGCATCGCTTCTGCGCACGCCGCCTAACAGACACGTTGCCCAAGGCATATTATTATGGTTTGCCGCCTTTTCATATGTTTGACAAAACATCTCCCTCTCTCTCCGTCTTTTCACTTTTGAAAATTCAAATTGCCTTCAAATTTTCTCTCTCTAACTCTCCTTCTCCCAAACCTCAATTTTCGTGTTTCTAAGCTCCTGCAACTGCTCCGATCGTCTCTTTTGGCAAGCATTTCGTCGTTTGGTTCTGATTATTCACATTGTCTGACTTCGGTGAGACTCATTCCGGCGTCCTTTCTGTCAGCTTCACTCGGTAAGTCCTCAGTTTCTTCTTTCTACTTCCTGGTCATGTTTTTTAATATATCTTCCCTTTGAGTTTTGCCATATGCTCCACTCTGTATCTATTACTGTGGAAGTTATATCTATTTTCGTAGTTGTATTTTGTTTAGTATGAGTCATTCTCTGTTCTTGAATTTGTCTTGTTCCTCAAAGTTTCGTCATTACATTTGCTTGTGATTTGTGTACACTGCTTTCACACACTCACACAGCGTTTGTAATTTTTCACACCCTTGGCACATTGTATTGGTCACTTTGAATGTTTGGCATTGCTCTTGCCATATCTATACTTTTTCCTATATTTTTGCTTTGTTGATTCTTGAATTTGTTTGCCTTTGATGCTTTTGATTTTGAATCCTGCTCCTTTTTTTTTTTTTTTTTTTTCTTGTTGTATTTCCAGATTTTTCTCGAATTCCTATTTTTGTAGTTTCTAGGATTGGGATTTGCTTTAGAACCTTGTTCTTTAGGAAAATCAGAACAGATTCCTCTTAGATCTTCAAAAACCCTTGCATCAGTGCTTGCTTAGGTTTTAGTCGAGGTATTCAAACCTATACCATCACTTTGCTGCCAACCCCTTCTTGTTGAGACAATGGAAATGTTCAGGTGGAGGGTAGATACCCCATAAAAACATAAGTACTTTAGGAGAGAGTTTTCTATCCCAGCTGACCTCCAAATTAGGTTAGCCGGAGAGGAAGACTCTATTATGCCGGATAGAGATTCCATGTCCTTCCCAGTGGTTGCCTTTATCGAATGTGGACTTCGGTTTTCCTTAAACTCTCTTTCGTGAAATCCTCCACTATTACAAACTTAACCCATGCAACTTGCCATAAACTCATATAGGGTCATCAATGGCATAATTGAACTAGCACACCGAGAAAAGCTAGGATCACTTTAGCTGACATCCAATTCTGTTATACCATGTGGCCTTAAGTCTGAAAAAGGCTACATATACTACCTCAAGCCCAGGTCACTGCTTACAAACTAATAACGACCTTTCAGACTCTAACAAGGGTGCTGGAGATGATACTTCATTGTCTCAGGCAACTGGGAATTTGCACCTGACGAGACCTTCATCTCTATCTTCTGTGCCGATCGGTGTTTAAAGAGGGTGATAGTAAGAGCTAAGTTACCCTTTTAATTATATTTCGGCTAGGATTAGTCAATATATATCTGTTTTTTATAATGCTCTTCTTCTCACTTCTTTTTGCAGCTCTTCCCTAGCTAGCAAAGGATTTTTGGCAGACCTTCTTCCCCAGCCCCGATTTCAAAAGGCTTTTAGGTTTGGATATTAATAAGCGCAAAGCCCCTTTGCTGCTTAATTATATCCCGACTTACAAGTCCGCGTTACCCGACCTCCCACGCCGAAGCAAGACTCCTTCATCAGCACCAACTCCAGCAGTTGCTTTATCGCCAAGGCCAGATCAGGCCTCTTCATCAGACCCAGTAGAGCAACCCTTCACTTCTACTCCAGCTCAACTAATCCCATCATCTCAGAGCCGACGCCGACGTCGTGCTCTACCAAATGTACCAGCAGGTCGAACTCGTAGCCGCAAACGACAAGATTCTGAGGCGTCGACCTACGATCCAACCAATCCTCCTATCACCCTTCTCGCCATTCACTTCGGCACCAAAGTTACACTTGCTGCCACTACCGACGAAATGGGCCGCAAACCAGCCGTCGTTGAGGACCTTTTGGCTGATATCCTTGGGGTAGTGATTGTTCAGTCCTCCTCTTCTCCCTCTCAATCCACGCCAAAGCCTAGAGAGTTAAGAAGGCTAAGGCCAAGGCTAAGGCTACAGTGACTCAGGTAGATTCTAAGGACACTGTACTGATCTCAAAACTGGCCGAGTCTGAAAAGAATACTCTTGCTACTGACAAGAGGCCAGTCGAGGCCCTATCGCCCGATGCCCCTCCTGCAAAGAAGCCAAGGTCTGACCACCCTGAAGGTAGCAATAGCTTTCCCCGTAGCATGATCTGGTCACCCGAGGTCATGGTAGGGGACAAACCTTTGACAGCTAGTGACAATGCGATCCAGGACGTGGAGGTCAGCGCCGCCTTGTCAACGGCTGTGCTCTTACTAGAAGATTTGAATCAAATAGCCAACCTCCATAAGTATGAGAACTTTGGCCTGATGATGCAGCACTCAGTCTTGGTAAGCCTTCTTATTTACAATTTTACAGTCTTTCAACACTTAGTCAAAATTTTTTTTTTCATAATCTGTTTCAATCCTTGCAGGCCATCCAGCACGCGCATTCATATGGGGTGAAGACAGAGATAACAAGGAAGGAGCCAAGGATTCATATGTCGGCAAAAAAAACTCAAGAAGCTACCAAGCTCCTGTCTTTGCTTAATCATGCCGAAGCCAACAATAGAGCTCTGTTGGATCAAGCCAAGGCTTCCAGGGTTGCTCAGAACCAAGCCGAAGAGAAAGCAAAAACGGCCGAGGTTGAAACCTAAGCCGAAGCCGCCAAAGCCGATCTTGAGGTTGCCAAAGCCAATCTTGAGGCTGCCAAAGCCAAGGCAGCCGAGTTAGAGGCCAAGCTCCAAACTCAAGGATGATGAGGTCAAGGCGGCCGATGAAAAGGATTTCGAAGAAGGGTAGATCGCCGTCCGCGATCAGTGCAAAGGGCAAGTTAACCTGGCTTGTAACCGAGGTTATTACCTCGGCTGGATGGTGACGCTCAACAAGATGTTTGTCCCAATGGACTCCCCACTCCGTGATATTGACCAGCTCCAAGTGCCTTTCCCTCCGGCTCCACAAGAATCCGATGATGATGCCGAGAAGGGTGACGCCGAGGAAGAGGCTGCGAATGAAGACGAGGTTGTTGTTGGGGCCAAGTCCCCCACTTTGAATGAGTAAGTCCTTGACTTGACTCAAGATGAGGAGGACGAGGTCTCCAAGAGTGCCTCTCCCAAGAGAGCCACGTCAGAAGCCGAGGTACAAATAGCCGAGAAAAGCCTCGACCAAACCCTTCTCGAGATCGATGCCGAGATTGAAGCAGAAAAGACTGCCGAAAAGCTTTCCCAGCTATTTGCCGAGGTCGACACACAGCCAATCGCCGACACCGAACGGTCCACCTAGAATCTTTTTTTCTTCTTGTAATAATTGTAACCTTTTTGTTCAAACAATGTTTTACCTTCAATTTGGTCGATGTGCCTTTTTTGTACCCGAACAAGTTGTCTTTTTGCTAGGCCGAAGTGCCTTTTTGCCTGTGAAAGTTCCATCTTCTGAATGCAAGTCTTATACTTCCTTCTAAGTGTTGAATGTATGCTCTCTTTTTTTCTAAGCATGTTTCTATACTTAGAATATTTTTTGCATGTCTTCAAAGTACAACTTAACTGTATAATCACGTCGGATATGAACCTTGACTGTTTGTTTCGGCTAGCAATTGGAATACCTCGGCTAAAACTTAAAAACATTTCGAAATATTTTTACAAGTGCTTGTTTCTTTAAAGTTATTCAGTCAAGTACTGCTTCTTTACTTCTACTTGTTGTCTTCTATCAAGACTTCACCCTTTTATCCTTTCCAAGCTTAGCCACCTGGTTGGTCATCTCAGCTAATATGTACCTTGGATACTTCTTTCATTATTACCTCGGCTAATTCAACTTGTAAATTTTCCTAAATTTCAACAAGTGTTAAGCCAATTCTAACTTGTAAATTCCTCTAAAAAATTTCAACATGTCCTAAACTCTCAAGTTTGTTCATCATTCCTACTTACTGCCCCCTAATGTGAACCTAAGTTCTACTTAAGTTCACATTATGCGTTTATAGTCTTTCGCCGAAGTCAAATTCAAACAAAGACTAGCTGAGGTGTTCAACCTTGGTTTCTCTGTTAATCCGACGAAGCATACTGAGCTCCACACTGAGTTTAACCCTGCTGACATGGCAAACCTAGATTAGTTCAACTTAGTTTAACTCTATTATATGCAAGTATAATTCAACTCTGCCATATAATAAGTCTAAGCTATTCATCATGTTCCATTCAGAAACATCGCCAACTTAGTTCAACTCTATTATATGCAAGTATAATTCAACTCTACCATATAATAAGTCTAAGTTATTCGTTATGATTTATTCAGAAACACGCCAACTTAGTTCAACTCTATTATATGCAAGTATAATTCAACTCTGCCATATAATAAGTCTAAGTTATTCGTCATGTTTCATTCAGAAATATCGCCAACTTAGTTCAACTCTATTATATGCAAGTATAATTCAACTCTGCCATATAATAAGTCTAAGTTATTCGTCATGCTTCAATCAGAAACATCGTCATAGGACTGGTCAGTCCTCTCGCACAAATTTAAAAATCGTGAAAATCAAACTAGCATGCTTTTATTACTTAAGACAATAAAATTATGACATAAACTTCGAAAACAAAAAACTAATCATAAAAAAACTTCAAGTTGCAAGTGTTTCAAGGTCTTGGCAACCCTTTGCCCTTAGTATCTTCAAGCCGATATGCCCCATTGCCGGCAACCGAGATGATTCTATAAGGCCCCTCCTAGTTTGGGCCAAGTTTTCTCTATCTGGGATCTTTCTTGTTGCCGATGACCTTTCTTGGGACGAGGCCCCCAACCTTAAACTCTCTTGGGTTGACCTTCTTATTGTAAGCCCTAGCAAGTTATTGCTGGTATTGCCCCAGCCGAATTGTGGCTCTTTCTCTCTTTTCTCCTCCAGCAGGTCCAGATCTCGGGCCAGGTATGCCTCATTAGTTCCATTCTCTACTCCTTGTGTTCTGATCCCAAGGATGCTGACTTGTAGTGGGATAACTGTCTCAGTGCCATAAGCCATGGCAAATGGAGACTCCCCAATTGATCTTCTTGGCATAGTTAGATACGCCCAGAGTACATTGGGTAACTCTTCCACCTATTTTCTCTTTGTTGCTTCCAACCTCTTTTTGATCCCATCCAAGATAGTCTTATTGGATGCTTCTTCTTGACCATTGCTTTGAGGAAAACTTGGAGTAGAGTAGTAGTTCTTGATTTTGTACTTTGCACAGAAGCTTTTGATTAGCTTACTGTCAAACTGTGTACCATTGTCTGTTATTATTGTCCTTAGGATCCCAAACCTAGTGATGATGTTCTTCCATATGAAGTTCTTCACATCAATATCTCGAATCTTCGCAAGGGGTTCAACTTCTACCCACTTTGTGAAGTAATCAGTTGCTACCAGCAGAAACTTCCTTTGCCTAGTTGCTTAGGGTAGTTGTCTAACTAGGTTCATGCCCTATTGGGCAAATGACCAAGGCCTGGATATTGGGTTCAAATCTACTGCTGGTTGATGTATCAAAAGTGCATACCTTTGACACTTCTCGAACTTTTTGACGTAGGTTTCAGCATCCTTTTGCATGTAGGGCTACCAATACCCTTGAGTAATGACCCTATGAGCAAGTAATCTGCCCTTAGCATGGCTTCCACATACACTTTCATGTATTTCATACAAGATATCTTCAACCTGGGAGGGATGCACACACCTCAAAAGGGGATCAGTGAAGGATCTTTTGTAGAGGTGGCCATCTTGAGCTGAACCTGGCCGATTTCAACCTGGTCTTATGTGCCTCCTTTCGGTCGTCTGGCAGCTTGCCATCCCTAAGGAACATCATTATTGCATCCATCTAACTTGGACCCATCTCCACACACATTGCTTCGTACTGTGATTAGTGGTTCCACACTTGGCCTAACAAATAATCAACTATTATTGTCCTTGCCTCCCCTGATTTCATTGCACTAGCCAAGTTAGCCAAGGCATCGGCATGACTATTATCATCTCGGCTAACCTGCTGTAGCTGGCAATCCTAGAACAATGCTAGCAGTCTAACAACTGCTTTGACATAGGCTATTATTCTTTCATTTCGGGTTGCGTACTCGCATGTTGCCTGATTCACAATAAGTTGGGAGTTACAGAAGACTACCACCTTATCGGCTTCCATTGCTGCTGCTAACTTCAACCCTGTGATCAGTGCCTTGTACTCTACTTCATTGTTTAAGGCCTTGAACCCCAATCGAATAGACTGCTCTAACATTTGCCCATCTGGTGATACTAACACCACTCCTGCCTCCGCTCCTTGCCGGTTTGAATTTCCATCAACAAACAGGCGGAATGAGTAGTCGATGTAGATGTCGTATGGCTTTGGTTTTTCTTCTTTCTTCTGTTTTGCATGAGTGGGGTTCTTTGGCCTCAATTGGGTTTCTTCTTAATCTCCTGGGCACCCCAAGCCACGACTTACCGGAGTTCAACGTGGGATGGCACCTGGTACGAACTCGGCCAGAACCTGGCCCTTAATTGCTGTTCTGGGCCTAAATTCCAAGTCGTATTGGCCCAATACTACTGTCCATTTGGCTACCCTGTCTGTCAGATCTCCTGTTGCAACAGGGACTTCAAGGGATGCTCAGTCAACACCACAATCTTGTGGGCTTGGAAATAATGATTTAACTTTTTGGAAGCCATCACTAAGGCCAATGTCAATTTCTCCAGGGATAAGTACCTGGCCTCTACACTTGCTAGGGTTTTACTTACATAGTCTACTGTCCTTTGTTCTTCATTTTCTTCTCTGATTACCACTGTGCTTACTGCCTGCTCTGAAACTGCCAAGTATAGGAGCAACTCTTCTCCAGGTACTGGATTTGACAGAACTGGGGCTGTAGTCAGGTAATTCTTCAAGTCGGCCAAGGCGACTTTGCACTCTTCCGTCCATAAAAAATCCGTAGCCTTCTTTAACAAACTACAAAATGGTTTACATTTATTCGAACTTCTGCTTATAAACCTGTTCAGGGCTGCGGCCCTTCCAGTTAACATCTGTACTTGTTTTGCCGATGTCAGGCTCTTCAAGTCAAGGATGGTCTTGATTTGATCTAGGCTTGCCTCAATGCCCCTTCTGGTGACCAAGTATCCTAAGAACTTACCAGACCCAACTCCAAATGCACATTTCGAAGCATTGAGTCGGAGCCGATATGTTCTTAGGATATCGAAAACTGCCTTCAAATCGGCCAGGTGATTCTTAAGTTCTTTGGTCTTCACGACCATGTCATCGATGTATACTTCTACTATTTTGCCAATCAAATGTCTGAACATCTTGGTTACTAACCTCTAGTAAGTTGCTCCTGCATTTTTTAACCCGAAAGACATCATTCTGTAGCAATACAACCCTTTTAGTATAATAAATGCAGTATTCTCCTCATCAGAAGGGTATATTGCTATCTGGTGGTATCCCTGTAAGCATCTAGGAAGCTCATCCTTCCGTGCCCTGAAGTAGCATCCACTAGCTGATCAATCTTGGGTAGTGGAAAACTATCCCTGGGCAAGCCTTGTTCAGGCTAGTGAATCAACGCATACCCTCCACTTGCCGTTCTTTTTTTCACTACCACAGTGTTGGACAACCAAGTAGGGTAGTTCACCTCTCAAATGGCTTTGGCTTCCATAGTTTGTCTACTTCCTTCTCAACTGTCTCAACATGCATCAACGTCGGCCTCCTTGCTCGCTAGATGACAGGTGTAGCCGACCTGTCTACATTGAGCATATGACATGTGACCTCGGAGTCAATGCCTAGCATCTCATATGGCGTCTAGGCAAATACCTTTATGTTGGCCCGTAAGAAAGCTTTCAACTCCCTCTCCTCCTCCTCGGCCAAGCTTGAGTTGAGAAGGGAGAAGCGCTCTTCTTCATCTTCTTGGACCAGAATTTTCTTCAAGGCTTCATCACTCTTCTCGACTGGTTCTTTGCCGATGTCATCTATAACTTCCATGTTCTCGTCTTTAATTTCTGTTGTTTCTGTCTCTCGCACATTGCAGGTGGATTTCATTATACCATGGAGCAATTTTTTTCCTGCACTTGATCCCCTCCAACTTCCTCAATACCATGCTCTGTTAGGTACCGCAACAGTTGGTGCAGTGTTGAGGGAACAACCCTCATTATGTGCAACCATGGCCTTCCCAAGATAGCATTATAAGGAGAGGGAGTGTCAATTACTGTAAATTCTGTGCTTACTTTCCTGGTGCCTGCATGCACCTCCAAATTCATTGCTCCTAGGGGCCATGTCGGCGTTCCATTGAACTTGACCATTGGTCTGTTAGATTGCTTCAAATCATCTTGATGAAGGCCCAGCTCCTTGTAACATCAGACATACATGATGTCACAAGAGTTGCCTTGGTCGATCAGAATGCGTTTTACCTGGCATTCCCCAATCTTGAGGGTCACTACCAGAGCATCGTTGTGTGGATGCTGCACCATGTCTAAGTCTTCCTCAGTAAAGGACACCATTGGCCCTTGGTACTGGTTTGTCCTAGGCCTCTTTTGCTGGACCTGACACATATGCTATAATTGTATTACCTTCTGGGTTTCTCCCCGTATATCATTCACATTAACCTTCGAGTGGATCACATTGATCACCTGAGGTTCTGCTTGCTGTGGTTGTGGCGGAGGTGGTGCTACCAGTGTCTAAGGCAGTCTCGCCTGCTTTTCCCTCGTCTTGGCGTCATTTACCAGGTCCCTCAAGTGACCCTGTCAAACCAGGTCTTCCAAATGCGTCTTCAAAGCTCTACACCCCTAAGTTAGATGCCCATCCTCATTGTGGCAGGCACAATGCTGCCCAAGGCTTCTCCCCATAAATTCGTCAAGAATCATCTCCGGCGCTCTATAATATGGTTGGTTCCTGATCCTTTCTAGAACTTTATAAACCGGGATCCGGAACACAGTGGTGACTGCCTGTGCAGCCCTCAACCCTGTCTCTAGTTTATTAAATCCATTATTACCTCGGTTTCGCTTCGGCGAGCCGTTTCTCTTCTCCTACTTCGGCACCTTCGTTCTCGGTGTGTCTTTTTCTGCTTTGGCATATTTCTCGATCCTTGCCATGAGCTCCTTCATACTTTTTGATAAAGTCTTTGCTAGCGCCTTTCGAAGCGAGCAATCATCCTCCATGTCGTTCTTAAAAGATACGACCGCTAACTCCTGATTGCATCCTAATATTCGGTTGAACACCTCATAATACTTTTTGGTGTATGCCCTAAGGCTCTCTCCCTTGCCAATTTTCAAAGCCATCAGGGAGTCTACCCTTAATGGTTGCAACTTGTTCGTGACAAACCTAGCCATGAACATCTCGGCCAAGCCTTCTTAACTCTTCAAAGTTCCTTTCGGCAACTTGTGAAACCAATCCGATGCAATTTTCCCAAAGGATAAGGGGAACACCTTGCACAGCAATGGTTCGTTCCCCGGTATACAAGGCCATTGAATTCAGGTACAAGCCGATGTGAAAATTCGGATCAGACTTACCGTCATATATCTGGAACCTTGGTAAATGGAACCTTTTGGGGGCTCAAACCTATCTAACTCGACTGAGAACGGCGTTCTTGGTTTGATCGGTGATGTGACCTCAGCATTCTGCTGTTTCCTCTGGAGGTAGTCCCTCAAATCCTCTTAGTCTACTAGGAGCTCACTGTCAACGGATTTCAGCCGTTTTGGTGCGCTGCTCCGGTGTCGTTATGCGTCCTCTTGGACTTCTCTTCATTCACTGTGTCAAAACAAAGTTCCTCCTCCCCTTGAACATGCCGATGTTCCTTGATGTAAGTTCTCTTAGTCGAGGTATCCTCTGAGACTCTCCTCTCACCGACTGTACTCATCCGGTATCTTGCTAAGGCCAATGTGAGTGTTCTTTCACCCTGTCATGCTGAGGGATTGCTGGGATTGCTTTCTGCCCCCCTTTTGGGTGTCGTTCTTGGCTGCTGGAATCGGCGTGTCCTTCAATGGAAACGATGGTTGCATGACGTTATTCTGCATCATGAAGTTAACAACCAATTGTAGGTCTGCCAACTTGTTTTCCATTCCCTTCATCTCGTCATCCCTCCTCAAGCATCTATCCTTCCATATCTAGAGGTCGCTTTCGTTGTAATACTTGTCTCGACCTGATTTTTTCGGTGCGTCTGCCTCTTGGCCGACGTCCTTCTCTCCGGGATTCTGATACCGAGGTCCTTCATCACGGTTTTCCTCTTCCATGTTAGTATTGGCATGTTTACCACTTCCATTAGGGATATCGTCCCCAATCTTCTCTTTTGGCCCGTCGTTGGCCATCTATTCTCTTACATTTCCATAGCACCAAATTGTGGGTGTTGATTTCCGACCACATAACCAAAAGGGGAACTCAACTAGCACCGACAGAATAGATTAAGCCCGAACAACCTGTCACAGAAATATAAGAATCCGGCGGTGGTTCGTCCACCCGGTGGCACTCCGACGATCAAGTAAGTAATCGATATCTCTCAAAGATAGAAAATTGTGCTTAACTCACAAGAATCAACTTACTGCTCATAGTACGTTACACATACCTCAGACTCATGAGGGTGCCCTGTTTTTATAACTCACACTGACCTGATCCCTGTAGAAGCCTCACTTCAGTGGACTCAGGCTCAATGCTTATCCTGGATCCTTAGCTAGATAAGGATAAACTCCCTAAGAGTTTTATCTTTATCCAGACTGAGATATTCCCTGGTTCTAGGACTCTTGCCCCTTATCCGCTCATCTCGGATTCCGGTATATCCGCAGATAACCTCGGTCTAGCCGAGATCACCTCGACGCATGACCAGGCCACGTGGCACCTCGGCTAACACTTCGGTGTTACCTTGGCCACGTGCTGTTATTCTCAAAATATGTCCCCACAATTTTCATTTCAAAAAATGTACTCCCTCCGTCCCAAAAAATAGTCTCTTTTGGAGAATTCAACTTTTTTTTGTAGTACAATTATTGCACTTTAAAAATATTAATTTTTCAAAATTACCCTTTGATAATATATATTTTCTGGGAATATCAATTGTTATAATTATACTTTTTGTGTTGTTAGTGAATTTAAAAGAAGGGCAAAATAGGAAATTTATATTATTTTAATCCTTGATTTTGAAAATGGTCTAATATTTTGGGATAATAAAAAATGAAAAAAGAGATTAATATTTTAGGACGGAGGAAATACTAAATTCCATTAAAAAACAAAGAAGTTGCTTTTGTTTGTTTTTAGACAAGTTTCCTTCCTTCTCCTTCCCCACCTCTTTTGGCCATCACCTATCACTAGCACTAGCTACCCCCTTTGACCACCCTCAGCTCAGCTCCTGCCATCACTGTAGGTAGGGCCAGTCCTAGTTTTCGGGGCCTAAGGTGAAACAAAAACGGAGGTCTATATTCACAAAAAAAAATAAATAAAAATAAATTATATTTCGTATCACTACCGTCGATTGATACCAAAATAGATATCAAAATGTATTCGTATAAAAAAAAGAAGTTACCAAAATTAGGAAAACTTTCTTCAATTAAAATGTATTGGATATGTATTGAATTGATTGTTGTTTATTGAATATGTTGTTTATGAGTGTGGTTGCATTGTTGTTTATTGAATATGTTGTGTATGAATGTGATTCAAATTGAATTAATTGTTTATTCCACTAAAATCTGATAAATAAGAAAAGTAAAAAAATTAGGATAAATTTATTTATTCCACTAAAAGCTATAAAGAAAGAAAATAAAAAAAATTAGGGGCCCTATTTTGGGTCACTAAAATTTTGTATGTGTATGTAATGTTTCTCATTCAAGGGGCACTGGCATTTTGTATATATTTTAATTTCAATTAGGCCAAACCACACTTATAAACAAATATGGGCTCAACAAAATATTTTTGGGTCCTTTAGATTGGTTCTAAAACAATAAGGGATTTTTACCAGCTGGTCCCAATAATTGAATCTATTACCCATTAGGTCCTAAGTTTCTATCTCATGTACCAGGATGTCCTGTTTTATTTTTTTATCCCAATTTTGCCCCTGTACCAGTTGGTAAAAATCCCTATTTAAATCATCCTAAACACTTTCTAAATCTTTAATTGTTTATAATATTTATTACTCATTAATTTTTTTAATTTGTATTAACTTCTCTCTTGATCATTTTTCCAAAACTCTTCTTCTTTTTTATCTCTCTCTCTCTCTCTCTATAGAAAATACCACCATTGTAGCTATGGCCATGGCTATCCACCCGCAACCACCATCATCATCCGTTACTAACCACCACCGCCACCTTCACTAGTCACCACCATTGCCTTCGCCGGCCACTACTATCACCATTGTTCACACAACCATCTCCATCGTTGCCGATCTATACTTCACCATCTCTCAACCACTTGACTCGCTCACCTAACATTGTCGTCTTTCTTCCTCTTTGCCATACCTTACCTCGCTCTACCTCTATCCTCCATCATTCATCTACCATCATTGTTGTTCTTCTTCAATCATCGATCTACCATCTTCAATGTCGAACTTCATCAATGGCTTCAAATCTATTGTTTTCAATGTTGACCTACCATCTTCGACGCCAATCTGGTACTTTACATGGTTGCCGATGAGATCGAGACTCTTTCTACAGTGTGTTGGTGAAGATTTACATTTCTAAAACATGTTGAACTAATTTGATGAATTTATCACTTAATTTAGTGATAAATTTATCACTGATTTGTTTAATATGTTGTGGATTGCTGCTACTGGAATTTTGATATTAATACAATGATAAATTTATCACTGATTTTTGCTCATGTTATATTTATCACCTCTCTTTTCCTTACTCCTCTCTTTTTTTTTCTTAAACCAAATCTGCTGTATCAGTGATAAATGTAGTACTGATATATTTATTTGAATCTTGTGTTGATTTGTGACAATGATGATGATATTTTTTATTTATTTATTTTTGTAATCTTTTAACAAATAACTAGTGAGAAATTTATCAGTGAATGTGTTTATCATTACTAAATTTATTACTGAATATGCTTTTGAATCTTATGTTAATTTGTGACGATGATGATGAGATTTTTTTTTTATAATTTTTTAACAAACAGTCAGTGATAAATTTATTGCTGAATGTGTCTATCAGTGATAAATTTATCGCTGAATGTGTCTTTGAATCTTATGTTGATTTTTGATTATGAAGACGAGATTTTCTTTTTTAAAATTTTAACAAACATAGAGTGATAAATTTATTATTGAATGTGTCAATCATAGATTTTTTTATTGGATGTGTCAATCATAGATTTTTTTAACAAAGAAGTTGCTTTTGTTTGTTTTTAAAACAAGTTTCCTTCCTTCTCCTTTCCCCACCTCTTTTCGCCATCACCCCACACCACCATAGCTACCCTTTTGACCCCCTCAGCTCCTGCCATCACTGTAGGTAAGGCTGGTCCTGAGTTTCGAGGGCCTAAGGTGAAACAAAAATGGAGGTCTATATTCACAAAAAATAAAAAAATAAATCCTATTTCGTATCATTACCGTCGATTGATACCAAAATAGATATCAAAATGTATTCGTATAAAAAAAAAGTTACCAAAATTAGGAAAACTTCTTCAATTAAAATGTATTGGATATGTATTGAATTGATTGTTGTTTATTGATAGTTGTTTATGAGTGTGGTTGAGTGTGGTTGCATTGTTGTTTGTTGAATTGTTATGTATGAATGTGATTCAAATTGAATTAATTGTTTATTCCACTAAAATCTGATAAACAAGAAAAGTAAAAAAAAATTAGGATAAATTTATTTATTCCACTAAAAGCTGATAAAGAAAGAAAATAAAAAAATTAGGGGCCCTATTTTGGGTCACTAAAATTTTGTATGTGTATGTAATGTTTCTCATCAGGGGCCACTGACATTTTATATATATTTTAATTTCAATTGGCCAAACTACATTTATAAACAAATATTGGGCTAACAAAATATTTTTTGGGTCCTTTAGACTGGTTCTAAAACAATAAGGAGTTTACCAACCGGTCCCAATAATTGAATCTATTACCTATTAGGTCCTAAGTTTCTATCTCATGCACTAGGAAGTCCTGTGTTTATTTTTTTATCCCGATTTTGCCCATGTGACCAGTTGGTAAAAATCCCTATTTAAATCATCCCAAACACTTTATAAATCTTTAATTGTTTATAATATTTATTACTCATTAATTTTTTTAATTGTATTAACTTCTCTCTTGATCATTTTTCCAAAACTCTTTTTCTTTCTTTTTTTATCTCTCTCTCTCTAGAAAACACCACCATTGTAGCTATGGCCATGGCCATCCACCCGCCAAACCAATCATGTCCGTCACTAACCACCGCCACCTCCACTAGTTACCACCATCACTTTTGCCGGCCACTACTATCACCATTGTTCACCAACCATCTCCATCGTCGCCGATCTATACTTCACCATCTCTCAACCATTTGACTCGCTCTCCTAACATTGTCGTCTTTCTTTCTGTTTGCCATTACCGTCGCTCTTCCTCCATCCTTCATCTGCCATCATCGTCGTTCTACCATCTTCAACGTCGAACTTCATCAATGGCTTCAAATCTAGTTGTTTTCAATGTTGACCTACCATCTTTGGCGCCAATCTAGTACTTTACATGGTTGCCGATAAGATCGAGACTCTTTCTACAGTGTGTTGGTGAAGATTTACATTTGTAAAACATGTTGAACTAATCTGATGAATTTATCACTTAATTCAGTGATAAATTTAACTGATTTGTTTAATATGTGTGGATTGCTGCTACTGGAATTTTGATATTAATACAATGATAAATTTATCATTGATTTTTGTTCATGTTATATTTATCACCTCCTTCTTCCTCACTCCTCTTTTTTTTTTCTTAAACCAAATCTGCTGTATTAGTGATAAATATAGTACTAATATATTTCTTTGAATCTTGTGTTGATTTGTGACGATGATGATGATATTTTTTTTAAAATTTATTTTTGTAATCTTTTAACAAACAACTAGTGAGAAATTTATCAGTGAATGTGTTTATCATTGCTAAATTTATTACTGAATATGTTGTTTGAATTTTATGTTAATTTGTGACGATGATGATGAGATTTTCTTTTACAATTTTTAACAAACAGTCAGTGAAAAATTTATTGCTGAATGTGTCTATTAGTGATAAATTTATCATTGAGTATGTCTTTGAATCTTATGTTGATTTTTGATTTGAAGATGAGATTTTCTTTTTAAAATTTTAACAAATAGATAGTGATAAATTATTATTGAATGTGTCAATCATAGATTTTTTATTGGATTTGTCTTGAATCTTTGTATTGATCTGCAAATGTGAAGAATTATTTTCTAGACTCCTTATCCCCCTCCTCATTTCTTCATCCTTATTCTTCTCTTTTCTCTTGTTGCCAGCATGCGGTATTGACATGGTTGAAAATGGAAAATGGCCAAAAAAAAATATGTCAAAGTCGGAGGATGTCTTCGGTGGCTAGTGAGAGAGGAGTGTGTGAAACGGTCGTGCGATTTCTACATATGGGCTGAATGTCAAGGGTTAAAATGGAAGATGTGCTAATTATTTGGGTCCAGGACCTCATGGGAAAATTAAATCAAGTTGAAAGGACCGGCCGCAACTCCCCCAAACAATAAAAATAATTTGGGCCTATTTGATATTTACAATATACTATATACTTTTCTAAATTTGGGGCCATATTTTGGGTCAATTTTTGAGCCTAAGCACCAGATCTCAATTGGCCTTAACCTAGGGCTGGTTCTAGCTAATAGGTGACCTCCTCCGGCCACCCACCTCTAGTGAGTTCCCTTCACCTTTGGCTGTCCCCTCCTCCCCTGGTCACCACCGTTGCTTCTTCCCCCCACTTCAATCACGCCACTCCTCCTGGCGAGTCCCCCTCTAAACCTACTCCAGCCCCCGCTATCTTATTCTTAAAAAACAAGTTTTTGGAAACATTTTTGTGTACCAAACAAGTTTTTTTTTTTTTTTTTAATCAAAATTAAACATAAACTTGATTAATATTTTCTGTAAAAATAAAAAAAAATTAAAAAATTAAACGTTACAAAACGAAACAACTTGGAATTATGTATAGCAGCTTTATAAGTTTTATTTATTCTTCAATTGTGCCCAAGTCATCTGTCATCTGTCATCTGTCATCTGTTTAATGTGCCGTTTGTTGTTAGGTAAAAATCCTGGTGACTGCTAATGGGGCACACAAACTACCTGTCATTGAGGAACCCACAAAGCTGAAGAAGCTTTGCAATATTTGAATTCCATCGAGTGTAAGAAAATCAAAGTAATATGTTTCAAACTTTTTCAGAATTAGGAGCTCAAAACTGTTTTCAAATTGGCGCACCTCTAATACCCGATCCAACTTTATTCGTAGGCTCCACAAAATGAAAAATGATGCACTGATTAAGCCGATATCAGAGTCAGTATCAGATCCAGATGTATAAAAGGTGTGGCCATTCCTGGTTTTTCTTTAGAACATTTTTGGGATACTGAAGACATATTTAAGGCGCAAAAGGTGTTAGTTTTTAGTAGGGATCATTAAAAAATATCATGAAAATGATCAGGAAAGATTCTCCACCTTTAGATTACCTATACAATAAAACACCACACATTAATCATACACTAATCAAGGGATGAAAAATCTTCATGATGAATTTCATGATATATTTTCATGACCCTAGCATTATTGGTCATTGTTTGGTCTATTTATACTTTTTATTTAAAATTTTGCAGTTAGTTTTTGTGCTATTTCCTTGTTGGTAGAGAGTAACTTATATACATACAGAGGGTGATAGGAAACACTCGTGTATTTTAGAACAGATGAATATTGATCAACATCTTCAGAACCTTAATTCTATGGAGTCCAGACTTCTATTCTTCTTTTTTCACTCTCTGGTTCTGCACCATTACTGTCCATTTGAATAGTTTCACCCATTTTAGATGTAATTTCTGTTTGAACTAATACTAGCACAATAAATAGATCCCTTTTTTGATTTAGTGAAAATTAAGTGGAAAAAAAGTGATTCTATAGAAATAAAATAACTCTTTCTTTCTCTCAAGCATCCAATGGAAATGAATAATCTCCCTTTTTGTGGGAGTAAACATGGCTTGATTTGGGGAAAGCTCATTTTTCTATGAAGTGAGTAGCAATGTACATTCACTTATTTCAACCTAACTAAAAGTTAAATTCACTAGGAGTTTGGAGACTCTACAAGCTCATTACAAACTAATATATAATGGAGAGGGGAAGCCGAATTATCACCAAAAACTCAAAAAGTTAACTTTTAGTCAAAAAGTCCACAACTCATACAAAAAAGTCAAAGATTCTCTTTTCTCTCTACTTTTTGCACATCTTTTCGTAAAAAGTTAAAAAGTCATCCCAAACATACTAGTTTTTTTTAGCTTCATATTTTAGCCAAATAGCCAAAAAGTTACTAAATTAGCCTGTTCCCAAACGAGGCCAGTGGAAAAAAAGTGATTCATTCTATACAAATAAAAGTAGCGTTTGGTAAAATTTTCTAAATATGATTTGAGAATTAAGTTGTATTTTGAGTTTTAGAGTTTTGAAATTATGATTTGAGTGTGTAAAATTTATTTGGTGAATGAGTTTTAAAAATTTGAATTGAGTGAGAAATTTTTGATGTGACATATGATATTTGATATAAAAACTTAAAACTCATAACTAAACACATAACTCAAAATTCTATTCAAACCTCATAAAAAATTTTAAAAAATTTGATTTTTTTTAATTTGAAATATAAAAAATAACAGATGGCAATTGTAAAAAAAAAAAAATGCACTGTTCCGATCAACCGGCCGGATGTCCAGAAGAACGACCGGTTAGCCCAAATTTTCTCGCCTTGGATAGAATTTTCAAAAGTAAGTATGAAATTAATTTTTGAAAACTGTAAACAAACGTCCCATGCAAACCAAAGGGTGAAAAAGCCAAATTTCATTCTCTCAAGCATCCAATGGAAATGAATAATCTCCCTTTTTGTGGGAGTAAAGATGGCTTGATTTGGGGAAAGCTCATTTTTCTATGAAGTTAGTGAGCAATGTACATTCACTTATTTCAACCCAACTAAGGCCAAGTTTGGCATCTTCAAAAAAATTTAAAAAGTCAAAAAGTCACTATTCTATTTAAGTCACATCATCCTATTTAAGTCACATCATCTCTCTCACACATCACTTCAAACCCAACCCAAATCCAACCCATATTTTATAAAAAGTCAAAAAGTGCACTTATTTAGTCTTCCCAAACTTGACCTAAAAGTTAAATTCACTAGGAGTTTGGAGACTCCACAAGCTGGAAAAACTACATGCTCATTACAAACTAATATATAACGGAGAGGGGAAGCCGAATAATCACCAAAAACTCCAAATTCTAGAAGGGATCAATTTCTCTCTAGTCTATCCTGTCCAAACATGGAGAAAAAGTTTTCTTTCACGTCATTTCTTTTTAGCTCTCATCAAATCAGTCAATCCAAACAGGCTGTTAAGGGGGTTGAAACCAATGACAATGGAAATCCGCTATAGTTCTTTGTTATCAGAATTGAGAGTTAAACTTGAAGATTTTGATACTACTCCTAATTGCTGATCTCTGAGTTCTCTCAACTGCATTTGGTACTTAGCATTGAGCCACCTCACTTCTTGCCATTATCTCATTCTCATAGTCATCTGCAAAGGCACAATTCGTGGAGAGAGTTTCACGAATTGGACTTACTCCTCTTTTCCATATTTACCTGCGCCCTCTTCCTTTTCCAAGTTTGAGTGGTCCTTGTGTCCATCGTCAGAGTGAATGTCCCTCGATCTGTCTGAACTTAATGCAGGTCCATCGTGTTCATACCCTTCAAAATGGTACGCGATCTCTTCAAAGCGGCCACATACTGCTTCACATCCATGTTGAGAACACCGAAGAGAGTCCTTATGAGAACCATTTGAAGCACAATTGTGACAATAGCTCATATTTGTGCAACTGAGTATTTCTTCCATGCCTGTCCCTCTCTTCCAATCCGGTACCAAAGAAGCAATCTCGCTGTCTATTGTTTCTGCTATCTTAGTCACATCTTGATCAGTAATATCCAACGCTGCTACCATTTCAGTAGCAACGCTCAATGCATTGTCAGTTTCAATGTCAAAATGGAAGTAGATATTTCGAACGCAGCCTGCAAAGCGAATAACGTTAGCTTGGTCTCATTCGCCATTTCACGGTTCATGTTAGTTAAGAGTAATAATATTCAAACCTTCTTCATCTGCAATCCTGAGCCTTAAAAAGATACAATCATTTCTTCCCTCATCCCATTGATGGTAATGTTGACATTTGTCAAATGCTCATCCTCTTGACTAGTGAAGCAATCAATTTTATTTTGTTCACAATCGACTGAGTGATGATCCAAATCACTCTGAGCTTCACAACCATTGATTGAGTTGTTGAGAGGAGGTGGTCTTAAAAGAGGAGTCCGGATCCTCTCCAGCCAAAGCATCCTCCAGTCCTCCGGTCAAGGGCCACGATTTGGCCACGTGGCCCTTTGAAGATCTACGGCTCAGATAAAAAAAAAATGAATTTCGTTTTTCTTTTTTCTTTTCTTCTTCTTCTCTCTCTCTCACTGATAACTCTCTCTCTCTCTCCATTACAATCATCGACCCAAAAAAAAAAAAACAGAGGGTTCTGTTAAGATGCTGAGAACACTGGAGGAAATCTCAATTTGGCCACCTATTTCTATGCATTTATATGGAGAAATCTCAAACCCTCTGTTAAGATGTTGAGAACACTAGAGGAAAATAAACTGAAAATGAAAGTTTGACTATAATGTTCGTGAATTCTGGTCTCAATTGATGCAGAACACACAATTGAGTGGAGGTCTCTAATCGCCTGGCCCAAATTATGAACAATCTAAGATTTCTTCTTCGTTTTTGGCTTGTGGGTTGTTGTTTTTGTTAGTTTGGGCATAGATTTCAACTGGGTAATTTTTTTCTTCTTCTTCTTCTCACTTCTTCTTCTCACTGATAACTCTCTCTCCCTCTCTCTCTCTCTCTCACCCTCAAAACACTTAATTGATTATTCCCCTCAACATTTCAGTTCCGTTTTTTTAAATTGATATTTTCAATACAGATCTGTGAGTAAATCTGTAAAAAAAAAAATCAGATTTCAAATCTGAACCAATTTCAAATCTGAACCAATTTCTGAGAAATTGGAAACTCTCAACCAATTTCAAATCTGAACCAAAAAAAAAAAAAAAAAAAAACACAGCATCAGAAATTGAAAAAGAGAAAGGGGAAGAAGAGCCATGGAAGCTGAACAAGCTGAAGAAGTGTTCTTCTTCTTGAAGCCCAAGAAGCAACGCCGACCGGAATTATCAGTGAGAGATCTGTGATAAAGAATCAAGCTGCAGAAAAGTGTGATAAAGAATCTAACCTAAATGCTGAACAAGCTGAACAAGGTTGATTTGCATCATCGACCGGAATTAAAAGTGTGATAAAGAATCTTCTTCCTTGTTCAGTGAGAGAGAGAGAAGAAGAAGAAAAGAAAAAAGAAAAACGAAATTCATTTTTTTTTATCTGAGCCGTAGATCTTCAAAGGGCCACGTGGCCAAATCGTGGCCCTTGACCGGAGGACCGGATGGATGCTTTGGCTGGAGAGGATCCGGACTCTTAAAAGAGAGCCTACTTCGTCAAGATCTCTCCAATCTGATCCATAATTCTCGATTTGGAGAAAAGGGTCTTTCAGAAGCTCCTTAGCAGTTAACCTGCATGACACTGATGCTAAGCATTTCTCAACGAATTGTCGAACCTCGGGATTCCTAACTTTGTACAAGGCATCTGGTTTTTCCCCTATGGAAAAATGATGTCAAGTTAATGGATGTTTGGAAAGACAGAAAATTGAATGAGAAAAGGCGAAATTGGGAGTTTTTTTTGAGGTTCCTACAGAGACAACTTTATTGTAGATCTGAGCAGGGTTGGTGCATTCACTATATGGATACTCAATGGTGACCATTTCCAAGATGCACATCCCAAATGAGTATATGTCAACTAATTCATTGTATTCCTCAGCATAAACCTCTGGCGCCATGAACTCGGGTGTGCCTGAGATCAAACAAGAGATACGCATAACATAAAAACTCATGACAGCAAAACTCTCCATGAATCAATTCAAGTCATTGTTCTGGGACACAAAAATGATGACAACGATTTATATTTTGAAATGCACATATCGAAATATGGTACAATTTTTGTTTTAAAACAGTGAATTTAAGCAATTATATTTTTTCCCCCTATATATTTATTTAAATATTTCCTTAGGAGCAAAAAATCAAATATAATAAACCAAAATTTAGGGAGAGTGGATTTTTGAAATTCCCATAAATATATTTTTACATGATCAACTTGAAAAAAAGAGACTATCTTTTATTAGATGTCATAGAAGTACCTTAAATGGGCTAAATGTTACAATAAAATTGCTCTAAAAATACCTTAAATTTTGATAAAGTAATATCGTACACCTTTATTGTACCTCATTTTAGAGTATGTGGTGTATCACATTGCCGTTCCATTTCCGTACCCAAATGACTAGTGTTCCAGGTAACATAGCCACAAGGCAATCTAGAATCTGATGCCCAAATTGTGTTTATGTGTGTTGTGCAATACTTGAAATGTGAAATCTCAAGGAAATTTGTAATTTTAGTAGCTATAATGAACATTTGATCATCTGAAACAACATCAGAGAATCTGGAATTATTCAAACTCACCAACACAGAGAGCAACATGGGATTTGCAGCGAGGCCGAGATCACCAATCTTGACTTCCCCTTGGTTGCCATTGATAAAAATATTGTCACACTTCAGATCTCTGTGAATCACAGGGGGGTCATGGCTGTGGAGATAGAGAAGCCCTTTCAAGATCTGTCTACACCAATGCTTCACTGCTCTAATGTTAACTCTCTTGTGTTTTATCCTAAACCTAGACAGATATTCATAATGAGTATTACCCATTTGAGAAAATAAAATAAAACCCAGATCAGAAAATTAAAAGTATAAATTTTTACTTACTGTCTCAGAGTGCCAGAGGTGAACATCTCAGTGACAAAGTTTATGTTTCTGTTGTCAGTGTCAACCCAAGAAGTGTAGAATTTCATGATGTTGTGGTGTTTTAAGGTCTTGAGGAGATGAATTTCACAGTACAACCTCTGTAGATCTTCATGTCTTTGCAGGAAATTATAAAACTTTACCTGATTCCATGCTACTTCAATCCCTTCATACTCATCAAACGCTTTATAACTGCACCCAAAAAACATAAAAATGTAGACCTTGAAATGGCAAACCATGTATAACAAAGGGCTCATCTCCTCTCCAGTTAACTAAGTCCAAGAGGAGCCGTGGTTAATCCAGTCGTAATAGGAGCCGTGTGACCACTCTCACAACTGGACTCCAATTGATTTTTCTTGATAATTTCATAAGCACATGACTTCCCTCTAGTCAATTGGAGTCCAGTTGTGAGAGTAGTCCCACAACTCTTACTAACCACGGCTCTTCACAACTGAGAAAAAAAAAAAAAAGTCATGTGCTTATGAAAAAGTACAACGGAAAAAAAAAAAAAAAAAAAAAATCACATAGTCTAATCAAAGTTCAAATTTTGTTCAAATTTGAAAAGGGTTTGGAGAAAGAGGTGCATACACTGTCTTTGAATCTCCTGTGCCAAGAATTTCATTGTACTGTAAAGAATAGCAGTTTGTGTTTGTGACAAACACTCAAACAAGAAAAGGGCATGTGATGAAAATGAACAAAACAAAAGAGAAAAGCCAAGAAACAGAAATTAATGAAAACAAACAAGGCATACCCTTCCATATCTTCCAGTGGGATCAACTTCAACAAACTCGGAGTACTCTGTTTCATAGGCAGAAGCACCATTCATTCCTTAATCCTAGAGAGAGAGAGAGAGAGAGAGAGGATCAAGTGCTCATTATCCACAATGAATAGAAGAATAGAGAATGGGTTATGGTTAAAAATGTGTGTTGTGGAAGGAGAGGCCTTGATGAGTACATCAAAAGGACAAGGTTCGCCCAACAACTCAGAGACAACCAGGCATAATCGCCTTGTTTGGTTTGTTTTTAAGAAATAAATTTTGAAGAAATTTTTTTAAAATTTTGTTTGATTTAGTGATTTTGAAAAAAAAAAATTTAAAATTATTTTTTTTTACACACATCTACTAAATTATAATAAAATATCAAATCATTCAAAACTCTCATACTTTAAAAATATTTCTAAAATATATAACAAAACAAACCGAAAAAATTTCTCATGAGTTTGCCCAACATCCCTCTCCCTCTCAAATGAAACAGGTATGCAACAGCTTGCTAGAGCCAATCAATTATATAGTTTTCCTTTATTTATTTATTAGCGTATCACTCGTACGATACACGGGATTGAATTTAAAAAAATTATTTATGATTATGTTAAATAAATTTTTAAATTGTTAGAATAAAATATACGTAATTTTAAAAGAAAATAATTGAAGTAATAAAAATAAGAATTTATTACATTTGTTCAGAATTCACTGAATAAATAAAATAAAGTATAATTAAAATCTAAATGGTTGTGGCTCTTCCATCAGCATTGCTATATTGTCAACATGATAGTTAGTATTATAATTGATGAACAACACATATATCATGTATTTATAAAATTTTATACTTACATTTTTTTTTAACCTTCTAATAGGTATAGATATTCTTCAGACCAATCTATATTTAAAACAAAGGTTACGCACGGTGCATAATCTAGTTGACTTTGTATTGTTGGTACATGTATGATAAATGCATAGGCATGATCTTGGCATGACGCAATATTATCTTTAATCATTTTAACTCCATTATCCTGTAAAATTTTGAAATTATAACATTGTGTTTGAAAATATAGGAATAAGTTATTTATAACAAATTATATAGCTTCGCACCTTTGATCTCATATTCTTCAAATATGATGGTTGACATCGCTAGATAAACCCTGCCCATTTCTCTTGAACAATAAGATTTATTGAACCATTATTGTCTTTGACCACAATGTTAACATTGTATCTAATAATAAAAAATAAAAAAAAATTATTAGAAGAAAATATTGTATTTAATAAAAAATTACCTTGTTATAATATTAATATCATCATGCATGCAGTGATGACAAACAATGTAACCATAATGATATTCAACTTTTTGATAGTAACTTTTGCACAAATCAATCTAAAGGTTGTCAACAACAATTTGTTCAATGTACCCAGATATTTGAAAATATGAAACCTACAAAATATTTGAAAAAAACATAAATTAATATCTCTTTATAAATGAATATATACATATCGTTTGACTTTCATTACTTGGGACAATAACAATTTTTACTTTTGGCATAGGTGTAAAATCACATATTCAAATTCTTATGGTATTTGATATTACCAATGACTGTGAAATTGAGAATCCATTTTTTTCGATTCCAAGATAACAACTTTTGTGATATAAGATTCATGACAAGCCTAGATAGACATCAATATATATATATATATATATAATTATGAGAATTATATTGTCATATGTAATTGGTTAATATTATACAATCATAACATACCACACTTGAATATGATTTGTATAACGGAATGAATGATTAGTATATAACTTGCTATATTTGCATGTAGCAAGACATAGACCTAGAAGTTAATAAAAGATAATTTATCAATATCAATATTTGTATATGCATCTATTTATTATAGAAGTCAATGAAAAATAATTTTACCATAATAATCTTTAAGGGTTAATCCAGGGGCAAATAAAATATTATCATTTTCTAGAGTATGATATCTGTTTGGTAGAGCTGTGGGAAAGTGCTTATAGCTTATGCCTAAACAGCTTATAGCTTATAACTCAAAGAATAAGCTGATTTCTGACTTCCAAAAAAGCATCTCCTGCCCCACTCAAAGAATAAGTTGATTTCTGACTTCTAAAAAGCTATAAGTTATAAGCTATAAGTTAAACCAAACACATCAAAATAGCTTAAATTAAGCTGAAAGCTGAAATTAAGTTCTGCCAAACAGGCACATAGTTGCATGCCATCAGTTGTTGCAAACACGTCTCATAGAGTTAGTGTTACTAATGTGAAACTATCTTTACAATTAAAAAAAAAAGGTTAAATAATTTGTAGAGTATTTCAAATTTGGTAAAGATACAGAAATATGTTATGGTATCATACTTTGTATCAAGTAGTAGAATCTCTCTTTTGTCATTATCACGATTTGCAATATCTTGACATTCAGTTACACTAACAACCAAGCCAATCACATCTGCATAATTTAGCATTGACATATTTATTATTTTGATAGTTTAAATTTTTTCTATTAGTAATAAACTATGTAAGTATGTAATCTAGATAAGTATTATTTAGTAAAAATAACATACCTATTAATTGAAATCTTGATGAAGAAATTGATTAGTGTCTGATAATTTTTACAATATTTTAAAAATCCAATTACAATTTTTTTGCAAGACAACATATAATCTAATCATAAAAAAACATAGAAATTGTCACAACTCAAACAAAGCAATGAAGTCAATTGATAATTAAATAATATTTTTTTTTTCAAAAAACATCTTGAATTAAAAACCCATCAATATTGGGTATTTTATGTGAACCTAATGAATACAATCAAATCACAATCACAAAATACAATCTAATCATCGTTAATAGTGGGTATTTTATGTAAACCTAATAAATACAATTTAATTTTTTTTTTGCAAAACATAAATTAAAAATACAATCGACGTGTGATTGTTTTTTCTTCAAAAAAACACAGATTAAATGAAGTGTAGAAAAACACAATCATTGAAAAAAGCAAAATCACCGTGTGATCAAAATAGAATGTAAAAAAACACAATCACAAATTAAGCTAATTAAAAAAAAAAAAAAACAATGAAGTCAATTGATAATTAAAAAATATAATTTTTTTTTTTTCAAAAAGCGTAGTGAGTTAAAAACCTCATACGAAATTAAGCTAATTAATAGTTAAAAAGTACAACTATTTTTTAAAAAAAAAATACAATGAGTTAAAAAATCTAATTACAAAAACATAGATTAAAACATAGATTATGCGGAGAGAGGGTTGATTATTCCGGAGAGAGGGTTGAGTTATGCGGTTTATTGTGATGCCTCACGAGAGGGTTTGGGTTGTGTGTTGATGCAGGAAGGGAAAGTGGTAGCTTATGGCTCACGTCAGTTGAAAATACATGAGAAGAATTACCCTACACATGACCTAGAGTTAGCAGCTGTGATCTTTGCCTTGAAAATCTGGAGGCACTACCTTTATGGTGAGAGATTCGAGGTGTTCTCAGATCATAAGAGTCTGAAATATCTGTTTACACAGAAAGACTTGAATTTGAGGCAGAGGAGGTGGATGGAGTTTATTGAGGACTATGACTTCGAGTTGCATTATCATCCGGGAAAGGCCAATGTTGTGGCCGATGCCCTTAGCAGAAAATCCATTAGTGATGTAGCTTGTGTAGCCATCCGGGAGTGGGAGATGTTGGGGGCACTTGGCGAGTTTGATTTGCATCTGGGCGAATCTGTTGAGGCTGCAACCTTGTTTTCTGTCGTTGCGCAGCCTACACTTGTGACTCGAGTGTTGGAGGCACAGAGAGGTGACCTTGAAGTAGAATCCCTCCGAGAGAAGATCTCCAGTGGGAAAGTTGAGAAGGTTTTGACGGTGTATCCCGACTTGAGTGTGAGATACCGAGACCGTCTGTTTGTGCCGGAGTCTTGCCAAGAGGAGGTACTCCGAGAGTTCCACCATTCGCGTCTTGCAGTGCATCCGGGAGGCACCAAGATGTATCAGGATTTGGGTCGCCAGTTTTGGTGGCGGGGTATGAAGAGAGATGTGGCAGTTTTCGTGTCTAAGTGTCTTACTTGTCAGCAAGTGAAGGCCGAGCATCAGAGGCCAGCGGGTTTGTTGCAACCCTTGCCTATTGCCGAGTGGAAGTGGGAGCATGTCACTATGGACTTCGTTGTAGGTCTTCCGAGGACTCAGCGGGGTAGTGATGCTATTTGGGTGGTTGTAGACCGGTTGACTAAGTCGGCGCACTTCATTCCTATGCGCGTGAGAGATTCGGTAGATCATCTTGCCGACTTGTATATTCGGGACATAGTGAGGTTGCACGGAGTCCCAGTGACGATCGTCTCAGATAGAGATCCTCGTTTTACTGCTAGGTTGTGGCAGAGTTTGCAGAGTGCATTGGGCACTAAGTTGACCTTTAGTACAGCATACCATCCTCAGACTGACGGGCAGTCCGAGCGTACTATTCAGATCCTTGAGGATATGCTTCGAGGTTGTGTCCTTGACTTTAGTGGGACATGGGAGAGGCACTTACCATTGGTGGAATTTGCCTACAACAACAGTTTTCAGTCGAGCATCGGTATGGCACCGTTTGAGGCCCTGTATGGCCGACCGTGTAGGTCTCCAGTTTGTTGGGCTGAGGTGGGTGATGCACCTTTGTTGGGTCCAGAGTTGGTGAGGGAAACAACGGAGAAGGTTGAGCTTATCCGTAAGAGGCTTATTACAGCCCAGAGTCGTCAGAAATCTTATGCTGACCGTAGGAGGAGACCGTTGGCGTTTGAGGTAGGTGATCATGTTTTCTTGAAAATATCACCTAGACGAGGTTTGATGAGGTTTGGGAAGCGTGGGAAGTTATCCCCTCGGTTTATTGGTCCTTTTGAGATCCTTGAGAGGATTGGCGAGGTCGCTTATCGTTTAGCTTTGCCGCCGCAGTTGTCCGGAGTTCATGACGTGTTTCATGTGAGTATGCTTCGGAAGTATGAACCGGATCCATCACATGTATTGGATTGGACCGACTTAGAGGTAGATGAAGATGCCTCGTATGAGGAGAGACCGGTTCGGGTCTTGGATAGGCGGGATCAAGTCCTGCGTGGCAAGACCATTCCTTTGGTAAAGGTTTTGTGGAAACATCACGGAGTGGAGGAGGCCACTTGGGAACGTGAGTTGGAGGTCCGAGAGAAATATCCGGACCTATTTGTGGATGTTTGAACATATGTTATATATGTATTGTTGTATTGTTGAACTTTAAGATCATTAAGTATGTCTTAAGTTGTAAAACATTGTAAATGTTTTGGTTTATGAAAATATAGTAAAACTGCCTTGATATAGGAGTTGATTTTAATATTGCATATGTTGGCCATATTATTAGAACTGGAGATGTATCATGAAAATTGTTTATGATATGAAATTATTAAATGTCGAAATTTAACATTGTTTAAAAACGGAGAAAAACTTATTTTTCAAAAAAAAAAAAAAAACTTGTCCTTAATTTCGGGGACGAAATTTCCTAAGGTGGGGAGGTTGTAGCACTTGTGCCTTTTAAGGCTTTTGGTAATGTATTTGGGAACCTTTGGTGTGTTTGTTGGAAGTACCACATCGGTTACAAGATACATTTTTAAGTGGTCAAACTTTCATATATTTGGTGGAAGTCCCACATCGGTTGGGAGACACATTTGGAGGTGGACAAACTCCTATATATAGGTGCTAGGGCATAGGGTTAGCTTATCAACTTCTAAGGTTCTTTCTTGGTCTAGTTAGCCATTACGAACCGAGCTTGAGTATAAATTTTAGTTGTGCCGAGTTGGATTTTGGCCATAGTTCCATTGGGATTTTGGCCATAGTCCCTCCGCCAAAGTTGTGTTAATTCTCGAGGGCTTTGTGGTGTGTGGTGGAGATCGAGCCTTGACTCTTTTCATCTTCTCCGTTTGAGCTTCAAATTCGAGGTAGGGATAACCTACTCCTTTTTTATGAGCTTTGTCTTTAAATTTTAGCATTTTGATATGTTGGGGTTGTTGGGTAAATTTGAGAAAGTTTAGGGACTTTTGTGCAATTTTACAAAAGTTGGGGTTTTATTTATAAAAAGCCTATATGCATGTTTAGCATAGAATTGGGAATATATGGGATTAAAGGGTGTAGTTGAATTATTTATCGCTCACCTAGTTGAAATGTTGATTTTATATTCATTTTGTGCATTTATTTTCTGTTTAGAAATAACTGCTTTGGGCTATCGGTGGAGGATAGTCTTGATTGTTGTAGACAATGCATGATGATTAGGCAAACTAAAACTAATCACTAGAATGTGTCATTGAGTATGACTTTTGAAAGAATACATTAACTTTATGTATTGACTGATGATGTGTATAATAATTGTTTTTATGCGTTGTGTTGTGTTGGAGGAGAGAGGTGATGTACTCGACGGTTTAGGGGAAGAGCGGTGATGGACCTCTAAACCGGGTGTTTTGTGGGAGAAGAGAGGTGATGGACTCCGTAGATACAGCTTGTACGCTTATCTTGGGAAGTGTGATATATCAGTGGAAGTGTTGATATTGCTCATATGCTTATCTGTTGATGTGTTGATATAGCTAGTATGCTTATCTATTGTGAAATGAGGAAATGTTTAATATGAATTACTGTCTCATATCGGTTATTTGGTCAGGTTCTGGACTATGGTTATGAATTGAGAATTGAAAAGGAATGGAAAATGAAACTGTAATGTGTTATGAAAGAATGTAAAAGTGTTAACCATCTATCAAACTGTTAATCTTTTAGTCATTGTTCATAGCTGGTTTAGTGTATTTCTACTGGGCTGTTAGCTCACCCTATACGGGAATATCATTTTCAGGTACAGGTAGCATGCCACCTCCAAGATATAGCTTGGGAGGCTAGAGGCGAATGGACCTTTTGATGTTTTATTTCTCTTTTGATGTGTTACATGTGATTTCAAGCCAAGGGCTTTATATGTATTTGAGTTAGTACTCTACTCTGTGTAACCAAGTGTTGACTTGGAAAGCTGTAAGCCCGTAGGGCATTTCCTTTTATTGTTAACATGTAACACTGTTGTAAGAACTACTCTGATGAATAGAAATTGTTGGTTTATTTTATATCAATGCATGTCTAAGGTGATGGGTTTTATGTATTATTTTGGGGCGTGACAACTTGGTATCAGAGCGTACCGGGTTCGAATACTTTGGGTACGTGGGAAGTGATTAGGATCACAATGGGTTTGTCTCGCTTGATAGAGACTTCTGGGTAGTGTCATATGCTATGTGTTTAAATTGATAACATGCTTATGTGATTATGTGGGTATGGGATTTAATTTCTAGGATGTTGAGTGGATCCTTGGGTTCCTGTGAGTCTTGTTAGAAAAGCACTTGATCAATGCTGTTTCTAACCGGAACTCTAGTAACGCCTCGGGACTATCATTATCCGGAAAGGAAATTCGTAAGTGCTTATGTGTTTATATGCTTACATGGAGTGAATTAAAGTTGTCCATGCATTAGGACGTGAGTGTTTAGTTTTGGCACGTTTATGAATATGCTAATATTCTTCGTTTCCTTTATTAGGATGTCAACATGGGGACGAGGGCGTGGTAGGCGTGGTAGGCCTGGGAGGCAAGAGGTGCCTATACCGGATGAGATTCCCGCAGTACAGGAGGGAGTTGGCCAGGCCAATGTGGCCGAGCCAGCGGGTCAGCAGGCTGAGGATGCCTTGGCCAGAGGGATAGCAAGAGCATTGAGTATTCTCAGCGCTGCAAATCAGGTTACAGAGGCAGGACCTTCTTTCTTAAAGAGGGAGTTCTTCCGGTCTAATCCGGATGAGTTTATCGGGGATCCAAAGGAGCCACTTAAGGCTGATGAGTGGCTAGAGCAAATGAGTAAGACGTTCAAGATGCTTGGCATTGAGGACGGAGCACTGAAGGTGACCTTGGCATCCTTCCAGCTGAAGGGAGATGCGGGTCAATGGTGGAAGTATGAGGAGGTCCGTGTTGGTGGTGCATGGGAGACTTTTGTAGGGGCTTTCCAGGAGAGATTCTTATCTCCAGCTGCTAGGGCGAGGCTGAGGGATCAGTTTGACAAACTTAAACAGCAGCCGGGTATGTCTGTGGCCGAGTTTGAGGCTACCTTTACTAACTTGTCCAGGTTTGCACCTGAACTCGTGGCGTCCGAGGAACGCCGTTGTGCTGAGTTTGAGAAGAGATTGAGGCGTGGCCTCAAGTTCAAGGTTGGAGGAATTTATTATCAAGAGTATAGACGTTTAGTGGATGCTGCTGCTCGTATGGAGATTATGATGCAGGAAGATGATGATGAGAAGCATCAAGGCTCCAAGAGGAGTCAAGATGGCCAGAGTGATGGCAGGAGACAGAGGGGTTATAACCCTCAGCAGTCTCAGGGCGGAGTTGTTAGATCGACCTTTCCAGTGCCGAGTACAGGCTCGGGGAGAGGCAATCAGGGGGAGTTCACCTGCTACAAGTGTGGCCAGCTGGGTCACAAGGCTTCGTTTTGCCCACAGAAAGGAGGGGGTCAGCGAGCTGCTTCTTCTTCAGCTAGACCTCAGGACCAGAGTCAGGGCAAGAGCCAGCCTTGGTCTTGTTTTCAGTGTGGACAGCCTGGGCACAAGAAGAGGTCTTGCCCGCAGTTGGGTGGCACATCTGGTGCATCTAGTTTGAGGCAGAGTTATCAGCCAGCTCAGTCTGTGCAGGCCTCGAGGGCCAATCCGGGAGCTTCGTCGTCCCAGTCGTGCAGCAGTCGTATGCTCCTAGAGGTGAGCAAGTGGAGCAGGGGACTGCAGGGCGCGTGTATGCTGTTACCGCGCAGGACCTAGTACCAGCTCCGTCAGTTGTGAGAGGTACCTTTCTGTTTTGCAATTCGGTTGCTAGTGTGTTGATTGATACGGGTGCATCTCATTCTTTTGTATCTGCTGCATTTGCATCTGTGTTGGAGTTGGAGTTAGCACTATTGGCATCTCCTATTTGTGTTGTGTCACCTATCGGGGGTGAGTTGATTTTGAAGCACGGATGTAGAGGTTGTGATATAGAGGTCGCCGATCATAGGCTTCCGTTTCCTTTTGTGGTTATGCCCATGAAGGGCTTTGATGTTATTTTAGGTATGGACTGGTTATCGTCATACCGGGCAGTTATTGATTGCTACCGCCAGAGGGTCACTTGTTGTACTGTGAGCGGGGAGTGTTTCCATTTCTTGGGGGACCGGGTTGGTAGTGTTTTGCCACCGGGGTATGATCCGCGAGGGCGGAGCGAGCTTAGTGGTCTACTTGCTAGCTTTGAGAGTGGCGAGTGTGATGAGACCCAGATTGTATTGCCGAGGGTAGTTTGTGAGTATTCGGATGTCTTTCCCGAGGACCTTGTTGATTTGCCACCTCATCGAGAGATTGAGTTCTCTATTGATCTAGTGCCCGGCACGGCGCCGATTTCTATGGCACCTTACCGTTTTGCTCCAGCAGAGTTGGTTGAGTTGAAAGTTCAGCTCCAGGAATTGCTAGATAAGGGCTTCATTCGCCCTAGTGTTTCGCCGTGGGGAGCACCGGCCCTCTTTGCTAAAAAGAAAGATGGTGCCTTGAGATTGTGTATCGACTACCGAAAGTTGAATCGGGCTACGGTTAAGAATAAGTATCCTATGCCCCGTATAGATGATTTGTTTGATCAGTTGAAGGGTTCCCGTTGTTTCTCTAAGATAGACTTGAGATCGGGTTATCACCAGTTGAGGGTCAGGAGGAGGATATTCCGAAGACGGCATTCCGTACGCGGTATGGCCATTATGAGTTTCTGGTGATGCCATTTGGACTTACCAATGCACCGGCAGTCTTTATGGACTTGATGAACCGGATCTTCCGGGAATTCTTAGACCGTTTTGTGGTCGTTTTCGTGGACGACATTCTGATCTATTCACCTTCGGAGGAGGAGCACGAGGAACACTTGAGAGTGGTGCTTAAGTTACTTAGAGCCCATAGGCTGTATGCCAAGTTTGGGAAGTGTGAGTTCTGGCTTGGGGAGGTCAAGTTCTTAGGCCATGTGGTATCCGGGAAAGGAGTGTCTGTTGATACGTCCAAGACTGAGGCAGTGCAAGATTGGGCGCAGCCTAAGAGTGTGTTTGAGATTCGCAGTTTTCTGGGATTAGCTGGGTATTACCGCCGGTTTGTGAAGGATTTCTCCAGATTAGCTTCACCGTTGACTAGACTGACTCGAAAGGGAGTCCAATTTGTATGGAGTGAGACTTGTGAAAAGTCGTTCCAAGAGTTGAAGGTTAGATTGACCACCGCTCCGATTTTGATTATTCCGGAGAGAGGGTTGAGTTATGCGGTTTATTGTGATGCCTCACGAGAGGGTTTGGGTTGTGTGTTGATGCAGGAAGGGAAAGTGGTAGCTTATGGCTCACGTCAGTTGAAAATACATGAGAAGAATTACCCTACACATGACCTAGAGTTAGCAGCTGTGATCTTTGCCTTGAAAATCTGGAGGCACTACCTTTATGGTGAGAGATTCGAGGTGTTCTCGGATCATAAGAGTCTGAAATATCTGTTTACACAGAAAGACTTGAACTTGAGGCAGAGGAGGTGGATGGAGTTTATTGAGGACTATGACTTCGAGTTGCATTATCATCCGGGAAAGGCCAATGTTGTGGCCGATGCCCTTAGCAGAAAATCCATTAGTGATGTAGCTTGTGTAGCCATCCGGGAGTGGGAGATGTTGGGGCACTTGGCGAGTTTGATTTGCATCTGGGCGAATCTGTTGAGGCTGCAACCTTGTTTTCTGTCGTTGCGCAGCCTACACTTGTGACTCGAGTGTTGGAGGCACAGAGAGGTGACCTTGAAGTAGAATCCCTCCGAGAGAAGATCTCCAGTGGGAAAGTTGAGAAGGGTTTGACGGTGTATCCCGACTTGAGTGTGAGATACCGAGACCGTCTGTTTGTGCCGGAGTCTTGCCGAGAGGAGGTACTCCGAGAGTTCCACCATTCGCGCCTTGCAGTGCATCCGGGAGGCACCAAGATGTATCAGGATTTGGGTCGCCAGTTTTGGTGGCGGGGTATGAAGAGAGATGTGGCAGTTTTCGTGTCTAAGTGTCTTACTTGTCAGCAAGTGAAGGCCGAGCATCAGAGGCCAGCGGGTTTGTTGCAACCCTTGCCTATTGCCGAGTGGAAGTGGGAGCATGTCACTATGGACTTCGTTGTAGGTCTTCCGAGGACTCAGCGGGGTAGTGATGCTATTTGGGTGGTTGTAGACCGGTTGACTAAGTCGGCGCACTTCATTCCTATGCGCGTGAGAGATTCGGTAGATCATCTTGCCGACTTGTATATTCGGGACATAGTGAGGTTGCACGGAGTCCCAGTGACGATCGTCTCAGATAGAGATCCTCGTTTTACTGCTAGGTTGTGGCAGAGTTTGCAGAGTGCATTGGGCACTAAGTTGACCTTTAGTACAGCATACCATCCTCAGACTGACGGGCAGTCCGAGCGTACTATTCAGATCCTTGAGGATATGCTTCGGGGTTGTGTCCTTGACTTTAGTGGGACATGGGAGAGGCACTTACCATTGGTGGAATTTGCCTACAACAACAGTTTTCAGTCGAGCATCGGTATGGCACCGTTTGAGGCCCTGTATGGCCGACCGTGTAGGTCTCCAGTTTGTTGGGCTGAGGTGGGTGATGCACCTTTGTTGGGTCCAGAGTTGGTGAGGGAAACAACGGAGAAGGTTGAGCTTATCCGTAAGAGGCTTATTACAGCCCAGAGTCGTCAGAAATCTTATGCTGACCGTAGGAGAGACCGTTGGCGTTTGAGACCGTTGGTGTTTGAGGTAGGTGATCATGTTTTTTGAAATATCACCTAGACGAGGTTTGATGAGGTTTGGGAAGAGTGGGAAGTTATCCCCTCGGTTTATTGGTCCTTTTGAGATCCTTGAGAGGATTGGCGAGGTCGCTTATCGTTTAGCTTTGCCGCCGCAGTTGTCCGGAGTTCATGACGTGTTTCATGTGAGTATGCTTCGGAAGTATGAGCCGGATCCATCACATGTATTGGATTGGACCGACTTAGAGGTAGATGAGGATGCCTCGTATGAGGAGAGACCGGTTCGGGTCTTGGATAGGCGGGATCAAGTCCTGCGTGGCAAGACCATTCCTTTGGTAAAGGTTTTGTGGAAACATCACGGAGTGGAGGAGGCCACTTGGGAACGTGAGTTGGAGGTCCGAGAGAAATATCCGGACCTATTTGTGGATGTTGAACATAGTTATATAGTATGTTGTATTGTTGAACTTTAAGATCATTAAGTATGTCTTAAGTTGTAAAACATGTAAATGTTTTGGTTTATGAAATATAGTAAAACTGCCTTGATAAGGAGTTGATTTTAATATTGCATATGTTGGCCATATTATAGAACTGGAGATGTATCATGAAAATTGTTTATGATGAAATTGATTAAATGCGAAATTTAAATGTTTAAAAACGGAAGAAAAACTTATTTTTCAAAACAAAAAAAAAAAAACTTGTCCTTAATTTCGGGGACGAAATTTCCTAAGGTGGGGAGGTTGTAGCACTTGTGCCTTTTAAGGCTTTTGGTAATGTATTTTGGGAACCTTTGGTGTGTTTGTTGGAAGTACCACATCGGTTACAAGATACATTTTAAGTGGTCAAACTTTCATATATTTGGTGGAAGTCCCACATCGGTTGGGAGACACATTTGGAGGTGGACAAACTCCTATATATAGGTGCTAGGGCATAGGGTTAGCTTATCAACTTCTAAGGTTCTTTCTTGGTCTAGTTAGCCATTACGAACCGAGCTTGAGTATAAATTTTAGTTGTGCCGAGTGGATTTTGGCCATAGTTCCATTGGGATTTTGGCCATAGTCCTCCGCCAAAGTTGTGTTAATTCTCGAGGGCTTTGTGGTGTGTGGTGGAGATCGAGCCTTGACTCTTTTCATCTTCTCCGTTTGAGCTTCAATTCGAGGTAGGGATAACCTACTCCTTTTTATGAGCTTTGTCTTTAAATTTTAGCATTTTGATATTTGGGTTGTTGGGTAATTTGAGGAAAGTTTAGGGACTTTTGTGCAATTTTACAAAAGTTGGGGTTTTATTTATAAAAAAGCCTATATGCATGTTTAGCATAGAATTGGGAATATATGGGATTAAAGGGTGTAGTTGAATTATTTATCGCTCACCTAGTTGAAATGTTGATTTTATATTCATTTTTGTGCATTTATTTTCTGTTTAGAAATAACTGCTTTGGGCTATCGGTGGAGGATAGTCTTGATTGTTGTAGACAATGCATGATGATTAGGCAAACTAAAACTAATCACTAGAATGTGTCATTGAGTATGACTTTTGAAAGAATACATTAACTTTATGTATTGACTGATGATGTGTATAATAATTGTTTTTATGCGTTGTGTTGTGTTGGAGGAGAGAGGTGATGTACTCGACGGTTTGGAAGAGCGGTGATGGACCTCTAAACCGGGTGTTTTGTGGGAGAAGAGAGGTGATGGACTCCGTAGATACAGCTTGTACGCTTATCTTGGGAAGTGTGATATATCAGTGGAAGTGTTGATATTGCTCATATGCTTATCTGTTGATGTGTGATTATAGCTAGTATGCTTATCTATTGTGAAATGAGGAAATGTTTAATATGAATTACTGTCTCATATCGGTTATTTGGTCAGGTTCTGGACTATGGTTATGAATTGAGAATTGAAAAGGAATGGAAAATGAAACTGTAATGTGTTATGAAAGAATGTAAAAGTGTTAACCATCTATCAAACTGTTAATCTTTTAGTCATTGTTCATAGCTGTTTAGTGTATTTCTACTGGGCTGTTAGCTCACCCTATACGGAATATCATTTTCAGGTACAGGTAGCATGCCACCTCCAAAGATATAGCTTGGAGGCTAGAGGCGAATGGACTTTTGATGTTTTATTTCTCTTTTGATGTGTTACATGTGATTTCAAGCCAAGGCTTTATATGTATTTGAGTTAGTACTCTACTCTGTGTAACCAAGTGTTGACTTGGAAAGCTGTAAGCCCGTAGGGCATTTCCTTTTATTGTTAACATGTAACACTGTTGTAAGAACTACCCTGATGAATAGAAATTGTTGGTTTATTTTATATCAATGCATGTCTAAGGTGATGGGTTTTATGTATTATTTTGGGGCGTGACAGTCGCCTCCTTGTTCGCTGGATAAGGTTTAGCCGACCTGTCTACATTGAGCATATGGCATGTGACCTCGGGTTCAAATGCTTGGCATCTCATATGGCGTCTAGGAAATACCTCCATATTGGCCGTAAGAAGCTTCCAACTCCATCTCCTCCTCATCGGCAAGCCTAAGCGAGAGAAGAAGCGCTCTTCTTCATCTTCTTGGACCAGAATTTTTTTCAAGGCTTTTTCACTCTTCTCGGCTGGTTCTTTGCCGACATCATCTATAACTTTTATCTTCTTGTCTTCAATTTCTGCTGTTTCTGCCTTTTGCACATTGCAGGTGGATTTCATTGCTGTCATGGAGCAATTTTTTTCCTGCACCTGATCCCTTCTAACTTCCTCAATACCATGCTCCGTTAGGTACCGCAACAGTTGGTGTAGTGTTGAGGGAACAACCTTCATTACGTGTAACCATGGCTTTTCCAAGATAACATTGTAGGGAGAGGGAGTGTCAATTACTGTAAATTCTGTGCTTACCTTCCTAGTGCCTGCATGCATCTCCAAATTCATTGCTCTCAGGGGCCATGTCGGTGTTCCATTGTACCTAACCATTGGGCTTTTAGACTGCTCCAAATCATCTTGATGAAGGTCCAGCTCCTTGTAACATTGGACATACATGATGTCACAGAGCTACCTTGGTTGATCAGAATGTGCCTTACCTGGAATTCCACAATCTTGAGGGTCACTACCAGAGCATCGTTGTGTGAATGCTGCACCATGTCTAAGTCTTCATCAGTAAAGGACACCATTGGCCCTTGGTACTGGTTTGTCCTAGGCCTCTTTTGCTGGACCTGACACACATGCTGTAAGTGTATTACCTTCTGGGTTTCTCCTAGTATATCATTCACATTAACCTTCGAGTGGATCACATTGATCACCCGAGGTTCTGCTTGCTGTGGTTGTGGCGGAGGTGGTGCTGCCAGTGCCTGGGGTAGTCTCGCCTGCTCTTCCCTCGTTCTGGCCTCATCTACCAGGTCCCTCAAGTGACCTTGTCTAACCAGGTCTTCCAAATGCGTCTTTAGAGCTCTGCACCCCTGAGTCAGATGCCCATCCTCATTGTGGTAGGCACAATGCTTCCCAAGGCTTTTCCCATATAAATTCGCCAGGAATCTTCTCTGATGCTCTATAATGGTTGGTTCCTAATCCTTTCTAGAACTTTATAAACCAGGATCCGGAACACAGTAGTGACTGCCTGTGCAGCCCTCAACCCTGTCTCTTGCTTGTTAAATCCAGTATTACCTCGATTTCGCTTTGGCGAGCCGTTTCTCTTCTCCTACTTCGGTACCTTTGTTCTCGGTGTGTCTTCTTCTGCTCTAGCATATTTCTCGATCCTTGCCATAAGCTTCTCCATACTTTTTGATAGAGTCTTCGCCACCAACTTACGAAGTGAGCAATCATCCTCCAGGTCGTTCTTAAAAGATACTACCGCTAACTCCTGGTTGCATCCTAATATTCAGTTGAACACCTCATAATACCTTTTGGCGTATGACCTGAGGCTCTCTCACTCGCCAATTTTCAAAGCCATCAGGGAGTCTACCCTTAATGGTTGCAACTTGTTCGTGACAAACTTGGCTACGAACATCTCGGCCAAGCCTTCCTAACTCTTCATAGTTCCTTTCGGCAACTTGTGAAACCAATCCGATACAATTTCCCCAAAGAATGAAGGAAACACCTTGCACAGTAACGGTTCATTCCCGGTATATAAGGCCATTGAATTCAGGTACATGCCGACGTGAAAATTTGGATCGGACTTATCGTCATATATCTGGAACCTTGGTATATGGAACCTTTTGGGGCCTCAAACCTATCTAACTCGACTGAGAACGGCGTTCTTGGTTTGACAGATGATATGACCTCGGCATTTTGCCCTCAAATCCTCCTTAGTCTGACCAGGAGCTCGGCTGTCAACGAATTTCAGCCGTTTTGGTGCGTTGCTCCCAACTCGACTGAGAACGGCGTTCTTGTTTGACAGGTGATGTGACCTCGGCATTCTGCCGCTTCCTCTAGAGGTAGTTCCTCAAATCCTCCTTAGTCTGACCAGGAGCTCGGCTGTCAACGGATTTCAGCCGTTTTGGTGCGCTGCTCCCGGTGTCGTTATGCGTCCTCTTGGACTTATCTTCATTCACTGTGTCAAAACAAAGTTCCTTCTCCTGAACATGCCGATGTTCCTTGACGTAAGTTCCCTTGGTCCGAGGCATCCTCTGAGACTCTCCTCTCATTGACTCTACTTTCCTAGCATCCCGTTAAGGCCGATGTGAATGTTCTTTCACCTTGTCATGCTGAGGGACTGCTGGGATTGCTTTTTGCCCCCCTTTCTGGGTGTCATTCTTGGCTGCTGGAATCGGTGTGTCCTTTAATGGAAACGGTGGATGCATGACGTTGTTCTACATTATAAAGTTGACAACCAATTGCAGGTCTGCCAACTTGTTTGTCATTCCCTTCATCTCGCCGTCCCTCCTCAGGCATCTATCCTTCCATACCTAGAGGTCATTTTCGTTATAATACTTGTCTCGACCTGATTTCTTCAGTGTGTCTACCTCTTGGCCGACGTCCTTTTCTCCGGGATTCTCATCCCGAGGTCTTTCATTACACAGCTTTCCTCATCCATGCTAGGATTGGCATGTTTACCACTCCCACTAGGGATATCGTCTCCAATCTTCTCTTTCTGTCCATCGTTAGCCATCTTTTCTCCTTACGTTTCCACAGACGGCACCAAATTATGGGTGTTGATTTCTGACCACACAACCAAAAGGGGAACTCAGCTGGAGAGCACCGGTAGAATAGATTAAGCCCAAACAACCTGTCATAGAAATATAAAAATCCGACGGTGGTTCGTCTACCCGGGGGCACTCCGACGAGGGCACTCCGACGATCAAGTCAGTAATCGATGTCTCTCAAAGATAGCAAGTTGTGTTTAACTCACAAGAATCAACTTACTGCTCATAGTACGTTACACATACCTCAGACCCCCAATGGTGCCCTGTTTTTATAGCTCACACTGATCTGATCCCTGTAGAAGTCTCACTTCAGTGGACTCAGGCCCAATTAGGAATGACAATCTAAACTTGACCCGACGGAAACCTAATCCCTCGACCCCAATTTGAAGGGTTATTCTTCAAAAAATACCCCCGACGGGCCAGGGATGGTATTCAAAAATGAATCCCCGATGATATCCGAGCCGGGTATGAGGATAGCTGTCTAAGCACTGGACCTAGCCCGGCCCCGCCCCGCCTCGCCTCGTTTAGCCCCCCGATGTAAAATTACTATTATGTCCCTAGGTATATATATGTGTGTGTTTGTTTAGGGTTTGACACAACACAACACAACACACTCTCATTTCACTCACACACAAACACAAACACAAACGACACCGCTGCTCCTCTCTCTCTCTCGCTCGCCGCTGTATTTGGTGTGTCGTCTCCCCCTTTCTCTTTCTCTCACCGTCGATCCTCCCTCACTGCCGCTGCTGTGTAGGGTTTCGCCTCCCTCTCTCTCTCTCTCTCTTACACACGATGGGGCTGTTGCTCTCTCTGCTCCCTCACCGTCGATCCTCCCTCACCTCATCTCATCGCCGATTTTGAAAGGGTATCTGTCTGTCTCTGTCTCTGTCTCTCTCTCTTTAGGGATTTCGATCTAGGGGTTTACACACACACACATATATATATACATCTGAGTGTATACATAGTTCGACCTCTGTTTCGATCTAGGGTTCATTGCTGTTTCGACACCTCTTTTTTTTTTTTTTTTTTTTCCCTTCTAATTTATTATTGTATATATATAGTCAAAAAGTGCAAATTTGATTATGAATTTGTATATATATATATATCTTTGTTTCGACCTCTGATTATGAATTTGATTATGAACCAATGTTAGCAATCCAACGTAATGGTTTTCCTCTATACTTGTGCTGAACTGAACCAATGTTAGCGGTCCAACTGATAGACAGCCTTGAACAAATCAAGTAAATGCTAGTCAACTCCAAAGTAATGGTTTTAAGAAAGATCTCAAGCAAGTTAGGCTGATATATACTAATAGATATGTACAGATAATGGGTTGCCTCTGTTTATTTGGATGTGATTAGTGTTTGGCTAGACAGATCACAGGTTGGGGAGACCCTTCTTATGAAAGATGGTGATTGTATTTTGTATTCTCCATTTGTATTTGGTTATGGTAATTGCTAAGATATTGGGCATTGTAGGCCAGTGATACCAAGATAGAGGTCTCATGTATAATTTACCCTAAACTAAAATAAAATGAAATAAACAATGATGTGGATGTGGTGTGAATAATCGAAATGGCTTGTATAGGCATGAGTTTTATGAAGTTTGGCACGTATACGCATGAGATTTATGAAGTTTAAAACAAGTTTTTTTTATTTATCTCATTTTTTTATTTTCAAATATGTTTCAAAATGTTCATGTCTCATCTTTCTTTTTTTTATAAATTCCTTATAATTTAACCATTATGAATGTTTTATTTTATCAAAATATTCTCTTATAATTAATTATTTTAATCTCTCTCATTTCTCTCTTGTTTTCTCTCACATCTTCTTCTTCTTCTTCTTCTTATAATGTTCAATATATAATGAATCTGGCCACAGATTTAAATGCAGAATAAACATCAACTAAGTCCAATATATAATGTTCTCTTGATTAAATTTTTATCTATAATGGGCTTTTCCTCTATTTAACAAACTATGAGAATTTAAACTGTGGTTGATTTTCTAATTATTATTGCTCTACTTTCTGAGGTATTCCATTAGGATATTTGGATGTGATTAGTGTTTACATTATATTGGGCTGCCTTTGTTTATTCATTTCATATTATTTTTGTAAAGGTTAAAATTGTCAGAAGTTAACTCTCAAGTACCATTTGAGAGCAAGGCCTCACAACAATCATCGCCAGCTACCAACTCATCTACCAACTCACCTTCTCCCCTCCCTAATCAAAATGTTATTGACTTAGAAGAAGAGTCTAATACTTGTGGAGGAACTAAAAGAAAAACTAGTGTTGTGTAGGAACACTTTAAGAAACAACAAGTCAATGGGGTGTGAAAGGCAATATGCAATTATTGTAAATAAGCATCTTGGAGGGGATTCAAAAAATAGAACTAGGCATTTGCATGATCACTTTAAGTTGTACTAGGAAAAAAGTGCTGGACATGAAGCAAAAAGTTTTAACTAACAACTTTTAGTAGAGAGTCCAAAAATGAATTCTTATATTTTTTTATCAAGATTTTGCTAGGAAAGAGTTGTCACATGCCATAATATTGCATGAATATCCCTCTCTATCGTAGATCATGTTGGTTTTAAACGATATTCAGCAGCAGCACTTCAACCATTATTTAAAGTACCTTCTCGAAATACGATAAAGAGTGATATTTTAAAGATTTATGATTATGAGAGGGTAAAGACATTTGAGTTTTGGGTGGGGCATTAGTAAAAGTAAGGGTGGTAATCACAACTGAAATGGTGGACTGCTAGCAATCAAAAAGAAAGGATTCATGGCTGTCACCGCACACTTTATTTGATGATTCATGAACATTGCAAAGTCGCATTTTGAGGTAAATTTGCATTGAGTTTGTAATTTGCAAATCATTTAAAAGTTCTATCTCATTGGTTCAATTTGCATATTATTAATAACTTGTTCATGAATATTATATTTTAGATTTATTTTATGTTCATGTCACACACAAAAGAAGTTCTTTGTGATACTTTGCTTGCATGTATGATGGATTGGAATATTGATAGAAAAAATCTCTACTGTTACTGTTGATAATTGCTCCACAAATGATGCCATGATTACCATGTTGATGGATAAGTTGAGTAATACATCGCTTTTGTTGGGTGGTACTTTGTTTCATATTCGTTGTTGTGCGCATATTTTGAATTTGATTGTGAAAGATGGACTGGATGTCATACGAGTGGGTGTGGAGAAAATTCGGAAGAGTGTAGCTTATTGGACAGCTGCACCAAAAAGACTAGAAAAATTTGAAGAAACAGTCAATCAATTGCGTAATCCACATATTAAGAAATTAGGACTTGATTGTGCAACTAGGTGGAATTTAACCTACTTGATGCTTCAAACTACCTTATTGTATAAGGATGTTTTTTCTTGGTTGAAAAATAGAGAGCCCCAATATAAGACCGTGCCAAGTGAGGAAGAATGGGAGTTTGCTAGAGAGATTAGTAAGATATTCTTTTCTATTACAGAGTTATTTTCTGGTACTAAGTATCCCACAGCCATATTCGTTTCCCAGCTTTATGTGAGATTAGGATGACACTATCTCAATGGCTCTCTTGTGAAATTGAAGTGATTAGAAAAATGGCATCAAAAATGGTGAAAAATTTGATAAATATTGGTTAGTGATACATGGTGTTATTGGAGTTGTTGTTGTACTTGATCCTAGGTATAAGATGAGTGTATTGAGTTTTTATTTTGAAAAACTTTATGGAGATAAAGCTGAGATGAAGTTTGTTGATTAGGGTTCGTCAAAATTTGTTATGATTTGTTTGCAAGAGTATCAGCACTGAGTTGGTATGGAGACTGATGTTGTTGGTGACTCTTCTATTCATCCATAAAATTGTTACAGAGACCCTTTCAGAGTATGATTTGTTTATTAGTAGGAAGAGAGTAAAAAAAATGAAGAATGTAAGATCAGAGTTGGAAACCCTTATCTAGAAGATGATGGTTTTGCCAAGAACTTCAGGTTTTGATGTTTTGAATTAGTAGAAAGCCAATGGACCAAAGTATCCAACTTTACAGGCAATAGTTAGGGATATTTTAGCTATTCCTGTATCCACTGTTGCTTCTGAGTCAGCATTTAGTACTAGTGGAAGGTTGGTGAGTCCATTATTATTTCACTTTTATATTACCATGGAATAATTTCAATACTGAATTTATATTCTTTACTTTTTGAAAATTCAACATTGGAATCAATGGGCTATGCGACTATATATGATGATGATGATATCGACTCGGATGAGTCGTGTGCCACTTTTATGTTAGTTGTCATATTTTTTGTTTTAATTTTTAACATTTTTTACATCTTATTATTAGTATTGATTTTTGTTTTTTTTCCTTTTGTTGTTTAACAGGAATTCAAGTTGAAGTTGAAGGAGATGATGAAAGTTGTGAGATGGTTGTATGAGTATTGGACAAACAATCTTGTTTTTTTTTTTTTTTTTTTGGTTTCACGATGGATTTGGTTTTTTTTATATTGTAATGGATTTGTTTGTTTTTAAATTTTATTTTTTGGGTAGCTTATTCCTTGCGGGTTGTGCTTGGGACTAATTATTCTTTTTGCAACTTGTTGAATTTTCTTTTGTATGGGCTACTGGATGGAATATGCTTGAATAGGATGTTCACAAATATGCTACTGTATTGGATGTTATGAAATATGCTTGAATAGGATGTTCACAAATATGCTACTGTATTGGATGTTCACAAATATGCTTGAAAATATGAATTGATTATTTGTTTGAATAGGATGTTACTGAATATGCTACTGTATTGGATGTTATTTGTTTGAAAATATGACATTTTAATTTGAAAATATGCTATTGAATAGGATGTTACTGGATTGAATGTTATTTATTTGAATATTGATTACAGATCCAAAAAAAAAAAAAAAAAAACTGATAATTCGGGGAATTTGTGATGTTGGAGATACCTGATCCTTGATCGGGAGCGGGGTAGGGGGGCGATGGGCTCCCCATTGGGATTGGGGCTGGGGACAAGGAGTGTAGTCCCCCCTGCCCCACCTTGTCCCGCCCCGTTGCCATTCCTAGGCCCAATGCTTATCCTGGATCCTCAGCTAGATAGGGATAAACTCCCTAAAAGCTTTATCTTTATCCAGACTGAGATCTTTCCTGATTCTAGGACTCTTGCCCCTTATCCGCTCATCTCGGATTCCAGTATCTCCGCAGATAACCTCGGCCTAGTAGAGATCACTTCGGCGCATGACCAGGCTACGTGGCACCTCGGCTGACACTTTGGTGTCACCTTGGCCACGTGCTGTTATTTTCAAAAGATGTCCCCACAGTTTTCATTTCAAAAAATGTGCTCCCTTCATCCCAAAATAATAGTCTCTTTTGGAGAATTCAACTTTTTTTTGTAGTACAATTATTGCACTTTAAAATATTAATTTTTCAAAATTACCCTTTGATAATATATATTTTTTGGAATATCAATTGTTAATAATTGTACTTTTTGTGTTGTTAGTGAATTTAAAAGAAGGGCAAAATAAGAAATTATATTATTTTTTAATCCTTGATATTTGAAAATGGTCTAATATTTTGGATAATAAAAAATGAAAAAAGTGATTAATATTTTAGGACAAAGAAATACTAAATTCCATTAAAAACAAGAAGTTGCTTTCGTTTGTTTTAAACAGTTTCCTTCTTTCTCTTTCCCCACCTCTTTGGCCATCACCCATCACTACCACTAGCTACCCCCTTTGACCACCCTCAGCTCCTGCCATCATTGTAGGTAGGGTTGTCTTGAGTTTTCGGGGGCCTAAGGTGAAACAAAAACAAAGGTCTATATTTACAAAAAAATAAAAAATAAAAAAATCCTATTTCGTATCACTACCGTCGATTGATACCAAAATAGATATCAAAATGTATTCGTATAAAAAAAAGAAGTTACCAAAATTGGAAAAACTTTCTTCAATTAAAATTTATTGGATATGTATTGAATTGATTGTTGTTTATTGAATATGTTGTTTATGAGTGTGATTGAGTGTGGTTGCATTTGTTTATTCCACTAAATCTGATAAACAAGAAAAATAAAAAAAAATTAGGACAAATTTATTTATTCCACTAAAAGCTTAATTTATTTATTCCACTAAAAGCTTATAAAGAAAGAAAATAAAAAAAAATTAGGGGCCCTATTTTGGGCCACTAACATTTTGTATATATTTTAATTTCAATTGGGTCAAACCACACTTATAAACAAATATGGGCTCAATGGGCTCAACAGAATATTTTTGGGCCCTTTAGACTGGTTCTAAAACAATAAGGGATTTTTACCAGCCAGTCCCAATAATTGAATCTATTACCCATTAGGTCCCAAGTTTCTATCTCATGCACCAGGAAGTCCTATTTTATTTTTTATCCCGATTTTGCCCCTGCTACTAGTTAGTAAAAATCCCTATTTAAATCATCCCAAACACTTTCTAAATCTTTAATTGTTTATAATATTTATTACTAATTAATTTTTTTAATTTGTATTAACTTCTCTCTTGATCATTTTTCCAAAACTCTTCTTCTTTTTTATCTCTCTCTCTCTCTCTAGAAAATACAACCATTGTAGCTATGGCCATGGCCATCCACCTGCAACCACTATCATCGTCCGTCACTAACCACCACCACCTCCACTAGTCACCACAACCACTTTCGCTGGCCACTGCTATCACCATTGTTCACCAACCATCTCCATCGTCGCCGATCTACACTTTACCATCTCTCAACCGTTTGACTCGCTCGCCTAACATTGTCGTCTTTCTTCCTCTTTGCCATTATCGTCGCTCTTCCTTCATTCTCCATCCTTTATCTGCCATCACCGTCGTTCTTCTTCAATCATCGATATACCATCTTCAATGTCGAACTTCACCAATGGCTTCAAATCTAGTTGTTTTCAATGTTGACCTACCATCTTCGGCGCCAATCTGGTACTTTACATGGTTGCCGATGAGATCGAGACTCTTTCTACAGTGTGTTAGTGAAGATCTACATTTGTAAAACATGTTGAACTAATCTGATGAATTTATCACTTAATTCAGCGATAAATTTATCACTGATTTGTTTAATATGTTGTGGATTGCTGCTACTGGAATTTTGATATTAATACAATGATAAATTTATCACTGATTTTGGTTCATGTTATATTTATCACCTCCCTCTTCCTCACTCCCTCTCTATTTTTTTATTTTCTTAAACCAAATCTGTTGTATCAGTGATAAATGTAGCACTGAATATTTCTTTGAATCTTGTGTTGATTTGTGACAATGATGATGATATTTTTTTATTTTTGTTTTTGTAATCTTTTAACAAACAACTAGTGAGAAATTTATCAGTGAATGTGTTATTATTGCTAAATTTATTACTGAATATGTCTTTGAATCTTATGTTAATTTTTTACGATGATGATGAGATTTTCTTTTTGCAATTTTTTAACAAACAGTCAGTTACAAATTTATCGCTGAATGTGTCTATCAGTGATAAATTTATCACTGAGTATGTCTTTGAATCTTATGTTGATTTTTGATTATGAAGACGAGATTTTCTTTTTTAAAATTTTAACAAACATATAGTGATAAATTTATTATTGAATGTATCAATCAAAGATTTTTTTATTGGATTTGTCTTTGAATCTTTGTATTGATCTGCAAATGTGAAGAATTATTTTCTAGACTCTTTATCCCCCTTCTTCATTTTCTTCATCCTTATTCTTCTCTTTTTCTCTTGTTGCCAGTACGGCGGTATTGACATGGTGGAAATGGAAAATGGCCAAAAAAAAAAATATGGTCAAAGGTCGGAGGATGTCTTCGGTGGCCGGTTTAGAGAGAGTGTGTGAAACGGTTGTGCGATTTCTACATATGGGCTGAATGTCAAGGGTAAAATGGCAAGATGTGCTAAATTATTTTAGGTCAGGACCTCATGGGAATTAAATCAAGTTGAAAGGACCGGCCCGTAACTCCCCCAAATAATAAAAATAATTTGGGCCTATTTATATTTGCAATATACTATAATACTTTTCTAAATTTTGGGCCAATTTTTTGAAGCCTAAGGCACTAGTATCAATGGCCTTAACCAAGGGCCGGTTCTGGCTGTAGGTGACCCCCTTTGGCCACCACCTCTAGTGAGTTCCCTTCCACCTCCGGCTTGTCCCCCTCCTCCCCTGGTCACCACCTTTGGCTTGTTCCCCTCCATCTCAATCACTGGCCACTCCTCTTGGCGAGTCCCCTCCAACCTACTCTGGTCCCCACTATCTTATTCTCAAAAACGAGTTTTTGAAAATTTTTTTGTATCGAACATGTTTTTTTTTTTTTTTTTTTAAATGTTTTTAATCAAAATTAAACATAACCTTGATTAATATTTTCTGTAAAAAAAAAAAAATAAAATAAAAATAAAAATAAAAATTAAACGTTACCAAACGACACAACTTGGAATTATGTATAGCAGCTTTATAAGTTTCATTTATTCTTCAATTGTGCCCAAGTCATCTGTCATCTGTCATCTGTTTAATGGGCCGTTGTTGTTAGGTAAAAATCCTGGTGACTGCTAATGGGGCACACAAACTACCTGTCATTGAGGACCCACAAAGCTTGAAGGAAGCTTTGCAATATTTGAATTCCATCGAGTGTAAGAAAATCAAAGTAATATGTTTCGAACTTTTTCAGAATTAGGAGCTCAAACTGTTTCAAATTGGCACCTCTAATACCTGATCCAACTTTATTCGTAGGCTCCACAAAATGAAAAATGATGCACTGATTAAGCCGATATCAGAGTCAGTATCAGATCCAGATGTATAAAAAGGTGTGGCCATTCCTGGTTTTTCTTAGAACATTTTTGGGATACTGAAGACATATTTAAGGCGCAAAAGGTGTTAGTTTTTAGTAGGGATCATTAAAAAAATATCATGAAAATGATCAGGAAAGATTCTCCACCTTTAGATTACCTATACAATAAAACACCACACATTAATCACACACTAATCAAGGGATGAAAAATCTTCATGATGAATTTCATGATATATTTTTCATGACCCCTAGCATTATTGGTCATTGTTTGGTCCATTTATACTTTTTATTTAAAATTTTGCAGTTAGTTTTGTTGCTATTTCCTTGTTGGTAGAGAGTAACTTATATACATACAGAGGGTGATAGGAAACACTCGTGTATTTTAGAACAGATGAATATTGATCAACATCTTCAGAACCTTAATTCTATGGAGTCCAGACTTCTATTCTTCTTTTTTCACTCTCTGGTTCTGCACCATTACTTTCCATTTGAATAGTTTCACCCATTTTAGATGTAATTTCTGTTTGAACTAATACTAAGCACAATAAATAGATCCCTTTTTTTGATTTAGTGAAAATTAAGTGGAAAAAAAGTGATTCTATAGAAATAAAATAACTCTTTCTTTCTCTCAAGCATCCAATGGAAATGAATAATCTCCCTTTTTTGTGGAGTAAACATGGCTTGATTTGGGGAAAGCTCATTTTTCTATGAAGTGAGTAGCAATGTACATTCACTTATTTCAACCTAACTAAAAGTTAAATTCACTAGGAGTTTGGAGACTCTACAAGCTCATTACAAACTAATATATAATGGAGAGGGGAAGCCGAATTATCACCAAAAACTCCAAATTCTAGAAGGGATCAATTTCTCTCTAGTCTATCCTGTCCAAACATGGAGAGAGAGTTTTCTTTCACGTCATTTCTTTTTAGCTCTCATCAAATCAGTCAATCCAAACAGGCTGTTAAGGGGGTTGAAACCGATGACAATGGAAATCCGCTATAGTTCTTTGTTATCAGAATTGAGAGTTAAACTTGAAGATTTTGATACTACTCCTAATTGCTGATCTCTGAGTTCTCTCAACTGCATTTGGTACTTAGCATTGAGCCACATCACTTCTTGCCATTATCTCATTCTCATAGTCATCTGCAAAGGCACAATTCGTGGAGAGAGTTTCACGAATTGGACTTACTCCTCTTTTCCATATTTACCTGCGCCCTCTTCCTTTTCCAAGTTTGAGTGGTCCTCGTGTCCATCATCAGAGTGAATGTCCCTCGATCTGTCTGAACTTAATGCAGGTCCATCGTGTTCATACCCTTCAAAATGGTACGCGATCTCTTCAAAGCGGCCACATACTGCTTCACATCCATGTTGAGAACACCGAAGAGAGTCCTTATGAGAACCATTTGAAGCACAATTGTGACAATAGCTCATATTTGTGCAACCGAGTATTTCTTCCATGCCTGTCCCTCTCTTCCAATCCGGTACCAAAGAAGCAATCTCGCTGTCTATTGTTTCTGCTATCTTAGTCACATCTTGATCAGTAATATCCAACGCTGCTACCATTTCAGTAGCAACGCTCAACGCATTGTCAGTTTCAATGTCGAAATGGAAGTAGATATTTCGAACGCAGCCTGCAAAGCGAATAACGTTAGCTTGGTCTCATTCGCCATTTCACGGTTCATGTTAGTTAAGAGTAATAATATTCAAACCTTCTTCATCTGCAATCCTGAGCCTTAAAAAGATACAATCATTTTCTTCCCTCATCCCATTGATGGTAATGTTGACATTTGTCAAATGCTCATCCTCTTGACTAGTGAAGCAATCAATTTTATTTTGTTCACAATCGACTGAGTGATGATCCAAATCACTCTGAGCTTCACAACCATTGATTGAGTTGTTGAGAGGAGGCGGTCTTAAAAGAGAGCCTACTTCATCAAGATCTCTCCAATCTGATCCATAATTCTCGATTTGGAGAAAAGGGTCTTTCAGAAGCTCCTTAGCAGTTAACCTGCATGACACTGATGCTAAGCATTTCTCAACGAATTGTCGAACCTCGGGATTCCTAACTTTGTACAAGGCATCTGGTTTTTTCCCCTATGGAAAAATGATGTAAAGTTAATGGATGTTTGGAAAGACAGAAAATTGAATGAGAAAAGGCGAAATTGGGAGTTTTTTTTGAGATTCCTACAGAGACAACTTTATTGTAGATCTGAGCAGGGTTGGTGCATTCACTATATGGATACTCAATGGTGACCATTTCCAAGATGCACATCCCAAATGAGTATATGTCAACTAATTCATTGTATTCCTCTGCATAAACCTCCGGCGCCATGAACTCCGGTGTGCCTGATATCAAACAAGAGATACCCATAACATAAAAACTCATAATAGCAAAACTCTCCATGAATCAATTCATGTCATTGTTCTGGGACACGAAAATGATGACAACGATTTATATTTTAAAATGCATGTTTCGAAATATGGTACAATTTTTGTTCTAAAATGGTGAATTTAAGCAATTATATTTTTTCCCCCTATATATTTATTTAAAGATTTCCTTAGGAGCAAAAAATCAAATATAATAAACCAAAATTTAGGGAGAGTGGATTTTTGAAATTCCCATAAATATATTTTTACATGATTAACTTGAAAAAAAAGAGACTATCTTTTATTAGATGTCATAGAAGTACCTTAAATGGGCTAAATGTTACAATAAAATTGCTCTAAAAATATCTTAAATTTTGATAAAGTAATATCGTACACTTTTATTGTACCTCATTTTAGAGTATGTGGTATATCACATTGCCGTTCCATTTCCGTACCCAAACGACTTGTGTTCCAGGTAACATAGCCACAAGGCAATCTAGAATCTGATGCCCAAATTGTGTTTATGTGTGTTGTGCAATACTTGAAATGTGAAATCTCAAGGAAATTTGTAATTTTAGTAGCTATAATGAACATTTGATCATCTGAAACAACATCAGAGAATCTAGAATGATTCAAACTCACCAACACAGAGAGCAACATGGGATTTGCAGCGGATAGCAGCGAGGCCGAGATCACCAATCTTGACTTCCCCTTGGTTGCCATTGATAAAAATATTGTCACACTTCAGATCTCTGTGAATCACAGGGGGGTCATGGCTGTGGAGATAGAGAAGCCCTTTCAAGATCTGTCTACACCAATGCTTCACTGCTCTAATGTTAACTCTCTTGTGTTTTATCCTAAACCTAGACAGATATTCATAATGAGTATTACCCATATGAGAAAATAAAATAAAACCCAGATCAGGAAATTAAATAATTTTGAGTATAAATTTTTACTTACTGTCTCAGAGTGCCAGAGGTGAACATCTCAGTGACAAAGTTTATGTTTCTGTTGTCAGTGTCAATCCAAGAAGTGTAGAATTTCATGATGTTGTGGTGTTTTAAGGTCTTGAGGAGATGAATTTCACAGTACAACCTCTGTAGATCTTCATGTCTTTGCAGGAAATTATAAAACTTTACCTGATTCCATGCTACTTCAATCCCTTCATACTCATCAAACGCTTTATAACTGCACCCAAAATACATAAAAATGTAGACCTTGAAATGGCAAACCATGTATAACAAAGGGCTCATCTCCTCTCCAGTTAACTAAGTCCAAGAGGAGCCGTGGTTAATCCAGTTGTAATAGGAGCCGTGTGACCACTCTCACAACTGGACTCCAATTGATTTTTCTTGATACTTTCATAAGCACATGACTTCCCTCTAGTCAATTGGAGTCCAGTTGTGAGAGTAGTCCCACAACTCTTACTAACCACGGCTCTTCACAACTAGAGAAAAAAAAAAAGTCATGTAAAAAGTACAACGGAAAAAAAAAAAAAACAAAAAATCACATAGTCTAGTCAAAGTTCAAATTTTGTTCAAATTTGAAAAGGGTTTGGAGAAAGAGGTGCATACACTGTCTTTGAAGCTCCTGTGCCAAGAATTTCATTGTACTGTAAAGAATAGCAGTTTGTGTTTGTGACAAACACTCAAACAAGAAAAGGGCATGTAATGAAAATGAACAAAACAAAAGGGAAAAGCCAAGAAACAGAAATTAATGAAAACAAACAAGGCATACCCTTCCATATCTTCCAGTGGGATCAACTTCAACAAACTCAGAGTACTCTGTTTCATAGGCAGAAGCACCATTCATTCCTTATTCCTAGAGAGAGAGAGAGAGAGAGAGAGAGATGATCAAGTGCTCATTATCCACAATGAATATAAGAAATTTAGAGAATGGGTTATGGTTAAAAATGTGTGTTGTGAAAGGAGAGGAATTGGTGAGTACATCAAAAGGACAAGGTTTGTCCAACAACTCAGAGACAAAAGGCATAAGGGCTTTTGAAAAATAGATTTTGAAATTTTTTTTTAAAAATTTTATTTAATTTAGTGATTTTGAAAAAAAAAAATTTAATTATTTTTTCCCTTTTACATATCAATTAATCATTTTTTTTCTCACACACATTTATTCAATTATAATAAAATATTAAGTCATCCAAAACTTTCATACTTTAAAACTATTTCTAAAATATACAACCAAAATTTCTCATGAGTTTGCCCAAAATTTCTCATGAGCCCCCCCCCCCCCCAAAAAAAATGAAACAGGTATGCAACAGCTTGCTAGAGCCAATCAATTATTAGTTTTCCTTTATTTATTTATTAGCACATCCCTCGCACTATACATGAGATTGAATTAAAAAAAACTATTTATGATTATGTTAAATAAATTTTTAAATTGTTAGACTAAAATATATTTAATTTTAAATGAAAATATTGATATTGCATAATTGAAGTAATAAAAATAAGAATTTATTACATTTGTTCGGAATTCACTAAATAAATAAAATAAAGTATAACTAAATTGTTGTGGGTCTTCCATCAGCATTCCTGCATTATCAACATGATAGTTAGTATTATAATTGATAAACATTACATATATTATGTATTTATAAAATGTTATACTTACATTTTTTTTCTTTTACCTTCTAAAAGGTATAGACATTCTTCAGATCAATCTATATTTAAAACAAAGATTACGCACGGTGCACAATCTAGTTGACTTTGCATTGTTGGTACAGGTATGATAAATGCATAGGCACAATCTTGCCATGACGCAATATAATCTTTAATCATTTTAACTCCATTATCCTATAAATTTTTGGAATTATAACATTGTGTTTGAAAATGTAGGAATAAGTTATTTATAATAAATTATATAGTTTTGCACATTTGATCTCATATTCTTCAAATATGATGGTTGACATCACAAGATAAATCCTACTCATTTATCTTGAACGATGAGATTTATTGAACGAGTATTGTCTTTGACCACAATGTTAACATTGTATCTAATAATAAAAAATTTTAAAAAAACTTGTTAAAAGAAAATATTGTATATAATAAAAAGTTAAAATACTTGTTACATTTGAATTATTATTATATATAGCAATTATTTTACCTACGAAAAATTACTTCGTTATAATATCAATATCATCATGCATGCAGTAACTACAAACAATGTAATCATAATGATATTCAACTTTTTGATAGCAACTTTTGTACAAATCAATCCAAAGTTTGTCAATATCAATATGTTCGATGTACCCAAATATTTAAAAATATGAAACCTGCAAATATTTGAAAAAACATAAATTAATATATCTTTATAAACGAATATATATACATATCGTTTAACTTTCATTACTTGGGCGATAACAATTCTTACATTTGGCATAGGTGTAAAATCACATATTCGAATTCTTTTGGCATTTGATATTACCAATGACTGTGAAATTGAGAATCCATTTTTTCGATTCCAAGATAACAACTTTTGTGATATAGGATTCATAGCAAGCCTAGATAGACATCAATATATATGTAATTGTGAGAATTATATTGTCATATGCAATTGGTTAATATTAGACAATCATAATATGTCACACTCGAATATAATTTATATAACAGAAGGAATGATTAGTATATATAACTTGTTGTATTTGCATGTAGCAATACATAGACCTAGAAGTTAAGAAAAGATAATTTATCAATATCAATATTTGTATATGCATCTATTTATTATAAAAGTCAATGAAAAATAATCTTACCATAATAACCTTTAACGGTTAATCCAGGGGCAAATAAAATATTATTATTTTCTAGAGTATGATATAGTTGCATGCCATCAATTGTTGCAAATACGTCCCATAAAGTTAGTCTTACTAATTTGAAATTATTTTTACAATTAAAAAAAAAGGGTTAAATTATTCGTAGAGTATTTCAAATTTGGTAAAAACACAGAAATATGTTATGGTATCATACCTTGTATCAAGTAGTAGAATCTCTCTTTTGTAATTATCACAATTTGCAATACCTTGACATTCAGTTACACTAACAATCAAGCCAATCATATCTGCATAATTTAGCATTGACATATTTATTATTTTGATAGTTTAAATTTTTTCTATTAGTAATAAACTATGTAAGTATGTAATTTAGATAAGTATTATTTAGTAAAAATAACATACCTATTAATTGAACATTTTGATGAAGAAATTGATCAATGTTTGATAATTTTTACAATTTTTTAAAAACCCAATTATAATTTTTTGCAAGACAACATATAATCTAATCATCAAAAAACATAGAAATTGCCACAACTCAAACAAAGTAACGAAGTTAATTGATACTTAAAGAATATAATTATTTTTTTTTTCAAAAAACATCTTGAGTTAAAAACCCAATCTCGAATCAAGTTAATTGATAGTTAAAAAGTACAATAATTTTTTTTAAAAAAATACAGTGAGTTAAAAAATCTAATTACAAAATACAATCCAATCATCATCATCAATATTGGGTATTTTATGTGAACCTAATAAATACAATCCAATCACAATCACAAAATACAATATAATCATCATTAATAGTGAGTATTTTATGTGAACCTAATAAATACAATCTAATTTTTTTTACAAAACATAAATTAAAAATACAATCGCTGCGTGATTATTTTTTTTCTTCAAAAAACACAAATTAAATAGAGTGTAGAAAAACACAATCATTAAAAAAAAATAAAATCACCGTGTGATCAAAATGGAATGTAAAAAAACACAATCACAAATTAAGCTAATTTAAAAAAAAAAAAAAGTGAAATCAATTGATAATTAAAAAATATAATTATTTTTTTTTTTCAAAAACATAGTGAGTTAAAAACCTCATAAGAAATTAAGCTAATTAATAGCTAAAAAGCACAACCATTTTTTTTTTAAATACAGTGAGTTAAAAAATCTAATTACAAAATATAATCTAATTATCATCATCAATAGTGCGTAGTTTATGTGAGTCTAATGAATACAATCTAATTTTTTTTTCCTCAAAAAACATAGATTAAAAATATAATCACCGTATTGAAAAATAAATTAAGTTAAATCATAGTTACAAAATACAATCCAATCATTATCAATCAAACAGAGTGTAAAAATACAATCACCGTATTGAAAAATAATGAAATCAATTGGTAATTAAAAAATAAAATTATTTTTTTTTAAAAAACCGTACAAATTAAGTTAATTGATAGTTAAAAAGCACAACATTTTTAAAAAAAAACTACTTTATGTGAATCTAATAGATACAATCTATTTTTTTTTTAAAAAAAACGTAGACTAAAAATACAATCACCGTGTGATTGTTGATTGTATTCAAAAAACATGAATACAATCTTTTTTTTCCTCAAAAAACACATATTAAATGGAGTGTAAAAAAACATAATCATTTAAAAAATTAAAATCACCATGTGATCAAAATGGAATGTAAAAAAACACAATCACATTTTTCCTCATTAAAAAAAAAAGTAATGAAGTTAGTTAATAATTAAAAAATATAATTATTTTTTTTTTATCAAAAAACATAGTGAGTTAAAAATCCAATCACAAATTAAGCACAACCATTTTTTTTTTGAAAAATACACTAAGTTAAAAAACCCAATTACAAAAAATAATCTAATCATTATCATCAATAATGCGTACTTTATGTGAACCTAATGAATACAATATAATTTTTTTTTTCCAAAAACATAGATTAAAAATAAAGTATTGAAAAATAAATAAAGTTTTACTCACAATCACAAAATACAATCTAATCATCATCAATAATTAATATTTTATGTGAACCTAATGAATACAATCATTCTTAACCAATTTAAAAAATATAATCACTATAAATGATTTACTCGCAAACTTTGAAATATTTTTCTTCCAAAATTCTATTCTAAAGCTACTACTGCTATGATAGGAAGACTCCAAGATTTTATCTTTCTTGATGTGAACTCTCTCACTCCCAAATTTTTTTTTTTTTAAGTTGTTGTGTGCTGTGTAATAATGGGCCCAAATTTTTTCTTTAAATTGCTGTGTGTTGTGGTAGGGTTTAGGTTAGTAGGAAGTAATAGGTAATAATGGGTAATAGGGTTTAAGGTAATTCGGAATTTTTTTTTTAATCAGAAAATTAAGAAATTAGGATTGAACTAATGGAACTCCCACAAAGTTTGTGGGTCAAAAAGACTATTTTTCTTTGGACTTTTCTTAAGTGTGCAACCCTTGAGGGTTGCACACTATGTGCCACTTACACAAAAAGTGTAAGTGGAAGGTGAAAACAAAAGCAGGACTGCAAACAGAAAAGGCGTAAGTGTAAGGCGTAAGTTGCACACCATAACAGTACCCTTTTTCTTTAGGTTGCTGTGTGCTGTGGTAAGGTTTAAGTTAGTAGGTAGTAATGGGTAATAATGAGTAATAGGGTTTAGGATAATACAGAATTTTTTTTTAATTAAAAAATTAAGAAATTAAAATTAAAATAATAAGACTCTCACAAGATTTATGGGTTAAAAACACCACTTTCTTTATATAATAGATAATGTAGGACAAGTGGGTACGTGGGATTTACACATTGGGAGAGACAATTTCCTGGTGAAGATTTCATGAATCTTCTCTCATTGAATAATTGTGGTTTTGGACCTTATGGATATGGGAAAGGGGTCACTGCTGTGCTCAAAGCACAGCAGTGACTGTAGTGCTTTCGTTTGAAGTGTATTATAATTTTATTTTTATGATTCAAATTGTTATTTTGTAGGATTTGTCGAGTACTTCATGCTTACCAAAAATCATATTAATTGGATATCAACAACTATATGATCGATAACCAAAAAAATAAATAATAAGTTTTTCTTTTCAGAAATAGCATAAACAATATGTGATTCGATCATATAGTTATTGATATCCGATTAATATGATTTTTGGTAGGCATAAAGTACTCAACAAACCCTACAATATGACGGTTTAGATCATAAAAATAAGATCATAATATATCTCAAATGGAGGCACCACAGTCATTGCTGTGCTTTGAGCACAGCAAGGACCCTAATTAGGAATGCAAATTAAGTAAACAAGGTGGAAAAATACAATAAATATATATATATATATATATATAATGACATTTTAATGGGAATAAATTTTTGGTTGGCAATAATTCATTAAGGGTTGGGTTTCTCTCAAATTCAAATCTAAATTTGAGAGAATTTGAGGGACCTATAAAGTCCATCACGGGCCCCGTCATGCAAAAAATTAGGTCGATCTAATAATTATAGTCTTTTTATTTTATCGCATTTGTCGTCTATTTTTTCAGAACTAAATGTTATAAAATGAAAAGAATATGATTATTAGATTGATTTAATTTTTTACTATACGGGGAGAGTCTTACAAAATAAATTGCTCAGATTATTGAAACGGGACTCATGGTGGGCTTCTTGAGTCTCTCAAGTTTTCTCAATATTTAGATTTGAATATGAGAAAAATCCAACCTAACTAAAGCTATAAAATAAATGAATTTTTTTTACTAAAAATAATCTTATATTAACTATATAGATAAAAGGGTTTAGGGGAATGCTATTCTCACACCACTTTTTTATACTTCAACTCTAAATTTTACTTTCTAGTGTGTAATGAGAATTGTATCATGTAATTTTTGGCACTAAATACAAAATTTAAATTGTAAGTATAAAGAAGAGGAGTAGAAATAACAATTCTCTAAGTTTATTATTTAAAAATTTAGGTTTCATTTAATTACTGTTGTTACAATTTTATTTTTCAATCTAATTACTAGATTTTAAGGTTTATAATTTTTACACTTACTGCTTAGGGTAGCTGTTTTAAATTTTGTAATTTGGAATTTTTTTTCTTCTCCTCTATGACAGGAAAGGTCTTTGGTTTTACTGAAGTAACAAAACCCTTCAGATTTATTTATTTATTTATTTTTTTCAAGTTTTTTGAATTTGTTACAGTATTCTTATAGAGCAAACAAATTTTTATCTACCTCAAATTTCAGTTCTTCTTGAATTATTTTGAGAAAAAAACACAATATCGCAATTAATTTCTTTATGTTTTCCAAATGAGTAATGTTAAGTATCATGAAAGATTCTTCATCGTTAGATTACACATACGGGAAAACACCACACACTAATCAAAGGATGAAAAATTTTCATGAAGCATTTCATAATATTTTTTTTCATGATCCCTAGTATTATTCTTTCCAAATTGTTAATTAACTTCTAAATGTTTTTTTTTTTTTTTTTGACTAATTGATAAGAAATTAATCATAAATATGAGACTAATTATATTAAACTAGACAATTATAATTGAAATTGAAAGTTTATTGTTGACATCTAATATGGAGTAGAAAAAATGATATATTAAATGCTCATTTATTTGATATTGCAAATTTCAATGTCATTTAAAAACCTAGGATAGACTTCTTAATCCATAGTTTGAGATGACCCTTATCTTTTAAGCAATCAGCAGTTGTGCATTTAATGAAGAAACTCTTCTGCATCATCAGCCACATAAAATTTTCAAATTTCTATGTTTTTTTTTTTTTTTTTTCCTAATAACACATTTTTCTTAATGTAATGATTTCATTCCATTAATATTCAATAATTATTAATATATATGAAAAACTAAATATGACATTAAAAAAAATAGACAAATGCTAATAAGTACTTTATGGACATTATTTAAAGTTGAAAAATATGTAAAACGTATTTTGAATATGACGAAAAGATTTTAAAATTTTTAAAATAAGTGAAAAGAAAGTATTGTGAAATTACTAAATAAATTTTGAACTTTTTTATTATTATCTTTTTCTTATTCCCCTAGATACTTCTTAGTAGGACCCAAGAAGATAGTAGATAGGAGAGGCCGAGGAGAGGTAGCTATCTTTATGTCTGGTAACATTTGTGATCATAGTGGAGTCGAAGCAACTGTAGATGTAACTTCACAGTTTTTGTGTTTTCTTAATGCTCATTAAGTGTTACAAATTCTGAATAAGTCTTATCATTGCATTACGCAACTTTCATCTCACTATTTCCTTCTTATTCATTTATTTAAAAAAAAAAAAAACATGAAAAAGAAAAAAAAACAATTATAAATCTAATGGCTATAAAATAGAAATATAAATTTATAATTATTTTGAATTAAAAAAATTATTACACTCACCATTAAATAATGTAATGAAATCTCTTAATTACAAATATAGAATAATGAGGATCATAATTCAGCTTCTCAATGCCCCAACCTACCCTCCAAGAAAATTTTCAAATGGTGAGAATGACTGTCCACCCTAACCCTCAATTCTTGCCAAAAGGGCGTGCATCATCCATCCTTATCCTAAAGAGAATCTCTATTCTAATCACTGCATAATTTTATTTAAAAATATCAATTTATAACTTAAATTCATTTTATACATGGACCTTATATTATACTAATTCAGTCTCCATAATGCAAACACATTTTGCGTAAAAATCTGTAACACTTTTCTAAGTTAAGAGAATTACTATTTTAGCCTTCCTAATTCCATCCTTTTCACTTGTGGTTAAAACCTCCCAGCCTAACCCAATGTAACAAAAAATGTTTGGTAGCTCGAATTTGTATGGTTCTATTGTCTCGAATGCATCAAAGCGATATCGTTTTATCCTCAAAACGACATCGTTTTAAGACATTCGAGTCATTCGGGCTATAAAAATTCAAGTTAACAAGCATTGTTGCCCAATGTAAACCCCATTAAAATCAACCTCATGCAATTGATGAAAACCTCTATCAGAATAGTATTGCACTCAAATATGAGTCATGTTAAACTCATGTGAATAGTTTAGGTCTAACTAAAATTATTAGAGTTCTTGTAGGCCTCAGAATCTCTATTTTGATCTGTATTGGCTAGTCTGCTTGATTTGGTCTCTTGTCAATGAGAGAAAAAAGATTTTTGATTATCTGTTAAAGATTTGGACAAACGTTAGTACTAATACATTAAGTGCTCATTTGCTAATCGGATTACAGGTAGGAAATTGGGATTAACAAATCCGATCTTGAGATTAGGTGTCTTATCCGTATATCTCTTCATTTGCTGGTAATCCTCTTTGCATCATCTTATTCTTGATGTCTCACTAATTAAATATAATTTATTTTATTTATCTTTTTATCTAATGTGATGACCTACTTTCACACACTCTTTCATATGTGACTAAACATTAAACTTGCAAGCCCTCCAACATTGGTTCAACAAAGAGAGTCCATCCAAAGATTGTTTTGGTTCTGGTACCACTTATTGAAGAAATTGGGATGCTTATGAATACACATTAATATAAACTTTAATCAATCAAAAAGAAATTTGAGTCTATCCCATATATATTAAGACTTACTTCATTATTATTATTTTTTTCAATGTGAGACTATTTTTAAACATACTTTAATACTTATTTTCTTCAATTCTGACCACAATCTGATAATATTCTATTCCCTAAAAATTAACTAGAGCTTATATGCATTAATCTTGGAGTTTCTTGATGTCTTAACTTCAACAACTTTAGGACAAGAAGTTTGTGGTTAGTGATCTCTGGACACTTTTGATAAGGGCATAAATTCAAACACAAAAATGATTTGTCCCCCTAAAAATAATCTCCCTAATTTTCTTTTTTGGAAACTGTTTTTTTTTTTTTTTTTTTTTTATTGAAACACACACTTTCATATATTGTTTGAAGAGTCACAAAGTTTGGTGATGGTACAATGTCATAATTACATCCTAGTCAGTCAGCATATGACGACACTTTTGTACAAAAAAAGAAAGCATATAATTGCTTAGAACATCCACACCCACCTTTTCGAAATTTTAGTTAAATTAAAGTTATTTTAACTAGTCACCGCTTAGAATATTTTTAAAGGGATAGTTAAATAAGATTTGTTAGGTATTTTAGTTAATATAAACCTAATTTTAAGTTTCAATGGACTAGTTATTTTATCATCTTATTTTTTTGATGACTACAATTGAAGAGTCCCAGAGGCTCTCCAAACAATTATGTATGTATATATTTTAGATTTTTGTATATTTATGTCTTGGATTTAGGGATTTATATATTTTATATATATGTTTGTATGTTGTAATTTTATATATTCTTTCAATTCTGTTTGATGTGTCATTTGGTAATACTTACGTTTTCAGTTTTCTGTTTATATTTACAAAAATTTTAAAAACTCAAATAAAAACTTGTTTGGTAAATTTTTAATTTATAAATCAGTTGTCTCAGTTTATAAATTTGGCCAAAAAATGTAAACTCAAAAAATATGTTTTCGTTTTGAGTTTTTTTTTTTTTACCACCCAACACTAGCCATCACCCACCACCAACTGCCATCACCAACTGCCACCACCACTCACCACCCACCAGCCACCACCCACCTTCCACCACCACTCACCACCCACCAGCCACCCCCCACCTGCCACCCACTTGCCACCACTAACCCACCCCTCCCCATACCACCACCGACCACCACCACCGCCCCCCACCACCCCCCACCTGCCACCACCATCCATCCTCCTCCACCGACCACCACCCCCACCACCACTCACTACCCACCTGCACCACCACCACTCCCACCACCACCACCGCCACACCATCCCCCACCCCCCACCACTACTCACCACCCCCCTGCCACCTCGCTCCAGTCACCTGTCACCACCACCCTTTACCACTACCCACCGCCACCACCACCACCACCACCACTCCACTATCACCCACCCCTCCCACCCCCCCCCACGCCTACCTCCTCCCACCACCACCCACCACCCACCCCGCACACCCACACACCCCACCACCACCACCATCCAACCCGTCTACCAATCCCCCCACCCGTCCCACCCACCCACCCCACCCACCCACCCACCACCACCACCACCACCACCACCACCAACCATCCACTCTCTACCACCCTCTACCGTCACCCCACACCCCCCCCCCACCCCACCACCACCACCCCCCCTCCACCTACCTACCGGCCACCCGCCACCACCACCACCACCACCACCACCCACTCGCTACCACCCACCACCCGTCACTGTCACCCACCCATCCACCATCACCACCCACCCCCACCATCACCCACCCGCCATCATCCGCCACCTACCCGCAACCATCACCCCCCGCTATCTGCCACCATCACCCACCCGCTATCCGCCACCCCACTTGCCACCACCACCACCACCACCACCCTCGCTACCACCCACCACCCGCCACCGTCACCCACCCACCCACCCACCCACCATCACCACCTGCCACCTACTCGCCACCATCACCCACCACCCCACCACCCACCACCACCCGCCATCTGCCACCCACCTGCTATCACCATCCACCACCCGCACCACCACCACCCCCTCGCTACCACCTATCACCCGTCATCGTCACCCACCCACCCACCACTGCCACCCGCTATCTACCTGCCACCACCACCTACCACCCGCCGCCACCATCACCACCACCCACTCGCTACCACCCACCACCCGCCACCGTCACCTACCCACCCACCACCACCCGCTACCCACCACCCACCGTCACCACTTTCCACCACCATCTTCCGCCGCCACTTGCCATTTCTCACTCTTTTTTATATTTTAAATTTTTTTAACATTTTGTCAATTACCAAACGCGTTTGTAGTTTATGTTTTTCTAAAAATAAACAAAAATCAGTTTATAAAATTTTTGTAAATATAAACTGAAAACGTAAACGTTACCAAACAAACCCAAATAACTTATTTTGTATTTTGTATTTTTTTTTCTCCTCATTCTACAGGTTTTGTATGTTTGTATGGGCAAATTTATTATTATTGCAAATTTATATTAGTAAAATATCAACAATTAGTATTTTTTATTTTAAAAATTAATTCAGTTAGTTTAAATGATTAGCTAAAATAAAGAACGTGGTTGGAGAACACAATAGCTAAAGTAATTAGGTAAAATAAAGAGTGTATTTTTTTTATACTTTAACTAGTAAAAAGTAGAGAGTGTGGTTGGAGTTGCTCTTAACACCTACTATATCAAATTCTTTATTTTAACTTATTCTTATTAAAATATTGTTTTCTTATTGTGTTTGTTAGTCTTTCTTTTTTTTATTAAAATTGATAAGCTACTAGCCAAACAATTCTTTAAAAATATAAAAAAAAATAAAATAAAATTTGCCGTTGACCGATTGACAGTCTGAACGTCCAGTCGGAGTTTCGGTGGACATCCGATAACACTAATTTAGCGATGAACAGTACCTCACTAATTGTAATGAGATACTGTAGAAAACATAAATTTTGATGAACTGTAAGCGAGTTTGATGAACCTGATTTTTTGAAGGTTATTAGCTAAAAAATGATTTTGAAGAGCTTGATGAGGATGCTCTTAAGCACTTTGGCATTGTTTGATACAGGACATTTTAGGAAGTGAATTAAAAGTTATTTTTTAATTTTTAATTATTTTGAACTATATTATTTTTTATATTTTTTATATGTTTTTTTAAAAGATTATAAAATTAAAAAGTCAACTTTTAACTATTTTCTCAAAACAATCTAAAGTTGAAATAAAACTATTTATAGGTTGTTTTTTTTCTATCTTAAAGTTGAAATAAAACTATTTATAGGTTGTTTTTTTCTATCTTAAATTTATATGTTGCTTTTTTTTTTTTTATTTTTTAAAGATTTTATATATAAATCATCAACTGTCAACTTAAATAAGTTGCAACAAGCAAATTATTAATTAGGGGCAATTTAGGAAGATTGACTTTTTAATTTTTTTAATTTTTTTTGACTTTTTTGAGTTATATCACTTCTTTACTTTTTTACACAAAAAAATCAAAAATAAAAAAAGTCAATTTTTTACCATTTTCCCAAAACACCACTTGGTTGTGTAACCTATTAGGCCTTGTTTGATTGTTCGAATATAAAATGAAGAATATAATGTGTCTTCGGATTTACTCAGTATATGCAATAAATAGGATATATGGATCGGATAACATATCCCATGCTCATGTTTGTTGAGTTCAGGATATAGTACTGGATATTTCCTATCTATGTATGTTTTACAAAAAGAATTATCAGATATAAGCAAGTAACATATACATTAATGTCTATTTTGTCCCTATACCCTGTAAGAAATGGTTTTGGAAAAATAGATTTTTCCTTAACTTTGGTCTATTTTTTAGGTGGGACCCATGCGCCAAAGTTGGCGGGTTTAAGTGGTAACGCGTTCTATGCCGCGTTGTGATTCACGTAGTATATTTGGTTGTTCAAAACTATTATCAAGTGAATAGGAAATTGAAGCCAAAGTGAGCTCTATGAAAATGGTGTTTTGGTGAAATTTTCATAAAGGTTTGAGTTAAGGCTAGTCCCACATTGGTTTGGTGGACAAACTTTGTGTGGGTTTATAAGGCTTGGGTTTGGAACTTGGGGTAGGCCCCAAGGGGCATTCAAGTTTTGTATAGGGGGAGGTTATGGGCAAAGTGGGCTAGATCCATTAGACCCAAAATAAACACACGCGTACGTCACTGCCGCCGCCATCCATCCATCCAGGCGGCTAGGCTTGAGTGCGTAGTGTGAGGTTGGGTTGGGCTTGTCCGACCCAATACTAATTCTTTTTGGGCCAAAAATATTTGAATTTATTTTTTAATTTTGAAAAAATAAATTCTGACCGTTTGAATTCAAATTTCGGTTGGAAAATTCAGTTTTGGCTTGCACCTTTCTATACAGATTTTGCATCTGTCCGAACAGATTCAGTTCAAAACCCCTACCTGTTTAATATTAATTCAAACAGATTTGCATCTGTTAATTTAAACTGAACAGGGACTATACCTGTTGAATTCAAATCTAAGAGCCACCATTGCACCTATAAACAGACAAGTCCTTCATTTGGTTTCTCACTCAATTTTCGTCCTCAAATCTGCTATTGCTCTTTGCATTTTGTTGTATTTAATTTTCTGTGAGAAAGAACATAAACACAAAGTGTGTTTGTTGTGCGAATAATTTGTAGTGTTGCTATTATTCGTTATTGATCATTTTATCTTGGGAAATAAACGTCCACAATCTGAAAGCACTGTGGAGAGGACAAATCTGTCTTAAGGACACAATGTTAAACACTGGACTTGATCAAAAATTTGTTCGAGAAAATAATAACGTAAGTGCCTTGATTACTTTTCTGTTTAATTATTTTTTCTGTTCCAGATTTTGATTTTGTTTTTGTAACAAAATAAAAATTTGTTTGTTATTTATTTATTTTTATACACTGTTTTGATTTTTGTAATCAAACAGTCTCTCTCATTTCCTTTATTTCTTCTGTGTTCTATTTGTTGTTAAGTACACAAACATAATTTATTCATAATACAGTGAAAATTGTCTAACAATCTTAAGACCGACTTATTTTCTGTGTCTTCATTGTATTAATTTTTCTGCACTTTTACAAAGTGGTATTTTGGTTGGAAAATACAAATAGTAGTTATATACTGTTTGATAAATAGTAGTAATATACTGTTTATTTTCTTTAACAAATAGTAGTAATATACTGTTGTCATTAATAATTTCAAAATATTATTTTGTGTAGTAGTGTTACAGAAATTTAGTGTATAATATTTTATTTTTCTGGTTTTAGTAACTAGAAAAGTAAATTATTTTTTGTTATAATTTATTTTCTGGTTTTAGTAACTAAAAAATTAATTTGTATTTTAAAGGTTTTTCTGTTTTTTATAATCAGATATTATGGCTACTGCAACTGAAAATGGTACTTCAATTGTTACAACCACTCCGGTCCCTATCCAGAACCATGTTCAAGTTCCAATAAATCGTGGAGAAAAACCGAAAAAATTTAATGGCACCGAGTTTAAGAAATGGCAGCAGAAAATGCTGTTATATCCTACAACTTTAAATCTAGCCCAGTTTCTCCATGAAGAGGCTCCAGTACTGAAAGAGGATGAAAGTGATCGGCAAGTTGTTGCCGCTGTAGATGCCTGAAAACATTCTGATTTTCTATGCAGAAACTACATCCTAAATGGCCTAGACAACATGCTGTATAATGTTTATAGTCCTCTGAAAACAACAAAAGAATTGTGGGATTTTTTGGAGAAAAAATACAAGACAAAGGATGCTGGCACAAAGAAATTTGTTGTCGGTAAATTTCTAGACTTTCTTATGGTAGACTCCCAGACGGTAATTTCTCAAGTTCAAAGTTTTCAATTAATTTTGCATAATATTCATGCTAAGGGTATATCTCTGAGCGAGTCTTTCCAAGTCGCTCCGTTAGTGAAAAAATTACCACCGGCTTAGAAAGATTTCAAAAATTATTTAAAACATAAACTCAAAGAGCTGACCATAGATGAACTGATTATAAGACTAAGAATTGAGGAAGATAACTGTAAGGCTGAAAAGAGGAATGGTAAAAATCCCATTGAGTCTAAGGCTAATGTGGTTGAACAAGTGCCCAAACCACATAACAAAAAGAAGAAGTTTGCTGGAGATGGTCTTAAACAAGACGACAACAATGGCAATAAAAAGTTCAAAGGAAAATGCTATAACTGTGGCAAGACCGGACATCGAGCTTTTGATTGAGAAGGATCGCGGAAGTACAAACAAGAAGACCACCAATCAATCCAATGTGACGGAACTTGATTACATCTCTGACGGGGTAAATGACATCAATTTCTCTACTGTGGTGTCTGAGGCTAATTTGGTTAGAAATACCAAGGAATGGTAGGTTGACACTAGGGTAACTCGACACATTTGCGCGGATAAGAAGATGTTCACTACTTATAATGAGGCTGCAAATGGTGAGCAACTACTCATGGGAAATTCATCTGCTTTTGCTGTAGCTGGACAAGGCAAAGTAGTCTTGAAGATGACATCGGGGAAGGAATTGACCCTCAACAACGTGCTGCATATACCAGATGTAGACACCTTATTTTTGACGGCCCTTCAAGACTTGGATGTTCTTGCAGGTACATCCGATGACGAGTCTGATTGCTCGTCGAGCGCTCAAAGTCCTTAACGAAACGCCACAGGTTTGAGCCCTCCAAACCCTACATCCATTTTGTCTCTTTTTTGGACCATGTCTTGGTCTCTCTCCTCTACAGCCTTTGGTGGCCTGCTGGCCATCTATGAGGGCTGCAAGCCAGGGCTTTTAGCCTATCGGCCATTGATTTGCCTTGCTGGCCATCAATGATGCCTTGCCGACCATCATTGATGGCCGGCCGGCCACCAGTGTTTTCTGCAGATATTTTGTGCCAGCTATGCCAGCTGGTTGCACAGAGGCTTGTATCTGGTCACACGTGGAGGGCTGGATCTCTTTGTATAGAATTCATATTTTCTTTATATAGGGGGTCCTCTCTCATGTTTTGAGGTGGGAAGAACTAAGACTAAAAAATTTTGCCCTCTTTCTAGATTTCCCTCTCTCTCTTGTATTTCTCTATACCTTTGCTTACTTACACTACACTTTTGCGCATCGACCCTTAACCAAAAGGGATCACCTTTAAGCTGAGATTGTTTGAGGCCCTCTTGGAGCTCTACAAGTTGTTTTTGGCTTGAATTGTTGCTTGGAACCACTATTCTCTTCAAGAGGTACAATACTAGTCTTTTAAGATTGCTTTGCTTATTTGTTTTTCCCTCTTTTTCCTACTGTTATGGGCTAGTTTTGAGCTATAAAAAACTTTGTTTTCATGGGCCTGAAATTGGTGTTTTGGGCCATTAAAGGTTAGAGGGTGGTTCATCATTCTTTATTCCTTGTCATTAAGGCCTTTGCACTTTTGTTTCCCATTATAAAATCATCTTTTTTTGGGCCTTTAAACACTGAATTTCAGAGGTTTTTTAGTAGCAAAAAACTCATTTTGAAGTCCAAATTTGGAGGGGTTAGCCTCCCCTTCTTGTGTCTTGTTTGTATGCCTAGTTAGCCCCATGTATTAGCTTAATGTTTTAGCTATTTGAGGCTCAAGTCCAGCATGTTTTACACTCTGTTTTGAACTATTTTGCCACTGTTTTGGCTGTTTGGTACCTTTTGAGTCTTGTATTGCATAGTTGTAGTGTAAGTCTTTTCACTAACTTGGTGTTTTAAGGCTTTAACCACCATTGGTTTGAGTTGATTGCATGTTTTAGTGCTTTTTCTCATCTAATTTTAGCACTTATAATCTCTTCAATCTCGCTCATTTCTTCACCTTTTTCATTTACTTTAAGGGTTGTTTCAACCTTACGGTTTTTTAAGCTTGAGATTGAGGCTCATACTTAATGGTTTAATCCTCTTTGAGGGTTCATTACCAACGGCATGATCTCTCTCTTGCCTTAAACTATCCCTTAGTTGACACTTCTTTCATCTTAGAAGACACTCACCAATGGACAAATTTATTAATGAATGGTTTGGTAACTAAAATGTGTAAACAAAATTGGCAAGTAAAAGAGGCAAGATAAGCATTTTTTGTGTTGCATTGCATGTGTTTAAATCGAATGTTAATTTGAACACAAGGAAAATGGGACATTTGAAATGTGTCATTTTCCTAGGTCTCCATTGCCCTTGATCATGCATGATAGGGTGATGGTCATTTCGGTCTCATTTGCATCTATTAAACTTGCACAATTGGTTTCACAAGCTATCATGCAATGAAATTGCTTAATTGATGATTTGTGAACCAAATTTTGTCCCTCATTTGATTTTTCCATGAAAATGAGAGGCAAAGTGTGCAAACAACCCTTGCGAAATACATTATTTTGCTTTGTTTGCTCTCTGTTCCAATGCATCAGTGGTCGGCAATGCACCATCAGTGGCCGGCAGTGCACCATAGTTGGTCGGTAGTACATCCTTTTTGGCCGGCAGCATCCATCTATGGCCGGCAGGCCACTGATGTAAACCTCAGTTGATTTTGGTAAGGTGGAACATAAAGGTTCTGGAAATTCTCAACCCTACAAACGGAGGCTTTCGAGAGCAAAACAGAGGTCTTTTTGGGGCCAAAACCGAGCATGTGCATCTTCCACTTCCCAAGGCAGAGTAGTTGCAGCGTAGTTTAATGTCTTAAATGCTTAGTTTGTGTGCATTAGTGTTGTAAATTAATCAATTAGTTTGCTATTTAATTAAAGTTTTGTAATAATTAGTAATTAGCTTAGCTAGTCATTCATTTGGCTTGTAATAATTAGTCTAATTAGCTTAATTAGATTAGTTTAATCAGCTAGCTAGTTAGCTCTTATTCATTCGGACCCTCCTTCGCAAGGACGTAATGTTGTAATAAGTGTACGTGCGTGCGTGCGCGTATGTTTTCCAACCCCACATCTTTCTCCCTTTTACTTAATCACTTTTGATGGTTAGATTAGGGACATGTTTCGATTAGCATACCTTATGCTTGCATCCATTCATTCGTGTTGCATGCACCGAGGCACGGCGCATCATTCAAATTACATTGTTATTTTAATATCTTCTTTGAATACGTGTTTAATCACATGTTATTACATCAATTCATATGCCATATTAGTAGCTGAGCCTATTAATTGCATTCTTCGCATGTGTTGTATTAGGCATCTTGTATAGTTAGGAATCATGCATATTTTTCTAATTCATATCTTCTTAGCTTGGAGTACTAGGTGAGTTTTTATGCTTTAGCATAATTGCATAAGTGTGAATGTTGCCATGATTAGCATGCTTGCCATGAGGCTAAATGCTTATATGCTAAACTGCTTGAATGCTTGTGGATGAAGGCTTGTTGTTTGAATTGGAACAATTCAACAAATATGCATTTTAAGCCCACTTTGTTGAGTGGCAAATCATGTTTTAAGCCCACTATGTTTTGGTGGCAAATCCGCAAACTTTAAGCCCACTTGAGGTGACAAATTCAAACCCCCTTTCACAAACAAACATGAAATTGAATTGTTTCAAATTGAGCAAACTAGTCCTTACTTGCTTGTGCGCATCACATAGTAAAACTAGTCTAATAACTGGAACAAGAGCACATAATGTTTATAAAAAGTCATATCATGATTAGTAGAGGCCGATCTTTGATCGGGCGAGCGGGGGTGCTCAATTTATGACCTTCCCCTCTCGTATCTAAGTTCCCGAACCGAGACAACTTTGGTGATGACGGACACGAGGCCTTTGGCACGAGTCATGGGTTTCCTAAATTTTCTCAAAAATAAAATATTTAGGTGGCGACTCTATATCTGGCAAAGCAGTCCAATTTTGGCACTTTTTGATTCAAAATCAATTTTCCAAAATGATTTGCCGGATTTGGACTCTTTGGTGTTTATCAATTTCACATTGCATTTGTGAGATTAGATTCAGAACCGCGGGAGTTCGAACTGTAGGGCTTCTTTTCGAGTTTCCGAAAGGGGGCGCGAAAAAGCCGAGCTACAGTTTCTGGTGACTTTGCTGGGGATTTAGAGAACTTGACTCGAACTCATGATATGTTATTTTATCTACACTTATGTATTTTTTTGCATTTGCATCGGTGCGCTTAAGTCATTGTGTTTGCCATATGCTATTTCTGATCGGTTTGTCGGAGGCTCGCTTGGAAAAGCTTGCTAAAAGGCTGACCGGTTGCGGGCTCTACCACGATGGGAACACAACCCTTGGATCTGGACTACCGCCGTACCGTTTGATCCTCCTTTCACTTCTCGGTGTTAGGTGTGAGAGGTCTATTAGGTAGTCTTGTCGAGGTACCCTTTTGACCAATCGGCCTAGTTGCATATCGGAAGCCATAGAGATTGTTCCAAACTAGGACAGGATGCTCACCCAAATGCAGGATTATGTGAAACCACTTCGCTTGGATAGTTAACCCTAGCTCCTGACGAAATTAGCACAGGGTAACCCTACCCCATCATAGGGGTGTTTTGGCTCTCACTTGACTGTTATGTGCTTTTAGAGTGAAACTCTACAGGAATGTATGTACTAGTTGCAAGTTTGGGTATCAGTTTTTGGGAGGCAGAATTCAGTATTGAGCATGGTTTTACGACTTTGATTACATCACTGTACTGATTAGAATCTGAGCAGAGGTGTTGTGCGGTTTCTGATTTTTGTTTTTCTTTTTTTGCTTTATTTCTTTTTGCAAGGTAGTTTTTCATCATTGCTTCGGACGATCCTGTTACCCCCAAGCACTCTGGACCCGTGTGAGAAGGATTTGCAAATCCGGGGTCTTGTTAAGGGACAGCTAGTGTTTGTTTTACTCTGATCGGTTACTAGACGGAGGAGGATCAGACATAATTCATCAATCCAGCAGTCACCTTTTACTTCACCTGCGCCCAGTTAGGCGCAGTCTTCTAGTTCTACTCCAAAAAGAGAGTGTTCGCCAATTCTGATAGCTCAACATCCCCCAGTAAGCATGGAAAATATGCTTCGTCAGCTCCAGCAGACTATTGAGACTATATAGCTAGATGCTGCCCGCCAAGCTGAGGCCACAACTCTCCAAGCTGAGGTTGTAGCCCGCCAAGAAGAAGTGATAGATAGGCTTCAGCAATAGTAATCACAACCGGCAGTAGCCTCTGCATCCCATGCACCCCCGCGAGAATTCTGGCACCCAGGGTCATAGTCAATGTCCAAGAGAATATGGGCATCTTGGCAGATTCTATTCCACATCAGACCTCCAAGGCACCAGTTTACCAAATGGAGGCGCCATTTGAATTCGAGGTTAACCTCACTACATTGAAGGTCAACAAGCTAGAAAAGCTCTTCAAACGGGCGTAGGGCGTGAATTCAATCCCTGATATTGAGGATGGATACACAGACGCCGCAGTGACTCTGCCGGACAGATTCAAGATGCCACATATAGACCGATTCGACGGCTCCAGGGATCCTATGGTCCATCTACGGTTATTCTCTGATATCCTACGACCAATGGATCTCACCAGACTTCAGAAGTTGTCATTTTTTAGCCGGACCTTGTCGGGTATAGCGGCCATTTGGTATGCCAAACTCGAGGATTCTGTGAAAAGAAGTTGGGAGGAAATGGCCGAGGCCTTCATCGTGCAGTACTCTTACAATACCCAGATCGAGGTCACTACCCGTGATCTTGAAGCAACCCGTCAAGAGCCGAATGAGGGCTTCTCGGACTTTGTGACTCGATGGAGGGCCAAGGCCTTTATGATGACTATCCGGCTATCTGAAAAGGACCAAATCAAAATGGTGGTCCGTAACTTGCAAGGGAGATTATTACAGAAGATGACAGTCTTGCCTTTGTTTACATTTGCTGAGCTCCATGAAATAGGAGTTCAAATTGAGGATGCAATGAAGCAGGGGCTAATAGACCATGAGAAGGAACAGCCCAAGAGGCCCTTTACAGCTCCAACGTAACTACGGGTGGTAGCACTTCTGCACGGCTTTCGAATGTGAGCATGGTCACCACCACACCCAAAACTGCCAACCCGTTCGCCAACACCTCCAACACAACTCCACAAACCTCAACCAGCCAGGCCCGATCTTAAAGGGTCTTTACCCCGCTCCACATGCCTTTATCTAAATCCCTAGGGGTCTTGATAAAAAATGGGCACCTTAAACCACTAGAGCGCTGCCCTCTACCCGATCCTCTCCCCCCGAGACACAACCCGACCAAATACTACGTTTTTCACTAGCAGCACGGTCATGACACTGATCAATGCTATAGGTTGTGTTATGAGATTCAAGATCTCATTGACAATAAGGTGATAGCACCTCCCGAAAAACCCAACGCCACCACAAATCCTCTCACACCACATAACCAAGTCCCTCCACCTCGGCATGTAAACCTCATCCACACACTGGCCGTCCCTTATGACCCCAGTATATACATCACCTCTTCCTACCTACCTAAGCCTGCGTTCTTCATCCCTGAGAGCACGAACTTATGCATGATGAGCACGTCTTCACTCCAACCCGAACTAGTGGTGGTGACAGTGGAAGATAAAGGGAGGTCAGCCTTGGTGGAGAATATCAGTCTGTTGCCCAAGGGCTCTGAGGACTTATCTGAAGAGGTGTGCAACTCGTGCTGTTATATTGTCCCAGCGGACCAAGTTAAGCCAGAAGTGGTGTTGTCGACTGGGATGGAGGTCAGTGTAGTTTGAGAAGATGGGCCAAGTCAGGGATTAGATGACCTAGCCGACTTAGAGGAAGACATAGACAATTTGCAGTTCTTTGATGAGAAAGATCAAGGGCGTGCATATTGATTGGTTCGATCTGAACGGGTCGACAGACACTTTTGGGTGGCTAAGTGATGAACCTGATATAGATGGGGGAACTGAATTGAAGCTGGAAGAACAAAAAGCGGGAATCACTGTAGTGGCCGGAATGGCCGAAGACAAGGGGAACTTGCCCGAGAGCACTGTTGTCAAGAATTTAGCTCAAGAACTGGGCACCGTGAGCATCGCTGATACAGAGCGAGAAGCCTTGTTGAAGTGGTCTGCTGAAAGAACACTTAGACCAGAACCAGACAATTATTTGTCGGTTGCCGGAGGTATATAGGCCCTGTTTGGTAGAGCTGTGGGAAAGTGCTTATAGCTTATCCCTAAACAGCTTATAGCTTATAATTATGAACATAAGCTGATTTCTGACTTATAAATTAAGCATCTCCTGCCCCACTCAAAGAATAAGCTGATTTCTGACTTCCAAAAAGCTATAAGCTAAACCAAACACATCAAAATAGCTTAAATTAAGCTGAAAGCTGAAATAAGCTGCTTTTAAGTTCTGCCAAACAGGCACATAGTGGGAAGATGATGATCTGCATCTTGCCCACACTGACGAGGATTGGGGCGAAGACCTTCCTGACAACACTAGGTATGTAGAAGAGGTCGACCATATGACAAGAAACGACCGATACTTCAAACCACCGCATCTGGACCAACTCGAGGCATCCGGGAAGGATAAAGAAGTTGAGAAACAGAAGGAAAAGCAGTTAGAGGAAGAGGTTGTGCTCAAACAGTTGAAGAAGATTCAAGCTGATATCTCTATCTGGGGTCTGCTTATGGCTTCGTGAGTGCACAGGCAGGCTGTACTGACATCGATGGATAAAGCTAAGTTGTCCATTGACACCACCCGGAACAACTAGTGGGATTAGTCTTCTCGGGAGGCGCTACGCCAACTCTAACCTTCTCAGACAAGGAACTACCGCCAGAAGGCTCTGCACACAACAAGCCTCTATATATATCCATAGAGTGCTGAGAAAAGTGGATACCAGTGGTATTGGTCGACACCGGGTCGGCAATCAACATCTGTCCTTGTTGTATGGCTTATGCTACTGGTCTGAAACTAGCCGATTTTGTACCTACAGCCCAGGTGATTCGGGCGTATGACAATACAAGCAAGGAGGTGATTGGGACAGTGCAGATTAGAGTACAGTTGGCCCAGCTCAACAGGACATCGAGTTCCATATCTTGGATGTTCCGGCCACTTTCAACTTACTCTCGGGCGACCCTGGTTGCACCAAGTAAGAGCTGTCTCTTCCATCCTCCACCAGATACTGAAGTACCCTCACGGAAAAGGAGTAGCCATAGTCTTTGGGAATTCATCTATACATCCTTCGCCAGAGGTCACTACACCTATGTTGGAAATCGTGCATGGTGAAGAGGATGTTTTCCTTTCTGGGTTTACCTTGGCTGAGGCCCGAGTAGTTCAGAATATCTTGGCTGTTGATGAGGGTTTATATGTTAGCGCCCACTCTGTGTACTTCATGAACAAACTCCAACACATGCCAGGAATGGGCCTAAGAAGAAGTAGCCGGAAGGGCGTCACTGCGTTGGCTGATGTGCCACATAACCCGCATGCCTTTGGTCTTGGCTATACGCCCACCAAAGAGGATTGGGTGAGGAAAGGGAAGGAAATGGTCGGAAGAGCCAAAGCTAAGCAGACCGGGTAGCGCTATGAGCTTGTGCATCGACCAATTCGGGGAACCCTGAATGGTTATTTTGTTCAGGAAGGTGAAGACTTCCTATTTTGTGGTTTCCCCGAACCATCGTTCAATTCTGAGAAGCAGCGTGTTCCTGGCTTTAAAATTTTCTTCAACTTGCAGCTGCAAGACAATGATGCGGAAGAAAGAGCTGAGCCAACTACTGCTAAAACTGCAAAGAGCACAGAAAGTGATTCCGATAGCAGCGAGCTTGGGGTAGGAGCAGCACTGGCATGTCTCCTTTTGGATCCTCTGATCAACTCAGACAGCTTGGGGGATAACCTGACCGTTTCCATGATCGGAGACCAATTGGGTGTGAACCCTTCTAGTAGTATCTTGGATGCATCTGATGCACCATCCCTTATTTGGCAGCTGGAGGAGGGCTACCTGTCTAGCAGTTCTGAGTCGGGTAGTGAACTAGAATCTGATTCTACAGAGTCTGTGGTGTCAGAATCAGATTCCGGTTCTTCTGAGTCTGGGTCCGGCATTCTTGGGGTTGATAACCCGGATGCCGAGGTTTTGTCCAAGTCGTTCTTTTTTTTTTTTTTTTTTTCTTTTGAGTCGGTTGTAACTGAGGACTTGGATCAGCTAAACCTTTTGAATGAGAATGCTACTGCAGATTCTAAGTATTTCTATGTGCCTCTTGTTTATTGCATTGATTATGATTTTTAAAATTTTGATGAAAATGATAAGGAAGGAATTCCTCTGGTTTTGAAAATTTTGATTAATCGAGAGGAGGAGAGGTTTACAAAACCCCTCATTGATGAAATCATTATGATTAATGTAGGTACTGAGAAGGATATGCGTCTGGTCCAGATCGGGTCCACGTTGTCTTCGGAGAAGCGCGAATGCTTAGTCGCTTTATTAAAAGATTTCAAAGATGTTTTCGCGTGGTCCTATGAAGACATGCCTGGAATCTATCCTGAGATTGTACAACATCGGATCCCTCTTGACCCCGAGGCCCGACCCATCAAACAGAAGTTGCGGAGAATACACCCGGATTAGGCTTTGAAGATTAAGAGGGAGGTCACCAAGCAGATAGAAGCAGGGTTCTTGCTAGTATTTGAGTACCTAACTTGGTTGGCCAACATTATTCCAGTGCCAAAGAAAGATGGCAGAATCCGGGTGTGTATAGACTTCAGGGATCTGAACAGAGCCAGTCCGAAGGACGACTTTCCCTTGCCGTACATAAATAAATTGGTAGACTTCACCGCAGGCCATGCGTTGCTCTCCTTCATGGATGGATTTTCTGGGTATAACTAGATTTTGATGGCACCCGAGGACAGAGAGAAAACTACTTTCACTACGCCGTAGGGAACCTACTGCTACAGGGTGATGCCATTTGGGCTAAAGAATGTCGGGGCTACCAATCAACGGGTTGCAACCACAATTCTACATGATATGATCCACAAAGAGGTCGAGGTGTACATGGACTACATGATTGTCAAGTCCAAGGAAAGAGAGGGCCATTACACCGCCTTGAAGAAATTCTTTCAATGGATCAGAGAATACAGACTGAGGTTGAATTCGTAGAAGTGTACTTTTGGCGTAACAGTAGGGAAAATACTGGGTTTCTTGATCACACAGAGGGGCATCGAGGTAGATCCTTCCAAAATCAAGGCCATCCTAGAAATACCACCACCAAGAACTGAAAAGGAGTTGCGAGGCTTTCTGAGTAAAGTGCAATTCATAAGACGGTTTATTTCAAAATTAACCTTGACTTGTGAACTACTGTTTGGTCTCTTGAAGAAAGGAAAGAAATTCCGATGGAATGACCGATGTCAGTTCGCTTTTGAGCAGATCAAGCAGTACCTTCAGAATCCACTTGTGTTGTCATCGCCAGAGCCGAGGAAGCCTCTGATTTTGTATCTATCAGTAATGGACCCAATAATGGAATACATGCTTGCTCAGGAATCTGAGGATAGGGTGAAGAAAGCTATCTATTACTTGAGCAAGAAAATGCTGGATTATGAGGCTCGCTACACTCCGTTGGAGAAAGCTTGCTTAGCCTTGGTATGGGCTACCAGGAAGTTGAGGCACTACTTGTTAGCTCACTCCGTAATTCTGGTCTCAAGATTAGATCACATCAAATATCTCTTTGAGAAACCAGCATTTACGAGTAGGCTAGCCCGTTGGTTGCTCCTCCTTTCTGAATTTGATCTGAAGTATGTTACTCGCAAGTCTATCAAGGGTAGAGCTAGTAGAGTTCCTGGCAGATCACCCAGTAGAAGGGGATGAAACGGTAGAATACCTGTTCCCAGATGAAGCTATTCTGCAAGTCGAGGAAGAGATTTGGACAATGTACTTTGACGGAACGTCTAATCAATATGGGTATAGGATAGGGGTGTTGCTGATAGCACCCGATAATTCCCACATACCTCTAGCCTTCAAACTCCGGTTCAAGGTATCTAATAACAAAGAAGAATACGAGGCGTGTATCGCTGGTTTGGAAGCCGCCCTAGAACTAGGGGCAAAAAGGTTGGACGTCATTGGGGACTCGAACCTAGTTGTGTCTCAAGCAAAAGGAGATTGGAAGGTTAAAGAAGAAAAGATGAAGATCTATCACCAGACTTTGGATGTTCTGATTCCTAGGTTTGAGAAACTGACCTTCACGCATCTACTAAGAGAAAAAAACAGGTTCGCTGACGCTTTATTAACTTTATCTTCCATGATAGACATTCCGTTTGGAGTCCGGACGCATTCGATCATTATTGAGCAGAGATATACGCCGGCCTATGAGTTTATCGCCGCAATAGATGAAGTTCAAGATCAAAACCCTTGGTACTATGATATCTGGAACTTCTTGGAAAATGAGGTCTATCCACCAGGGGCAAATGCGAAAGATAAGAGGGCAATACGGCGGATGGCCGTTCAATTTATCATCTGCGGAGGTAAACTGTACAAGAGGGGTTATCTGGGAATGCACAAGTTGTGTGTCGACGTAGAGGAATCAAAGCGCCTAATGGAGGCCATCCATGGAAGAGAGTGCGGAGCGCACATGAACAGAGTAATGTTAGCCCGAAAGATTCTCAGGCAAGGTTACCATTGGTCTACTATGGAGGAGGATTGCATCGGTTTTCTTCGGCGATGCCACAAATGCCAAATTCATGCTAATTGCATGAATATCCCGCCGTCGAAGCTGTACAACATGACTTTACCATGGCCTTTCTCAGTCTAGGGAATCGATGTCATTGGCGCAGTCACACCGAAAGGATGAAATGGGCACGAATACATTCTAGTGGCAATTGATTACTTCACGAAGTGGGTGGAAGCTCAGTCTTATGCAGTGTTGAAGGCAACGCATGTGGCTAAGTTCATCCGAAACAACATCATTCGCCGTTATGGAGTCCCAAACGAGATTATTTCAGATAATGGCTCCCATTTCAAGAAAGAAGTAATTGACTTGTTGGAGAAATACAACGTGGCTTTTCATAAGTCATCCACATATCGGCCGCAAACCAAAGGAGTTGTTGAGGCCGCCAACAAGAACATTAAACATATTTTGCAGAAGATGGTTGAGACCTACAGGTACTGGCCAGACAAATTGCCATTTGCACTTTGGGGTTATAGGACCTCAATTCGAACGTCTACTGGGGCAATTCCTTACTCTCTTGTTTATGGGATGGAAACTGTTCTGTCGATCGAAATAGAAGTTCCGCTGCTGTGGGTTATGGCTAAGTGTCAGATAGCAGAGGCGGATTGGCAACAGAGCAAGTTCGAAGAACTGATGCTGTCACTGTACTATATTCAGGGTTATCAACGTAGGATTGCTAGGGCTTTTAACAAGAAGGTCAAGTCCAGGAATCTCAAAGAAGGGGATTTGGTGCTGAAAGACAACCGAGCTCCCATCCATGACCCTAGGTGTGATAACCCTGTTCCGTATTATGCTAGTTGATCTTGATTATGATTATGATCATATGTTTGGTATGGTCTTGTGTGATAATTATGTGATTATATGTGTTTTTGTATTTCTATTTGTTCACCGTAGGAAAATCTGTTTGATTTTCTGCTTTAAGATTTAAATTGAAGGCCTTATCGGCCACAGAAACCGAAATTGACTACGCCATTGTGATTGGCGAAACTTTTAGAGCCTATGGTGAAATTTAATTAAAAATTATTTGGATCGAATCAATTAGATTAAATTGATTTAATAGTGCTCAATTAACTAGTGTTAATTAAGTTGACTAGTCAAGTGTGTATATAAGTGGCCTATTTACACTTATGAGCAATGTTTGAGCTCATTCTTCTCTCCTTTGGTTGAGATTACTCCAGAGAGAGAGAGAGAGAGGGTCGGCTAGAGAGAGAGAGAGTGAAGGCAATTGAAGCTTTGATCTAGAAGTTTGAAGATCTTGAAGATCAACTCAAGAATTAACTAGAATTTGGAAGATTGAAGCTCCTAGGTGAGTAATGGAGCATAAATTCATGAGTTTGAGTTTGTAATTTTGTGAATTCAAGTTATATGGTAATCAATAACAAGAATTAAGTATTTAAAGTCAATATGACCATGCATGTAGAGTATTTCCATGATATTGCATAATCAAGCATGTAACAAGTTAAATATGAGAATTTGAGCACCAAATCATACATGCACGCATAAGTCTAATAGATTCCATGATTTTGAACATCATTTGTGCCATTTAAAGTGGGATTGGAGTCAATAATTGACATGCTTGGATGATCCATAGAGATATGAGGCTTGTATGAAGTTTGAATGCATGGGTTTTGACCATACAAGAGAAATGTTGGTTAATTTGAGAATTAGATCATGATTTTGAACAATTGGCCTCATATTGGTTATGTTCTCATATTATGTAATGTGTTTCTATGTTTTTGTGTCCAAAACTTGAGTTTTGAACCCTTGGACATTGAGTTTGAACTTTAAGAACAATTCTGGAAATTTCAGAATTCAGCATGTCCGCTCGAGCGGGGGAACCGCCGCTCGAGCGTGAAATGTTAGCTTCCAGAACTTTTGCAGACATTGATGTCCGCTCGAGCAGGAAGAGTTACGCTCGAGCATCTGTACACGTATTTTGACTCTCAGCTTAAGCGTCCAAAGTTAAGCTCGAGCGCAAAAATAAGGCAACCAGTACTTTTGCAGACAAAGGGGGGTCCGCTCGAGCGGCCAAAGCTACGCTTGAGCGGGAAGCCCTGTTTCTGAAATTTTGAATGGACGTCTGGTGTTTCATTTTCCGTTCTCTTTCATTTTTAAGCACTCTTAGGCATGCATTGAGCATTGTGAATGGATTAAGAAGATAAGAAAGAGGCCTAAGAGGAATGAATAAATTAAGAACGGATTGAATTGTTTTTGACCCATTATGTGTTATGATTTATGTAGGGTCGAGTAGAAGGACGGATCCACTGACAGAACACTGTGAGTAATATCTTAGTAAAGATATTTTATAGTATGTTATTTGTCCAATTGCTTACTCCTATTTGAGTTCATAAGTTTGTTAATTTGAATTGTGGACAAACATACGTCGGACATAATTGATTGGGCCAAAGGCCGTCGGACATCTATACTATATATTAAGCAAAAGGGGGTTTTTAACCCACAAGTCTTGTAGGAGCCCCAATATCCCAATCCTAATTTTCTAATTTTTTGATTTAAAAAAAAAAAAAAAACTCAGCATTTATTAATTTCTCCCAATCCCCATGCCTTTTGGGAGATTTGGTCAAAACCCCTCATAATTATTTAATCGTTTTATTTATTATTTTAATGGTTCTTCTTTACAATAATTTTTTTTATTATGAAAAAAATATGATTGTAATTAGATAGTATAAAAATATTTGTGATTTGTATGATTGAAGTTATCTCCTTTTTTGATGTATTTGGTCTAGCCAAAACCAAAAAAAAAAAATTATAATTTGTATTTGGTTTAGCAATTTCTTCTTTTGTGTACTATTTTAATGGTTCTTTTAATTGTTCTTTTGATTGAAGTTATCTCCTTTTGTGATTTGTAAAAAAAAAAATTTATAATTTGATTTTTTAATATGATTAAAGTTAGATAAATATAAACACTCACAAAGAGAAAAATGTGATTGTAATTAGTTCAACAGTTTTTTTTTAATGTGATTATAGTTAGTTCAATGATTCTTTTTTTTAATGAGATTGTATTGTAATTAGTTTAATGGTTCCTTTTTTTTTTCATTTGTTTTTTTTATTATGAGAAAAATGTGATGTGATTGTAGTTTGTTCAATGGTTCTATTTTTTAATGTGATTGTATTATAGTTAGTTCAATGGTTCTTTTTTTTTCATTTACTTTTTTTTATTATGAGAAAAATGTGATGTGATTGTAGTTTGTTCAATGATTTTTTTTAATGTGATTTAATTGTTTTATTTACTGTTTTAATGGTTCTTCTTTGCAATTATTTTTTTTATTATGAAAAAAATATGATTGTAGTTAGATAGCATAAAAATATTTGTAATTTGTATGATTGAAGTTATCTCCTTTTTTGATTTGTATTTGGTCTAGCTAAAAAAAAATATATAATTTGATTTTTTAATATGATTGAAATTAGATAAATATAAACACTCACAAAGAGAAAAATGTGATTGTAGTTAGTTTAACAGTTCTTTTTTTTAATGTGATTATAGTTAGTTCAATGGTTTTTTTTTTTTAATGTGATTGTATTGTAATTAATTTAATGGTTCTTTTTTTTCATTTATTTTTTTATTATGGGAAAAATGTGATATGATTGTAGTTTATTCAATGGTTCTTTTTTTTAATGTAATTGTATTATAGTTAGTTCAATGGTTCTTTTTTTTCATTTATTTTTTTTATTATGAGAAAAATGTGATGTGATTGTAGTTTGTTCAATGATTTTTTTTTAATGTGAGTTAATCGTTTTATTTACTGCTTTAATGGTTCTTTTTTATAATTATTTTTTTATTATGAAAAAAATATGATTGTAGTTAGATAGTATAAAAATATTTGTGATTTGTATGATTGAAGTTATCTTATTTTTTTATTTGTATTTGGTCTAGCCAAAAAGAAATTATAATTTGATTTTTTAATATAATTGAAGTTAGATAAATATAAACACTCACAAAGAGAAAAATGTGATTGTTGTTAGTTCAACGGTTATTTTTTTTAAATGTAGATTGGTCAGAAGAATGTCTATACATTTCAGAAGGTTAAAAAAAAAAAGGAGTAAGTATAACATTTTTACTTTATAACATTTTATAAATACATAATATATGTATTGTTCATTAATTATAATACTAAGCCTTCGTTTGGCAATGACTTTTTTAGTTGACTTTTTGGCTTTTTTGACTTTTTTAGCCTGGGACTTTTTTGTTCGTTTGGTATTCTTGATTGGCATTTTTGGCTTTTTAGCTTTGGAATAGTGGATTTTTTTTTGTCTTTTTGTGATTTTTGGCTTTCTGTGATTTTTTGAATTTTTTTTTTGTCTTTTTGTGATTATTTAGCCAAATATGATAACCAAACACCACCTAACTATCATGTTGACAATGCAGGAATGCTGATGGAATGCCCACAACAATTTAGATTTTGGTTATTTTTTTGTTTTACTTATTCAGTAAATTTCGAACAAATGTAATAAATTCTTATTTTTATTACTTTAATTATGCAATGTCAACATTTTCTTTTAAAATTACATATATTTTATGCTAACAATATATAAATATGTTTGACATAATATAAATAGTTTTTTTTTTTTAAAAAAATTTAATCCCGTGCAAAGGCCGTCGGACACAATTGATTGGGCCAAAGGCTGTCGGACACAATTGATTGGGCCAAAGGCTGTCGGACATAATTGATTGGGCCAAAGACCGTCGGACATGAATGATTGGACCAAAGGCCGTCGGATATGAATGATTGGGCCAAAGGCCGTCGGACATAAATGATTGGGCCAAAGGTCGTCGGACATGAATGAAATGGGCCAGAGGTCATTTGATATGCTCGGGCTTGAAGCCGTATAATGTACTAGATAAAACCATAAATGGGCCCAAGGCCGTCTGATATATGTATATCTGTTTCGAACTTCATTCATGTATCTTCTTTATTTGATATTATTCACTGGGCTCTCGCTCACTCTCACTCTCACTCTCATTCATATGTATGTAGGTGAGCCAAGAGATGTTCAATCCAGCCTCGGTGAAGTATGTGAGAAACAGTCAAAGTTTTGAGAAGTCAGCCTTAACGTCTCATGCACAAGACTTGCTTTCACCCTTTTGTTCTTTTGTTATATCTTTGCTATGTGGGCGAAAACGTTGAATCATCTTTGTATATATATGTTTTGTTTGGCTGACTGTATGACTGAAAGTTCCTGGATATAGATTAGCTCTATGGGTATGTGTGAGTTATTACGAAATATTTTTGGAATGATCTTGCTACATCATGTAAGCACAACTCTATGGACAATTTGTAAGTTGCTTCCGTTTTGGCCCCTCAACTCTGATAAGATATGTTTTATTTGGTTTGAGGCTGCAGGTAATCCCTTGATTACTGGCCGGTTATGACCTTAATCCATAGGGGCGGGTTCGGGTCATGACACTAGGGGCAAGTTCAGACCCAATTGGACTGGTGCTTACATCATCAAAACTATTTGGTCGGATGGAGCTGTTATTCTTATGGACCTGGATGGCCTAGAATTTTCCCAACCAATCAACACGGACAAGTTGAAGAAATATTACCCCTGAGAGGCTCGCTAGGCCGAAAACCTAGAAAGGCGACTTAGGCAAAAGTTAGAGCACAAAGAATTAGAAAAAAGAAAAACTGAGCTTGCAAGGTTGAAAACCCTAAAGGGCGGCCTTGGAAAAAGTTAGAGCGCAAAAAGAGAGCGTTAATACTCGAGTGAACCCGAACCGAACTATGTAAGGCCTGATTCCCATCTTCGGGATACGTAGGCAACTTCATTCTGAAGTTCGGCCGTAAACACCTCTAAATCAACTATTCTATCCATGTGATGATCAGGTCATCTTTGTCTCTTCTTTACTTGAATGTTCGGTTGTGATCCTATCTGAGAACTAGTTACAGTGCTGAGCAGTGTTATTCAAACAATGGGCAATTTGTTGTCTTCAGATCCGGGGCTGTACATCTCAAGGATTGACTCTGTGTGTGTCGAGTTGTGATCCTTATCAAAAATGGTTTTGAAAAGTTTTGATAAAAGTTGATTTTTGCTCAAAATTTACCTTTTACAACTCAGACCATTTTTGGACCAAAAGGAAAAAGTTTCAGTGCTCACAGCTTTAATTTCACTGATTTCAATACAGAGTTCTCCAACTCTCGATACAAATCAAAGCTGCTTTTATTACATGCATAAAACTTGAAAAGTAAGATCAAAGCAATAAACTTGGGACATAGTTGAGTCAGGTGTTCCTGCGTCCCCCGCTTGTGCTTGTGGAAGCTTCTGATGCTAAAGTGGGCCCGGATTGTGCCTCATCTTCGAGCCAAGTCAAGCACTCGCCGAAAGTGCACAACTGAAACTAGGGGCAGGGGCCAGGAGCTCTCTCATCTTCCAAACAGTGAGGTACCTAGCCAAATGTGAGCCTCGGCTGGGGAATGAAACCAGGTACTCTACCCCATCCTTTAGGCAAGTATGATCATATCCAAATTGACGCCTGAACCGGAATGGAAAGTAAAATACACAATGTGTGAGGCCAATCAGCTGAATGCCAGGTTGCTGAGTCATGCTGTAGCTCATTTCGGTCAGATTAAGCCAAGGGCAACACTAAGCAATGTCAGCAGTAGATCTGTTGCACATCCAATGGCACCACCATCCCTCATTCGGGAAATCCACTAGCCGTTGGTGGAAAAAGTATGCTCGGGCTGAGTATACAGGGCAAGAGTCCACTACCTTCAGCTTGTCCATAAGCCATATCTGGGGAGGAATGAAAAAAAAGAGAGATTAAAGAATAGAGAGATGTATGTTAAGAGAAAAGCGAGAAAAGGGTTTTGAGAGAAAAACAGAGCATGAGGGCCGAGAGATGTAAGAAACATATATAAGAAAGGGTGGGAAACATTACCTGAAGAAGTAGTGGACTCCCTGCGAATTTGGTAGTCTCTCGCTGATGGAAGGCATTTAAGCCCATCAAAGTCTCGGCCAACGCCAAACAAATGCAACTCTTGCCCTCTTTCAAACCTTGGGCTACTTCGACTAATCAAATGCTAAACCCGCTGAAACTAGGGGCAAGAAGGAAATGTGCCAACATACACAAACAAAGGGCATGTTGTCGAAAACCCCGCCAAAGAAGATTGCCGCGGTCGCCAACGGCAGAAAATCGATGGATCAGACTAGGAATGTCTAGCTCTTCGTTGTGAACTAAGGATCGGGCCTCATGTAGAGTAAGCCCGCACATCCGTCCCAAAGCTTGGATGTGATCAAAACGGGGTTGAGGCAAGATTTCCTCATCGCACCGGGACTCCATTAACACTTGAAATTCTTCGATTGTCGGGCATATCTCTTGTCCCCCTAAGCTAAAGACATATGTAATCGGGATCCAACATCTAGTCGCAGCATGTAGGAATGAAAAACATAGCAGAGAACGACTTAGCGGGAAAAGTGTGTTTATGCCGAAAGCTCAGAAATTCAGCTTTTCCGAGCCATCTAAAGTTACAAACCAATTTGAGAGTTTTTCGGCAAAGAATGACTCCATTTTGTGAAGAATTTGTAGCCGAAATGAAGAAATCACGAAGCTCAACCTTCTGTAGAAGATAAGGCAGTAAGTGGAAGCCAGGTGTCAACATTTTGGAGGACCTGCACATTGATGGCCGACAAGGCTTATGGATGGCCGGCAAGCCACCCTTCTTGGCCGGCACATGGTCGGCAATCACCACTTATGGCCGGCAATCTCCCTCTCTAGCCTGTTGTCCTTCTTTGCGCTGGAAAGTGCTGAAAGCATGTGTTTTGTTTTTTTTATCTTTGTGTGTTTTAGAGTTTTGTTTTGAGTCCTTTCGGGCTTTAGCGCGTTTGTTGAGGTCTACTTGTTTTGTTTTGCTTTTCGAGTTGTACTAGTGTTGTTTTTGTTTATTGAGTTGTAGTTATGTTGTTTATCGAGTTATATATTGCTGTTATTTCAGTTGTTGGTTAGTTCATTACCCAGTTAAGACTGTTGTGGCAATACAAGCATTTGATTTCCATTATCAAATTCAATCTCATTTCTATGCTAAGTGGTGCTCATGATACAAAATACAACATTTTTTCGAATAAAAACTGGTTTTCATTCCAATCATGGTTGTTTTTACAAAAAGTGCAGTACAAGTTTTTAAAGCAAATAAAACCTTTCCAAAGCTGTACAATGTGCTAAAACTATAAGCAAAAAGAAACTAATCAAAAATACAATAAATCAGCGCTGGTCGCCTCAGGCTCGAGAAGCCCTCTTCGTCCTCTTCCTCAGAAGAGAGGACTCTTGGGCACTGTCTCCGTCGGCACCGCTGTCTCCCTTTGGACCAGAGTCTGAATCGGAGTCATCTCTGCTTTCCGCCTCGGAGCTTGCCTCGGCATCGCCCTCGCTTTCAGAACCTGAGCCGGCGTCATCGTCTCCACTCTCAGATGACTCTGAATGCTGACTCACTGCCTCTTCAGAGTCGCTCGTCTCGGCATCATCATCAGTCAAAATAGGCTCTGAAGGGCTACTCCGGTCTCAAGTGCCTCTGCCTCTGCCTTGACCCTGTGCTGGACTCTGTCTCTCTCACCTCCCTGTTGTTGGGGGAGGTGCTGCTGGTGCTGGTGCAGGTGTTGCAACTCCTGCTGGCGCCATCGACATAGGTGGGATCTAAAAAGGTAGTTGTTGCGTATCAGTTATAACATGTGTATCAGATGCAAGTAAAGTATAAATGAGTATATACAGAAGTCAGATACAATGTGAATACAGTGTGTAAGTGTAGTACGTCATATGTGGCCTATCGATGCAATGTATTAGTACAGTGTGGGATGTTTTCAGTAATGTCAGTGCGTCAGTGTGTCAGTGGACTCAGTTTATCAATATTTGATGCCTGGAGTGGAAAACTGAAGAAACTTACCGAGATACCGTAGAGGTTGAGTAGCGCCTCCCTCCTCTGTATCATCTCCATCATCGAGGCTATTAGCTCAAGGGCACCTTCTGTATACTCGATCGATGCTTGCAAATATATTTGATTGATTAGTATCTGCCATTGATATATCTGAAATGAAATACGGAGTGTAAGTGCTAAAGTGTGGTTTATACCGGAGTCGGGCCTCAAACCCCGACAAGCTCATGACCAGTCGCTGCGAGCTCAATCGGGACCTGGTAGGGCTCTCCGGTGTGTCGCCAGCAAGTTAACATGGTGGGGAGCTCTGGCCAATCAGCCCTTTGCCCTGCTCGGGAAGCCCCTCTGCCTCGGGCCCTGCTCGCTCGGGGCACTCTGCGCTTCACTCTCGCGGCAGGAGCCCCTGCCTCCTCACCTCCACGAACACCCATCAGGGGTGGCATTAGGTGTGTCAAGATGAAGTTTGCATAGTTGCCCTCTGCTCAGAAGAAGTCAACCTCGAGGCCCACCATACACTGGATGACCTCCTCAGCGAATAGGTTCTCTGTGGACCACATGGACTCTGGTAGAGCCATTGGGACGATTGGGTCCGGCACATCCATAATCTGGCGCAGAAAGCGTTCACCCAAAAACTAGGCCCAGCAAATCGGATCCTCAAGTAGAATATGATAGCGGGAAATGGCCCATGTGCCGGCAAACTAGCCCCGTACCCCCTGGCATCAAGGCCCATGGCTGCCACTTGATCTGCAAATAAAAGTTGCACAGAGTATTAGTTGCTAAGTGAGCAATGAAATGACCGTGCTTTTGGAATACCTCATGGGCGCCTACTGTGTCGAAGTACCAGCGGAAGAAAGTGAAAGGCTCGCGAGTCCTGCGGTGAAGCTGACCATCGTATATCTGTGAGTAGGGTACCGTCAACGGAAGCTCCACAAAAGGCTTCGGGGCGAGAATCGGGAAGTATGCGTATACCCATAGCTGCAGGAAAAATGTAGTGGTATGTGATCAATACAGTATCGAGCAGATACAGAAAGTGCAAAGCAGAAAGCACAGGTGTTGAACAGATGTAAAGCAGGAACTGTAAAGAAGAAAATGTAAAGTGCAAAAAGGAAAACTGAGATGTGTACCTCCCAAGCGTGCCAATAGCCTCCAATCAGGCCTCCCTGCAGACGGGAGGTGAAGCTCATGTATCCGTACAATGTGGTAAGGCCAACTCCGCCCCAGTTGTAGAAACGAACCCGATGAAGGGTCACCATGGCACTCAGCAAATACAGGCCAACGATATTCCACCTGTTCGAAAACAAGGTGGTACCGAAAAGAAACATCAGGAAGCCTTTGGTGTACTGCTCAGTCTCCTCTACCGTCTCGGGCTCAATCCCTCTGAAGCGTTTTGTGAACCAAGTGTATCTCACCATCTCTACTCAGTATATAGGTGGGTATGCTCCTAGCAGCTTGAACCAGGCTACCTCTCACTCCTCCATATCAGTGTCAATAGGGATCGAATCATCCCTTATGTCTAAGCTAGTGATCACGGCAAAGTCGTAAGAAGTCATCGTCATCTCACCTGCGATGGAGAAATGGAATGAGTTGGTGGTATCCCACCATCTCTCCACCAATGCTCCTAGGAAGGGACGACTCATGACAACCTGAGTCAAGCCAGAGCAAAACAGGCCGAAGCTTGCCCCATCGATGATGTCTCGAACTCCAGCTAGGAGCTCGTCATACCAATCTCTGGCAGTCGTAACGCCATAGCCTCTGAAGGCTCGAGACGCCCTGTGGTAAAAGAAGACAGTACATGAAATGTATGAGATAAAGGTAGTGCATGAAATGTAACCAGATGAAAGAAATGCATCAGATGAAGACAGTGCATGAAATGTATTAGATAAGGGTAGTGCATGAAATGCAACCAGATGAAAGAAATGCCTCAGATGAAAACAGTGCATAGATCAAAGCAGTGTATGAGATGCAGTCAGGTGGATCTAAATACAAACCAGTGCAAGAAATACAGTAAACAGGGTACAGTTAGATAAAGTAGTGATGGTAGCATATTCGAATAAAAGGAAGTGCAAGAAATACAAATAAAGAAAGACAGGAATACTTGAAAACAGTGTTCTCACCTCGATGGCAATGGCCGATAAGTGAGACTCCGGCTCCCTCAACAAAAGGTCCTCCGGCGCACCGTGGGTAAACTTAGTGAAGCGTCTGATGCCTCCGAAAGTAGGCAGTATGTGTGTCTGTGGGTGATACCGTGCCACATCAAAAGGCCGTACCCTCAGTGGTAGCGGCTCTAGCTCGACCTCGGGCTCAAACTCTGGCTCTAAGTCAGCCTCAAGATTAGCTATCGGCTCCTCTACCTCCGGTATAGGTGGAACCATTGGAGGAACCTCCGGAGGAGCCCCGTCATGAGGAACCTCGTCCGCCATCTGAAAGTAGGTGTGATATGGGTGAAAAGTGAGGACAAATGAAGAATAATGGGTAAACTTGGAAAAAGTCAAACCTTAGGATAGAGAAAGTGGGGGAAAAAGTCAAAGCCGGGGAAAGTGCACAAAACTCGAGAGAAACTGGAGGGGAATGAACCTAGAATGGTGAAAGTGAGAAAAGAAACACCAAAATTGAATTTCAATCGGTTCAAAGTGAAGTAAACAAAGGGGATTTAGCGAATCAACTTCGCGTAGGGCGTTGGAAAACACGTAGAAAGTGCAAATCTAGAGAGAAGGAATGTCTAGAGAGAGATGAAGAGGATTTTCGAGCAAGGGGAAGTAAGGAAATGAAGTGTGGTGATCCATACTTAAAGGCTTGAGCCGAAAACCCCATTTTGCCCTCAATTTGCCAGCGATGGCCGGCAATGCCCATTGTTGGCCGGCACCTGGCCGGCGGCCTTCTCTCATGGCCGGCAGGTGGCCAGCAGCTTTCTTGGGGTTCCTGATACTGTGTTATGTCCTTGGTTTCCAAGAAGTGAAGGGATTGTTCATTGTTTGGTTTAAAATGCCTCTGCGGAAGCTTGAAACTGTGTTTTCGATGCGCGATGTTCGTTACTTGTCAACGTGAACGAGGTGTATCGTTTAAACATATTGTAGTTCTTCCGAGAGGTGAATTGAAAGTTGCCTCTTAGTTTGTTTTCGTCAAATCATGCTTCGATATCTTGCATAAAACGTGCATGTCTTATTCGTTGTTGCATGGAACATGTACTTCACTTTATGGCATATAATATTCATTTCACATATGTTGTTGTAAGATGTGCATCTCACGGGAATTGTATGCTCATCTTGCATTCGATCTTGAATCATGCATGGAACATGCATCTGCATTTACGCATAGAATATGCTTCTGTTACCAGTCATGCATAGAATATGCTTATGCTTTCGTTTCTTGCATAGAACATACCATTAATATTGTATCTCGTTTGTTAGTCTCGCATAGAGCATGCATTCATACTGTATCGCACTTGTTAAGTCTCTTTCCTTCACATGCACGATATTGTATGTATGGTTCATTCAGCGGAGTTCCAGGTAAAATCATTCGTGCCTTTCGAATCGCATCCTTCCATCCTTTCTCCTCTCGCGTGAGACGCATTTGGACGTATTCACTTTCTCCTCTCACGTGAGACGCGTTTGGACGTATTCACTTTCTCCTCTCACGTGAGACGCGTTTAGACTTGTTCACCTTTCTCCTCTCACGTGAGACGCATTAGGATCGTTTGCTTTGGTTAAAAAAAAAAACATTCCCCGGTGTTTACATCGCTTTCTTGCCTCGTTCGTGCAACGCGTTAGGATTTTGGTTGAAACCTTGGGTGAGCCCGACAGTTATGTTGCTTTTCGCCTTTCCTGCATGCCGCGTAGTTGAGTTTGCATAATTTTCTTACATCTTTTCAACATGAAATGTGGTTTGGCTTATGATTCTCACACGGGGCGTGTTCATTTACTTATTTCTTTCCATGTTTGGGATGTTTTACCTTGTTTTGGTTTGTTTGAATGTGGCATTTTCATTGCATTGTATTTGCATTTAAATGTTTCATTACAGCCTCTTTGCATGAACATGAGTTATGTTCTTGCATCGTGCATATCATTTGCATCTTGCCCCAGAACTACGCTGGTTTGATTCCTTGCAAAGGGATACGTAGGTAGCATGCGGACGCAACCACTCTATTTTCTGTCTTAATTGTCTGTCCAAGTCTTGCGGCCTTGTCAAAATGGATCATCTCTAGGCTTTGACATTCACTCACGTCATTTCATGACTTCGAGCTCTGTCAAAGAGGGGCAACTGTAGACAGCCCATTTTTGACAGCCCTTCAAGACTTGGATGTTCTTGCAGATACATCTGATGACGAGTCTGATTGCTTGCCGAGCGCTCAAAGTCCTCAACGGAACGCCACAGGTTTGAGCCCTCCAAACCCTGCATCCATTTTGTCTCTTTTTTGGACCATGTCTTGGTCTCTCTCCTCTGTAGCCTTTGGTGGCCTGCCGGCCATCTATGAGGGCTACCGGCCAAGGCTTTTGGCCTGCTGACCATTGATGTGCCTTACTGGCCATTGGCCACCAGTGTTTTCTGCAGATATTTTGTGCTAGCTGTGCCAACTGGTTGCACAGAGGCTTGCATCTGCTCACACGTGGAGGGCTGGATCTCTTTGTATGGAATTCATATTTTTTATATATAGGGAGGCCCTCTCTCATGTTTTGAGGTGGGAAGAATTAAGACTCAAATTTTTCGCTCCCTCTCTAGATTTCCCTCTCTCTCTTGTATTTCCCTACACCTTTGCCTACTTACACTACACTTTTGCACATCGACCCTTAACCAAAAGGGATCACCTTTAAGATGAGGTTGTTAGAGGCCCTCTTGGTGCTCTACAAGTTTTTTTGGCTTGAATTGTTGCTTGGAACCACTCTTCTCTTCAAGAGGTACAATACTAGTCTTTTAAGCTTGCTTTGCTTTCTTGTTTTTCCCCATTTTTCCTACTGTTATGGGCTAGTTTTGAGCTATAACAAACTTTGTTTTCATGGGATGAAATTGGTGTTTTGGGCCATTAAAGGTTAGAGGGTGGTTCATTCTTCTTTATTCCTTGTCATTAAGGCCTTTGCACTTTTGTTTCCCATTATAAAACCTTTTTTTTTTTTGGCCTTTAAACACTGAATTTCAGAGGTTTTTCAGTAGCAAAAAACTCATTTTGAAGTCGAAAGTTGTAGGAGTTAGCCTCCCCTCCTTGTGTCTTGTTTGCATGCCTAGTTAGCGCTATGTATTAGCTTAATATTTTAGCTATTTGAGGCTCAAGTTCAGCATGTTTTACACTCTATTTTGAACTATTTTGCCACTGTTTTGGCTGTTTGGTACCTTTTGAGTCTTGTATTGCATAGTTATAGTGTAAGTCTTTTCACTAGCTTGGTGTTTTAAGGCTTTAACCACCATTAGTTTAAGTTGATTGCATGTTTTAGTGCTTTTTCTCATCTAATTTTAGCACTTATAATCTCTGCAATCTCCCTCATTTCTTCATCTTTTTCATTTACTTTAAGGGTTGTTTCAACCTTAGGGTTGTTTAAGCTTGAGATTGAGGCTCATGCTTAATGGTTTAATCCTCTTTGAGGGTTCATTACCAACGGCATGATCTCTCTTTTGCCTTAAACTATCCCTTGGTTGACACTTCTTTCATCTTAGAAGACACTCACCAATGGACAAATTTATTAATGAATGGTTTGGTAACTAAAATGTGTAAACAAAATTGGCAAGTAAAAGAGGCAAGATAAGCATTCTTTTGTGTTACATTACATGTGTTCAAATCGGATGTTAATTTGAACACAAGGAAAATGGGACATTTCATACTCAAAAGTGATGAAATGTGCCATTTTCCTAGGTCTCCATTACCCTTGATCATGCATGATAGGGCGATGGTCATTTCGGTCTCATTTTGCATCTATTAAACTTGCACAATTGGTTTCACAAGCCATCATGCAATGAAATTGCTTGATTAATGGTTTGTGAACCAAATTTTGTCCCCTCTTTGATTTTTCCATGAAAATGAGAGGCAAAGTGTGCAAACAACCCTTGAGAAATACACTATTTTGCTCTATTTGCTCTCTGTTCCAATGCATCAGTGGCCGGCAGTGCAGCATAGATGGCCGGCAGTACATCCTTTTTGGCTGGTAGCATCCATCCATGGCCAGCAGGTGTAGCTCGACTTTTTTGCGCCCCCTTTCTAAGTGCTTGAATTGGTCCTACAGTTCAGACTCTTGTCACGGTTTTGAATCTAATCTCACAAAGTGTGATGTGAAACTGATAAATACCAAAGAGTCCAATCTGGCAAATCATTTTGGAAAATCGATTTTGAATCAAATAATGCCAAAATTAGACTGTTTTTTCCAGATTACAGAGTCGTCACCTAAATATTTTGTTTTGGGAAAATTTAGGAAACCCTAACTCGTGCCAAAGGCCATGTGTCCATCATCACCAAAGTTGTCTCGGCTCGGGAACTTGGATACGAGAGGGGAAGGTCCTGAAATGAGCACCCCCGCTCGCCCAATCAAAGATCGGCCTCTACTATCATGATATTTTTTTTTATAAACCTCATGTATTCTTATTCCAGTTATTAGCTAACTTTACTGTGTGACGCACACAAGCAAGTATAGACTAAGTCACGAGATTTGGAACGAATTCAACTCATGTTTGCTTTCAAAAATGGTTTGAATTTGCCACCCTCAAGTGGGCTAAAACGCGAATTTGCCATCTCAAGTGGGCTTAAAACATGATTTGCCACTTCGCAAAGTGGGCTCAAAACTCACATTTGTTGAATTGTTCCAATTCAAACAACAAAGCCTTCATCCACAAGCATTCATACAGTTAATCATTTAAGCAAATAACCACATGGCAAGCATGCTATTATGGTAACATGGCAATCGCACTCATGCAAGCATGCTAAAGCATAAAACTTACCGAGTACTCCAAGCTAAAACAAAAACTAGTTAGAAATATGCATGATCCTAACTATGTTAAGTGTCTAGTGCAACACTTGCAATGATATGACTAAATAGGCTCGGCTACCTAATCATGGTATTTCCAACACTTTGATAGCATGTTTTGAAACACGTATTCAAATAAAATGTTGAAATTGCAATGCAGTTTGAATGATGCGCCAAGCCTTGGTGCATGTAAGACAAATAGATGGATGCAAACATGCAAGCATAAGGTATGCTAATCGAAAATGATCCCTAATCTAACCATCAAAAACGGATAAATAAAAGGGAGAAGGACATGGGGTTGGAAGACATGCACACATGCACGCACACTTATTACAACATGATACCCTCACGAAGGAGGATCCGAATGAATAATTAGCTAAGCTAATCAAGCTAGTCAAACTAATCTAATTAGACTAATTATTACAAATCAAATGAATAACTAGCAAACTAATTACTAATTATTACAACACTTTAACTAATTAGCAAACTAATTAATTAAAACAAATGTACATAAACTAATCATGCAAAATACTAAACTACACTGCCTCAGCTCTGCTTCAGGGATTGTAAGATGCATGCACTCGGTTTTCGCCCGGAAAAGCCCTCCGGTTTTGCTCTTGAGAGGCTTTGTTTGCAGGGTTGAGTACACTTCAAAACCTTTTTGCTCCACCTTACCAAATCAATGTTGAGGATTACACCAGTGGCCTGTCGGCCATGGTAGGTTACTGCCGGCCCCCTGTCGACCAAAAATGTGCCTTGCCATCCAAAAATGAGCCACTCCTGGCCATTAGTGAGCCACTGCCGTCCACTGGTGTTCTGAGTTACCATACTACAACATAGCACAAACAGAGAAAAATGAAAGGTTTTCAACGGGTTTATTTGTACTGTGCCCCTCTTTATCATCTCAAAACCTCAAAGGAGTGGCACTCTTGGATCCAAAACCACCAATCAAGCAATTTCATTGCATGATGGCCAAAGATCCAAGTTGCACAATTTCAATAAATGCACAAATATGACTCAAATAGCCACCACCCTATCATGCATGATCAAGGGTGATGGAAACCAAGGAGATTGGCTCATTTCATCACTTTGAGTATGAAATGCTCCAATCTTCCTTATGTTCAATATAACGTTCGATTGAACACATGCAATGCAACACAACATGCTTATCTTTCTCAAGTTTTACTTGTCACTTTTGTTTACTCATTTTAGTTACCGATCCATTCTTTAACCGGTTAGTCCAAAGTGAGAGTCCTCTAATGCGAGGGGTGTCAACCAAGGGATGACTTAAGGCAAGAGAGAGATCATGCCTTTGGTTAGTAGAAACCCTCAAAAGAGGATTAAAACCATTAAGCACAAATCTCAATCTCAATCTCAAGCTTAAACACAACCCTAAGGTTAACCAACCCTTAAAGCAAATGAAAAAAGTGATAAAATAAGGGAGGTTGCAGATATTATATGTGCTGAAATTGCATGCAAAAGGATACTACAACATGTAAGCAACTCATGCAAATCATGTTTAAAAGCCAAAAGCACCAAACTATTGAAGATCACTACACCATAGGCATGCAATACAAAGCTCACAAGGTACAAACACTTCAAAATAGTCCTAAAACAGCCTAAGAGGAGTCCTAAAACATGCTTGAAATAAACTAAAAATAGCTAGAATAAAAGGCCAACACATAGCACAAGCTAAACTATTAAGCACAATTGCACTATAAGCATACAAAGCAAGCCTCAAGGGACCAAACCAGCTTAAAACAGAGCTTAAACATGCCAAAATAATAGCAAAAACATGCTGAGATTAAGGTACAAAATGCTAGAAAATCATGCTCACATGTTAGGCTATCTAGGCTTACAAACAAGACACAAGGAGGGGAGGCTACCCCCTCCCATTTTGGACCTCAGAACATGGTTTTTACCACTGAAAATCCTCTGAGATTCAGTGGTTAAAAAGGTCAAAAAAGTTGATTTAAAAGCTTTGAAAGATGGCACAACAACTTAATAATCAAGCAACAAGAATGGTGGACTACCCCTAACTCCAAACAAACCTCAAACCACCATTTTAGACCATAAAAATAGAGATTTTTAGAGGTCAAAACTAGCCTCAAAACAGTATGCAAAGATGGCAAAACAAGTGTTTAAAATAAGCTTAAAACACAAGTGTTCTACCTCTTGAAGACAAGATGCAATTTAGGCACCAAAATCAAGCCAAACCAAGCCAATATCCTCTTCTAGAGCTCAAATAGGACCTCAAGCAACCTCAACTCAATGGTGATCAAGTTTGATCAAGGGCTTATATGCAAGAGTGTAGAGAATTTAGGCTATAAGGCACAAAATATTTAGAGGGAGAGAATTCTAGAGAGAGAGAAATTTTTTGTCTTCAAAAATTTCCAACCCCTCTCCCCCCCACATGCAAAAGAGGGCCTCTATATATAGAGAATGCAAAATCCCCTCAAAGAGATCCAGCCATACACGTGCAAGAAGATGGCTCAATCTGTGCAAACGTCTGGCACAAAATATCTACTGATACACTGGTGGCCGGCCGGCCATCAGTGATGGCCAGTAGGGGCTCATTGATGGCCGGCAGGCCAAGATCCATGGCCGGTAGTGCCCAAATATGGCCGGCAGGCCATCAACAACATCATGTTAAAAGGACCTAAACAAGGTCCCAAAATGAGATAGAATTGATGGAGGGTTTGGAAAACTCAAACCCATGGCGTTCCACCGCGAACTTCGAGAGCTCGACGAGCAATCAAACTCATCACTGGATATGCCTGCAAGAACATCCAAGTCTTGAGGACGGTCAAAAATGGGGTGTCTATAGCAGGCTACTGATGTAAACCTCAGTTGATTTTGGTAAGGTGGAGCAGAAAGGTTCTAGAAATTCTCAACCCTGCAAACAGAGGCTTTCAAGAGCAAAACAGAGGTCTTTTCGGGGCCAAAACCAAGCATGTGCATCTTCCACTTCTCGAGGCGGAGCAATGGCAGCGTAGTTTAATGTCTTAAATGCTTAGTTTGTGTACATTAGTGTTGTAAATTAATTAATTAGTTTGCTAGTTAGTTAAAGTGTTGTAATAATTAGTAATTAGCTTAGCTAGTTATTCATTTGGCTTGTAATAATTAGTCTAATTAGCTTAATTATATTAGTTTGATCAGCTAGCTAATTAGCTCTTATTCATTCGGACCCTCCTTCGCGAGGGCGTAATGTTGTAATAAGTGTGCGTGCGTGCGTGCGTGTATGTTTTCCAACCCACGTCTTTCTCCCTTTTTCTTAATCGCTTTTGATGGTTAGATTAGGGACATGATTTGATTAGCATACCTTATACTTGCATCCATTCATTCGTATTGCATGCACTGAGGCTCGGCGCATCATTCAAATTGCATTGTTATTTCAATACCTTCTTTGAATACGTGTTTAATCACAGTTATTACATCAATTCATATGTCATATTAGTGGCTGAGCCTATTAATTGCATTCTTCGCATGTGTTGCATTAGACATCTTGTATAGTTAGGAATCATGCATATTTTTCTAATTTATATCTTCTTAGCTTGGAGTACTAGGTGAGTTTTTATGCTTTAGCATACTTGCATAAGTGTGAATGTTGCCATGATTAGCATGCTTGCAATGAGGCTAAATGCTTATATGCTAAACTGCTTGAATGCTTGTGGATGAAGGCTTGTTGTTTGAATTGGAACGATTCAACAAATGTGCGTTTTAAGCCCACTTTGTTGAGTGGCAAATCGTGTTTTAAGCCCACTATGTTTGGTGGCAAATCTGCAAACTTTAAGCCCACTTGAGGTGGCAAATTCAAACCCCTTTTCACAAAGAAATATGAAATTGAATTGTTCCAAATTGAGCAAACTAGTCTATACTTGCTTGTGCGCATCACATAGTAAAACTAGTCTAATAATTGAAACAAGAGCACATAATGTTTATAAAAAATCATATCATGATTAGTAGAGGCCAATCTTTGATCGGGCGAGCGGGGGTGCTCAATTCATGACCTTTCCCTCTCGTACCTAAGTTCCCGAGCCGAGGCAACTTTGGTGATGACAGACACATGGCCTTTGGCACAAGTCATGGGTTTCCTAAATTTCCCCAAAAATAAAATATTTAGGTGGCGACTCTGTATCTGGCAAAGCAGTCCAATTTTGGCACCTTTTGATTCAAAATCAATTTTCCAAAACGATTTTCCGGATTTAGACTCTTTGGTGTTTATCAATTTCACATTGCACTTGTGAGATTAGATTCAGAACCACGGGAGTCCGAACTGTAGGGCTTCTTTTCGAGTTTCCGAAAGGAAGCGCGAAAAAGCTGAGCTACACCAGACATCCAAATGAATTAAGTTTATGGTTCTTTGTTAAGTAAAAATGGTTTTAGGCTTGTATTTGAGTCTGATAAATTTTTATTAACAAAGAGTGGTATATATGTTGGTAAGGGATACAAGAGTGATGGCCTCTTCAAGCTGAATGTAATAATGGTTGTACCAAAACTTGCTATTAATAAGAATAACACATCTTTTGCTTATATTCTTGAGTCAAATTTATGGTATGGTAGATTAGGGCATGTAAATTTTGATGCTTTGCGTAGACTAATTGGTTTGGATTATATACCAAAGTTTGAAATTGATCCGAATCACAAATGTGAGATTTGTGTAGAAGCGAAACTAACTAAGGCTCCATTTAAATCGGTTGAAAGAAAAACTGAATCTCTAGAATTAATTCATACAGATGTATGTGATCTTAAATTTCTTCAAACTAGAGGAGGCAAAAAGTATTTCATAACATTTATCGATGATTGCACAATATATTGTTATATATATTTACTTAGAAGTAAAGATAAAGCCTTGGAAATGTTTAAACTCTACAAAACTGAAGTTGAAAATCAACTTGGTAAAACTATTAAAATGGTTAGAAGTGATAGGGGTGGTGAATATGATGCACCTTTAAATGAATTTTGTGTACAACATGGCATTATTCACCAAACTACAGCACCCTATTCTCCACCGCAAAATGGGACTGCTGAAAGGAAAAATAGAACCCTTAGAAATGATGAATGCCATGTTACTAAGTTCAGGCTTACCACAGAACTTGTGGGGGGAAGCAATATTATCTGCTAATTATGTTCTTAACAGAATACCCCACAAGAAAACAAATAGCACTCCCTATGAATTGTGGAAAGGTCGACTACCTTCGTACAAATATTTAAAAGTGTGGGGGTGTTTGGCAAAGGTAGAAGTTCCTGTTCCGAAAAAGACTAAGATAAGACCAAAAACAGTGGATTGTGTGTTTATTAGTTATGCTCAGAATAGTAGTGCATATCAGTTTGACTTATAAATCAGAAATACCTTATATAAATGTGAACACCATTATAGAGTCAAGGAATGCTGTGTTTTTTGAACATGTTTTTCCTTACAAGAAAGGATAGGAATTAAGTTTACATAAAAGAACTTAAGATTGTACACAAAGTCAAAAGACTGATGACAATCAAACACAAGAGACTAGTAATGGTCTCGACCAATATGATTTAACTGATGATAAACCAAGATGAAGTAAGAGAGCGAGAATATCGAAATCCTTTGGTCCAGATTTTCTGACATACCTGTTAGAAAATGAACCTCAAAGCTTTAAGGAAGCAATGACAGGTCCTGAAGTACCTTTGTGGAAAGAGGCTGTTAATAATGAAATTGAATTCATTATGCAAAATCATACTTAGGAATTGGTGGATCTTCCACCCGGTTATAAACCTCTTGGATATAAATAGATATTGAAGAGAAAAATGAAAGTAGATGGTTCAATAGACAAGTATAAAGTAAGACTTGTGGTAAAAGGTTACAGACAAAAGGAAGGTCTGGACTATTTTGACACATATTCCCTTGTGACAAGAATAACATCCATCCGTTTGCTTGTTGCTATAGCAGCATTGTATAATCTAGAGATACATCAAATGGATGTCAAGACAGTTTTCTTAAACGGTGATCTAAATGAAGAGATCTATATGGAGCAACCTGAAGGGGTTGTAATGCTAGGGCAAGAAAAGAAAGTTTGTCAACTTGTAAAATCTCTTTATGGATTAAAACAAGCACCTAAGCAATGGCATGAAAAATTTGATCATGCTCTGCTTACTAATGGGTTTAAGATAAACGAATGTGACAAGTGCGTCTATGTTAAAAACACTGGCAAAGGTTATGTCATCGTTTGTCTTTATGTGGATGACATGCTTATCACTGGAAGCAGTCAAAACATGATCAAATCAACCAAGCAGATGTTTAATAAAAGATTTGATATGAAATATATAGGGGTCACAAATGTTATATAAGGAATGAAAATTACTAAAACATTTGATGGGTATGCATTATTCAATCTCATTATATTGAGAAATTTCTAGGTAAATATATTAAAGATGATATGAATATAGCAAGAACACCTGTAGACATCAGTATTTATTTATCAAAAAATAAAGGTGATGCGATGTCTCAGCTAAAATACTCCAAAATCATTGGAAGCCTAATATACCTAATGAATTGCACTCGTCTTGATATAGCTTATGCTGTCAGTAAATTGAGTAGGTACATTAGTAACCTCGGAGAAGACCATTGGAAAGCGATCATTCGGGTTCTTAGATATCTAAGATTTACCCGTGATCATGGTTTGAACTTTACTCGATATCCTGCAGTACTAGAAGGCTATTGTGATGCAAATTGGATATCGGATACTAAAGATTAAAAATCCACTAGTGGATATGTCTTTACTCTAAATGGCGCTGCTGTTTCTTGGAAATCCACGAAACAAACATGCATTGTACGATCCACAATGAAATCTGAGTTCATTGCTTTAGACAAAGCGAGAAAAGAAACAGAATGGCTTCGCCACTTCTTAGAAGACATTCCAATGTGGCCAAAACATGTGCCAGCTATCTGCATTCATTGTGATAGTCAATCTGCAGTAAGCAGGGCACAGAGTCATATGTATAATGGTACGTCACGACATATTCATCGTCGACATAATACTGTAAGGAAATTGCTCTCAAATAGAATAATCTCAATAAATTATATAAAATCTAAAAAGAATATTGCGGATCCGTTAACAAAAGGTTTGACTAAAGATCAAGTGTATAGTTCATCGAAGGGGATGGGATTAAAGCCTATTACATAAGAGTCATCATAATGGTAACCCTACTTAGATGACTGGAGATCCCAAGAACTAAGTTCAAAGAGACAACTAAGTTTTGTGTGACTCGCCAGAAATCACCAAGGGAACAAAATTCCATACCCATTCCTATGGTGAGAGTGATATCTGCAACATGTGTTGTATGCAGGGGTTTAAGGATAAGCTTCTCTTTTAATGATTACTTATATCTTGATTTAGGCATAAAAATCAAGACAAGTATAAGAGATACTCACAATAAGAATCACCTATATGAATGACAAACTGGGGTCGGTTCTATGAGAATAAAGAGGCTAAATTCTCTAGAAGTACTCATGAATAACCAGGAGCGTTCAAGGCCAAAATGAACACAACTGTGAGAACCACAATGTGTCAGAAAATATTTTGTGTGAAATCTATTGTCTTGGCTTACACAACGGCTGAACAATTCAAGGCATCACGTCCATTGGTTAGCTAGTAAGTCCGATAGGTTATCACTAGGGAAGGTTTAAGGTCGAAAGTTACCTATCCTGATTCAAGATATTTTCGATTTATACTCTTTCGACAAATTCTACATATTGTTGCATTTCCGTTGTCATCAAATTCCATTCATGTGGGGGATTGTAAGAAATGATTTTGAAAAAACAGATTTTTCCTCAACTTTAGTCTATTTTTTAGGTGGGACCCATTGGCCAAAGTTGGCAGGTCTAAGTGGTAACGCGTTCTATGCTGCGTTGTGATTCACGTAGTATATTTGGTTGCTCAAAATCATTATCGGGTGAATGGAAAATTGAAGCCAAAGTGAGCTCAATGAAAATGGTGTTTTGGTGAAATTTCTATGAAGGTTTGAGTTAAGGCTTGTCCCACATTGGTTTGGTAGACAAACTTTGTGTGGGTTTATAAGGCTTGGGTTTGGAACTTGGAGTAGGCCCGAGGGGCACTTAAGTTTTGTAGAGGAAGAGGTTATGGGCAAAGTAGGCTAGACCCATTAGACCCAAAATAAACACACATGCGGGCGTCACTGCCGCCGTCCCTTCGATCGGTAGGGCGGGCTGGGCTGGGCCTGGATGCGGGTGCCTGGTGTGAGGTTGGGTTGGGCTTGTCCGGCCCAATACTAATTCTTTTTGGGCCAAAAAAATTTGAATTTTTTTTTTTAATTTTGAAAAATAAATTCTGATCGTTTGAATTCAAATTTCGGTTAGAAAATTCAATTTTGGCTTGCACCTTTCTGTACATTTTTATATATGTCTGAACAGATTCAGTTCAAAACCCTTACTTGTTTAATTTAAATTCAAACAGATTTGTATCTATTTAATTCAAACCGAACAGGTACTATACCTATTGAATTCAAATCTAAAAGCCACCATTGCACCTATAAATATACAAGTCCTTCATTTGGTTTTACACTCAATATTTGTCCTCAAATCTGCTATTGCTCTCTGCATTTTGCTACATTTAATTTTCTGTGAGAAAGAGTGTAAACACAAAGTGTGTTCGTTGTGCAAATAATTTGTAGTGCTGTTATTATTCATTGTTGATCATTTTATCCTGGGAGATAGACGTCTACAATCTGAAAGCACCGTAGAGAGGACGAATCTGTCCTAAGGACACAGTGTTAAACACTAGACTTGATCAAAAATTTATTTGAGAAAATAATAACGTAAGTGCCCTGATTACTTTTCTGTTTAATTATTTTTTATGTTCTAGATTTTGATTTTGTTTTTGTAACAAAATAAAAATTTGTTTGTTATTTATTTATTTTTATACATTGTTTTGATTTTTGTAATCAAACAGTCTCTCTCCTTTCCTTTATTTTTTATGTGTTCTATTTGTTATTAAGTACACAAACAAAATTTATTCTTAATACAGTGAAGATTGTCTAACATACCCATCAACAGACAATATATATGTATGTACATTACATCCAATCATTTTCCAATATATATATGTATATTAAATAAAAAAAATAAGGGAAATTTATTGAAACGTCCCAATTTGATAACTCTCGTACCATTTAATCCCGCGTTTGATATGTTTGATTACGTAGTTCTCATTATGTGGAACGTCTTACCACGAAGTCCTTTTTCAAATTATGATGGCCATTGGTTGGACATATGTACCCTCATTAGTTATTTAGGGTAGGTATGTTATATTTTTGGAATATGCGGTCAGACATTTGCGTAGAGCCGTCGAATTCAATTTGCGAAGGGGTTTGAGGGAGAATAGGGTTTTGGGTTTTGCTGTGTGTGAGGTGGGAGTGGGGTTTCTACAGTCGACATGATCAGCTTCCGCCGTGTTCAGGTATGGCACACTGTTTCTCTGTCCCGTTTAATGTATCATTTGTGTTGACGGGATTCTGGTCGTATTGGTTTTCCTTACACTGAACCTTCCAGTTCATTTCATGTCAATACAGTAATCATTGTTGTATACAATTCTATTTATGTTACAGATGGACTACTTTTTCATGCTTTTATGTTGTTACCAATCCATCAATGTTGCATACAAATTGCAACCGCCATATAACTTTTCCAAACTTGTCGATTTTGTATGTACCAAATACGATGGCCTGTCACCGGGGAAAGTGTTGTTGTTCTACAAGATTCCGGGGTATAACAATTTTGCCTTGCAGAACGACGTTGACATGCAGAACATGGTATGCCTTGCCCCGTCATTCCGATTACAACTTGTTGATGTGGTTATTGAATACCACCAGGGTGAGGGGGATGGTCCTCGTGTTGCTGAACATCCCTACGTTGGAGCCAACTCCCCTGACCGGGTAACGGTACAAAGCGACATGGACGTTGATGACGAGGTGGATTTGTTGCCAACATTTTGTCCAAACAATGACAAGGTCTTCTTATCACATTCATGGGCAACTGGATTCACTCACATAGGGTAGGGGTTTAAGGGTGGAGCTTCGGAGTTCTACAATGTATTGCTGAAATACGCAGTCGAATGTGGGTTTCAGTTCAAATACAAGAAAAATGATTCTGTCTGTGTGATCGCTGTTTGTGCAATGCTCGAGACTAAAAGATGTACATGGTCTGTTCATGCTCGCAAATTAAAGACAAATGGATTTTTTTACCTTCGAAAATGGAATAGTAAACAGATTTGTGGCATAGCCGTTCGTACTTCGAAAAATTTGCTGGTGGGGTCTGAGTTAGTGTCAGACATTATTTCACAACGGGTACGTGACCGACCACTCACACGCCCCACCGAGGTCATCCTGGATTTGAAACAAGATTACAGCCTGGACATTAGCTACTGCATCGTGTGGCTGGGGGTCGAAAAATCAAGGGGCGAACTATTCGGTGCTCATAACATTTCTTTCGATCAGTTACAATGGTACAGTGACGCTGTGATGGCACACAACCTAGGTAGTTACATCAAATTTGAGTACAATGACCACACTCACCGTTTCACCCGGTACTTTATATCATTTAAAGCATGCATTAACGGTTTTAATCATTGTCATCCGTTGCTTTTCCTGGACACTACTTTTCTGAAAAGACGTTTCAAAGGATTCCTACTCGCCGCCACTACGAAGGATGGCAACCAAGGTTAGTACATCCCACTGCCTGAAAATCAATGAACTATTCCATCCAACCAATTTTGATATGAACAAATGTGTTATATTAACCCACAAAGTCCTCAACATTTGGTTTCGCATTCCCTGTCAGGGTTATTCCCCCTCGGATATGCAGTCGTGGACTCCGAGAACACATCGAACTGGTCCTGGTTCCTTCAACAACTTACACAAGTGGTTAATGTGGACAGGCAACTGACATTCATTTCTGACAGAAATGCTAGTTTGCTTGAAGCGATGCCAACCGTTTTCCCAAATGCGGAACACGCTTTCTGTCTTCAACATTTGCAGAGGAACCTGAAGGACAGGTTACGAGATTCAAACAGTATGCATCGGGCTGGGTTGGTTACCAAACTATGACATTGTGCGTACGCACCAACGGTGGTCGTATTTAATCAGAAAGTCGAATAATTCCACAAATTAGGACGTGGCGTTGCAGCCGAATTCATAGCAAACGCACATCCATAACATTGGGCAAATGCCTTCTTCTGGTACGCCTCTTATGTGTTCTTACCAAATTCCATGTGGCATATGTAAAGAACCCAATCACAATATTGTGTTATAACGAGTACATTAATATTGTCTCCTCATTTAACAATTTTTAGGGGCAACCGTTATGGGGAAATGTGTTCTAATGCCGTTGAATCATTCAACTTATGGATACGGGAGTCGCACAACCTTCCAATAACCCGCATCGTTGACAGTATTAGAACAAAACTAATACGGCAAATGGCCAAACGTCGTGTGGTATCCCAAACTTGGACCAGCGCAATTTGTCCCAAAATGGAGGCCCGCTTGGATACAGTTTTCAAAACAGGCAAGTCGTGGAATGTCAGCTAGTCAAATGCAGACGTATACGAAGTACACTCATTCCCCTCAGTCACTGTTGACGTTGGGAGGCGTACATGTTCATGCTTCTAGTGGCAACTCAAAGGTTTCCCATGTGCACATGCTGTGGTCGCCGTTCAAAGGAGTGGTAGGGATTTAAACGAGCTTGTAGAACCGTACTTCCATGTGTCTGAGTACCGTTCCACATGTGCACCAACCATATACCCAATACCTACAGTGGAACAACCTCCGTTTAGTCCAAATGATTTCTTCATTCAACCCCCTACCGTGAAACGTCCACCAGGCGAGCCAAAAAAGAAGCAAATACTTTCAAGGGGGGAGCATGTACAACAAATCCGTTGTGGCCGCTACGGCCGTATGGGCAACCATAACAGGAAGATATGCAACGCACCAATATAGTCCGCTTACATCTTCAACAAATCTACTATCAAATATTTTTAAATAAGTCATCATTATGTAACAGCACCATATGAATTTTTATTTTTCAGTATTAGTACGTTAAATTTTTGCAAACTTATATGGCTTACAACATTCTAGCAAATAATTTGTTTTACAAGCAATGTACTTTATGTTCACAATTCCACACACCAATTACTGCATTTGGCGGCCACCTTAACATATGTCCTACAACACTCAACGTAACAAAGGATGCTGTTAACACCATATCGTAATCCAATCCAATTATCACGCCAAGAACTAAACATCACAAATCCAACTGAACAAGAAACAACTACCACAATGACCAAAATAACGTAACCCATTCACTGTTGCGGTACATCATAAATACATAATCACACTACAAGAAAAAATACCTTTGGCGACTAAATTTTTAGTCGCCAAAAGTCCTTTTTTAGTCGCCAAATGTCGAATTTTCACTTTCCCCGACAAAAACTTTTAGTCGCCGGTTTTGTCGCGAATACATGGTCGCGAATACCTTTGGCGACTAAAAAACTATTAGTCGGCAATATATAGGTCTTCAGCGACGAAAGAATTTGTCGCCAAATGCAATTCCATTTTTGGAAATTATACATTTCGCGACTAAACTTTTAGTCGCCAATACTGATTTTTTTTTTATTATTATTTAAACATTTGCCGACTAAACTTTTCGTCGCCAAAAAGTATACCTTTCGGCGACCACAGACTTTAGTCGCCAAAACCATTTTTCAGAAAAAAAAAAAAAAAAAAAAAAAAAAAAAAAAAAAAAAAAAAAAATTGCCTCTGTTGGTCCCAAGTTTCGAACTCGCAACGTCCCAACATTCTCAACCTTTACTAACACTTTCTCCCTACTACGCCACTACAACATCACATGAATATTAATGCAACATTTATTATTTATATACTATATTGACTGGTATTAATACAAAATTATATATATATAAATAATTATTTTTATTTAATATATTTTATGTAAAAAATAAATTATTTACTAAAAAAAATAGGATAGCACTTTTGGCGACTAAATCTGAATTTTAGTCGCCAATTCTCCATTTTTTGGCTACTAATTTGTTTTCTGTCGCTAAAAGAATTAAATCCCGCCTAAGGATAGCACTTTTGGCGACTAAACTGAATTTTAGTCGCCAAAACCTCTACTTTGGGCGACTAAACTGCATTTTAGTCGGCAATTCTTGACCTTTAGCTACTATTTTTTTTTTTGTAGCCAAAAAGCTTCACTTTCAGCGACTAAACTGTTTTTAGTCGGCAAAACACCTATAATCGGCGACCAAACTGCCGTTTAGTCGCCAAAACCATCACTTTTGGCTACTAAATCATTTTTAGTCGCCAAAAACCGTGACTTTTGGCTACTAAACAACCTTTAGTCGCTAAAACCCCTACATTCGGCGACTAAACTGCCTTTTAGTCGCTAATACCCTTATATTTGGCGACTAAACTCTTTTAGTCGGCAAAAGTGATCAATTTTGGCGACTAATTCCATTTTAGTCGCCAATTCTACTACTTTCAGTGACAAAAAATGCAGTTTTGGTCGCCAAAAGTGCTTTTTGTTGTAGTGTCAATCGACTCACCTATCACATCATCACCAAAACAAGGTTATGTAATAGGTACCTGCAAGTCTCTACCACCTAATTTATGCAACTTAACCACCACATCAAAACACTCATCAACACACTTCGCAATTAAATCCAAACAACATCCAATAATAACCATTAGACCATATTATATTTCAATCAATAATCCACAGCAACAACCATGCATGTCAAAGCGAAACAAAACAATGAACAATCAACAACTTATCCAAAAAACCATCAATCCATTAGCTGTACGAACACCCAATAACAACCCTAGTGAAATTCAATCCAAACAACACCCACTGACAACCACATTCACATCACAAAAAAAGTCCAAATTTAACGTAACGAAGGATGTCCTTAACACCATATCAAAATTCAATCCAATTACCACACAAACAACCAAACATCACAAATCCAAATGACCAAAAAACATCTACAACAATGACCAACATAACGTAACCCATTTCATTTTGGCATTCGTCATAAACCTGTCGTCATTTGACTCACATACCACGTCGTCCAACTGAACAAAAAAACAACTACCATAATGACCAACATAACGTAACCCATTTAGTTTTAAGGTACGACACAAATGCATATTTATTAGACTCACATGCCACGACGTCACACAAATCAATTACCGTAGTGGGTAAATGCAAGTCTCTACCACCTATATTATGCAACATACAAACCACCTCAAAACCCTCATTAACACACATCGAAACTCAATCCAAACAACGCCCAATAACAACCATATTAGCATATTATATTTCAATCAATCCTGTATGGCAACAACCATGCATCACAAACCAAAACAAAATAGTGAATAATCAATACTTTGTCCAAAAAACCAGCGACCCATTAACTGTATGAACAAACATAACATCCTAACCACGTCTTACACACCAAAATGTTGTAACACCCTTAATACATAGCATAATAAATACACTGACTACGTGAAAACCATTTAGTAAACCTAATTCGGTGTCACGATGTAGTAAGTTCAACTTCCTCCTGCTCCGGGATTGCTCGCTAACCCACAATGAGGATCATTCACCAATAACTTCACCATGTTAGCTCTTAAAATGCTACAATTGCCGCCTTGCAAACACCATCCCACTTCCACATGATGCGCATGCTGCCTCATAACAGCGCATACAATAATTGCACAATCAAAACTACGCTCCATTGAACACAAACAAACAAAAAACATTAGCAACACAGTATGGCTAAACACACGAACAAATCGGTAAATTCACATATTCACGTCTCACTTACGAGTCCGAACATTGTTGTGGACATTCAACCACCTACTCAAGCGGAATCTCAAAATCCTGCGTCTCCACCACATCGCCCCTACCACGTGCATCTAACATCTGCCACTATATTTTGGTCACAATGTTCTTTTACAACGGAAAAAAACCATCACACCAAGAACGATGCCAACATATACATATCATTCAGAATTTTATTATATCCATCACAAACTTACCAAGTATAACGCTTCAGCGTAATGTACCCCTGCTGGGCCATTCCTATTACGCATCGAATTAAAATGCTTCCACCGGCCAGCGTCCGTGTTGTAGACCGCCCGAACTCGCTCCGCGCGCCCTCCTTTCAGAGAGGGCGCGAATTGGGTTCATGCTACTACAGTTCGGACTCCTGTCACGGTTCTGAATCTAATCTCACAAAGTGCAATGTAAGACTGATAAATCACCAAAGAGTCCAAATCCGGCAAATCGTTTTGGAAAATCGATTTTAATCAAGAAGTGCCAAACATGGACTGCTTTGCCAGATTACAGAGTCGCCACCTAAATATTTTGTTTTGGAAAATTTAGGAAACCCTGACTCGTGCCTAAGGCCACGTGTCCGTCATCACCAAAGTTGCCTCGGCTCGGGAACTTGGATACGAGAGGGGAAGGTCCTGAAATGAGCACCCTCGCTCACCCGATCAAAGATCGGCCTCTACTAACATGATATGTTGTTTTTATAAACACATGTGTTCTTGTTCCGGTTATTAATCTAGAATTACTATGTGATGCACACAGCATACAAGTATAGACCAAATCACCTGATTCGGAACAAAACATCTCATGTTTGTTTTTCGAAAATGGTTTGAAGTTGCTACCCTCAAGTAGGCTAAAGTGCGGATTTGCCACCCTCAAGTGGGCTTAAAACATGATGATTTGCCACTCCAAGTGGGCTTAAAACTCATATTTTGATGAATTGTTCCAATTCAAGTAATGAAGCCTTCATCCACAGGCATTCATACAGTTAAGCACTTAAGCAGATAGCCTCATGGCAAGCATGCTAAACATGGCAATCACTCACACTCATGCAGTATGCTAAAGCATAAACACTTACAGTGTACTCCGAGCCAAAATAGAAACCAATTAGAAATCAATGCATGATCCTAATTATACAAGATGCCTAATGCAACACATGCAAAATGCAACTAAAATAGGCTCGGCTAGCTAAGATGGCATATGAATGCAACACTTGATGACATGCTGTTAAACACGTATTCAAGTAAGTATTGAAATACGATACGGTTTGAATGATGCGCCGAGCCCAGTGCATGCAATACGAATGAATGATGCACGCATGCAAAACATAAGTATGCTAATTGAAACATGCCCTAAAACTAACCATCAAAAGCTGGTAAATAAAAGGAAGAAAGACGTGGGGTTAGAAGACATTCACACACACACACACACGCACACTTATTACAACATTGGCCCTCTTGACGGAGGGTCCGAATAAATGAGCTAAGCTAACAAGCTACGCTAATTAAGCTAACTATTACAAACCAACTAATTAACTAACTATTCTAGCTAATTAATTATTACAAACCAAATTGAATAACTAGCTAATCTAAGCTAATTAGAATATAACAAAGCACTAAGCTAAATTAATTATAACACAGGTAATCAACTACAACTAGCTAACAAAAGCGATAAATGGCCTCACGGGCGAGGGGGATATGCATGCTCGGTTGCGTCCTCCCGGAAATCCACCGCCTTGCCTCAAGACGCCTCTATTTGCACTCTTTTGAACACCGATTTCCAAATTGTTTCTTTCTGATCTCAAGAACACCTTGAGGGCTAAAATTCGTCCTGTTGCTGCAACAGAGCATAGACAGAGGCAAGACAGTGTATTTGCAAGAAAATGTATACACTTCCACACTCCTTATCATATCTCAAGCTCAAAGGAGTATGGCACTTGACTCTCGAGCCAACAACCAAGCATTTTCAATGCATGGTGGCCAAAGGATCAAGCTTGCGCAAAACTCAATGAATGCACACATAAGACTCGAAAGGCCTCCACCCTATCATGCACAATCAAGGGGGACGGCGACCAAGAAATGAGGCACGTTTCATCACTTTGAGTATGAAACGCCCCTCGTTTCTCATGTTTGGATTAACATCCGATCCAAACACAATGCAATGCAACACACATGCAAACAACATGCTTATCTATCAATGCTAGAGTGACATGCACAAGGCTCCATCATGTAAGCAATGCATGCATGACATGTTTAGAAGCTAAGGCATCAAAGCTAGCAAAGAGCATAGCACTATAGGCATACAATACTAAGCCTAAATGACCAAACCAACCTCGGACAGAGGTTAAATATGCCAAAACAGTGGCTGAAATATACTAAGATCAAGGCATATAACACAAGGAAAATATGCACGTTTGATGGCTCGCCAACAAGGCATGAAGACACAACTCTCAAACACATTGAAGGAGTAGAAAATGTGAGAGTGTAGCAATGACATATGCTCTGAAATTAAATGCCAAGTGATGTCATATCATGCAAATAGCTCAAATAAAGCATGCAAAAGGGCTTGAAATACAAAGCTAGTCAAGGGCTTTACACTAGAACCATACCAAGCAATGCTCAAATGACCTAAAGCACTCAAAACATACCTAAGGCAGGTCCAAATGGTAGCAAAAACATGCTAGACTTGCAACATAGATGGCAAGAAAGATAGGCTCCCGTATTAGCTCACAAATAAGGCATAAGGGCACAACTCTTAAACACAATGAAAGAGTGATAAACATGAGAGTATGGCAAAAGTTTATGCTCTGAAATTATATACCAAATGATGCTATGTCATGCAAAAAGCTCAAATATGACATGCTAGGGGTCCCAAAGTGCAAGGCTAGCAAAGCCAAATACACTATAGCTATGCAAAGCCAAACATGCATGACCAAAACCACTTAAATCAGACCTCAAGCATGTTAAATCAGTGGCAAAAATGTGCTAGAGCAAAGTTAACACATGCTAGAATGATGAACTAAAGCATGAAGCATGTTAGGCCAACAAACATGATTGCATTACAAGTATTAAAAGCAAGCAAGAGGTGACCCAAACACCCAAAAACAGAGTTAAAGCATGCTAAAACATTAGCAAAAATGTGCTGACATAGAGCTAATACATGCTACAATGATGGACTAACTCTTTAGGCATTCAAGGCTATTAAGCAAGATTACACTACAAGTGTAAGAAACAAGCAACCAATGACTAAACCAGCCTAAAACAGAGTTATAGAAGGTCCAAAAAGTAACAAAAACATGCTTGAACTAAGCTTCAAAAAGGTAGAGATGCATGCTCATTTGGTAGGCCAACAACACAAGCAAGCAAGATAAGAGGAGAGGGGACCACCCCCTCCCAATTGGGACCTCAAAACCACTTTTCCACCACTAAAATTCCTCTGAGTTTCAGTGGTGAGAAGGCCAAAAAGAGATGGTCTCAAAGGCCTTAAAATATGGCACAAAACAAGGAAAAACAAGCCACCAAAGGGGGTAAACCACCCATAACTCAAACAAAGCCTTAAACAACCATTTTAAACACTTCAAAACAAGACTTTTTTCAGTTGAAATTTAAGCCTAAAATAGCATGCAAAGGTGGTTAAAATTGTGTACAAAAATAAGCTTAAAAGAGGGAGATGCTCACCCTTGAAGAACCTCAGCAAAACAGCAACTTCTTCAGCCCAAAAAGAGCTTGTAGAACTCAAATATCACTCCCAAGAACCTCAGCTCAATGATGGTGGTGTTTGATCAAGAGTTCCTTTGCAAATCCACCAAGAAATCCCACTTTCAAACACTTTAAGCACAAAAATATAGAGAGAGAGAATTCTAGAGAGAGAGTAGATTTTTTGCTCTAAAAAATCTGAATCCTCTCTAAGGGGAAAGCACCTCCCCTTATATAGAAATGCAAGCAAAAGCTTGCTCAAATCCCTCCCTACACGTGTAGGGAGGATGCATTATGTGCCTCACAACTGGCACAGCTGGCACCAAAAATATCTACAGAAAGTGCAGAAAGGCCGCCGACCAGTTAAGGTGGTCGATCGACCACCCAACCTAGCCGACCGACCACCCAAAGTGGTCGACAGGGACAAAAGTTGGTCGACAGAGGGGGAAAGGTGGTCTACACAAAAAGAAGAAGGTGGTGGCAGGCTGCCGACCACTTAAGATGGTCGACCGACCACCCACCCTAGCTGACCGACCACCACAAGTGGTCTACAGGGGAGAAAACTGGCTAGCAGCAGAGAAAAGTGGTCTACACCTCTACTTCTCCCTCCAGGCAAAAGGGGGCACCAAGGTTTGGCTTAAAACAAGCACAAAACCAAGAGAGTTCAGAGACTCAGGGGCACGGCGCGCAGCCGAAAACCTCGGGGACTCCAAACGAGCGCGAACATGCGCAATCATCGAGCACTCAAACGATGACGTCTGAGTCTTAAAGTCGGTCAAAAATGGGGTGTCTATACGTGTCATACACCACAAGTGTCTAGTGTGAAAGATGACAAATTGGGAAATGGATGTAACGAGCACCTTTAGCAGCCGCCAAGTTACTCGTTACATAATTATAACGTGCAGAGAGGTTTTTGTTTTTCATCATATCCTGCACACACCATATTAAATGTCACGCGGCAAAAACACAAACTCCACATCAAATCGTAGCACACAAACTAAACATACTAACCAGGCATATGCTGCTGAAAAAATATGACGTTCCGGGAATTCATTCCCTGCGTTCAATCTGGTTTGTTCATCAGCTAGCATCTCTGCATATGCGTCAATAACCTATAACTAACCAAAAATTGACAGACAACGCACCCATGTTACAAACACCATCCGCATGAATATAACATAAACACAAACTCAATATGTGGCCATTATCACTTACATTACCCCGCAGACCAGCTTGGCGAACTATTGCTCTAACATCTGAGAAGTACACAGCATTATAGTCCACCAGCCCAACCCACATGATTGCCCTGACCACATAAATATAAAACAACCATTAACGTCAAGTACCCTCACAATACTCACAAAAACAGCATGCTGGAATAATAAATTACAAAAAAACCCAACCATCACCGTAACGTTCGTACGCAGAACTAACAATGTCTTTCTCCCGCTGCGTCATCATCTTCCAAACTGTATGTCGATTATTAATTCCAAACCCAGAGAATTTATTGTCACCGCCCCCAACTGTGTCCACATCGATCACTTTGACACCCACAGCATGCTTGCCAACCCCATCCACTCTGTTTGCAGGTACGTTGCATCCCTCACCATTCACCTGCCATTGTCTAACTCGCAATTCCGGGTACTCAAACTCTGTCAACTGTAAATTTTTCCTCACCTTCCCTTTGATATTGCGCACAAACGAGTTCGGCCAATCATCACCCTTTCCACCCTCTACCAATAGCAGACTGACAACAACCATATCACCCGTCACCCTCTCCACAACATCATCTAGGCCATTACGTTCGGTTTGTTCTGGCATAGTAGGTATGCACAATACTAGGGATGCATCTACCACAATTTCTGGATGGTTTGGTGTGTCACGACTACTTGCTCGACGTGCGTGATGTACATCGCCACTCGTCCCACCATTAGTCGCCTCATTACCTTCTCGTGACATGTTGAACCGCTGTGTGACATTGTGAACTGCTTGGTCCGCCAACTGCTCTTCCAACACACTAACAGCCTTTTGCAACTCAGCATTTTCCTGCACCAATCTTCTTTTCTCTTCCTCTTTCACCCTCAACACACTTTCAAACCCTCCCACCAAATGTACTGCTTGCATCTCATTTTTTCTTCTTCAAATCAGTAATTTTTTCCTCCAATTTTGAAATAATTTCATCTTTGTCGCGGTTACGCGTTTTATCATCATTAACATCCACCGTAGCTCGGTCATTGACGACAGATTTGCCGCCTCGACCATCTGGATTTCTCGCAGTCTGAGGTTCAACAGCCAACCGATCCCCATCACGTATTTCGATGCTACGTCTACGCATGTTCGGCGTTGAACGCACATCTGCACCATCGTCACTACTTTCCCTATCTGCGTGCACGTCCTCCAACAAAATTTCCCATTCAAGATCGCAAGTTCATGCTCACCAGTAACTAGCTTCTCCAGTCGCACCTACAATCAACAACCACGAACAAATAAGAACATGCATATCCATACATCTACAACTTTGTTTAATATTTTCACAATTAAGATTACCGTAAAAATGCCACTGTCTGCCAACTTCACGCCACGTATACTCGTTGTCAACTCGCCCAAGTTCCACTTCAGGAACCTTGGAAACATGTGCGCAGATTTTGCCCCAACTATAGACGTGTGTTCACATAACCAATACTACAACACAAAAAGGAAATATCAATAAAACACTGTACATTACAATACCTCGCAGCGTACGACAACGACATAAACTTTGATTTAAAGAGGCAAACAACATATACATATGGTTCGTTACAACTTACCAGCAAAGAAACCACACACCCTGTCACTTTGTGTGGTGTCCGATGGAAATCTCTAACCGAACACATCAACATATTACATATTACACCGATCCAATCATACATCTTCATTGCATCCAGGTTGTTCACGTAACGAATAAAGGTCCAGCTTACAGATTCTCCAGATGTCGAAAAAAACAATTTGACACAAGCATACAGGCAAAGCAGTTTGGCAGTGTCCTCATAATCCGTGGTCATATTTTCGATCATTGTATCAAACAACAAGTCCCTTACAAGTTTTGTAGTTATTCGACTAACACCACCACTCCTGCATTGTACAAAATCCGATGCAGGCCTAGGCCGTGTCATCAAATCCAAGAATGCACCGCCACATTGTAACCCAAAAAGCAACCTCACGTCATCATCGATGAAGTCGATGCCACGACCACCAATAACGAACTTCCCTTCGCGCACGTTGTACATTTGTATAATACTCACGACCACATCATCACCTTTTCGGAACTCGATGTGGTCTAACTGATTAATTAGTATCGCCTCGAACAGTAGCCAGAAAGGCGTTTTCTGTAAATAAATAAGATGCATATCTGTCAACTTCACCATGTACACCATTTTCACAAGCCCAGCAACGTTAGAACGGAAGTTCAGCCTCTGTTTCGGACGTCTTGCAACACTACCCAAACGGGGTCCATTGCTCTGTTGCTTAAACAAATTACGGCATCGTATAGCAGCCACAAAATTACTCGATGTCGTCCCACCTTCTGCTTCTTTCCGCTTCTGTTCACATGACTGAGTCCATGGACTCGACGTCCTGCCAACTTCTGCAACACAATACATGACGCCATTAATTATACAAACACTCAATAGCCGGACAAACATATACATCATCAAACACTAATGTGCATGCAGTTGCATGTTTGCATGTTTATCAATACTATGCCATAATTATGCATGCACTGAAAACAGGGAAACACAAACATCAGCCTATACAGAACAACTTGCACAGTGTGTAACATGCAGTTGGAGTGGTAAATATATCAAACATCATTCACCCACCCACACTGTCACATCTACACCAAACAAACAACAACTACCAGTTAACGTAACAACAAACCACACATTCACTACTCACATCCACCACCCCTCACATCAAACGAAACTTTCCTTACTACGACCGCATTCAAATATATCCCAACAGCAAAAAAATACATACAAAAACTCCCACAAAAGTACATTTTACAACACACTTACACTGTGGCCACACTCAACACATTCACGCATCCAACCCCACACAGCATACATACAAAACAACTTGACCACGTCTCCCCCACCCTCAACATAATACCACTCAAAATATTTTCATTTACCCCACATAGCACACCATGACACCACCAACACATATTTCAAAACTACTTACCCCACACTCCACAAAATACCAACAGGACAAACCCTACCCCCCCCTAATGTGTGGTCCTCTAACGTCAGTACGTGGTGCACATACAGGACCTAAAAACTCATCACACCCAACAACAACCACATCAAATACTCGACACATAAAATCAATAAATCACGATCTACGACCCAACATAACACCTTTTACATAATTCATAACCTAACAATAAAAACACCCTTTAGCCCAACACCGCATCACGCACAAACCTACAAACATAAACAACACAAAATACTTACTTTTGCCAGCCATTTCGTCAATCTTCAATGTCCTTGCTTTTGTTCTTCAAGTCTGCACGGCGAAGTTCACACAATGCTACCCAGTTCACCACATTTAGGGCTTCACACACCGACAAACTCACCACCTTCAATCAACCAACGTATTAATGCTCCACCTACAAAATCGCGAAATCTCCCCCGAATCTCGGAAGTGGGAATTAATCAGGGAGATTTTGAAATTTGAATTATGGCAAATTACAATGAAATTGAACCTAGGGTTCTTCTTCATGTGGCAACATTTCAACTATTCAATTTGGGCACTTTCCACATACATAACATATTGATCCTTCCGTTGTGGGTCAGGTTGGATCGAAAAGCCCTTCCGTCGAAGATATTATTTTATTGGCTACACTCAAAGCAACTATTCGCATCCGGATCCATGTGGGTACCACGTTACGAGGTCATTCACGCTACATTAGCTACAATTACATGACGTTGACTGTTCATACCCCCACCTTCACACACCAACAATTCATAATAACAATAAAAAGTATTATAGCGCTTTTGTAGGCTACGTGGGCAACACACACCCTCATCTCCATAAATACAAACACAACTACAATTACCCAGTGGCAAATTGGTAAACAACACTAAAGTCCTTTTTGGTTAACAAGAAAACATTTAGGATCTAATGGATTATAAGATTAAAATTTGGGATTTATTGGTCAATCCCCCAAAAAATAATCAATGAAGTAATAACATAATCAAAAATTAAATAATAATATAAATTTTTTAAAAATATGTAAGAAAAATAATTTAGAATCAATTAAGTTTTAACATTTTTAAAATTATTTTTCTAAATTTAATTGTGTATTCTAAATTCTTACAAATAAAAAATACATATTATAGTTTAATTGGAAAATTTTAAAAAATAAAATAAAATACATATCATAGTTTATTTGGCTCACTTATTTATTTAACTCTTAAATTGGTAAATATTTTTTGAATTAGAACTTTGAAAATTCAAAACCTTTTAAATTAGTATAATTATAAATATATTTTATTAAAAAAATGAAATTAAAACTTTGAATCTCAAAATGGAAATAACGTTTTTGTTTATATATACATATATATTGTTTATGTAAAAAAATTTAGCTATAAAAATTTAAAAATAAAATTCATGAACATACTTTTTTTGATCATATGTGATGTCGGTAAGCCCATAAAGGCCATAGCCCACTATGAACAACCCAAGCCCATCACTTGGAGTCCGATACATAACCCAGCTGGTGAAGTCCAGAACAGCTGGAATCCAACGTGGCATAAAGAGCCAATGACATTCAGACATGTGGCAGGTAAAAGACAAGCCACATCAGCAGACAAAGATCTGCAAAGTTATTGCCACGGCACATCGCCATTAATGCAGCCCATCACAGCATTTATTACGACAACACCTCCCCGTCGGAACAGCACCCCCTCACCCTGAACAAGGTAAGCTACAGCATAGACTTTCGGCCAAGGTGGCAGGTCGGAAGGGACGGCGAAATGATTACCAAAGGATATAAGCAGACGTTGAAGACAAGAAGAAGGTTAAGCTTTCTATCTCCAATCTCTCTCTACATTCTACTTCTCTTTCTGACTTACTCGTCGGAGGGTTCACTGGGGGACTCCCCGTTCCCTGTTGAACTTGTCTGCAGGTTCATTGGTGGGTTTGATCATTCGGATATTGGCACGAAAAGTGTGGATCAGTCCGACCCGTTCTGCCAGGTACCCGTTGTATATTAACTGCAACATCAGTTGGCGCTGTCTGTGGGAAAGACTTTGCTCCGTGCGCCAGTTGTTCTCATTGTCGCCGGAGACCCTGTCCCAACAACCTTTTCCTACTACCAATCAAAGTGTATGGTCACGACTAGATCCATGGCTTCTCACCATAATGTCGCCGACCATCAAACCGACCCTCCCAATCCAAACAATCCACCACAGTATTTCATCGAGCTCACCAACAGCATTAACCGCATGGCCGAGCAAAACCAAGCCCTGATAAATGCCTTACTCCAGAGAAACCTTCCTATGCCTCCTCCACCACCTCCAGATATTCCCCCTAGCCAAGAACGAGCCCCGAGCCATACTATCTCGTAGCCCTATCCACCCAACTTGGAAGGCCTGCAACCTCCTCCCCCACATATAAATCCACCACCTCCACCCCCGCATCCGTCGATCCTGGCACCAACCCCTGAAGGGGAAGCCAGTAGTGTCCAGCCTCCGCTACCCTCCGGTGGTGACAACATCCCTCTCTGGGACACAGAACTCCGAGCCATGAAGCTCCAACTCCAAGGGGTCATGCAGAACATCCAGCATAAACCCTCTACCACGGTCAACTCACCATTTGTTGCCTCCATCCGGGACAAACCCCTACCCCCCAAGTTCAAAATGCCCACCATCGACTCTTTTGACGGTACGACAAACCCAGTCGACCACCTGGAGACCTACAGAACCCTCATGATCCTCCACGCATTCCCTGACGAGATCATGTGTCGAGCTTTCCCCGTGACACTGAAGGGGTCCGCTCGGCTGTGGTTTAGCCAGTTGCCAGCAGACTCCGTCTCCACTTTCCAGCATCTTAGTGACTCTTTCCTCAGTCATTTTATTGGGGCCCAGCGCCAACGCCGTCCGGCAACCCAACTCCTCAACATCCGCCAGAACGAGAGGGAGACCTTGCGCAGTTTCGTTACCCGCTTCAACACCGAAGCCCTGCAGGTGGCGGAAAACAATGATAAGGTCATCCTTACAGCTTTCATGGCCGGATTACGGTCGTCTGACTTCCTCTTCTCCCTCTCCAAAAAACCCCCCCACCTCCATGGCAGCCTTACTCTCCAAAGCCCAAAAGTACATGAACGCCGAAGATTCCCTAGCCGCCCGCCAAGACCCTACAGCAAAACACCCGATCCCCCGAGAAAAACGAAAAGACTCAGAAGCCAGAAACACCCAGTATAATACCCAAACACCACATTATACCGACCGACCCCCCCGAGCCGACCGGCCGATATCAGTCCGACCGCCCGGTCGGTTCGAGCGGTACACACCTCTCAACTCCCCTATGGAACAAGTCCTCAACCAGATCCAGCGGGACTATCCCCTCAAATGGCCCCAACCATCCAGAACCCCTTCCAATCGGAAGGACCAATCCAAATACTGTCGTTTTCACCAGGACCACGGCCATAATACCGATGAGTGTGTTAACCTCAAGGATCAGGTCGAGACCTTAATACGTCAGGGACGTCTTAGCCGGTTCACGGACACCCGCCCCCAGAAGAGACAAAGGACAGAGCCCACCAGAAACACCCACCGGCGTACTCCTCCTCGGCAGCCAGCTCAACCAAATCAAGGCCATGACCGCCCTCCACAGCAGCCTTGGGCACAAGGTAATCCCGCCCCACCTGTCGGAGAAATCAGAGTTATTTCCGGCGGGCTTGCTTGTGGAGGACCATCCCGCTCGGCTCAGCGCGCAGAACTCAGGAAAATAAGGCAAGGCTCGGACAAAGAGGTTGCCACATTGGACCGACCTTCCAAACAGCCCAGGCAGTGGACCGAGCCTATTACCTTTACGGACGCCGATTGCACAGGCATTCGTTATCCCCATGACGACCCCTTAGTCATTTCGGCTCTCCTCTCCAACTACAAGGTCAGACGGGTTCTCATAGACAACGGCAGCTCTTCAGACATCATTTTTCTCAATTGCTTCCGCCAGCTCAAGATCGGGGAAGAAAGTTTGTCCCCTCTCCAAACCCCCTTGGTCGGTTTCACTGGTGACCGGGTAACCTCCATTGGCTTCATCGACCTCTCCATCATAATTGGCGAGCACCCGCGCCAGACCACCAAGCTGCTCACCTTCCTTGTTGTCGACTGCCCCTCAGCCTACAACATCATCCTTGGTCGTACCGCCCTAAATGCTTTCCAAGCTATTACATCAACTTATCACCTAGCCATCAAGTTCCCCACCGATCTTGGGGTCAGGACAGTGAGGGGGGAGTAGACCGTGGCCAGGGAGTGTTATGTCGCCTCACTCAAGGAAGTCAAGCTGAAGGAGGCTATGATCATTGAAGGGCTTGACGTCCGAGATGAGGACGAGCTGGTCAGAGGAGAACCTGTGGAGGAGCTCGTTGAGGTTCCCATCGACCCCACCAACCCAACCAAAACTGCCAAAATGGGCAGCCAACTATCCCCCCAGGCAAAAGCCGACCTCACTGCCCTCCTGACCGAGCACAATGATGTATTTGCCTGGACCCATTCAGACATGCCGGGTATTGACCCCTCCTTCATAACCCATCGCCTCAGCATTGAACCCCATTTCCGACCTTACCGCCAGAAGCAGCGCATCTTTCATCCGGAGCGCAATACTCTTATCGCTGCAAGGTTGATAAGCTCCTCGAGGCCCAATTCATCAAAAACGTGGACTACCCTAGGTGGTTGTCAAACGTGGTCCTGGTCCGCAAGAACAATGGCAAATGGCGACTCTGTGTCGACTACTCCGACCTCAACCGAGCGTGCCCCAAAGATAGCTATCCTCTTCCCCGCATAGACTTGCTGGTCGACACCACGACCGGTCACCAAATGCTCAGTTTCATGGATGCTTTCTCTGGGTACAACCAAATTCTGATGCACCCGTCTGACCGAGAACACACCTCCTTCATTACCGACCGAGGTACCTACCACTACCGTGTGATGCCATTTGGACTGAAAAATGCTGGGGCCACCTACCAACGGCTGGTCAATGTTGTTTTCCATCATCAGATAGGTCGAAATATGGAAGTATATGTCGACGACATGTTCGTCAAGAGCAAACTTTCTGCTGACCATCTGACTGACCTGCGAGAGACCTTCGCCACCCTACGGAAGTACCAAATGAAGCTCAACCCGGAGAAGTGTGCCTTCGGTGTAGGATCTGGGAAGTTTTTGGGTTTCATGGTCAGTCAACGCGGCATTGAAGCTAACCCTGAAAAAATCAAGGCCTTGATTGAAATGCAGTCACCCAGAACGGTCAAAGAGGTTCAGAGACTCACTGGCCGAGTAGCCGCCCTCAACCGCTTCATTTCCCGCGCAACGGATAAGTGCCTTCCCTTCTTCAAAGTTCTTCGACAAACTTTTGAATGGACGACTGAATCTGAAGAGGCCTTTCAGCAGTTGAAGCAGTGTATGGCCAACCCCCCCTTCTTTCTCAGGCAATCACGGGCGAACCCCTCTTCCTCTACTTAGCCGTTTCAAGCACCGCAGTCAGTGCAGCTCTTATCAGGGAAGACGGTTCTGTCCAGCGGCCGGTCTACTACATCAGTCGGGCTCTCAGGGGAGCGGAGCAGAATTACCCACTGCTAGAAAAATTGTCCTTGGCCTTGGTCACCGCCTCCAGACGACTCCGTCCTTACTTCCAAGCCCATTCCATAGTGGTCCTCACCGACCAACCTTTGAAGAAGGTAATGCAGCAACCAGAGCTCTCAGGCAGACTTATGCAATGGTCAGTGGAACTCAACCAGTTTGACGTCTCCTATCGACCTCGGACAGCAATTAAGGGCCAGGCTGTCGCCGATTTCATCCTAGAGTTCACTAATCCTACCCCAACCACAGCCCCTCCACCGCCAACCCCTACTGAGCCAGAAGACCCTCATTCTTGGACTCTCAACATCGACGGATCATCCCGCAGAGAAGGCAGCGGGGCTGGTCTCATCCTCACCGCCCCTGAAGGTGGTTATTTCAAATGTGCTCTCCGTTTCTTGTTCGATGCCAGTAACAATGAGGCCGAATATGAGGCATTGATAGCAGGTCTCCGCCTAGCCAGGGACATTGGTGTCAGCCACATTCCGGGTGTTCAGCGACTCCCAGCTCATTGTCGACAAATTACGGGGGAATTCGATGCAAAGGAGGACACAATGCGGGCTTACAGGGATATTGCACTTCCTCTTGTTCGCCTCTTCAATACTTTTCACATCCAGCACATTCCTCGGGCGGAAAACTCTAAGGCGGATGAGATGGCTCAGTTGGCTTCCGCAGACCAGTCCGACCTCAGCCATGGTGTCCGTCTCGAGTACCTAGCCCACCCTGCCATTTCTCCCGACCAGCAAGAAGTACAGTTCCTCCAGAATGAACCCATCCCTTGGGCGTCGGACATCTTCTTATTTTTGACAATGGGGGAACTTCCTGATGACCAACAGCAAGCCGCCAAGGTTAGGGCCCGGTCGTCCAATTACATCCTCGTCAGTGGTGTCTTGTACAAACGCGGCTTTTCACGCCCGTATCTGCGATGCCTCAACCCAGCTCAAGTAACATATGTGATGCGAGAAATCCATGAGGGTATCTACGGTAATCATTCAGGCGGCAGGTCCCTAGCCCACAAAATACTTCGCACTGGCTATTTCTGGCCTACTCTCAACCAAGATGCGACTGACTTCGTCCTCAAATGTGATAAATGTTAACGCTTTGCCAACATCCCCCATGCTCCTCCTACAGAACTGATCACACTTTGCAGTCCCTATCCGTTCGCCAAATGGGGGATCGACTTAGTTGGTCCACTTCCCACCGGCCGAGGCCAGACCAAGTTCGCGATTGTCGCCATTGACTATTTCACCAAGTGGGTAGAGGCAGAACCCCTTGCCACCATCACCGAGCGGAACACAACCAAATTCATCTGGTAGTCGATCGTATGCAGGTTTGGCATCCCTCAAGCCATCGTCTTTGACAACGGCAAACAGTTCGACAATGCCAAGTACAGGAAGTTCTGTGTAGACCTCCAGATCCAGCCCTGTTTCTCCTCCCCAGGTCATCCCCAAGCCAATGGCCAAGTCAAGGTTACTAACCGTTCTCTTCTGAAGATCATCAAAACTAAGCTAGAAGCTGCTAAAGGACTTTGGGCTGAGGAACTACCGAATGTACTCTGGGCCTACCGTACTACCGCCCGGACTCCCACTGGGGAGACCCCCTTTCGCTTAACATACGGCGCTGAGGCGGTCATCCCAGTGGAAGTCGGTCTGCCTACCCCAAGGGTTTTACACCCCAACCCAGAGCTAACCGAAGAGCTCCGTCGGGCTGATCTTGACCTAATCGAAGAGCTCAGAGAAACCACTGCAGTCCGACTGGCCTCCTACCAACAGAAAATGAGAACACACTACAACCGCAGAGTCCGACCAAGGGAGTTCGCCGTAGGGGACCTTGTCTTACGCGAAGTAACCCTTGCCACCAAAAATCCGACCGAAGGCAAACTGGCGGCCAAGTGGGAGGGACCTTACGTTGTGAAAGCCCGACCACGGCCAGGCACTTACCGACTTCAGGACATGGAAGGTCGAGATCTCCCCACCCGTGGAACGCCGAGCATTTGAAGCGTTACTTTCAATAAACTCCTACTTTTTATTGCTCAGTTATTGTATTTTCTTTTTGACGAATTTACACACATGAACATACTTGCTCTCCCCTGGCATAATGTAAATTTTGATCAACTGGATCACACTTTCCATGACAACAATTTTATATCTCAGCTATCTGTGTGTTGTCTCAATAACATTTTGGTTGCAGCACTTGTTAAAAAGCCTCAGCCAGACTGAGCACCAACATCCTCGGCCAGACCGAGCGCCAACAGCCTCAGCCAGGCTGAGCACCCAAAGCCTCAGCCAGACTAAGCACCAAAAGCCTCAGCCAGCCTGAGCTCTAAAAGCCTCAGTAAGACTGAGCATAAAGCACTCGGCCAGACCAAGCATGACAAGTCTCAGCCAAACTGAGCGCCACAATTCCAGGTCCAAACTGAATTATTTACAAAGTCAATGAATCATAGCTTAACCCTAACTGAGCACGCATGCAGAGCTCGGTCAAAGCCATCCAAGCAAACTTCATGCCTGTGGCATTAGTAGACTCACTTGGCCAAGCTTCCAGGTCCATGTTTTTACACCTTACTTGGTCAAATTCCAAACTAATCTTTTATTTAACAACACCCTTACAACTTGATCTACAACTCCATTTTTTGACATAATTTGAAACTTCACATGTTTGACATTCTTACCAACACTCTTGTATTTTCTTGTTTATCAACTTTTACACGTCAACCTCTTTCCTTACTAGTCAAGCCTAACTCCAATAAACCACTCTCATCCACTTCAGCAGTATGGCAAACACAAACTCATAATTTTATCACATTTTAAATTCCACTCTGCATTGAGGAGTTCTTAACTTTACTCTGCACTGAATTTTTATTAGAAGTTCAATTTCACTCTACATTGAGGAGCCTTTAACTTTACTCTGCATTGAGTTTTTATTACAGATTCACTTCCACTCTGCATTGAGGAGTTCTTAAATTTAGTTTTTATTACAACTTTACCTCCACTTTGCAGATGCACACAAGCCACCATTCTCATTCATTTCAGATGCATAAACACAGACAATCGAATGAAAACACAACTGAAATTTTATTTATTCACAAATTGTACATAAGTTCATTACAGTAACTTAAAACAAAAAAAAAAACAAACAAACAAACAAAAAACAAAAAAAAAACACACAAACACAACTCTAAGTACAAGGTCTTCTTCTTCTTCTTCTTCTTCTTCTTCAATTACTCCTCCTCACTGGACACGAGGTCTTCTTCTTCAATACCCTCATCCAGGGGGGTCTGGGCCACATCGTCGTCGTCAATTTTTACACTACTAAGGTCTAAGTCTGGGAACAGTTCTTCAGCTTTACGCTTGAACATCTTCCAACCACTGTCCCAGAACTCAGCCATTTCGTGTTTATAGAAGTCTGACCGCTGGAAGCTCTCAATCACTTCTGCCTCGGTCCTGCCCCCAACGGTCGTCCCAGACGGGCCCGCCCCCCAGAAACCTCCCTCGCCACGCTGTTGGCGACCGCGGCGTCGATCGCCATCTGAAACTCAGCAGACCCCTTGAATTGTTCTATTGCTGCAACATACAGATCGGGGTATGCTGCCCTTTCAGAGGCAGCCTTGGTCCTCTCTCCCTCCAGCTCCTTCTGCAGGCTCGCCTTTTCAGAGGCCATCCTGGCCCTCTCTTCCTCCCACTCCTTCTGCAGGCTCGCCTTTTCAGAGGCCGCCTTGGCCCTCTCTTCCTCCAACTTCTTCTGAAGGCTCACCCTCACCTCCATTGCCTTAGCCCGCTCGTCTTCCAGCTCCTTCTGCAGCCCAGCAATCTTCAGATCTGCGTCTTCTTTTTCCTTGATCTGCTGGGCGCGCAGATCTTCATTGCTGGTCATAGCCTCTTCAAATCGTTCCACGGCGACCGCGCAGGCTTTTTGAGCATCCACCAACTTCTTCTGCTCGCCAGCAAGCTGGAACTCGAGCGACACTACCCTGCGGCGTTCGTTTTCTAGCTCCAACTTGACCGCGCTCAGCTCAGCTTGGGCTCGGTCGGCAACATTGCTGTGAACAATGGCCAACACTTGCATCTTTTTCGCTTTTTCAGCTTCCTGCCAACCCCTGGAGCACACGCCTCGCGCAGCCTTCTTCCACCCTGCACTCTCCCTTTTGAAGTTGGCAAGTTGAGCCTTGGCCTCATCTGCCTTCATCTTTGCAGCCGCCGCCTTTCTCAGCAGAGCTCCTGCCAAGGTGGTTACCTCCATTTGAGCAGAGCATAACCCCCTCAGCAACTCAGCCTCATTGAATCTGGCTACTGAGCGCACGGCTGCCTCATCCACGATCCCCACAAGGCGATCTGCACCTGCCCTGGCTGGGCCTTCTTCTCCCTCCAGCCGCCCAGCCACTGCGCGAGCGTGGTAGATCCCGGTCGTCAGCCTGACACCCCCTCCTTGGGGCGCAGGACCCCCATGGGGCTGTTCTCCTCCCCTTGGCTCAGGGCCAGTTGCCCCACCTTCTACTTGCACTTCGGAGGCGACCCTCGCCACCTCTGAGGCGATCTCCACCATTATTGGGACGACCTCCACTTCTGGGACGACCCCCCCTTCTGGGGTCTCCTCCATTCCCCCCTTCTCTGCCTCCTTGGCCATGCTGGTCTCTTCTGCCATCACTTCCCTCCTCCTCTTCACGGCAGGCTCTTCTTCACTCCTCCTCACTCTCCTCTTCTTCTTTGCCACACCCCCCACCTCCATCTCCTTCAAAGCCCTCTCCTTCAAGGGATCTACTGGGGGCGGTCGGGGCACAAATCCACCTAAGTCTTTTTCCCCCAAGGGTTTGGGGCGAGGTCGGATCCTCTCCCTCGCAATCGGCTTTGGCGGTCGGTCTTCCTGGGACTCTTTGAACTTACTGGCTTTGGCGAGGATGGCCATATCCTCAGCCTCCTGCGCTTTCCTCCTCGCCTCCAATTCAGCTCGCCCCAGATCTCCACCGCTCGGCTGAGGACCCAACCCCGCTCCAAACAAGGCTGAGGGTTGAACGAGTTCGTCCCACTTGACCCCCTCCTTCTCCCGCCATGCCTTCACCTTCTTTATTCTCTCCTCTGCCGCCGCTCCCAGTTTTGGCTCTACAGATTTGGTGGGCACTCTCCACACCGTGCGCACCCCAGCCCCTCCATTTGCAGACACATAGAACCACCGCGGCCTCCAACCTTTAATTGATGACGGCAGCCCCGCCACCAGACCCCTCCCTACCGCCGCCTGCAACGTCACCCAAGTCTCTTGTTGTCCTGAGGCCTTATAACATGCGAAGAATTCGTCTACTGTCATAGCCGCCCCTTCGTTCGCCTTCGGCCACGCGCTTGCACAGGCCAGCACAATCTTCCACGCGTTGGGCATTAGCTGGCCCGGTGCCACCTCCAAACGGTTCAGGACATCTACCACCACTTGCGGCAGTGGCAGCCTCAGTCCTCCCTTCAATGCTTCCTCGTAAAGGGCAAACTCCCCCGGCCTTGCGTCGGATGGCCTTTCCGTTGACGTCGGCAACAATAGCTCTATTTCAGCAGGCACCTGGTATTTTTCGCGAATAGCCTCCAACTCCGCCGCGGTAACCGTTGATTTGTCAGCCTTCGTGTGCCAGTGATCTGGTTCCGCCTGGCTGATTGGCTTCGGAGCTGCTATCATGGTGGAAGCATGAGATCGTACCACCGGTTCCCCCACCCTCCCCATTTGCCTCTCCGTCCTATACTGCTCTGCTAACTCCACTGCATCGTCATCACCAAGCGGATCCACCCTGACATTCACAGCTTCTTCTTGGGCCATTCCTATGGTATGTCTGCGAATCGCTTCGGATGCAGGTGCAAGCAAATTGAAAAAATGTTGCAAAGGTGTATCGTCAGCAACAAAGGAGTTAACACTTGGGATGTTTTGATTTTTCGCAAAGAAGTAGGTAAATCGAATAATGCCAAAAGCCCAAGGCTTGCCCGTATTCCAAGGGTCGCAATTAATTTGCGCCAGTTTGAAAACTTTTCAAAAACATCCGCCAAAACTGTCTTTTCAACACCCATAATGACCTATCGTTTCATTTCTGATCCAACGCCTAATCTCCCCCCCACGAGATGTTGCCACGTGTACGACCACGATCCACTGTCTCCTCCCCTTACCCTGTCTTTTCCACTTCAAATCACCACGTGACACGCCGCCTCTTGAGCCCCGCGCCCCACCACCTTACCCTTCGCGGTCGGCCCTCCTCATGGTCGGCCCTCCCACTCGGCCAACCTTCGCAGTCGGCCCTCCTCGTGGTCGGTCGGACCTCCTCGTGGTCGGCCCTTCCACTCGGCCACGATTCGCGGTGGGTCTACCTCACGGTCCTCCCTTCCACTCAGTCCACCCCGCGGTCGGTCCACCCACTCGGTCACCCTTGCCGGTCGGCCTCCATCCTGCCAATCTCTAACACCCTCATTCTCTTCATTAGTATTCCCTTCGTTGGACTAAAGCTGCACTCGGGAATGGGGGACTATTGACGTAGGTAAGCCCATAAAGGCCATAGCCCACTATGAACAACCCAAGCCCATCACTTGGAGCCCGATACATAACCCAGCTGGTGAAGTCCAGAACAACTGGAATCCAACGTGGCATAAAGAGCCAATGACATTTAGACATGTGGCAGGTAAAAGACAAGCCACATCAGCAGACAAAGATCTGCAAAGTTATTGCCACGGCACATTGCCATTAATGCAGCCCATCACAGCATTTATTACGACAACACCTCCCCGTCGGAACAGCACCCCCTCACCCTGAACAAGGTAAGCTACAGCATAGACTTTCGGCCAAGGTGGCAGGTCGGAAGGGACGGCGAAATGATTACCAAAGGATATAAGCAGACGTTGAAGACAAGAAGAAGGTTAAGCTTTCTATCTCCAATCTCTCTCTACATTCTACTTCTCTTTCTGACTTACTCGTCGGAGGGTTCACTGGGGGACTCCCCGTTCCCCGTTGAACTTGTCTGCAGGTTCATTGGTGGGTTTGATCATTCGGATATTGGCACGAAAAGTGTGGATCAGTCCGACCCGTTCTGTCAGGTACCCGTTGTATATTAACTGCAACATCAATATGCAATCGGATTTCTTATATACACAATCAAATTTCTCAATGTAAAGTTCATATATACACATAATCAAATTTTCTATTATAAAAGGGTAAAATTGTATTTTTAATTCTTATCCCATCTGATTGGATATGATATAATAGGGGGGAGTGAGTATTGTATATCCATCCATTTTGAAAGATATACAATCCAATTGTATATTATATTCTCCTTCAAAAATAATTACAAACATAAGATATATGAGTTCCACGACACATAATTTCTAATCCAACTTTCTATATGCAAGAATCAAGTAGGGCCTTAGTTGGTGGCTTTGGATTTTGAAGACGAGACTATTTCCATTAATAAATTACGTATATCAATTAAGGTAGAACTTTGCACATATAAAGTCGTGTATAAAATCTCATTATTTATAATTCATTCATGACTTGGTCAACCACTTAATTACCTAACTACCAGCTAGAAAAGACTGACATCTGTTCTATCCGAGAAAAAGACAAAAAGAGGAGCGTCAGGCGTTCCGTCTTCACGTTATCCGAGCAACTCAGTGGAGGAGTATCTCTCCTCTTTGAACAGATATATTCTTGATGAATATATAAGATATTCTCTGGTTGAAGAACAGATAACAGAAGAGAAGAAGAGCGAAAGAGAAGTGATTTTATCTGTTATATTCAGGTGGTATTGTATTTTATTGAGTAATATTTTTCTAAGAAAGAATTTGTTAAGATATTGAGCGAAAATTGTAAAAAGATTTTCATATCCTTATTATTATTGTAAAAGGAGAGAATTTTTGAGTATTTTTGAATTTGGTGTGATTAGGTATCGGATTCAAAACTAGTCAGATATTTTTGTGAGTGATTTTTGAGATAAAATCACTTGGTTAGGTGTGACTAAGCACTGGATTCTAAGCTAGTCGGAATGATTAAATTTGGTCACTTATTGTAAAGGTTCACTAATACCCGTGAAGCTAGTGGTGTATTACTATTTGAAGAATAATGGAAAAATTCTTGAAGAGGATGCTTGAGGAGTGAATGTAGGCTTAGGTTAAGCTGAACCATTATAAATTGCTGAGTTTACTTTCCTTTTTCTTTACTCTTTTTATTTCATTACTCTATTTTATATTATTAAATAATTTTTTTTATTTATTTATTATTTGAGTTTATTTTTAATTTAACAATTTATTTCAAAACTCAATTCACCCCAGTTGAATTGCTTATCTGAAATAACATTACAGTAAACTGATGTCACACTACTGATTTCAACTTGAAATTCACCTCACGGACACCTAAATATTCTCTTTTGATCACTTTGGCTATGGCTCTAGTATGCCTAAACAATTACTAATGGTGAAAAGTTTTCAAGTAGATTCTATAAGGAAAATGTTTTATAGCTCGAAAAAATCGGCCCCGAATGCCCCTAAAGCCCAAAACGACGTCGTTTTGGGCTTTAGGTTTTTTTTTTTCTTTTTTTTTTTTTTTCCGCCATTTTTGGACCTCTGCAACTCGAGGAAGAGGAGAGAAAGAGAAACAGAGGAGAGAGAAGAGGTCGCCGATCCGTCGCCGATCATCGTCTCCTCAGCTCGTCGGCGTGTCCTCAGCTCGTCGGCGTGTCCTCTGCTCGTCGCCGATCCGCCGGCGTGTCCTCTACTCGTCGCCTCTGCCATCCCGATCGCTGCGCCCCCCCACCTCCAGCCCATTTTTTAGGCCCCCTCCCCTCCAGTCCCCCTCCTCCCCTCCCCTCCCCCCCCCCCTCCCCTCCCCTCCCTCTTCCTCCCCCTCCCCTCCAGTCGCCTCTGCTGAAAAAAAAAAAAAAAACAAAATTCGGGGCATTCGGGGCGCTCGGTTTCGAGCCCCCAATCGCAACTCATTCTATAATATGCTCCTTTAAAATGAGTGGCTCATATATAAGTTATATTATTTTATAATTTTGATATTATTTTGTGTCATAATTTAAATAAGTTTTCGTCATTATCAATTAAAGAAATTGTAATATAGCATAATCAAACACTATTTGAAATACAATAAAACTAGGCACAATGAATACATTCAGCGAAAGTAACAGCGAAAGCCAACGTGGTAGTGGTGGGTCCCATTGGGTTACTTTAATTATAAATAAAAAAAAAAGAAAAGAGAAGAAAGAAGGCAATACGTATAGACGTAATATATATTATGAACCAAAGGAGCTCATGTTCTTCAAAATTCTCTCTCTCGTTTCGCTATCGTCGGACTAGAGGTTATCGGAACTCCAATTTACGTCACCCCCTCTTTGATTCAGTCATCTTGTCGTCAGTGGACTTACCTGTTAGTTTCTGTTAAGATTTTGATTTCAATTTTAGATTTGTGTTTTTATGTTTTTTATTTTGTTTCTATGAAGGTTTGGGTTTCTATTTTTGTGTTTAGGGGTTTAGGTCATTGATTTTGATTTGTGTTTGGTAGAGTTTTAAAATTATGATTTGAAAATAGAGTTGTATTTTGAGTTTGTGAGTTTTAGAATTATGATTTGAGTGTGAAAAATTTGTTTGGTTATGAGTTTTGAAAAGAGTTTGGAATAATTGATGTGACATATGATATTTGATTCAAAAACTTACAACTTATAACCAAATATACAACCCAAAATTCTATTCAAAACTCATAAAAAAAATTAAAAAAAATTAGAAAATATTTTTTATTTAATATATAAAAAATAACAGGTGTCAATTGCCAAAAAATAAAATAAAATAAAATAAAATTACATTATTCCAGTCAACCAGTTGGACGTTTGAGAGGATGACCAGGTAGGCTAAATTTCAAAATTCAAATCCCTCCTGAAACAAGTTTTCAAGAGTGTTGTGGAATTAATTTTTAAAAGTTGTAACCAAAAATCATACTCAAATATGGATGTGGAATCATGATTTGAACTCCACACCAAACACATAGTTTTTCTTAAAATTTTTGGTTTACAATTGTGTTTTTGGTTTTTTGGTTATGGGATATAAAATTAGGAGTTTTGAAGATTTGGGTTGTAAAATTAGGGTCTTGAAGAATTGAGTAGTAGTTTTTGAAAATTATAATAGACATTCAATATGCTATTATATATATATTGTATATTTGTACATTTTTATATGTTTATGTTATGAATGAGTTTTGAATTTTTTTTGCAGAATCTATCAGCATCTTGTTTTTGATGCTGCTGTTCCTATCCAAGGTTTTTTGTTTTCTTTTGGCTACTGCTATTGCCTCTTGCTGATTGTTGGCTACTACTGCTACAGGTTCCCCATTAATGTTGTTGCTGCTGCTGCTATTGCTTCTATAGTAGGCTCTTGCTGCCCATTGCTGCTTATTAGAGGGTGTTGTGTTTGTGACTTTGGCTTGATAGCTAAGAATGTTGGCTGCCTTAGTATTTTGTTTGTGCTTTGGCCCTGTTCTTTCCCCTATTTTCTTCTTCTCATTGGTTGATATTTTGTCAACCATTTCTTTCCTTTGTTGATGTATCCTCTTTTGATTCATTAATAAAAAGTTTCTTTTGCTGATCCAAAAAAAAAAAAAAAGAGCATGTTTGTATAATTTAAGTATTCAATTTAAAATTGTTTGTTAAAGGAAACCACACTTAATTTTGTCTTCATTTGTAGATGCTACAATGTGTTTTCCATTGTTGTGAACAATTGGATAAAAACATATAATTGATCCATGCCATAGAAAAAGTGAATTGTTGTAAGCATAAAGTTACATTCAATTGCAAGTTTTGACCAATAATTGATCTCTTTCAGAGCAATAGCCTCCTTGTGATTTCCATTGCTGTGAATATATAAAAAAACCAAGGCCAAAGAAAGAAAAACAGAGAAACACAAAAGCAAAAACAACAGCAACAGACAGCAGCCAAAAAAAAAAAAACCAACAAAGAAGCAGCAACAGCGAAACAACAGCAAAACAGGAGCTCCTCTAGTTCGGCGATGGCGAAATGAGAGAAAGAGAGAGAGAGAGAGAGAGAGAGAGAGAGAATTTTACAGAATAAGAGCTCCTCTGCTTCTTAATATATATTACGTCTGTATGTATTGCCTTTTTTCTTTCTTTTCTTTACTTTTTCTTTTTCTTTTTTAATTAAAGTAAGCCAGCGGGACCCACCACTGCCACGTTGGCTTTCGCTGCTGCTTTCGCTAAATGTTTTCATTGTGCCTAGTCTTATTGTTTGAAATATAACCAATGACCTATTTGATTATAACAAAAAACAACAAAAACAATATGTTATAACAAAATTATAATTAGAATAATGATTGAGACCCCTACAAGATCTCTACAAATCTAGACCACTCATGATGTGGACCTACACATACATGGAGGGTTAGGATCACTTTGGAGGTGTGGGGGTCATCTCAAATGGGGTCCCAAACATTTCGCTTATAATTAAAAGAATGATTGAGACCCTCACTCCCACAAGACCTCCACAAATCTGGACCACTCATTATGTGGACTTATACATACTTGAGTGGGCCCCACACATACATGGAGGGTTAGGATCACTTTGGGGGTGTGGGGGTCATTCCCAAATGGGGTCCCAAACATTTCCCTTATAATTAGAACAATGATTGAGACCCCCACCCCCACAAAACCTCCACAAATCTAGACCACTCATGATGTGGACCCACACATACATGGAGGGTTAGGATCAAATCAAATCATAACCAACACCACATGGATCATAATCAACTATCACAAAATATCATAATTGGAGCTATACCTCTTTTTTGAGGTATGTATTGTAAAAATTTTCTATATTGGATAAAGCAGTAGCGGCCTAAGAACTTGAGACTAAACATCAAAACAGAAGAGGCTTTCAATTTTTATTTTTATTTTCAAAAAAAAAAAGTTTTCTAGTGAATTATAGATGACAGTCTAAGTAACCTAAAAATTGAGTCAGTTTTGAATCCCATAGTGAGTAGAAATTATCTAGAAGGTTAAGAAGACCGAGTGTTCATATGTCCGACCAATGAAATATTGTAATTTGTCCACTATCGCTTTATTATTAGGACTATATATTTATTTAACCCTTTATTATTAATTGGACACACAACCAACGTGAATACCTGAAAGATAGGATAATTAGGTCATATTGAGAGATTCCAATTGATTAATTATTTCGATCATCCCTTCCATCTCCAGTCTAGACTAGCAGGCCTAACTTAAAGAGATTGGTGGGCTTGGCCTAACTAGACAATAACAGGCCTATACACTGATAAGGAACCAAAACAATTCCACAGCCCACTTGAACTAACTCATGCAGTAATTGCTTGTACGCAGGACTCACATACTCACTCACTCTACCAATATATATTTCGATTTGTAAATAAGTGTGATTGTAACATTACTTATTTTCAAAATTCACATGATGTGCAGCACTAAATTACATATGGGGTGATTTTATTTTTTTTTAAATGACAAGTTTTTTAAGAGGCAAATTTATTCTATAAAAAATAAAGAACACTTTTTAATTTAAGAAAAATAATAAATTTCAAGTACACAAAATTAATTATAGAATCTCAATTTTTTATAAAATTAAATCTCCATCCTTACAAAAATTACTTTTAGATCATTTTCACAAAAATTACTTTATAGAATTCAAATTCATCAGTGATGTCATGTGATTGTATCACTTTTCAATAAGCAATCTTAATTTGTCATATAATTTATAATATTATTGAATTAATAAAAATAAAAATTATCTTCTTAATTCTATTTATAATTTTTTATTAATCAATAACACCACACCTTCCAACCCAACCCAAAACGGCATATATATCACTTCATTATCATCACCCACAAACAAGTCACCTAATGCTTTTAGCATTTATAGCACCAAAATTAGTGGATGACCAAGAAAACCACAATTACAAAGAGTGCTTGTTAAGCATGATTGCTATCACAATCTCAACCACAAAGTTAATCTATACGGATGGTTCAGTGATTAAAGTTTTACCTTTCTTATATTTATAATTATTTTTTATTAAATATTTTACTTTCATTTTTAAAAAGTAATTTCATGTTTAACGCCCACAACATATAATATATTTAGATTGAACTAATATACGTAATTTGACCGGTGTTATATATGTGGGTTATTTTTTTTTATAAGATCTTCTAGAGTGATCCAATTACCCTTTGAATTATTTAAGAGATAGCCACGTGTCGTTCACTTAGTGGGTCCCTTTGACTAAGATGTCTCTCTCCATTGAAATGAAAGGGAATTTGGCTATACCCACCTTATTACATTGCCAAAGTTCTCTATATATCAACTTTACAATGCAAATATTGTTCTCATTGGCATCATTCATTCTCTCTCTCTCTCTCTCTCTCTCTCTCTCATATACATGGCTTCTCTTTGTCAAAACTCAGTCATCCTCCTTGTGATTTTGTCATTTTTGGTGGCAAGCTCCATGGTAGGTTCTGTTAACCTACAATTTGATTTTTTTTATTGTATATAGTAGTTGGTAATAGCAAGTTATTGGGATGGTCCATAAAGTGATTTATTAATTGTGTCAAAGATGTGAGAAGATAGAGAAAGTGATTTCTAGTTTTGAATCTAAGTATTGAGCGTTTTAAATTTTGAGATTGTGTTTGAATCATGAATTTAAATAGAAATATAAAAAATGATAAAGAAAATATAAGTGAAATGTAACTAAATTTCATTAACATTTTACTCACATTTTTCATTTTTTTTTTTCTCTCTCCAAATCCTTATTCAAATTTATAATCTAAATAAGAGTCTAGTATTTTTCATTGTATCAATAACCTTACTTGAGTGATATGGTATCTAGTGTTCCAATATTGTATATAAATGAACTCTTTATTTTAATTTATTAAGAAATAGGAATTTTAAGTATTCATAATTTTATCTAACAAAATAATGTGTTATTCAGATTTATTATAAGTGTGAATCTGGACAACATATTATTTTTTTAGATAACATTTTAAATAAATAAAAATACTATACTGCAAATATATATGATTAAATGATCATATTTTCCAATGACTCTTTTCTTTTTCCTGTTTGTTTTTCTCGTCTCATGACCAAGGGTGAGGATGAAGCCTCTATTCAAATAGTTTACATGGCCATATCTAAGAACTCTGCAGCCAGCCACATCCAAACACTTGCTTCAGTTATGGGAAGGTCAGAATCGTAAATTCACATCTATTTGACTCTACTCCAGATTTATCAGTATGCTATACTAACACAAAAACAAATAAATCACAGAGATTGACATGTTTGGTGAAAGGAAAGTTAGTGAAAATTCTTCTAGTGGACCATTATTTGGTAAAAATAATAGCTTAATTTATTTTTTTTCATAAACCCTTAAAAAGAAAACACATAATTGAGTAAGGATAAAGTAAAATATCTTTTTTTTTTCTTGGATAAAATTGCCAAAGTAACATATTACTATGAACCAGAGTAACATGCTGCTATCAAACAGAGTAACATGTTACTGTGAGACAGAGTAATATGTTACTGTCAAATAGAGTAATTGTTAAACAGAGTAATATGTTACTGTGAGACAAATTAACATGTTACTGTCAAATAGAGTAACATGTTACTGTTACTGTATACATTAATTTTAACGGTAATAATTTTTCTTTTATAAAAGAATTTCATAGTTAACATGGATCTTATTTGATAGATCTTAATGAGAGAATTCTAAAAATATTAATTTTATTAAAAACCAACATCTACATCAAAAGTTATATTATTTTAAATTTTAACATTTTGATAATAGTGATATTTGTTAGACTTTTTAAAGAAATTTTTTTGTACTTATTCTTTATGCACTAAAATTTTATTACGAGGAGATACTAAATCTCCCTTTGTGAAATATTGGGGTGGTGATGGTGTTGTGCAGTGAAATGGCAGCCAAGAAAGCCATAATTTATGATTACACAAGAACCATGAATGGTTTTGCAGCCAAGCTCACAGCTAATCAGATAACTGCTCTTCTAAGTAAGCTTTGCTTAAAATTGTAGTTTTATTTATTTATTTTTTAAATGACTGTAATATTATTATAAAATGTTATTTGCAGAGCAACCTGCAGTTTTAAAGATACTTCCTGGTGGTTTTCAAAAAGTCCCAGCTACCGATATCTCATCAACCTCAATTCCATGAAGTGTGTTACAAGTTTAATTTTGTTCACTTACTAAGTGAGTGAATAAAATTATTGACTGGATGTCCTTATATGTACAGAGAAATAGCACTCTAATCGGTTGTAGAATAATATATAATGATCTAAATGGTATTATATTAATTATAGAAATATCCTCTTTCAATCAGTAATATTACAAATTTAGACTTGACTATCTAAAAATTCAGCCATGCTGGGGACTCCCAGTGGGGGTGACCCCAGCACCCCCACCTCCACGTGGGAGGCTGTGGACCAAGAAAATATATATATATATATATTATCCACCAATCACACCCCACTGGAGACCCTGGGTCTGCCTCTTTTTCCCTAAAAATTATTTAAAATTATCATCTTGTGGTTCACATTTACTCTATATATAGATCCCACACTATACAAATTTAATTTCAATCACACAATACTCATTTAGGATAAATTCAAAATACTTAAGGTGGAGTTGATAGTATTGTTTTCCTTTATACATACAATCTCTTAATTATTATTAATATCTCTTTAGTCCTTTTCAACTTTAAAATCATATTTGAAACTTCTCAACCATAAAATTACATCATCTTCACTCTTTCAAAGAGGGCATTTATATTGTATTGAAATTGAAAAATAAATTAATATTCAATTATAGTTGCGTGGGTGCTTGTATAATTAACCCAATGCAATTTTGTAGTAGAAGGTTGAATGTTTCAGCTTCGGATGTGAAATTGTAAAATTTTGACACTACTGCTCCAATGCACCTACCATTTCTTCTATTTTCTTCACAAAAAGTAAAATCAAAATATTGTTTGTAAGTTGTATTAAGAGAGAGAGAGCGAGGGAGAGAAACTCTAGTCAGATATCAAATTTGATACAATTTTGACTGTCATTTCTTGACCATCCTTTTGAGTTTTAACTGTTAGAAATAATTTTATGGTGATTTTAATATGAAATTAAGGTAGGTCTCAATCACCGATTGATGTGTGATCAAATGAATTTAGATTTTTTGTAACAAGATCTTTACACCATAAAAAGAATGACCAAAAATCATTAAGAATTGAATAAGAAATTGTCTCATAAAATTGGCCTCATGAATGAGATATTGAGATTTGTGTAAGTTGATTATGCAAAAATTGGTTTGCGTCACCTAAAAAGATGGACTTGCGTCAAAACTATAATCCAAGTTGGTTATGCAAAAATTGCCTCGCGTCGCCTGCCTGGACCGGATCCGTGGGTCTTGGGACTTGGGTTTGGACTGGACCGGATTGGTGGCCCATTAACCTAATCTTTTTGGGCCAGGTTTGTTTGGTGGCTGCAAATATATACACATGTATATATGAAGTGTATAACTCACACGCTTATTTCCCATCAGTTGGCTACATTTGTTGCCAACCTTCATGGCTAGGAGGCTCATCCTCTCTCCTCCATTGTGTATAAAAGGAGGCCATCTTTTTTGGTTTCAACACATAAATTTTTGCTCTCATATTATAATCAGTCTACTCCATAATATATTCTTCTTGTATGAGAAAGTCTACCGTTATAAGTTTGCCGAAGCTAACAGAAGGTGCTTCTGCGTTAGTGGGTTCTACACCGTTATATTCTGGGAAACAGACGCCAACATACCTCCAATACCCACGGTGAGGCGGCGAATCTGTTTTAAGAAGATTATGGTATCACATAGGTTTCAGTTTACTTTCTTTTTCTTAAGTTTTGTTAAATATTTCTATTCATCAAAATGTAATCTCTAGCATGAGTTAGATTTATGATTTATTATTCTGTAAATCAATTTAATTAAATATGAATCTATTTGTTTATTTTATTTAAATTACACGATTTGTACAACATTAACAAGCTATTTAGTGTGTTTGATTTCAATTTTCTGAATTTAATTTTTTAAAAATTGAGTTTTTTATTTTTCATATTTTTTTTAATTTTTAGTGAATATTTTAAAAATTTTAAGCAATTTTTTTTTTTTTACTTTTTTAGATGCACCTTACTTAGATGTATCTAAAAAATAAAATATTCATAAAAAAAATATTTTAAAAAATCAATAAATACACAAAAATACAAAAAATATACTGAATTCTCTTATTTATTATTTTTTTAATATTTTTTATATTTAGTAAATTTTCTAAAAAAATTTTCACAAATATTATATTTTTTTAAAGGGATATTTACTAATAAATCCTATTTCACAAACAGTTTTACCAATTGGTCTTAAGTTATTTTTATTATTCTGATTAGTCCTATTAGTGGGGAAATATCTTACTAGTTGATCCTATTTCCTTTGTTTAGTAACATGTGGTCAAGAACTAAACGGTTTATTAGAAAAAAAAATTGAGACCAATTGGTTCATAAGTTTAACATTTGAAATTTATTGGTAAATCTCTCTTTTTTAAATATATTTATATTAGGTGTATTTAAAAATTAAAAAAAATTACTTAGAAAATTAAAAAAATTCAATGAAAATAAATATAAAAAAAAAACATAGAAAACAAAAAACTTTTCCATTTTCTAAAAAAATGAATCCTAAAAATTCAAACCAAACAAGCTGAATCTTGATACTTATTTTTTAATAAAGTTGCTATAGGTTCTCAAAAAAAAATAAAGTTGCTATACATTGCGCATTATTCACCTCTTATGACTTTTCATATAACAGAAATTATTTTTAAATATAATAAAGGGGGATGCACCAATAAATTTTAAATTTGTATCTTGTAATCCATTTGGTCCTATGAATTTTCTTATGAACCGTTAGGTCCTATCCCAATGTTAATGACCATTAAACATCAAGCATCATCATCGTCAAAACAACATCATCATCATCAAAACAACATCAAACATCACAACATCATCATCAACATCAAACATCATTATCAAAACAACATCAAACATCACAAACATCATCATCAAAACAACATCAAACATCATCATCAAAACATCAAAATAACGATTAAACAATTTTTCTAATAACGATTAAACATCAAAATAACCATTAACATAACATCAAACATCAAAATAACGATTAAACAAAATTTTTTTATCAAACATCATCATCAAAACAATTTTTTTTGATCAAACATCATCATCAGATCTAAACCTTCATTCAACAATTTCAACCCTTTGTTCACACCACAAACCTCAAACATCAAACATCACAACATCATCATCAAACAATATCAAAATAATGATTAAACAATTTTCTTAATAACGATTAAACATCAAAATAACCATTAAAATAAGATCAAACATCAAAATAACGATTAAACATATTTATTTTATCAAACACCATCATCATAACAATTTTGTTTGATCAAACATCATCTTCAGATCTCAACACCTTGTATAACGGCGGATGTGAAATGTTGTGATCCAGGCTATCGCCATATTTTCGAATCCCAAAATCTCTCAATCCGACCTCGCCAATTGAAAATGGGTGAGAGATCTGATGTGAAATGTTGATGGCGAGTCAGTCGTGGGGCCGAATCAAAGGGAAGAGACGTGAGCAGTGAGAGCACCATTACATTAGAGAGAATGAGAGAAACAGAGAAAGCAAAACCCACTACTTCACAAAACCAGAAACCAAATAAAAATCCCAATCTCATTTTTTTTTAGATGATGTTTTGTTAATGTTTGATATTGTCAATTGGTGCAGTTAATGTTGCTAATGTAGTTAATGTTTTGATGATGTTAATGATGTTGTTGATGTTGCTGATGTAGATAGTGGGACTAAATGGTGCATAAGAAAACTTGTAGGACTAAATGGTTTAACTTTTTACCATATAGAATTTACTAGTAATTTTTCCTATAAGGAATTCTGTATATACACTTAAAATTTGTTGTGTTAATACGCATAAAGTAAAATAAAATTGTGATATAAATGCAGTGACAAATATCATTTCTCAAAGAAGAAGATACTACTTAAGGTATCTAACTTTTGTTTGGCTACCCATGGAAAAATGAATGCATACCAATAGTTAATTTTCCCATCATTTCATTTATACCAATAAATTTGAGATCCAAACATAGCTTACTACAAATGTTTAATCTCTTATGTCACATTAAATATTAGCAAAAAAGAAAATGCCAACCAAAATAAACCACTACAAAATTTTCTCCCAAGATGAATAACTTCAAAATTTGCTCCCGATGTCGCACATTAAAAACATCCCTTCCCAACAAAAATTAAGGGAAAAATTAAATAAAAGATGAACCATGAAGAGAGAATTTTACTCAACAAATAAAATAGATACATAAAAATTCTTCTTCCATGTTGTGGTTTTTAGGGATAATAAAAACATGGTCACCGCTCGATCCCACATGGAAAGCAATGTGAATAGATCAAAATTACCGGCAATCTGCTCCAACTGCCTCATGGACAGATTTGAAACCATCCCTTTCTAAGCATCTGGCCAGCTCAGCCTACAAAAGGAAAGCAATAAAAAACCATAATACAATCTTCATGCATTTAGATAGAGAGAGAGAGAGAGAGAGAGAGAGAGATCCATCTACCAAGTGGAATAATGTGCATAATAGCTCAATGCACAAAGTGCAATTTCATATGCATGTCTATTTAAGTACAGAAATATTTCAAATTTCATGCAAACCCAAACTTGAGTTGCCCGTAATTTTTTAAAGCCATCATGATCAAACTAACCTGAAGAGTAACATTTGAAATCAGTACGCCAGATTTGAGTTTATGTGCATGCAATAAGAACTGTAACTTACACTCTATTGACCATCGTTTCTATGTTGTGGACCAATGTTACAAATATCCACTTGTTCAAGATACATAATTTGAAGCATTTTCAATCAAGTGGTTTTGATACCTTCCCTCCATGTGGAAGTAATTCTCCATGCGACACTACATTCAATATGAATAGGGTAATTATGGAAAATTACAAATTTGAATGCTGACTCTTCAAATTATACAACTTTTATCAGAAATCCAGAAAGGGAAAACAGGCCGACAGTTAGCAAAAAGGAATATCATCAATACATGCACACCTACAGGACTTGCACAGGCATGCTTAAAATACTCTCTGGGTACGATATGCAAAATCTTATCATGATGATATAAAGGGGATTCTAGCACAAAATAGTTGTATTACAACCAAAGGAATAAATAAAAATTTCTACCCAACAATTCCCTCATCCAATGAGCAGACAAATCAAATAAATTTCAGAGTAGAGGTAAGAGGATGTATGGTTTTAAATCATGGCTGGATCTTGTGAGACCTCACTAACATTGGTTCGCCTAATTAATAATGTAATGAAAAAACACCGATAGGAAATAATGAACGAGAAAATGAAAACACCAGTGACCTTGCTGCTATATTCCCCACCTGGAGAAGCATGATGAAAACTGACGAACACAGACAGCATGGATAGCATTTGCTCATATCTAAAGAGCTAAAACATTCACAAGGCCAACGCAATGACATGAATCACCACTCAAACTTCAAGTGAGTGATGGTAAACCAAACCAAAGCAACAGCTACTGCTTCATCAGAATTTTATGATTCAATGAGAAGGGCCTGTTTCTTTGTGACTATTTTAATTTTTGAAAATTTTCACACTGAGCCAATATTCAAGACAAGCATTCACAAAAATTTAGATTTGAGGCATGCACGCACAACTTTATATGTGTGCTTCAATGTGTTCTATGTGTAAAGGCCACAATTAAAACCCACATTTTCAAGCTTTTTAGCCTGAGGTCTTACAATTCCATCTATGCTCTTGCACACAGGTATGCACATGCACACAGCATATGCATAAAGCTTTCATCCATGTGTAAAGCTTATTAAATTCAGACATACATCAGACAGTACCTTTATTTCAGGTATAAGGGCAGGTCCCCCATAGGCAAATGCTGTATAGAGCTGAACAAGACTTGCTCCAGCTCGTATCTTCTTGTATGCATCCTCACCACTGAACCAAATGCTTATTCAGTCAAGACTCAAAAGGATTCAAATAATTTATAACAATGATGACAATGACAACTAAGGTTTACCTGCTGACACCTCCACAGCCAATTAAAGGAATCTTTCCCTGATCACAACAAAAGGAGAGAGAGAGAGAGACTGAGAGCCCCAAATTGCATAAAACAAAAAAATGAAGTTTCAAATGGACCAAAATATGACGTATCAAAAATTGAACATGCAAAGGAAACCAGTCCAAAGTAATGTACCAAACAGCCACACAAAACACAATGAAGAGCACAACAACAGTAAATCTGCATTTTCTTTGAAGTCTACCTTAGTAGTTTCACTTCTTTAAATTGGATCTACTCAATTATTGGTTTGTAAAATTGAACTTTGAATTTGAAAGTTATGATATACTAAAGCATAAGAATAAGAATAAGAATAAGAATAATGCTTTGCCTGTCATAAAATAAAAATAATGCTTTATTTTTCATCGTTTATGATTTTTTCTGGCTTTTCTGTTCATTTATAATTTTGTCAGAGAATCAGGGACTTCATATTAACTGGTTTAGGGTTTTACTTGTTATAAGCTTCTCTTGTTCTCCAGCTTGCAAAACTATTTCTAGGTGTGATCTCAATTTTTATTTTATTTTTTTTGGGTGTGTGTAAATGGAGATTTTAATCAAAAAGAGATTTTAATCAAGTTGAGTGTATCAAGAGTGAGAATTCTAAGGTATTGGTGAAGGATGAAGAGATTAAGGAAAGATGGAAGAACTATTTTGAGAAACTATTAAACAAGGAACATGGAGGTACGACAATAGGGGAAGAAATAGCCAGTAATACGATAAACCAAGACTATAGGTTCTATCGTAGGATTAGGAATTTTGAAGTGGAGATTGCACTTAAGAAGATTGTAGGAAATTAATGTATTGATATTATTGATTGATTCAATATATATTTTTGTGTGTTTACAATAGAGAGAATGAACTCTCTTTTATAGAGAGAATGGGTACAATGGAGTAATCAAATTAATGGAGCACTAAACTAAATTAATGGAGCATTAACCTAAATGGAGCACTTGCTTGTGGAGCACTTGCTTGTGGAGTTGGTGGAGTTTGTGGTAGGTGAAGTTGGTGGAGTTGGTGGAGTTTTTACATTTACATTCAACAGCCCCCCTCAAACTCAAGGGGGTTAGGAACTAACCAACTTGAGTTTGGAGAGAGTAACAAAACAGGAAAAATAACCTGAAAAATAAAAGTGGATAGGAGACACTGTATGGTCGTGTCAGACCGTTGTAGAAAACAGTTTACGGGGTCATGTCGGACCGTTGTAAAAAACAGTTTACGGGGTCATGTCGAACCGTTGTAGAAAACAGTTTACAGGATCATGTCGGACCGTTGTAGAAAACAGTTTACGGGGTCATGTCGGACCGTTGTAAAAAACAGTTTACGGGGTCATGTCGGACCGTTGTAGAAGACACTATATGGCTGTGTCGAACCGTTGTAGCTGAGAACCGAAATCAATGTCGGAACAGTTTACCGAGTCTTGTCGGACCCATATAGGAGCTAACCGGAATCAATGTCGGGACAGTTTACAGAGTCTTGTCGGACCCATATAGAAGCTAACCGGAATCAAAGTCGGGACAGTTTACCGAGTCTTGTCGGACCCACATAAGAGCTAACCGGAATCAAAGTCGGGACAGTTTACAGAGTCTTGTCGGACCCATATAGAAGCTAACCGGAATCAAAGTCGGGACAGTTTACAGAGTCTTGTCGGACCCTTATAGAAGCTAACCGGAATCAATGTCGGGACAGTTTACCGAGTCTTGTCGGACCCTCAAAAGGCGTGCCCAATCTTATCAAAAGGCGTGCCATCAAAAGGCGTGCCAAATCTTATCAAAAGGCGTGCCATCAAAAGGCGTGCCCGACAGCCATCAAAAGTCGAGCCATCAAAAGGCGTGCCATCAAAAGGCGTGCCATCAAAAGGTGTGCCCGACAGCCATCAAAAGGCGAGCCATCAAAAGGCGCGCCGATTTGTCGTCTGGCGTTGAGAGGCGCGTGATACGCGTGTCTGCCTTGCCTATTTAAACCAAGGCGAGGCTGCCGCTGATGCATAACAAACCAGCTGAAAAACCTCTGAGAAACACTTCGTTGTCTTGAGAGAGATATTCTGTAATCTCTGAAACACTCTCCAACCAACTCTGAATATGGCCTCTTCTTCCCATTCAGCTACCCAGAACATAGCCTCTTCGTCCCGGGGTCTTACTCTCTTTTCCGACCTCAACGAGGCCACAACCCAGAATATGGCCCTTGAACCTCAACCAAGCGCCCCTGGGCCTAGCCCCCCTGGTTTTGCGCCGTTGAACTATCCGATGGTGGCAGTTGAGTAGATAATGGCTGCTCAATCTGATATTGAGGCCAATTATTATACATTAAGGTCATGTGTTGAGACCATGACTGCGGTCAACAACCTGTCGCACCGGCTTCAGAGTAGAACAAATGAGGTGCAGCAGGTAAAAGCCCAACTGGCTCTGCTCCAACGCATGTATACGGATGCCCGAGCAGAGATATGTGTGCTGAAGGCAGAAAATAAGGAACTGAAGCGGAAGGCCACCGTGATGCTCAGATTTGGAGGGCCGCCATATGTGACGGTTGAGGAGCAACGGGAAGTCAACGAGCTCGGTGGCGTGGGAAACACGGAGGCAGCACCGGCAAGGGCCGCCCAAGACAAAGGCAAAAAGAAGAGAACAGCTGAAGAGGCGAAAAAGTAAAGCCGGTTTTTGTGGTGGTTATGGGTTTTTTTTTTTTTTTTTTTTTTTTTTTGTGTAAAGTGGTAATCGGTTTTGATCCCGGGTATGAATAAAATAAGGTTGGTGTGCAAATCTGAATGGTATGAATTTGATTTGAAAAAGATTAAAAATAATGTGAAAGAAAAAATAAAGAAAGAAATTGGACGGATGAGCATTTTCTTCCCTCATTTGTTGCTCGGTAACGGATTCTGTTAGGCAAAGGCCTTGCGATGAGACCATCAGTCGCCCAACCTGCTAGTTGCCCATCATTTTTGACATGGTTGAATTCCCTTTGAATGTACTCCAGAGATATTTGCAGCTTCCCCCCTGGTCTGCAGTCATCAACCATGCTCTTTGTTTTGATTCCTGCGTTTTTTTCTAACCAATACAGATAACTGACATGGAACAATGACTTGAGCATGTCTTGTGGCAAGGAACTTTCTTTGAGTATTACACAAAATCTTTGCTCATGTTCGGTCAAAATATAGCCTTCATCTCTGAAGAGGTCAAACAATGCAAGTGCATCATCCTCACGTTTAACAACATCAGAGAGTTTGGACCCCAGCTGCAGCCGACCCTCGATATTAGCAGCTGCATCCATGGCTTCTGCAGACAGTACTTCTAATTGTGCTTTGTGTGCAGGATTCACGTTAAGAATTGGAACAACTGGAAAAAGTGGTTCCTCATCATTAACCTCTTTAATTGAAGGAACTAGACCACTAAGCAAATATTCACTGAAGACCAAACTTGCACGATATGGATTCAGAGTCCTTAGTTGAATGGATTGATATAACTTCAGATTGCAGTACATGTGTATCCAAGTTACCACACCAAAAGAAGCAAGAGCAAGAGGTGTAGAGGACTGTATGCAGTTAGCTAATGCTATGCCAAGCATGATACCAATAGATTTGCTCACCATTCCCTGAGCTTCACCCTTTGCAATTACCTCAGCAAAATTCCTCTGAGCCGCAAAGCCAGCATAGAAACAGCTCCTGGTAGCGGCCTGGATCAGTGCAGCGGTTGATCGTCCAGCTCCAACAGCAGCACCGATTGGAACAAATAGATGAGGAAATGCAGGAGTTAAAATCTCCATTCCATAAGCAGCATTTTCCAACAAGTCAGCAAATAATCTCCATCCCTTCGGATTGACATCAAAATGCCGACCATACTTTGACAACAGAATTTTGCTGAGATAACCAATTCCATCCTTAAGTACCCAATTCACAGCCGCTGCAGTTGGAATGGCCCCTTTCCCAACCCAACAGCATAAAGTAAAGACTCAGCCATGAAATAGATGAGCTGGGAACACCAAAAAGCGATGGAGAGATAGAGGGGCTGAGGTTGTTCCAAAAATAGGTTGGGAAGATGTTGTCCCAGATGGGTTTGTAGAGAATGAAAAACTAGAACTATACACAGAAGGTGATGATCCAAATATAGGTAAACTTGATGTGTATTGATAGAGATTACAGCGGAATAGGTTGAGGTCCGGCGGACGGCCAAGGCAAGGTTGCCGCCCGCCGGTAAGGCGAAGAATACCAAGAGCTTAACCTATAGCTCTGATACCATGTAGGAAATTAATGTATTGATATTATTGATTGATTCAATATATATTTTTGTGTGTTTACAATGGAGAGAATGAACTCTCTTTTATAGAGAGAATGGGTACAATGGAGTAATCAAATTAATGGAGCACTAAACTAAATTAATGGAGCATTAACCTAAATGGAGCACTTGCTTGTGGAGCACTTGCTTGTGGAGTTGGTGGAGTTTGTGGTAGGTGAAGTTGGTGGAGTTGGTGGAGTTTTTACATTTACATTCAACAAAGATGAAATCAAATAAGGCTTTAGGACCCAATGATGTCCCTATTGAAGTTTGGAAGTGTTTGGGTAAAAAAAGAGTTGCTTGATTGACTAGGTGGTTTAACAAAATTTTGTTAACTCCTAACATGTCAGATGAGTGGAGGAAGAGTATTTTAGTACCAATCTATAAAAATAAAGGAGATGTCCAGAATTGCAACAACTATAGAGGAATCAAACTAATGTGTCATATAATGAAAGTGTGAGAGAGGTGATGGAACGCCGATTGCGAGATATAACAGAGGTGTCAGAGAATCAATTTGGATTTATGCCTGGCAAGTCAACAATGGAAGCGATCTATCTTTTGAGAAAAGTAATAGAAAAGTATAGAGAAAATAAAAGAGACATTCATATGGTTTTTATTGACCTTGAGAAAGCATATGATAGAGTGCCCCGAGATATAATATGGTGTTTGTTAGAGAAGAAAATGGTGACAAAAGGTTATATTGATGTGATTAGGGACATGTATGAAGGGGTGGTGACCACTATTAGATCACCTGCTGGAGAGACAAATGAATTTGCTATCACTGTAGGGTTACACCAAGGATCTGCCTTAAATCTTTATCATTTTGCTTTAGTTATGGATGAGTTGACGAGAAATATTCAGGATGATGTGCCATGGTGTATGCTTTTTGCAGACGATATCGTGCTAGTAGATGAGACTAGAGAAGGAGTTAACACAAAGTTATAAATTTGGATAAAAACTCTTCAATCTAAAGGATTCCGGATAAGCAGAACTAAGACAGAGTACATGGAGTGTAAATTAGTAACAAAAACAATGAAAGCAAAGGAGAAGTGAAGATTGAAAACCAAGAACTGCCTAAGAGTGAACATTTTTGTTATTTAGGATCGATAATCACAACAACGGGGGAGATTGATGCGGATGTAGCCCATAGGATTAAGGCGGAATGGTGCACGTGGAGAAGTGCGACTGGGGTACTGTGCGATAAACGAATACCTACTAGACTAAAAGGCAAGTTCTATAGAACAGCTATTAGACCAGCGATGTATGGGACGAAGTGTTGGGCAACCAAAAAACAACATGTAGATAAGATGAGTGTGGCTGAGATGAGGATGCTAAGGTAGATGAGTGACAAGACTAGACAAGACAAAATTAGGAATGAGTGTATTCGAGAATGGGTAAGAGTAGCACCGATAGAAAATAAGTTGAGAAAGAATCGATTGAGATGGTTTGGTCATATTCAACGGAGACCAACAGAGGCGGTAATGAAAAGATGCGATGCGATGCGATGCAATGATGTAACGATAGATGAAAGTGTTAGGGGATGAGGTAGGCCTAGATTAACGTTCGCTAGCGCTGTAAATAGAGATATAGATCTACTTAATTTGACTAACGAAATGGCCTTTGATAGGGCTGTGTAGAGAAGAAAGATTTATGTAGCAGACCACATTTGATAGGGCTTAAGGTTTGGTTTGAGTGTGTGTAAATGGAATAAACAAGGTGAGCCAGGGTTGGACAAGATATGCTTGCAAAAGCATCAATTACGAAACATAAAATAGATACCCTCACAGTTTTCAGGGGAGGACAAGATGAGTTTCCTTCCCATGTGATCAGGGATCAGGATTCTTTTACCCTTCTAAGAGGGAAGGAAGGAAAGCAAGGCTTTCGCACTTGTCCTGCAGCCATTCATGTATTAGCCTTGTAAAAGAAAAATGATTGGAAGAAATGGCCAGGGTGTCCTTCCTTCTAGATGCACATGGCACGTATTAATCCTTCTAAGACCAATTCAATAGAAAACCTTGACCATAGGGTCCTTGGAACACTGAATTGATCTAACATAAAACGGGATGATGGTTCTTGGGATGGCCTTTTCTAATACAAAACAACCCTTAGCCCTTTGCTCAAGTAATTAATATTAACCAACCAAATAATTATTAAATGTATACATAAACATCACAAAAAATTACCACTCCCTTTTGTAGATGTAAGAACAGAATATTTACATTGGTATGCACCATTATCAAAGTATCCAGTGAAGAAGAGAGAGATCCTAACTCACCAGTGGTTGACTTTAAGCATCAATGGAAACAACATTACAGGCCTAAAGTAAGATCTAATAACAACTGGCATAGATGTCATAAAAGTCAACAACACCTATTCAAAGAGTTGAAAATCAGTCCACGTAAATAATTGCGAAGTTGTGAATATTGAGAAGTACTTTTTGGTTTAACTTTCAAGTGCAATGACGTGCTAGTCTAGCTACCATTCATCAGGTCAACAATCCATATCCATGATATGACTCATAGCTAATTTAAAGAATAAAAGTTCTACCAAAGTACTAGAATAACCAACAGACCTTCGTCAGAACATACATGTCCTTCAGGATATTGGTGGACAATGGGAAGAGAGGCTTCCCACTTAATCCGCCAGCTTCTTCGGCAACAGGGTTTTTACTCACAGGATCTGGTCTTGAAATGGTTGTATTTGATATAATCTGAAAGAATATATCAAATTAAATTAAATCTAAAATTCACTATCAAGTCAAATTAAATGAAAACTAGAATTCACCAAAATCTAATATATTACTTCAAAGCATTAGTAAGCTACAAAGGAACATTCAACATCATCACCACACTTGCAAAATCATGGTTTTTGGAAGAAATAAAAGGTGACCTTTCTCGGCATATTAGCCATTCAGAAGATTTTATTGTTCTCTCCCCCTTCCATTTCCTCACTTCATTGCATTTCAGAGATGAAAGGACAGTCAATGAAACAAAATTTAGCTCCAGAAATACACTTCTGACATAATCAAGAACAAAAGAGGAACCAGAATGGTTTGCCTTGGCATTCCTTAGTAAGGATACTTTTGTATTGGCTTCAGCTACAAATTTAATTACACAACCTTGATTAAGAAAATTGTTGCATTTATGTTTGATGCACCTTTATCTTCCTTGAGCATCTTCTTGTTTCATCCATAGGCAATACAGACAACAGATAAGATTCGATATCAGGATAAGTTTTCAAAGAAATTGTTTTATTTTGGCTATTGACACCAATAGTTTAAGATGGTGTGATTGAAAGCTTTACTAGCAGTCAGAATTGCAACCAAAACCTTTCTCATCCAGCAGCCATTAAAAAAGGAAGGAAAGAAAACAAAAAAAAGAAAAAAATGGTTTTGTGATCCAGCTTCTGAATGCATGATGGCAATCTAGAGGTTTCCTTTAGTTTACCAGCATTCAATACAAAAGTGCTGGGAAAGATACAAAAGGCGCTTCTTTCATTTCAACAAGATAAACAGATTAAAATGAAAAGTTAACATTTGGCATCTGGTAATGCTAACAAACAATTAGTGCAAGATAGAAGTGGGATAACAAACAATTAGTTATGGGTAGGGCTGTTACAGGAACCAAGCCACTTGTAAGTAGCTTGGGTATGGCTTGTTTAACAGCTTACTTGAGCTTATTCACTAAGAAAACAAAATGTGTTTGAGCCTTTTCCATCACAATAAAGAAATAACTAGAGTTTGAGCAGCTTAATAGGCTCAGCAAGGGTTGCAAGCTTATGTGCTAGTTAATTCAGACAAGATCAAAGGCATTTGACTAAACATAACCGAAACTGTGCTATTAAAAGGTGGGAAATTTAGCCAAATCCCCTCCATTGGACCCTTATTTAGTGAAAAGAATAACCCAATTTATTCTGTTTCATAAACCCCCTAAGAAGGAGGCACATAATTGAATAAGGACAAAGTAAAATTTCTTGTTTTTTTCTTGGACAATATTGCCCATGCATATATATATATATATATATATATCTCACAGAACTCTTTTGACGATGAACACTTTTATTTTATTTTATACAAGTTTTAAAATGTTGTGTGTGTGTGTGTATTTTTTGTTAGTTCATTTAGTATGTACTATGTTTTTGTAAGTAACATGTTATTGTGAATCAAAGTAATATGTTATTGTGAGACAGAGTAATATGTTATTATCAAACAGAATACCATATTACTGTTTATGTCAATTTCAAAGGTATTTTATTTATTTTTTATTTTTTAGTCGACATAGATTTTGTTTGATAGATCTTAATGAGAGGATTCTAAAAATAATAATTTTATTAAAAACCGACATTTAGATCAAAAGTTATATTATTTTAAAGTTTAAAATATTAAATTACTCACTAAGTAAATTTTTGTAATAATGGTATGTGTTGAACTTTTCAAGAAAAACTTTTTGTACATGTCCTTAATGCATTAAAGTTTTATTATGAGGGGGCTTTGATCAAATCCCCCTTAAAAGGTCAAAAGGCTGCCACTTTTAATGAAGTAAAATAGTTTTTAGTTTTTACCAGTACAGGTATGCAAGTACATGTACACCAGTAAGTTGCACTTATGTTCTCAACATCGAAGATTATAATCCATTTGCATAGTTGTGGTAACATATTTATGCAATATCAGGTGAAATTACATCACCATTTGACATTATAATATTTTATGGGAGCTGTTAACGCTCTTTCTGAAAAGTTTGCCCTATATAACATTGGGAAAAAAAAGATGTTCGACATATACCAAAAACTCAACAACAGAGTATTAAATCCCTAAACAAACTGAGCAGAGCTGAGTCTGGCTTGAGCTGTTCATTGCTGTGGCAATGCAAGCTCAAACAGATATCTTTTCCTATCTAGAGGTTAAGTTGAGCTTGAGCACTAGCCACTAGGTCAGTGGCCCAGTGACACTCAGCCAAGCTTGAACAATCCAAACTTGGTTCAGCTTAGCTCATTTACACCCCCATGGGACAGGTTGTTCCAAGATATATCCAGAGCCCATTTCAGCTATTTTTTTACAAGGTCCGATAATGCTTATGTATTAAACATTTTAACACAATTATAGATGCCGGGATCTGCCTCAAAGCAGCCTATGCATAGATTTATCCATTCAGGTGGAATAAAGCAATGGCATAAAACAATAAGGTACAGCATTAAACACTAAATAAAGCTAAAATTCTAAGCTAAACGAGTTTGTAATAGGAAAAAATTACCAATCCATCCACACGGAGAGCGAGAGCAACCTACAACCAAATTGAGGAACCATAAGAACACCGGACATGGAAGTGGCAATGGAAATATTAAAGACAGAGCATTTGCATACCGCTGCAATATCTTCAAGGTCCTGTTTAGACAGATCCGGAGCAATTTTCACAAGCAATGGAGGTGGGCCTTCCTCACCCCATTGCATTTCATCACGAGCAGCTTGAACCTAATAAATAGCACAAGTTAGGACTAATTCTCTATACCCTTTTTGGGGTCATTGACAATTAAGGTTATGCTTAGACATCCAAACCTTCTTAACAAGGTCCTTCAATTGTTTTCTTCCCTGAAGCTGGCGCAGTCCAGGGGTATTAGGTGATGAAATGTTAATTACCTAAAAAAAAGAGCAAAATGCATGAGAGAAAAGATTAGCAACATATCCCTACTCATAAGCCTTGCATCAACAGAGCATCATCATGTGCACATCTTCGATTGCCATGCTTGTAGCCTTATAAGTTTCATTAGCCAAATTTGAGTTGAAACAAACATAACTCTAGCATTCAATATGCATATCCCCTACTAGAGAATATATCAGATATTAACAACCACAGGGTCCCTCTACAACAGATGTATCAATTACACACAGACAAAAAGACACGAACAAATTAGCCGAGATAAACTTGAAGCGGAAGATGAAACCTACCAAATAATCAGCATACTGGGATAATGTATGAACCCCTTGAACATAATCTGCAGCTGCATCTTCACTTGTCTTATTCTTTCCAAGGTTCACCCCAAGTATTCCAGGACCAGCTTTCCCTCCGTGCTTGACTTTTTCACTGGAGGGAGGTGAAGTGCTAGAAGTTTCATCCAACTTCCTCTTCCCATGCTGGGCACCCAAAGACTTTGCAACAGCGACAATACCTTCACTATTGAAACCACACCTATTGATTATAGCACTGCCCAAACAAAACAAAACAAAACAAAAAAAAAAAAAAACCCTCTCAGAACTCAGAAAGAGAACTTTTGCAAGTCCAAACATCTTGACAACTGTAGGGAAACTAAACTCAAGAAGATAAAATTGCATCAATTTGTCCCATTAAAAATAAGTGTGAGACTAAGCTATATAGAAAAATGGTGAAAATAAGAAGCAACATACATTCTTACCCTTCCTGCCGCATTCTGAAGATACGAGGCTTTGGATTTCCCTCCTGTGGAACAGGAGTTACAGAGCCAACTTCCACAAAACCAAAACCTAACCCAAGTAAGCCCTCAACTGCCTTGGCATTTTTATCAAAACCAGCAGCAAGACCTATAGGATTGGTGAACCTCCTTCCCCAAACTTCTAGTCCTAATATTGATGGATCTGGCCTTTTCTCCTTAGGAACCCATCCACGAGCAGCAGCCGAAACAGCTAATTGGTGAGCAACCTCTGCATCCAGAAGAGCAAAGAATGGATTCACAAGTTTTGTTGCTGAGAATAGCCAACCACTGCAGAAAATTTAACAGTGTATGTTATTCATCAAGTTTACTAGTACATGATTGTTAGGCCCTAAACTTCAATTCAAGTCGAACTTCAATGACTTCTAAACCGTGTGCAGAGAATTAGTTTAACTAAGTTCAATGTAAAAAATACATATACAAGGCCTTAACTTGAAGTTGAACCATTAGAGTCGGCTCAAAAATAAATAATAAACACAGTGCATTATGTTGTTCACATAACAGCATAAAGTTACAAGTGGTGCTGTCAGTATATGTGTGTTGTGAGCTTGAAATTTGTCATGGAACACTAAAATGGAACAGAGGCCAACAGCTACACAAAAAATATAAGTAAGGAAGAAAGAAGAAAAAAAGGCAGAGAGTTGCAGAAAGTACCAGAAAGTTGCTTCATCCACAGTACTCACATAAGCTCCTCCAGATATGAGTAGGCCTATTGTGGCACCTGTCAATAATCTCCCCTACAGTTCAAGATAACCAGAGACTTAAGAATTAGATGGGCATTGGCATAAGCAAGAGAAAAGAAAAAAACAACAGGAAGATTTGAATTTAAAACCAATAAATAAGAAATTAGACAGATAACTGAGTTAACAGCTCAAATGCAAACCTTAAACGATAAGAAACTACAACTGTTTTTCAACTTCTCTATGTTAAACTTAATTACTCCTCTAATACAAACACCCAAACTTCTGACAAAAATTTGAAACAAGGCACTGCCATTTTGCTGTACTTATCAGACAAAACAAAAAAGCCAAAACAACAGGCGGATTAATCTTCAACTTCATCCGCATAAACTCGAAAAGACAGACATGAGTATATAACAGAGAGTTCTCTCTCTGCATTGTACGCATCTGAAATTCCATAAATGAAAACCATGAATTTTGTTCTCCTTTTGGCTTGCACATTTTCCCAACAACAAAATGGAGTGCATTAGATTCGTTGTGACCAAGCCGTTCGTGCTGGACACAAAATCTTCACTTGGGTATCACGAATTTACCTTTTTGTATAAATTTGGCTTACACCATTGTTCATGTAAGTGAAATTGTATAATTACATCACAAGTATATAATACATATAAACATATTTATGTGTGTGAGAATATGCAGACAAATATAAGAGAGACAGAGAGGGAGAGAGTACTTTCTTGGAAGAGTGTGGGATTTTGGGAGCAGCTTCAGCGGTAGAAGATGAAGAAGCGGTACAGTAATGTCTGGAAGCCCCAACTCCAAGAGCACCAACAGATTTAAGCTTCCGATTCAAACATTCCCTCATGAATTTGAATGTAACCTTTGCACTCATTTCTCTATTTCTAATTAATCTTCTTCAATCCTTCAAGCTTTAATAATGCACACAACATTAAAAATAATTAACCTGCTTCTTCCAAATCCTCAAACACATAGGCTCCGTTTGGTGGAGTTTTCAAAATCTAGTTCCACACTCACTTTTGAGTGTGGTGTTTGTTTAAGGTTTTCAAATCATAATTCTACACTCATTTCTCAAAACTCAATTCAAAACATAATCATTACTTTTCAAAACTCATAACCAAACACATAATTCAAAACTCTTTTCAAAACTCCATCCAAATTAATATTGTAAAAATATTTTAATTTTGTTAAGATTTTAAATATTTTAATATTTAAATATGTTACGATTTTTTTAATTTTTAAATTTTTTTAATTTTTTGAATATTTTTAAATATTTTAATTTTTAAATATTACGATTTTAATTTTTTAAATTTTAAAATATTTTATAAAAATAAATTCAAACTCTATTTTATAAAAATATTTTTAAATATTTAAATTTTTTTGTTATGTATTTGGTTACGATTTGAGTGTAGAGTTGTGAAAGTAGTATGGAGTTTCGAGTTATATGTTTGGTTATGAGTTTTAAAAATAATTTTTTAATTGAGTTTTGTTTTATGTGTTTTGTTACGATTTGAGTGTAGAGTTGTTTTTAAATTTAAAATATTAAAATTTTAAATTATTTTAATTTTTTGAATATTTAAATTATTTAAATTTTTACGATTTAAAATTTTTGAATATTTATTTTAATTTTTTACTTATTAAATTTTTTAGATTATTTAAATTATTTAAATATTTATGATTTAAATTTTTTGAATATTTATTTTGAAAAAAAATTATTTCCTTTGTAGTATTTTCAATTAAAAAATTGATTAATGTTATTTTTGTTAATAATAAATTTTTTTAATTGAATTTTAAAATGAGTTTGGTTATGCGTGTTGATCAAAATTTTCAATAATGTGAAAGTAATGTGTTTTGTTATGAGTTATAACAATTTGAATTAAGTTTTGAAAACTCTTTTCAAAACTCATAACCAAACAAATTTTCTTACTTCACATGTCAAATCAAACTTTCAAAACTCAATTCTAAACTCAATTCCACACTCAATTCAACACTTCATTCAAAAACCATAACCAAACAAATTTTCTACACTCAAATCATAATTCTAAAACACACAAACTCAAAATACAACTCATATTCTCAAATCATAGTTACAAAGCTCTACCAAACGGAGCCATATATTCTCCAATCTTTTGTAGCCAAACCTACAAGTATTATTGGCACATCTAAAATTAAAGTTGACAATAAAAAAAAAATTCAAATATTTTAGGGTAAATTTCACTTTACATTCTTGTGGTTTTCTCATTACTCCATGTGCGGTGACATTTGGAAGTAAGTACATAAACTCTTGTGGTTTTTTGTGGAATAAAGTACGCTGTCTCTGTACCATTAATGGCTTAAGCAAAAAGACTAAACCTCGTTGTATAAACCATATGCATTCTCATTGTTAGAATAGTTCTTAGTTATTTTTGTTCTCTTGTTAATATTTACTTAAGTTGAGGGTAATATTTACTTAAGTTGAGGGTACGGTGGTCATATTGCTACTTTAGGGTTTTTATATATATTTGAGTGATGTAAAGTTCAGGAAGTAAGTTGGTTTCAATATATACATAAGTTCTCTCTTCTTCTTCTTCTTCTTCTAACTTTCAACCCTAATTTCTCCATTTTACATTCTCACTTGGTATCAGAGCCATCTCTTCTTCATTAGAAAGGGTTCTACAGATTCTATAGATCGAGCTGAGGTGACCGAGACGTGCTGATGTCATCAGCCGTACGATGACGTTAGCATGACGTAAGCAGTGTACGGACGGGTCCTTCACCCCTAGACTCGAAATTGCCTCCTGAGATTTATGGTGATTTTTGTGGAATTTTTTGATCATCCCTGATGTAAGATTTCGATTTTTGAAAGTATTTCGGTTTTGGGACTGGTTTTTGTGAATCTGCCTTTGGGACTATTTTTTTCTGGTTTTTCTTGCTGGGCTCACTTCCCTAGGAGCCGAAAATCACTCCTCTACAGGTCCTTGGTCTTAATTTGTTGTTTTACTCCTGCTGGGTTGATCTTTTGTTCGATTTTTGACTGTTTCTGGTCCAGTACCCTTGTGTTCTTCGGTTCTACCTATTGAAGGCTCCTATATAAGGGCTGAAATTTATTGATTGCTACTGTTGAGTTGTTGTGTTGGTCTCTTTTGGGTCCAAACTTGGTTGTTGAGCTACTTCTGTGTTTATATTGGTGATTGTGGGTGTGAGTATTGGCTGTCTACCAGTCTGGTTAATCATTATGGTTGAGATTGAGGCTAAGACTATAACTATGGGTAAAGATGATGACATGCCTAAATCTATCACTACAAAGAAATTGAATGGTGCTAATTATTTGGCTTGGGCCCATGCTGTCAAGATTTTCTTACGAGGTAAGAAGAAGTCCCGCTATATTAGTGAACTCCCTCCTCCTACTGATGATACAGGTTATGATGATTGGTGTTGTGAGGATTCTTGTGTGATGGGTTGGATTTGGCACAGTCTGGAACCACAGGTTGCTACTACCGTGGAATTTTGTGATACTTCTAAGGCCATTTGGGACTCCCTGGCTGAGTCTTTTTCAAATCAAAGTAATGTCTCTCGGGTCTACGAGTTATATGAACAGATTTTTGCTATGCGTCAATCTGGCCGGTCTCTCCCTGATTATTATAGTAGTCTCAAGACTTTGTGGGATCAGTTACTGCAGCATCGACCTTTCACTACTGATGTGACCAAGCAGAAACAACATTGGGAGGAGTTTATGATGGCTTCTTTACTTTCTGGCTTAGATCCTGAGTTGCGAGGGTTCAAAGATCAGATTCTTGCCAGTGACACTCTACCTTCTGCTGCCAATGCCTATTCTAGGCTGTTACGCTCTTCATTGGGCCAAGCACAATCCACTTCTGGGTCCTCTTCTTTATCATCTTCTGCATTGGTTTCTAGTAGTGGCGATCTTGGGTCTACTCGCGGGGGTTTTCATAGTTCTTCTAGTTCCCGGAGCTCTTCTTCTGGTTCACGGGGCTCTCGTGGAGGTGGTTCTCGTAGTGGTGGCTCACGTGGTGGTTTCCGTGGTGGAAGTAGTAGTGGACCTGGTTCTCGTACCCGTGGAGATCGCAAGTGTACTCATTGTGGTTCCCAAGGTCATACTGAACCTTGGTGTTGGCAAAAGCATGGCAGACCTGATCATGTCCATCAGATTATGGATGTCCCATCCTCACAGTCTTCCTTGTTGTCCATTGGCTCGGATGCTTCTCCTGTTACTTCGCATGAGACACTCACTACTCAAATTAGTGAGCTTACTGCCCTTGTCCAGTCTCTCCGCCCTAGTCTACCTTCATCCTCTACTGCTACCATGGCTAGTTCAGGTAATATTGCATGTGTGGCTAAGTCCTCTCAGCCTTGGCTCCTAGACTCTGGTGCTAGTTCTCATGTCTCTGGTAATTCCTCTCTTTTTGATACTCTTAGACCTGTTGATCATACCATTATACTTGCTGATGGATCTTCTCGGCCTGTCTGTGGTCAAGGTCCTCTTCATCCCACTCCATCCATGTCCTTACCTTCTGGTCTTTATGTTCCTAAATTTCCATTTAATTTGCTTTCTGTTAGCCAATTGACTCAAGCTCTCCATTGTTCGATAACCTTCTCTCCTACTTCATGTGTTTTGCAGGACCTCCAGACCAAGAGGATGATTGGTTCGGGGCATGAGAAGGATGGCTTATACTTTTTGGACGCTGAGACTTCTCCTCCTCCATCTGCTGTGTTGAGTGCTAGTGTATCTCCTCTTCAGTGGCATTTTCGCTTGGGTCATCCCTCCTTGGCCAAGCTCAAGCTAGCTGTTCCGGGTTTGAGTCATGTTTCTCAGATTGAGTGTGAAGCCTGTCAATTTGGGAAGCATCATCGTAGTTCTTTTCCTCGTCGTAGTGTTAGTCGTGTGTCTGAGTCTTTTGCTCTTGTCCATACAGATATTTGGGGTCCTGCTAGAACTCCCACTGTTAATGGGTTCTTTTATTTTGTTATTTTTGTGGATGATTACTCTCGGATGACTTGGTTGTTTTTAATGAAACAAAGATCTGATTTGCCTTCCATCATCTCCAAGTTTTATAATGAAATCTTTACTCAATTTGGCAAACGTATTAAGATATTTCGGTCTGATAATGCCTTAGAATATGTGCAATCTATTGTAACTACCTTTTGTGATGCTCATGGTATTATTCATCAAACTAGTTGTTCTCATACCTCCCCACAAAATGGTGTTGCAGAACGGAAACACCGCCATTTGCTAGATGTTGCTCGCACCCTGATGTTTAATATGCATGTCCCAAACAGTTTTGGGGCGATGCCGTTCTCACTGCTTGTTTGCTTATCAATCGCATGCCCTCTAGTGTTGTACACACAACTCCCTATTCTCTGTTATATCCCACCACATCTCCTTTTCCCTTGCCTCCTCGTATTTTTGGGTGTGTGGCCTTTGTCCATGTTCTTGACCCTGGGTTGGATAAGTTATCTCCTCGTGCACGCAAGTGTGTGTTCTTAGGTTATTCTCGCACTCAAAAAGGGTATCGGTGTTATCATCTTGAGTCTCGTCGCTACTTTGTCAGTGCTGATGTAACGTTTTTTGAGTCTACTCCGTTTTTTTCTTCCTCTGGGCAATAGTTATCTACTGATCTTCTCTCTTCTCGTGAGGGGGAGCCAGCCTCTCTCACTCCGACTCTTCCCTCTTATGCTCCTTCCACATCCCCTCCTCTATCCTCTCCATCTCCTCTCTCTTCTACCCCTCCTTTGCAGGTTTATCAACGGTCTCAAGCTCGTCGCATTGTGTCTTATGGCCCACCAGTTCATCTCCTTCGTCTGAGGCCCCTGTCCACCTGCTGCTCTACCATCTGATGACCTTCCTATTGCACTCCGCAAAGGTAAACGCACTTGCACTCAACATCCTATTGCTCATTTCGTTTCTTATGATCGCCTCTCTCCTGGTCTTCACTCTTTTGCTTGTAGCTTGTCTAGTATTTCCATTCCTCGCACCTATCTGGAGGCTATGTCCATCTCTAGTTGGAAGTCTGCCATGGATGAGGAAATGAATGCTCTTCATCAAAATCAGACATGGGACCTTACCCCTCTGCCATCTGGCAAATCTATTGTGGGTTGTCGTTGGATTTATACTGTTAAGTATCTTCCTGATGGAATTGTTGAGCGCCTTAAGGCTCGCCTGGTAGCTAAAGGCTACACCCAAACCTATGGTGTTGATTACTTGGAGACCTTTTCTCCTGTGGCCCGTCTTAACTCTGTTCGGATTCTTCTCTCTGTTGCAGTTAATCAGTCTTGGCCTTTATATCAACTGGATATCAAGAATGCTTTTCTCCATGGTGATCTCCACGAGGAGGTCTATATGGATCAGCCCCCTGGCTATGTTGTTCCTGGCCACGAGCATCTTGTTTGTCGATTGAGGAAGGCCTTGTATGGTCTTAAGCAGTCCCCTCGTGCCTGGTTTGATCGCTTCAGTGCTGTTGTGCTTGCCTATGGCTTTCATCCGTTCCACTTTTGATCACTCTGTTTTTGTTCGCCACTCGTCTACTGGGAGTATTGTTCTTATTGTCTATGTGGATGACATCATCATTTCAGGGAGTGACTCCAATGGTATTGCTGATTTGAAGCAGTATTTGGGACGACAATTTCACACCAAAGACTTGGGCCATCTTCGGTATTTTCTTGGGATTGAAGTTGCCCGTTCTTCTCAGGGCTTGTTTCTTTCTCAACGGAAGTATGTTCTTGATCTTCTTACTGAGACTGGTCTCTTGGGCACTCGCCCCAGTGATACTCCCATGGATTCTAGTGTCAAGCTTGATGGTGACACTGGCGACTTCTTTCCTGATATTGGTCGTTATCGTCGGTTGGTTGGCAAGTTAATATATCTCACTGTCACTCGTCCAGATATTACCTATGCTGTGGGTGTGGTCAGTCAGTTTATGCATGCTCCCCGCCAACCCCATTTTGTGGCTGTGTGTCGTATCTTGCAATACTTAAAGCGTGCTCCAGGTCGGGGGTTGCTCTATCGCCCCTCTTCCTCTTTGTCTGTCACTGGCTTCAGTGATGCTGATTGGGCTGGTAATAAGACTGACCGCCGTTCCACCTCAGGCTATTGTACCTTTGTTGGTGGTAATCTTGTCACTTGGCGTAGCAAGAAACAGACTGTCGTTGCTCGTTCTAGTGCCGAGGTTGAATATCGCGCCATGGCTCATACTGCTTCTGAGATGCTCTGGGTTCAGTCTCTTCTCCACGATTTTGGCTTTTCTGTTTCCACTCCTATGCGCATGTTTTGTGACAATCAAGCTGCTATCTTCATTGCCAATAACCCTGTGTTTCATGAACGCACCAAACATATCGAAGTTGATTGCCATTTTATTCGTGATTTTTTCTCTTGTTAATATTTACTTAAGTTGAGGACAATTGGTCATATTCTTACTTTAGGGTTTTTTTATATTTGAGTGATGTAAAGTTCAGGAAGTTGGTTTCAATATATACATAAGTTCTCTCTTCTTCTTCTTCTTCTAACTTTCAACCCTAATTTCTCCATTTTACATTCTCACTCTCATCATTTTATTAGAACTCAAAATGCATCTAAGCACATAAACCTTTATGCATAGGCACGTGTTGCACACTTGCGGTTGATCTTGTGTAAAATCGTGGTTCCAATCACACGCAACAAAAAGTCTTCAAAAAAAGGCACTGGAGGCTCAAACTCATCCCAAGTTGGAGAATATAATTTAAAAAATAAAACTTTCTCAATAGGAATGAATCAAGAAAACTGTCCTTCCATATAGATCATTGTGGCATGAACTTTGACGGTACCAATACAAATATCACTTGTGATGTTCATTGTGTAAACCAGCTCAGAGCTGGAACGTATCAATAAGCTAGACCCATGCTACGAGTTGTTTCATGCCATAAATAAATTCAAACACTCAAGAAATCTGTTGGTTTGTCAAGATGCCTATGTCCACAGTGAAGAGAGAACAAAAAATCAACTATACACAATAAGGATTAGAAGAGGACTCTTAATCTCCCGGCAGCTCTCTTTTTCTGTAAGAATCTAAAACCCGACCTTACAAGATGCCTCGTTTGGAAATAAGCTATTTTAGTAATTTTTTAAGTTTTTATGAAAAGATGTACAGAAAATTAAAGAGAGTGATGTGCAGTTTTATTAAAGACGCGCCTAGGCATGCGCCTAGGCCCAAGTCCCATCTAGGTCCAAGGTTTGCACCTTGTAGTGTTCCAACCCAGGCGACTTTGATAGCACCTGACTAGCCCAAGGCTTGCGTCTTGAGGGTTTTTTTTATTGTTGCTTTAATTGGTTTTGTTTAAAACCTGACCATTGATTTAATATGGTGTAACTACAGAAGATCTCTACTTTTATTATAAATGCCAATACATTAGGCATTCAACCCCACATCAATGATAGGAGAAAAATTAGCCCTAATTCCTAATTTCCAAAAAATACTAAATGTTTAACATTTCAGTTTGTTTATGTTGAACTCTAAATTATTTATTTATAGGATTGTTTGGAATGTTCTAAATAAGTGCACTTTTTGACTTTTTATAAAAAGATGTGTAAAAAAGTAGAGAGGAGATATTGATTGATGTGATCCAAAAAAAATAAAAAGATAAAAAGTATGAACTTATTTAGTCTTCCCAAACCAGGCCTAAATTATATTTTTTTGGGCCTCACTTCGGTAAAGCCTACGTCTCACCTTGTGCCTTGAGACTAGGGCCCAAGAGACCTTGGCGCCTTGGTGGGCCAATGCTTTTAACAAATGATGTGATAATTTATAGTGACTTTTTGACTTTTTAGCTAAAATTAAAGTTGTCAAACGAGACCAGTGTACACTAAATACAAGACAAATCACAAAAGCAATTAACTTGACGAAATGTTTGATTGTGCACTTTAATATTGAATTTGCTTCAGGTTGAAGAACTACCAGTCAAAAATCGAAACTAGTATAAAAAAGAAAAAGTTCACATCGAGTCCATTATTTTCTAGAAGTTTACTGAGAATGAAGAAAAATAATCGAATACAGAACACAAAAAATCAAAAAACAAAGTGTTAGATTGAGATGTTTTAGGAATTCCATGGCTAACCCCTCTCTCTCTCTATATATATATATAGTATAGATGTATATGTATTGTTGCAGAGTCAAAGAAGAAAAGGAGGAGGAAGAGAAGATTACCGGCAATCGTGGTAGTCGGCGGCGGAGGGATGGCCGTGAACGGCGGAGAGAGAGAGTCGCGGAGACGAAGGTCGTTGTTCTCTTCTGCCTGTGTTGTGGTTTCGTTTCGAACTCCAGTTGGGGGAATACTGTGATCGATGACAATCACGTTACTGGGATCGCTGACACGTCACAAAAAGTTGTAAGCAACGGCTCAGATTCTACAACAAAACAAGATGCCCTATGAAGCGTAGAAACGACGCCGTCCCTTTTACACTCCCGTTAAGCTTAACACCGCGCTTCTATGCCGAAATTTTGAAAGGAGAGTTCATGTAATTCAGACCTAAAAATTATATGTTGTGTGTTTGATTTTAATTTTTTTTAAATTGAGTTTTTTTATTTTTTATTTTTTATTTTTAATGAATATTTTTAAATTTTAAAATAATTTTTTTATTTTTTTTATAAATTCAAACCAAAATTTCATTACTAGTTTTTGAAATAATGATTTCAACACAATGTCATCCCATAAATCATCCCTTTAAACCTATGGATCAGGTCACTCATTTCTTTCCAGTCTAAAAATTGAGTCAACACAAGAGTCAGTTTCTAATATTGCTTTATTTCATGTCCAAATATAAAATTTCTTGAATATTCAAATGGCAATATTATATTGAAGATGACATAGTCATTAGACAATATTTTGTCAAAAGGTGGAATGCATTTAAAACCCATCACATTATTGATCAAGTCCAAAAAGAATTTTCAATCAATATTTATGCTCCCACTCCAGCAATGGTCAAGTCTTCTCAATAGAACCTAACTGTTTCGGTCACTCAAAAAAGCCCACTTTCTCTTACAACAGTCAGACTTGGAAGTCCAACAGTCAGCTATAGGTCTCCCAAGTCCATGTCGTCCTAATCAAAGTCCAAAACAAAGCCCAAGTAAAAAACAAACAATGAAAAACTCATATAAATTGTGAAATTACTATTGGCCCAAGCCAAGTTACAAGATGAAGACAATACTTTAAATGGATTAGTCTCTTCTGAAGCATCTACTAGTTATGATCCATATGGCTCCCAAATGGCTCCCAATACTAAGATACTTATGACCCATATGCTTAACATAATCATTAATATTGGATACCAAATATATTCAAAAGCTTAAATCAATACTCTCATATTGAGAAAAGTTACTTATGAATATATTCGGATTCTCAATTAGCTACTATGAAAGTCATGCCTCTCTAGTTTTTTTTTTTTTTATTTTTTAAAAAAAAGTAAAAAATGGTCTTTGCAGTCACTCACTACAAAAAGTGAAAACAGAACCCATGAACCTTCACAGCAGCAACCAGAATCCATGTGACTTCACAGTTCATAATTGGCTTTTTTCTGGCCCGTGAATTTTTCTAGGGAGAAGGGAGGAATTCAAGTCACCTACATCTCTATAAGAAGGGACCTCCTCAATCTTAAGAACACACTCGAAATTCTGGGAGATTTCAAAAAAATCTCTCAAACTTTTGTAATTTTCTATTTTTGTAATCTGTATTTTGAATAACTTGTATGTTGAAGCAATGGTTTCCAATTTCCAGTAAACAATAAGCAATTGTAAGTTACTCTTATTTCAGTTTATTTTAATCTGTATTTTTGTTTTGATTAAAAATCTATTTAGTCTTTATGCTTTCAGTTTATTTAGGTCTCGTTTGGAAACAGACTATTTTAGTAATTTTTTGATTTTTTGGTTAAAATATGAAGTGAAGTAAACTAAACTAGTATATTTGGAATGACTTTTTAATTTTTTACGAAAAGATGTGCAAAAATTTAGAGAAAATGGAATCTTTGACTTTTTAGTATATGTTATAGACTTTTTGATTTTTTTTAGTAACTTTTTAACTTTTAGACTAAAACTGTTCCATGCCAAATAAGGCCTTGGTCTAGTCTTTATGCTTTTTCTGTTTTAAAAATAAAAATTGCTTAAAATCTGTTTATTTAGAATAGTCTTTAAAATATTTGTGAAAAAATATTTTTAAAAATTAATAAATACACAAAAATATAAAAAAAATGTATTGAAATTTCATTTTTTTTTTTTTGTATTTTTTGTATTTAGTGAATTTTTTGAAGATTTTTTTTCACAAATATTATAATTTTAAGTGTATTTATATTAGATGTGTCTAAAAAATTTTTAAAAAAATTACTTAAAATATTTTTAAAAAATTCAGTGAAAACAAAAAAAATATGGACAATGAAAAAGTAGAATTTTCTGAAAAGTGAATTCTGAAAACTGAAACTAAACAGAGTGATTTATTTTTTTAGATTTAGTGATGTGTTAAGAAAATGATTGATTGATAACTAAATATTTTTAATTATCAACCAATCATTTTTCTGACACATCACTGAATTTAGAAAGTAAATTTAAAAAGTAAACTTGTAAATCATTTTTCTTATCCAAATAGCTTATAGTTTATTTATTTATTTTTTTTAATATTAATAATTTGTGCTATTAATTTAGATTTTACTTATAATTTATCAGTTAAAAATAATTTGAGTTGAAAACTTTAATTATGTGATAGTTAAAATAATATTTTTAACTTTTAATTATTAATTTTTAATAAATTACACAACACAAATGCAAAGTTTAGCATCAATTTTTTATTTTTTGTTTTAGAATCTAAAAAAAATTGATTTTTGGGGGTAATTTACTAAAAAAATATTTTTTATTAGTAAGAAAATTGAATAGGTGCTTAACTTTTTCTTTTTCTTTTTTATAATAATGTTAGGAATATAGAAACCAAATACATAATGAAATACAAGTTAAGAATGGCAATAGGGAATAACGGGCGGATATTAATTCTCCATCTCCATTCCATTATTATAATTTTTTTCCATTCCCCATCCCTTATAGAAACTACCCTCTCCATCTCCTAATGAATTTGGGTTTTTCCCAACTCAACTTTACTTTTTTTTTAAAACAAAAATTCTTCGGAACTAAAGGCCTTATTTTCCCTTCAACTTAGCAATCAAAATCCATACAAATATAGTTGCTGTTTGGCATGTAATTTTTTTAGTTGACTTTTTATTTTATTTTTATTTTTTTTGACTATTTTAGTTCTGGCTAAAAATTTGTTTGGATTAGATTTTTTGACTTTTGTAAAAAAATAAATAAAATGATTATGATTTAAATATATCATTTTATCTTATTGACTTTTTAATTTATTTTATGTCTTTGTGATTAATTTAATTCAAAAAACTAATGCCAAACGAAATCATAATATATACGGTGGTGTTACATGCACCAATTAATGCACTAACTAATGTATCAACACTAGTTATGACATTATTATTGACCTCACTAATTAATCACATTACAAATAATAAAAATTTCTTCAATTATATCACATCATCAATTGATACACTAATTAATAACTATAGTATTATTCTAATATATATTCAATTACTAGTTAGTACGATTATTCTAATATATATTCAATTTTTATTGCAGTAAAACATGTCAGTATGTGTGTTTGTTGTATGCACATTTCTGAAATCAATTAAAAAGCACAAATATCGGTGTGGTGAGAAAAGAGAAAGATTAAAAATTCCAAACAACCTAGGGTTGAGTGGCAACCTGGTAAGGGCCTGGGGTTTAAACCCCTAGGTTTTGGGTTCAACTCCCCTTTGGGCCAATTTTCTGGGCGTAGCACAGTTGGTTAGGAGGTTGACCTCAAGGATATCTTATCAGCTACTTGGTGTGGGTTACTCGAAATCTTAATTTCTTTTCTTCCCTGTTTTTTCCCAGCACCCAAGCAACGTGTTCATCGTCGATGATGAATGAAAAAAAGGGGTCCAAGTCATTATTCTATATTTAATCCTCAAGGCAACGATTGTGATGAAGGACGAGATTGAGAACCCTAGCGGTAAATAGGGTAGTTAAAACATATGGAAAAATGAGCGGTGCCCATCCTTACCCATCGCGATGGACATTTAAACAATACCACTTACTTGACCCGACGAAAAGAAGAAAACCCATGGCCATGTTTGGTTTTTTATTGGTAAAACAATTTTGAAAAATAATTTTTTAGAAAGTGTTTACAAAATTTAAAAATTTGTTTGGTTGTATATTTTGAAAATAGTTTTGAAATTTTGGATGATTTAATTTTTTTTTTTTTTTGTAGTTGAATAAATCGGTGTGAGAGAAAAAATGATTGATTGATGGGTAAGATGTGAGTAAAAGAGAAAAAATGATTGATTGATATGTAATAGAGAGAAATATTTTAGAAAAAAAAATTCAAAATTTTTTAAGTAAACAAATTTTCTGAGATTTTTTCTCAAGAATTATATCTCTAGATATAAACCAAACAAGGCCCATGTATTGGATTTGGGGTGGCTACACAGCAGCCACTGTCGTGCAGTCAAATGGGCCCCATTTCGGGATTCATTTTAATAATTTGAATCGTTCATATTTTAGAATACATCAAGTACAATAAACTTACAAAAAATCAAGTTAATCAGATATCGTTTACCCATTCATCTACTCACAATTGTATCTATAAAAATAAATAACAATTGTGATTCAAAATATTAAGATGAATACAAATGTGAGTGGATGAAAGGGTAAACGATATCCGATTAATTTGATTTTTTGCAGGTATGCTCTACTTGATGTATTCTAAAACATGAACGATTCAGATTATCGAAATAGGCCCCGAAATGGGCCCATTTGGCTGCACAACAATGGCTATTGTGCGCTCCACACAACAACCACCCCAAATCCCCATGTATTTAGGTCGAGTCTCCATGGGTACTTATTGGGTAGGTTATCCATTATCATTCCTAACACAACTCTCTCACAATGGGTGAAGCGCACATGATATATATGAAACACACCCCTTATAAAAGGTGTTTAATTTCTGTGCACATAAATTTACTTAACTTTTTTTTGTAGTTGAATAGATGAGTGTGAGAGAAGAAGTGATTGATTAATGTGTAGGATGTGAGTCAAAGAGAAAGAAAAGAAAAAATGATTGATTAATGTAATAGAGAGAAGTAATTTTTATAAAAAATTTAAAAAAATTTTAACCAAACAAATTTTCGAAATTTTTTCTCAAAAATTGTATCTTTAGATACAAACCAAACAAAGCCCGTGTATTCAAGTCGGGTCTCCATGGGTACTGTAGGCACCTCATTTTGACTGGCCCTAAGACTTGGGCATTTTATTTTGACCACCCTCACCAAAAAAATCAAATTGAAATGTTAAATTCCAAACCTCACCCCATTTTGGCCATCACTAGTATTTTTGTTAATTTGTAGTGTTTTATAATGTGTGTGTACATATTAAATTAGGTGTGTGCATATCTTTTAAGTGTGTTTTATAATTGATAACTATTTTTAAAACAAAAGAAAAAAAATATATATAAACAGAAGAAAATTGAAAACAAAAAATATATATAATAAAAAATAAAAAATAAAAAAGGAGAAAATAATAAAAAAAAAATAGAAAATAAAATAGAAAATAAAAAATATGGGTGGGATCATAATGTGTTTTTTTTAGTGGAATTGTGGAGAATATCATCATAAGAGATAAGAAGGCACTGATAGGGGGGGACACAGTTTTTCGGTGTGGATAAAAAAATAAGAAAAAGAAAGCATTTTGTTTGGAAATACTCATCACACAAGGTGGGGGGGGGGAGCTGGATGGATGATAAAAAAAAAAAGAAAAGGGATGGAGAGTGGGTAGAGAGATAAAAGAGAAACACACGGTTTTGGAGAGGAGAGGAGAGGAGGGGAGATGGGTTAGGTAGGTTTTGAGTATTGAAGGAGAGGAGGAGAGAGACATGGGTTAGAGAGGAGAGACCCACGGCTGGCATGAGAGGAGATGCACTTCACACACACGCATGTAGTGAGAGAGGAAAAGAAACACAGACACGGGTAGAGGGGGGATAGAGGACAACACTCAATACACGGCACAGACATGAGGAGAGGGAAATACACGGTTAGGGGTGGAGAGAGAACAGAGCCTTGAGTTTGAGCTACACACACATGGGGAGCATGACACACCCACTCGAACTCTCTCTCTCACTTGACGATTCTTGGTCTCTCTGGCAGTCTTATTCTTTGTCCCTCTCCTCACTTGCCTCGCTCAATCATCTCCATATATACAGACAACCCAACTCTCTCACCTCACTCACTCAACACACATGATGCACAGCAGCAACACATATATCACACCATCCATGCACACCTAACACACACCCGGCATCACACACGCTGCACACTCTCACCAAGCCATCATTCGCACACCACCACCTTCATCTTCATGCACAATACACCACCACCTTCATCTTCATGCACAGCACACCACTACCTTCATCTTCATGCACAACACACCACTACCTTCATCTTCATGCACAACACACACACGGCAGCATACACATTAACACACCCATGCACACACCCACCTCTTCTCTCTCTAACCGAGCAAAACCCAGCACACTCATGAAAAACACACACACACGGGAGAGGGGGAGAGACCCACATGCATACAAGCACAACTCTCTCTCTCTCGGCAGATACACAGAGGCACGGGAGAACATCACACACACGCATGTAGTGAGAGAGAGAGAGAGAGTCAATCCTTCCTTTCTGTATATAGATGATTTGTAGTAGCAGAGAGAGAAAAGGGGTCAAAAATCCTTGGATCCACAACTCTTCTCTGTAGCTCTTCCATACCAGCACAAACACACACTCTCTCTCTTTCTCTCTCTCTCTGAATTGGGTTTATTGGGTGGTCTACCATTTCCTTTATCATATATGTTTTATAAAATTGAGTCATGCGTGGTTTGCTAGTTTTTTCTATGAATAATATTGAGTCATGGATGCTTTCGGTGTAAACTGTAGTCTGATTTTTTTTTAATGTTGGTATCTACATCATATATATGCACTTTCGAAGTTCCTGATCACTTTCAAATATTTTTTGAGTGACTTAGGTGGTGGGCCCTCCCTGGAAGCTGAGTACATGGGCAGTGTTACTTGTGGCATATCACCAAATCTGGTACAACTCCGAGGCTCTGAAGAGGAGATAGTCACAGAAAATTTGCACATCATCCAATAGTGATTTCCCTATAAGCCATGCTAGTCAGATTTCAAATCCGTTCCTTGGTTTGCCGCTTGAATCTGGAAAATGTGAATCATGTGGTGTCGCGGAACTCGGGACGTGCGAAAATGAGTGGAATGTGCCAGTGATGCAGTTCTTTATTTTATTTTTATTTTGAGTGTTTTGTGAGATTTTATTTTATTTTATTATTTCTCCTCTCTCCCTCATTCGGATCTGTAATAATTCAAGTATAGTAATAATTCCCCCACCCCGCTTCTTTCTATCCCATTCTTTAATCGCTTTCCCTAACTGTGTGTATGTATATATTTGACATGTCATGCATATCCCTGCTTTACATCCATGATCCATGCATAAGATTTGGCTAAATTTGCATCTTTATGCTTCAATTGATTATCCCATGATTCTGTGTGCTATCGTATGTCTTGAGATGATTCACATGCCATATTCTAGAAGCCAAGTCTTTAGTGCATCTCATGAGTGAATTGCATTAGGATTCTGTATATAAGATCATGCATATTTTACTAACCTTTGTCTTGTAGCTGTTCGAGGGACGTCGGTCAATCTGTGAGTTTTTATGCTTTAGCATCTCATTTGTATGTGATTTTCTTATTATGTTTAGCATCCTACCATGTGGCTATTTGCTTAAGTGATATAACTGTATGAATGCCTGTGGATGAAGGCTTGTTGTTTGAATTGGAATAATTCAATAAATGTACGTTTTAAGCCCACTTTGTCGAGTGGCAAATTCAAACCCTTTTCGAAAACCAAACATGAAGTTGAATTGTTCCAATTTGAGCAAACTAGTCTATACTTGTATGCTTCACATAGTAAATTTAGGATTTATTCAATAATCAGAACATAAACATATAAAGAAAATAAAAGTCATATCATGGTTTAGTAGAGGCCGATCTTTTGATCGGGTGAGTGGGGGTGCTCATTATTGACCTTCCCCTCTCATACCTAAGGTTCCGAGCCAAGCATCCTTGGTTACGACGAACAGTGGCCTTTGGCACCGAGTCATGGGTTTCCTAATTTCCCAAAATATTAGGTGGCGACTCTGAGTTCTGATGACGCAGTCCATTTTTGACAAAATTGCAATAAAATGGATTTTTAATAAAAGTTGCCAAATCTGGACTCTCATCTATGTTTCACATTGCACTCGTGAAACTTGAGATCAAAGAGATCTCGGGAGTCCGAACTGTTTAACGCGCACGGGTACCCCCCGGGCATGTTACAGTTTCTGGCGACTCTGCTGGGGATTTTATGAAACCTTGACTTGAACTCCATGATATGACTTTTATTTTCAATTATATGTTTATTGCATTGCATGCATTGGTGCACTTAAAGTTCCTGTGTTGCCCAGATACTGGTGGGAACACAGGCATACTTTTTGTGACACTACACCTATCTTTACGATACTTTAGAGGCCTTGTGTTGTAACCTTTTAAGATCTGTCAAAAAGGCAGCTCTGCTACGTAGCTCCGCTATTTGGCTTTGCTATCTAAGGTTCTCAGACTCCGAAGAGAGGCTATTTGACTCTTTTGATTTCTTGGGATCTTTATTGGTTATGACCCAAAGGACTCTTTGGTAACGTCACCTTGACTTCAACCCTTAGAACAAAGCTAACCTTGTACATATAGTGAGCTATAGTACCTTTCCAATTAGGACAGGATGCTTTCCCATTTCTAGGATGTATGATACCGCTTGTTTGAATAGTGAAACCCTAGATCATTTCAAGCTAGGACAGGATAACCCTACCCTCTATAGGGGTGTTTGTTCTCTTTCCTGCTATGTGTTATGTACAATGTATTAGATCTATACAGGGTTCTCAAATTCGAATGAGTGGTTCAGGTTGTTCAGTTTAGCACCATTATTTCAAAAACAAAAAAAAATAATAATAACAAAAACATAAAATCAAAATATATATATATATATATAAATAAAATTTCAACCGTCTCTGTGATTGGGGAGTGACCACATGTTGACTGCACGAGCTTTATTTTGGATGTTGTGGCTGGTCCACACTTTGACTAGCAAAATTGAGAATGGTTTTATTCTGAGTTCTGAATTGAGTATTGAGTCTAAGTTTGACTCTACCAAGTTTGTAGAGTTAGAGTCAGGCTCGAGTCAGCCTAATGAGTCAGAGTCTGTTGATTTCGATAGTGCTAACTTAGATATTTCTGTCCTGTCTAGGTCGTCTTTGTCATTTTCTTTTGAGTCTGTTGTCATTACTGAGTCATAGTCTCTTTTCAATAAACAAAAAAAAAAAAAAAAAAACAAAAACATGCCATAGAGTCTGCCTACTTTTCTGTGCCTTTAAATCATTGCATTGACCAAAGTTTTTCAAAACTTTTTCCAAAACTCTGATAAAAACGAAGAGGAAGAATTTCCTCGAGATTTGCAAATTTTGATCAACTGAGAGGAAGAGAGGTGTGCTAAGCCTTTGATGAATGAGATCATTTTTGTTAATGTGGGTACTGAAAAGGATCCTGGCTTGGTCCAAATTGGTTCTATCTTCATAAGACTACGGGTGATTAGTCACTTTGTGAAAAGATTTCAAAAACTGTTTTTGCGTGGTCCTACGAAGACATGCCTGGAATTAGTTATACAGCATAGGATCCCTCTTGACTCGTGGTACGACCTCCTTAGCTTTCAAACCTTGATTCAAAGTATTCAATGATCATTCAAAGTGTAAGTCTTGCATAGCCGAATTACAAATAGCCCTTGAACTAGGAGCCATGATGTGATTCAAATGGAGGCAGCCCTTCAACTAGGGGCAATAAGGTCGAATATGATTTAGATTGGAAATAGCCCTTGAACTAGGGGCAATGATGTGATCCAGATTGGAAACAGACCTTGAACTCAGGGCAGAGAATGTGATTTCGATTTGAAACGGCCCTTGAACTAGGGGCAAAAGTGTGAGGTTTGCATAGCTGAAATGGAGGTAGCCCTTGAACTAGGGGCAATAAAGTATCACCCTTGAGAGGCTCGCTGGGTTGAAAACCCGGAAGGGCGACCCAGGCAAAAGTTAGAGCACAAAAAATAATAATAAAATAAAAAAATAAAAATAAAAAAAGAAGGAAAAAATAAAAAGAAAAATGAAAAGCTCGCAAGGTTGAAAACCCGAAAGGGCGGCTTTGGCAAAAGTTAGAGCGTAAAAGGAGAGTGTCAATACCCGAGTGAACCTTAGCCAAAACTATGTAGGGCCAGTGATTCAGATTGGAAGCAACCCTTGAACTAGGGGCAAGAAGGTCGGATGTGATTTAGATTTGAAGCAGCCCTTGAACTAGGGCAAAAGGTTGGATGTGATCAAAGAGTTAAAACTGAATCGTTTCCCAATGAAGACCGCCAAGAAAGGCCAAAACCAGAATTTGAGAGAATGAATTTTATTATTGAAGGACAGTCGAGTTCCTATCCACTACACTAGGGGCAACACTAGGGGCAAATTCATACCCAATTCAACCTAGTCCCTACATCATCATATCTACCAGTCAAGTGTAGCAGTTGTTCTTATAGTTGGCTTAGAGATTCCCCAATCAACATGGACAAGTTAAAATGAAAGTAACCCTTGAGAGGCTCGCTGGGCTGAACACCCGGAAGGGCGACCCAGGCAAAAGTTAGAGCAGAAAAACAAAAAAAAAAAGAAACTCAAAAGACATAAAAAAAATAAAATAAAAAAAAGAAGAAAAAAAAATATAGAAAAATGAAAAAATGAAAAGCTCGCAAGGTTGAAAACCCGAAAGGGCGGCTTTGGCAAAAATTAGAGCACAAAAGAAGAGTGTCAATACCCGAGTAAACCTTAGCCAGAACTACGATGGCATGATTCCTATCTTTGGGATACGTAGGTAGCTTCATCTTGAAGTTCGGCCCTAATAATTTTTCAATTCATTCATTTCGTCCATGCTTGATTGGTGTATCTTTAGTCGACTTCATTGTCCTATCCGTGTTTGATTGGTGTATCTTCGTTCTGCTCAGTTCAATTGGTTCGATTTAACTTGGTTCAGTTCGGTTCCATTCGGTTTGGCGGTTCGGTTCGGTCCGGTCCAGTTTTGCTCAACTTTATTCGGTTCGGATTGGCTTGGTTCGGTTGGCTTGGTTCAGATATCACCTTTGATTATCTGGTTTGGGACTATGCACCTCAATGATTGATTCCATGTTAGTTAAGTAGTGGCCATTTGCAAAAATAGGTTTTGATTAATTTGAATGAAGCTGACTAATTTTTCTCGAAAATCGTTTCATTTTTTGCAAAACTTGAACCATTCTTTGGATTTGAAAAGGGAAAATTTCAGTGCTCACAGCTTAGCTTACGTGATTTCAAAACAGAAAATGGAATAAGTATGCTAATCTAACCCTCATGTTGATCAAAACATTTTTACAAAAAATAAAAATAAAAAAATCAAGGCAATGAATTAGGGGCATAGTCGAGTAAGTGATACTATCTTCTCCCCGCTCGAGTCAACTCGTCAGTGTATATGAGTGTGTATTCATACCAGTCAGTGTATATGAGTGTGTATTCATACCAGTCAGTGTATATGAGTGTGTCTTCATATGAGCGTGTATTCGTACCAGTCAGCATATTTATACCGACCAGGGTATTCATACCAGTCCATGTATATCAGTGTGTCTTCATACCAATCAGTGTATTTATACCAGTCAGGGTATTCATACCAATCAGTGTATGTCAGTGTGTATTCATACCAGAGTGTATTTTATACCAGTTAGGGTATTCATACCAATCAGCGTATAGAAGTGTGTTTGGATTATTTTGGCTTCGTTTTTCTTACGTTGAGTCCGTTTTATTTTTATTCAGGTCAGTATGGATCAATGGCCAATTCAGAGTTCAAATTCAATCATTCTCAAATTTAATCAAACAAATTATTTTCAAACTCAGAGTAATGTGCCAGTCACGCCATTGATATACAAAATCGAAACTTTTTATTACAGTCAGGGGAGGACATCCCCGATTACAGAGACTCAAAAACAAAAAACAAATACAAAAAAAGAAAAAGAAAGAACAGAAAGAACAGAAAATACAAAAAAAAAAGAAAAAAAACAACAACAAAAAACAAAAAAAAACAGAACAGAAAATACAGAAAAAAAAGAAGAAAAACAGAAAATACAGAAAAAAAGGATCTTTTTCCTTTCTTCGCCGGTGCCGGCCACACACGGACTTCATTTACTGGGCTCATTCGTCGCCGAACTCTTCCTCTTTTTGTCGTCAACCTTCGAAGGCCCTTCTCCAGTACTTCCGCCAAGAACTACCACAGTGTTTCCGCCGACAGAGTCGGCTCCCCGCTGTAGACGCGCCCGTGGGCTTCACTCTACAGTTCGGACTCCCTTTTGTTGTTGCGGTTCTTAATCTGAACCAAAGAGTCCAACTCTGGCAAAATCGTTTTGAGAAAAAACAGATTTTTGAAAAGAAGTGCCAAACATGGACTGCTTTGCCAGATACAGAGTCGCCACCTAAATATTTTATTTTGGGGGAATTTAGGAAACCCTGACTCGGTGCCAAAGGCCACGTGTCCGTCATCACCAAAGTTGCCTCGGCTCGGAAACTTGGGTACGATCGGGGAAGGTCAGCTATGAGCACCCCCTCTCGCTCGGTCCGAAGACCGGCCTCTACTAACCATGATATCCAATTTTGAAAACGTTATGTGTTCTTATTCCGGTTATTAGCCTAGAATTACTATGTTATGCGAACAGCAAACAAGTATAGACCAAATCGCCTAAATTGGAACAAAACACTACATGTTCGTTTTGAAAATGGTTTGCTACTCGCAGGTAGGCTAGAATGCAGGTTTTGCCACCTCAAGTGGGCTTTAGAAAAGATGATTTTGCCACTATCCAGTGGGCTTAAAAACTCACAGTTTTCATGCATTGTTCCAATTTAAGTAATTTGACCTCCATCCACAGGCATTCAAGCAGTAATATCACATAAGCAGCTAGCCTCATGGTAATCATGCTATTATGGCAACATTCACACGCATGCAATATGCTAAAGCACAAAAACTCACCTAGTACTCCAAGCCAAAAGAGAAACTAGTTAGTAATCAATACATGATCCTAGCTCATGTTAAGATGGCTAATGCAACACATGCAAGATGCAACTAGAATAGGCTCGGCTATCCTAAACATGGCATGTGAAATGCTACAAGTAACATGTATTCAATTTGGAAATTGAAGTACAATACAGTTAGTGTGATGTACCGAGCCCGGTGCATGTAAACAAATGCATGAATGCACGCATGCATAGCATAAGGATGCTAATTGAAATATACCCTAATACTAACCATCAAAAGCAGGTAAGTAAAAGGGAGAAAGAAGTGGGGGTTGGAAGACATGCACACACGCACCCACACTTATTACAAATTCGCCCTCACTCGGAGGGACCAAGAGAATATACAGTCCGAAATAATACAGTCCGAATACAGAATAAATTATTACAAAATTTCTAATTTAATTAATAAATTAAATGCAGAATAGAAAAGGCCGCGGCCCTGCTTCGGGATGCGCAAATGATGCAAGCTTGATCCGTCTTGCCCGGAAAACCCGCACCATACCACTGCCGCCTCTGTTTTCACTGTCCTGCCTTTCTGAAAACTTCCAAAGTCCAAGGACACCTTCTATGCACACTGCAGTACACCATCGGCTGGATGAAATGACCACCGGCCGTTTAACATGACCATCGGCTGCTTGAGAGGTTATCGGCCACCAATACATTACCGGTCGGCACTCTCTTCTGCCGGTCGGCAAACAATTCCTGCAGAAGACAGTTTTGACAGCAACAAGGCCAGACAGTGTATGGCATGGAATTTCAAGGCAATGTATGCATGGACACACTCCCTATCATGCAATGGACTCAAGGGAGCATGGCCCTTGACCCCCGGGCCATCAATGGTGCATTTCGACGCATGATGGCCTAAGAGGCTAAGTTTGCATTTCAATGTCAAATGCAATGCACACAAACATACAAGGGACCCAACCTCAATCATGGTTGATCAAGAGGTGAGGCAATGCACAACAATGCACATGCAACCTAAGCATGCAAGCTAACATACAAACATGCAATGCAACTACATGGCATACACAATGCTAACAACATAACATGCACAACGCATTGTAACATGGCATACACAATGCAAGATGGGCTTACACCAATATGAGATAGCCTCAGCTACACTCACATAGGAGGCCATTAGGTGAAATGAGGCAACCGAAATGCACACAAACATGTCCAACGCACGGACCAATCCTAAGATACAACATGCAACTCTAACAAGGCATGGCAAATGATGAAACATAGCATATAATGGTGCAAGTTTCAGATCTGAAATGGCATGCCAAATGACTCCAAAATGACTCCAAAGCATGCAAACATTCATGTAATGCATTGTTAAGGACTTAAGCACTAAAGCTAGTGAGATGCAATACACTATAAACATGCAAAGCGATGATCGAATGATGAAGACAGCCACAAACAGTCCTTATGCAGCCCAAAATAATGCTAAAACATGTATGAAATGTAGCCAAAATAAGCTAGCATGCTTGGCTAAATTAGCATGCGATTTTGACTAGCTAGCATGATTTACATGGCAAGTGTATGATGCAAAGCCCAAACAGAAGAAGACCCTTCTACAACACTGATAAGGGACCAAAAATATGACTACTCACAGTAGATGACAGCCCCCAAATCAATATACAAACATGCTAAAGATGCCATGCAAGATTAAGGCCACAAGAGGGCTATAACATGAAGTACATAAAAAATTCACCAAACAGCCAAATACCCTTAATAAAACATGACAAGGGGGTCAAAATATGGCCACTCTCAGTTCTGATCATGGCCGAAAAACAAAAGCAAGATAAGCTAACAAAACATGCAACAATGAGGCTAAAGCATGGATTCAAAGCAAGTGGCATATGGAGCACCCAAACAGTGATGATCCCTTCTTCAATGTTGAAGAGGGGCTCAAAATAAGCTTACTTACAGTTTACATTATGCCTCAAAACAGATTATACACAAGCCAAAAACACTATGCAAGAAAAAAGGCATAAAGAGGGCTAATGAAGGAAGTGCTAGCTACTGCCCTCAAACAGCAAGAGGTCCTCAATCAAACATGAAGAGGAACTCAAAATATGATGATTTACAGTTTGGGTCGGAGCCCAAAGATGCAAGCAACTACGGCTTAGATATGATGCAAGAAAATGCTAGAAAAGGGAAGAGGAGGACTCACCCTTGAAGACCAGCAAACCAGCACCTCTTGGACTAAGTTTAGGTTCTCCTAAGCTCTGCAAATGACCTCCAATATGCTGGAATGGATGTTGGAGGTGTTGTGCTATGGGTTGATGAAGAAATGGCCCAAGAACAAGGGTATTTGGTGGTTGAATGGGAGAGATATAGTGAGAGATGGAGGGATATAGGTGTGTGTATATCAGATATATCTATATATCTCTGGTTTTTGTTCCAAACATCCAACCCACACAAAGGAAGAGGAGGGGTGCTTATATAGGCAACAAAAAGTGCTCCAAGCTTCTCCAAGAAGCTATGCCAAAAGGGGCAAAGGGTGCAAAGGGTTCTAGGCTTCTAGAGGAAGCTAATACAGCTGGCCAAGCTTCCCCAAGAAGCTTGGCCAAAGGGTTCAAGCTTCTAGAAGCTTTAGGGGGTTCAAAGGTGCAAAAGGGTGCAAAATAGCCACATATATGCACGGGGGAGTGTGCTGGTGCATTCCAACTGGCACAGCTGGGATGCACCAGCCTTGGAGGGTGCAAAGGGTGCAAACCAGCCAGAAAAATTGGTCGTCGGCCAAAATAAAGTGCCGGTCGGCACTATTTTTTGCCGGTCGGCAAAATAGATTGCCGATAGATGATTCCAAGGTCAAAAAACGGCCGGTGGGTATGCAAATTGAAGCCCCGGAAGTTAGCTTTCCAATGGCGCAAACCTTACATCAAAATTTCTCCTGTAAAAAAAGTTATGCCCTTTTTGGTGAAGCCGCGCAGACTCGATCCAACCGGGATGATGCCCAGCTTCAACCAATCATATCTCCTCCACCCGGACTTGGCTTTGGGAGATTCTTGAGTACAAAGTGAACCCCAGAAGTCTTCTTTTCCAACGATGGTGGCCTCATAGCTTAACTCCAAGTATGCAATTGAGTAAGCCTGATTCAGCGAGGGCCGCTCGACTCTCTCCTACCCGGATTCATGCCGAACTTCTTCTCCAACCTATTTTCTCCCCCCTCTCCTTTTCTTCAACTCCAAACCCTAAAACAAAGTGTTTTGAAGGGTTTGCCTCTCTCCTTGCTGAAGGAATTGAATCTTTGGCCTGCACATCTCTCAACACTGAGCAAACCATCAGTAATGCCCAAGTCTTGAGGGCGGTCAAAAATGGGGTGTCTACACCCGCCGACCATCAAAGGCGATGTACGAAGATGCCCCAAATCGGGCCATAGAGGTGGAGTGCCTTTTCAACTCCTTGTTTTCAGCCTTCAGGGCACAAATCTCTACCCGTGCATCTCTGTACATGCACTGGAGTAGAGACAGTTGGGCGTTGACCTGGTAATACCTCACACGCCTTGTTTTGCAGACGGTGAGATAGGTTAGTCACCGCCGCCACTGTCTCCATGCAGGACCTCAACGTGTAGTGGTTGGCCTCGATATCATTTTGAGTAGCCATCACTTGCTCAACTGATAGTGTGGGAAGACTAGGTTGAGTAAGAGCAGGGGGCACTTGGCCCAGAAGAGCTCGATGGATTATTAAGATCCGGAAAGAGAGAGAAGGGGCGAGACGAAGCCATGTATAACAAAAGAGAAGATAGAAATGGCAGAAAAGAAGGCAGTCACAGAAGAGTGGCAGAAAATAGAAGAGGAAAAGAAGAAGGCGGAGGAAGATGGAAGAGCAAGAAGAAGGAGGGGGAAGATGGAAGAGTAATAATGAAGAAGGAGAAGAAGAAGAGAACGGTTAAGAAAAGAAAAGAGTGATGAAGATACTGATTCAGAAGAAGCTGAGAAGAAGAAGACAAAGAGAGGGAGAGGGTCGAGGCAGGCTTGCAACCCGAGGGGGCTGCTTTTGTCGGCCAGCCGACACAAAAGCAGAGTCCGCGTGTCAAACGCGGCAAGAAACGCGGAAGAGTTGTGTATGCATATATGTATATATATTGTATAGCTATGTAATATAGGTATTGGTTTGTACATTTGTGTCACAAGTATGGCTTGGGTTCAGTGGTTTGGTCTAGTGGGTTGAGAATTCGGAAAGCCTAAGCCCGAGGTCAGGGGTTCGAACCCCACATTGAGTGTTTTGTTTTGTTTTCATTTTATGTAGAAATATGTCTTATATATTTGTTTGAACATTTGAGTCACAGGTGTGGCTTGGGTTCAGTGGTTTGGCCCAGTGAGTTAAGGATTGAAAGGCTGAGCCCGAGGTCAGGGGTTCGAACCCCACATCGAGTTTGTCTTTGTTTTGTTTTCATTTTGGTTTTGATGTATATATGTCTTGTGTACCTATATATATATATATATATATTTGTTTGAATCGTTTCTGTCACGCGAGTGGCTTGGGTTCAATGGTTTGGCCCAGTGGTTGAAGAGTGAGAGGCTGAGCCTGAGGTAAGGGGTTCGAACCCCACATTGAGTGTTTCTTTTGGTTTGTTTTGGTTTTATGTATATATATGTCTTGTATAGTATATATATATATTTGTTTGTATATTTTGTCACAAGAGTGATGCGGCTCAGTGGTTAAGGACTCGGAGGCCGAGCTTGAGGTTAGGGGTTCGAAACCCTGCATTCCATGTCCATCCATTTTGTGAGTTTTCTTTCTTTTTGCGTGCGTGTGCTGACGTCAGCAAACGGAATATGCCTTCTCAGTAACGGCATCTTCCCACTGACGGTAGCAAACAGAATATTCCCCACCTGTGTATATATCCGTATATGTTGGTGTATAGGTCCGTATGTGTCTGTGTCGTATATACTTTTGTATATGTCTGTGTATATACCTATATATATTTGTGTCGTATGTACTGTATATATCTGTGTATATGTCTGTATTTTGTCTATATATATCTGTGTATATATCCGTATATGTATCTGTATATATCTGTCTGTATGTTGTCTGTATATGTACATATATGTGTGTATTATCCTGCCTGTGATTGCAATGAGTTCCTAGGAGGCCAACTGCGACAGTGAAAACTAGAGTTCGAATGGCCAAGGCCTAGAACGCAAAAGGTTTGGAATTTCCGAGACTAAAGTTTGGTTTAAATACCCAGGGGTGTATCCCCGGCTTGAAATCTGTATGGTAGCCCCATAAGTTGAGCTAGCTTGTATGCGCCTCAACTCTGGATACCAAACCAACCTAGTCTGTCATCCCGTTGGAGAATAGGGAAAGTTGTGAATATGATCAGGAAGTAAAGCGGCATCCGTGGCCATTCAATCGATTAAAAAATAGCAAGTGTGCTTGTTGTTCTTTTTCTGGTCTAGGAGACCTTAAATCCTCTGAAGGTGCAATTCCTTTGGTGTTTGTCGTGCCCGAACGACTTTCACGGGTCTAGGAGACCTTAAATCCTCTAAAGGTGCAATTCTTTTGGTGTTTGTCGTGCCCGAACGACTTCAATTGGTCTGGTATAGTCACATGACTGTGTTTGTAATGAGTTCCTAGGAGATCAACTGAGACAGTGGAAACTAGAGTTCGAATGGCGATGCCTAGAACGCAAAAGGTTTGGGATTTCCGAGACTAAAGTCTGGTTTAAATACCCAGGGGTGTATCCCCGGCTTGAAATCTGTATGGCAGCCCCATAGGTTGAGATAGCTTGTATGCGCCTCAACTCTGGAAACTGAACCAACCTAGTCTGTCACCCTGTTGGAGAATAGGGAAAGTTGCAAACATAGCCAGCATTCCATGACATTGTATTGCATTGCACAAATCATGAATCTTTAAACCGGCTTCGCGTAAGCGTATAAGTCCAATCGTTAAATCGGCTTCGCGTAAGCGTATAAGTCCAATCGTTAAACCGGCTTCGCGTAGCGTATAAGTCCAATCGTTAAATCGGCTTCGCGTAAGCGTATAAGTCCAATCGTTAAATCGGCTTCGCGTAGCGTATAAGTCTAATCGTTAAATCGGCTTCGCGTAAGCGTATAAGTCCAATCGTTAAACCGGCTTCGCGTAAGCGTATAAGTCCAATCGTTAAACCGGCTTCGCGTAAGCGTATAAGTCCAATCGTTAAATCGGCTTCGCATAGCGTATAAGTCCAATCGTTAAACCGGCTTCGCGTAAGCGTGTAAGTCCAATCGTTAAATCGGCTTCGCGTAAGCGTATAAGTCCAATCGTTAAACCGGCTTCGCGTAGCGTATAAGTCCAATCGTTAAATCGGCTTCGCGTAAGCGTATAAGTCCAATCTTCAAAATCGGTTAAAAACAGCGGGTGCGCCTGTCTGTTTATACCACCCTTCCTCCTCTTGTGTGAAATGCGTTTGGATTGCAACTCGGTTAAAAACAGCAGGTGTGCCTGTCTGTTTAAACCACCCCTTCTCCTCTCGCGTGAGACGCGTTAGGATGTTGATTCACTCGGTAAAACCGCAGGTGCACCTGTCTGTTTATACCATCCTTCTTCCTCTCGCGTGAAACGCGTTTGGATTGCAACTCGGTTAAAAACAGCAGGTGCGCCTGTCTGTTTAGACCACCCATTCTCCTCTCGCGTGAGACGCGTTAGGATGTTGATTCACTCGGTAAAACAGCGGGTGCGCCTGTCTGTTTATACCACCCTTCCTCCTCTCGCGTGAAACGCGTTTGGATTGCAACTCGGTTAAAAAGAGCAGGTGCGCCTGTCTGTTTAGACCACCCCTTCTCCTCTTGCGTGAGACGCGTTAGGATGTTGATTCACTCGGTAAAACAGCGGGTGCGCCTGTCTGTTTATACCACCCTTCCTCCTCTCGCGTGAAACGCGTTTGGATTGCAACTCGGTTAAAAACAGCAGGTGCGCCTGTCTGTTTAGACCACCCCTTCTCCTCTCGCGTGAGACGCGTTAGGATGTTGATTCACTCGGTAAAACAGCAGGTGCGCCTGTCTGTTTATACCACCCTTCCTCCTCTCGCGTGAAACGCGTTTGGATTGCAACTCGGTTAAAAACAGCAGGTGCGCCTGTCTGTTTATACCACCTTTTCTCCTCTCATGTGAGACACGTTAAGTTGTTGATGTCAATCGGTTAACAACAGCAGGTGCGCCTGTCTGTTCACACCACCCAACTCGGCTTCGCGTAGCGTGTAAGTCCAATTATCAAAATCTTCTTGCATAACATTTGCATTCTGCCCCTGAACTACGCTGGTTTGATTCCTTGCAAAGGGATACGTAGGCAACCTTCGGGTTCAACCACATGCATTGCATTTTGTGTGATTGCCCAAGTCTTACGGCCTTGTCAAAAGGGTCGTCTTCTGGCTTTGACATTCACTCACGTCATTTCATGACTTCGAGCTCTGTCAAAGAGGGGCAACTGTAGACACCCCATTTTGACCGGCCCTAAGACTTGGGCATTTTATTTTGACCACCCTCACCAAAAAAATCAAATTGAAATGTTAAATTCCAAACCTCACCCCATTTTGGCCATCACTAGTATTTTTGTTAATTTGTAGTGTTTTATAATGTGTGTACATATTAAATTAGATGTGTGCATATCTTTTAAGTGTGTTTTATAATTGATAACTATTTTTAAAACAAAAGAAAAAAATATATATAAACAGAAGAAATTGAAAACAAAAAATATATATAATAAAAAATAAAAAATAAAAAATAAAAAAGGAGAAAATAATAAAATAAAAAAATAGAAAAAAAAAATAGAAAATAATAAAATATGGATGGGATCATAGTGTGGTTTTTTTAGTGGAATTGTGGAGAATATCATCATAAGAGATAAGAAGGCACTGATAGAGGGGGGGGACACAGTTTTTCGGTGTGGATAAAAAAATAAGAAAAAGAAAGCATTTTTGTTTGGAAATACTCATCACACAAGGTGGGGGGGGGGAGCTGGATGGATGATAAAAAAAAAAAAAAAAAGGGATGGAGAGTGGGTAGAGAGATAAAAGAGAAACACACGGTTTTGGAGAGGAGAGGAGAGGAGGGGAGATGGGTTAGGTAGGTTTTGAGTGTTGAAGGAGAGGAGGAGAGAGACATGGGTTAGAGAGGAGAGACCCACGGCTGGCATGAGAGGAGATGCACTTCACACACACGCATGTAGTGAGAGAGGAGAAGAAACACAGACACGGGTAGAGAGGGGATAGAGGACAACACTCAATACACGGCATAGACATGAGGAGAGGGGAAATACACGGGTTAGGGGTGGAGAAAGAACAGAGCCTTGAGTTTGAGCTACACACACATGGGAAGCATGACACACCCACTCGAACTCTCTCTCTCACTTGACGATTCTTGGTCTCTCTGGTAGTCTTATTCTTTGTCCCTCTCCTCACTTGCCTCGCTCAATCATCTCCATATATACAGACAACCCAACTCTCTCACCTCACTCACTCAACACACATGATGCACGGCAGCAACACATATATCACACCATCCATGCACACCCAACACACACCCGGCATCACACACGCTGCACACTCTCACCAAGCCATCATTCGCACACCACCACCTTCATCTTCATGCACAACACACCACCACCTTCATCTTCATGCACAGCACAGCACACCACTACCTTCATCTTCATGCACAACACACCACTACCTTCATCTTCATGCACAACACACACACGGCAGCATACACATTAACACACCCATGCACATACCCACCTCTTCTCTCTCTAACCGAGCAAAACCCAGCACACTCATGAAAAACACACACACACGGGAGAGGGAGGAGAGACCCACATGCATACAAGCACAACTCTCTCTCTCTCGGCAGATACACAGAGGCACGGGAGAACATCACACACACGCATGTAGTGAGAGAGAGAGAGAGAGTCAATCCTTCCTTTCTGTATATAGATGATTTGTAGTAGCAGAGAGAGAAAAGGGGTCAAAAATCCTTGGATCCACAACTCTTCTCTGTAGCTCTTCTATACCAGCACAAACACACACACTCTCTCTCTCTCTCTCTTTCTCTCTCTCTCTGAATTGGGTTTATTGGGTGGTCTACCATTTCCTTTATCATATATGTTTTATAAAATTGAGTCATGCGTGGTTTGCCAGTTTTTTCTATGAATAATATTGAGTCATGGATGCTTTCGGTGTAAACTGTAGTCTGATTTTTTTTTAATGTTGGTATCTACATCATATATATGCACTTTCGAAGTTCCTGATCACTTTCAAATATTTTTTGAGTGACTTAGGTGGTGGGCCCTCCCTGGAAGCTGAGTACATGGGCTGTGTTACTTGTGGCATATCACCAAATCTGGTACAACTCCGAGGCTCTGAAGAGGAGATAGTCACAGGAAATTTGCACATCATCCAATAGTGATTTCCCTATAAGCCATGCTAGTCAGATTTCAAATCCGTTCCTTGGTTTGCCGCTTGAATCTAGAAAATGTGAATCATGTGGTGTCGCGGAACTCGGGACGTGCGAAAAGGAGTGGAATGTGCCAGTGATGCAGTTCTTTATTTTATTTTTATTTTGAGTGTTTTGTGAGATTTTATTTTATTTTATTATTTCTCCTCTCTCCCTCATTCGGATCTATAATAATTCAAGTATAGTAATAATTCCCCCACCCCGCTTCTTTCTATCCCATTCTTTAATCGCTTTCCCTAACTGTGTGTATGTATATATTTGACATGTCATGCATATCCCTGCTTTACATCCATGATCCATGCATAAGATTTGGCTAAATTTGCATCTTTATGCTTCAATTGATTATCCCATGATTCTGTGTGCTATCGTATGTCTTGAGATGATTCACATGCCATATTCTAGAAGCCAAGTCTTTAGTGCATCTCATGAGTGAATTGCATTAGGATTCTGTATATAAGATCATGCATATTTTACTAACCTTTGTCTTGTAGCTGTTCGAGGGACGTCGGTCAATCTGTGAGTTTTTATGCTTTAGCATCTCATTTGTGTGTGATTTTCTTATTATGTTTAGCATCCTACCATGTGGCTATTTGCTTAAGTGATATAACTGTATGAATGCCTGTGGATGAAGGCTTGTTGTTTGAATTGGAATAATTCAATAAATGTACGTTTTAAGCCCACTTTGTCGAGTGGCAAATTCAAACCCTTTTCGAAAACCAAACATGAAGTTGAATTGTTCCAATTTGAGCAAACTAGTCTATACTTGTATGCTTCACATAGTAAATTTAGGATTTATTCAATAATCAGAACATAAACATATAAAGAAAATAAAAGTCATATCATGGTTTAGTAGAGGCCGATCTTTTGATCGGGTGAGTGGGGGTGCTCATTATTGACCTTCCCCTCTCATACCTAAGGTTCCGAGCCAAGCATCCTTGGTTACGACGAACAGTGGCCTTTGGCACCGAGTCATGGGTTTCCTAATTTCCCAAAATATTAGGTGGCGACTCTGAGTTCTGATGACGCAGTCCATTTTGACAAAATTGCAATAAAATGGATTTTTAATAAAAGTTGCCAAATCTGGACTTTCATCTATGTTTCACATTGCACTCGTGAAACTTGAGATCAAAGAGATCTCGGGAGTCCGAACTGTTTAACGGGCGCGGGTACCCCCCGGGCATGTTACAGGTACCCATTAGGTAATTTATCCATTGTCATTCCTAACACAATCCTCTCACAAAGGGTGACGCGCACATAATATATATGAAATCCATCCTTTATAAAAAGTGTTTAATTTTTGTGCACATAAACTTACTTAAATTTTTGGGGTACTTACGTGTATGTCATAATAAGTGGACTTATTGTTTAATAGGTCTTATGAGAAATTTAGAAAAATATGTTATAAAAAAAGGTCACTAATTGTCAATTTTTAGCAACATGTATAAAAAATTGTCATAAAAAAAATATTTTTAGCGACAATTTTACCAAGATTTATTTTCAATAGGACTTAATGAGAATTAAGTCAAACTATTAGGACCTATTGGTAGTTTACCAATTGGTTTTGGCCTTTAAATTTTGACCCTTTTAGCAAAAATCTTAGGGCCTGTTTGGTAACGATTACGTTTTCAGTTTATATTTACAAAAGTTTTATAAACTGGTTTTTGTTTATTTTCTGTTTATTTTTAGAAAAACATAAATTACAAACGCGTTTGGTTTAGACAAAATATTTAAAAAAATTTTAAAAATATAAAAGAGTGAGAAATGACGAGTGGTAGCGGGTAGTAGGTAGAGACGAGTGGTGACGGCAGAAGACGGTGGTGGAAAATGATGGCGCGGAAGATGGTGGTAGAAAATGGTAGCTAGTGGGTAGTGGTGGTGGTGGTTGGTGGGTGGGTGGGTGGGTGGGTGACGGTGGCGGGTGGTGGTGGTGGTGGTGGCAGGTGGGTGGCGGATGGCGGATGGTGGTGTGGGTGGATGGGTGGGTGACGTGGCGGTGGTGGGTGGTTGCGGGTGGTGGTGGTGGTGGTGGTGGCAGGTAGTGGCGGGTGGCGGGTGGGTGGTGGGTGATGGTGGTGGTGGTGGGTGGTGGTAACGGGTGGATGGCAGGTGGCTGGTGTTTGGTGGTGGCGGTGGTGGATGGTGGTGGCAGGTGGGTGGTGAGTGGTGATAGCGGGTAGGTGGCGGGTGGTGGTGGCGGGCGGTGGATGGTAGTGGCGGGTGGGTGGGTGGCAGGTGGTGGTGTGGTGGTGGCGGCGGCGACGACGAGGTGTGGGTGGTGGTGGCGAGTGGGTGGTGGGTAGTAGGTGGGTGGTGAATAGTGGTGGGGAGTGGGTGGTGGATGGTGGTGGCGGAAGACGGTGGTGGAAAATGGTGGCGGGTGGTGGCTAGTGTTGGGTGGTAAAAAAAAAAAACTGAAAACTGAAAACGTAAACTCATTTTTTGAATTTACATTTTTTGGCCAAATTTATAAACTGAGACCATTGATTTATAAATCAAAATTTATTAAGCAAGTTTTTATTTGAATTTTTAAAATTTTTATAAATATAAATTAAAAATTGAAAACTGAAAACGTAAGTGATACCAAATGATCCCTTATTTATTTCGTTGGTTGGCAAAAATCTTATTTATTTCATTGGTTGTCAAATGCATCATTAGATGTGATGCACGCATTTATTTGTAATGGTCGCATTTATTTATAATGGTATGAAGTACTCATATTACGTCAATTATTAATTAATTTAAAAATCAATAAGTTAAGATAGAAAATTTCTGTCATATCATCTACAAGACCATTGGGTGGGAGTTCTAGCTTTTTATTTTATTTATTTTAATTCTATTTAGTTCTATATTTTTTCCCCTTTTACCATCAAACCCCTAATATGTAGGTTCAAATGGAATGCTACTAGTAAAAATAATTATTTCATTATAAAGATTATTTTAACAAAAAGTACCGTTTGGGAAGAGCTTTTCCAGAATTTTTTGATTATGTTAGTCATAAAAGACAAAATAGGCTATTTTAGCCACAAAAAACAAAACATCACATCTAACCCATAATCATTACACTCTTCTCTCACAAAAAAAATCAAAAAAGCCAAAAAGTCCTTCCCAAACCAAGCTTTTTAGCCCAGACTAAAATAGTAAAAAAAAGCCAAAAGTTAAAAAGCCAACCCACTTCCCAAATGGAGGCTTATTATAGTTTCAAAATTAAGAAATTACCATGTATTTGCCAGGCTTCCCTCTATTTGCTTGGCTCGGTTAGGTTATGAAGTGGTGATGCACAAATATTGAAAGTGAATTAAATTTCTCTAAAATGGTGTCTCAAGCCTCTTCACTGGGAGCAAGAAATGGAGGTCCCACACTATATTTTGTAGTTTATAAGGAACTGAGCATCAACAATAGGTGAATAGGCATGTTAATATATTAATGTATATAGAATACAGCTCAAGTTAATATATTAATGTATATAAAATACAGCTAAGATAGAATTTAGCTTTCGGTCTGCTTTCGATCCCTTTTCATAATTATGTTTTGTCATATGATGATGTTTGTAACACAGAAGCTCTTATATAATGGAGACCTTCTATATGGTTTCAGATATATTGAAATACAGAGATTACTCTCTCAATATCCCTCTCTCAACTTATTTTACATGGTATCAGAACCTCAAATATATAGCTCATTAACCAGAAAAATTCATATTTTCTGGTAGTTATCTCTGTTTCATCACTGATCAGATCTTTTTTGTTCTAAAAAATTTTCGCACTACCTACTAACGTGCTCGGAATCTTCTCACGATTCCAACGCCACCAACGGCGTCCTCAGATCTGCTCTAACGCGCCCTCACGCGCCACATTTGTCGCTGGCCCGTCACCCACTTCCGCCTTCGACAGCTCACGCGCCACAAGCACTCTTCAGCCGCTTGAGCAGTCTCGTCATCGTCGTCTCACGCACTACACGCCCCCACAACAGCTTGAGTCGTCTCTCCCAGCACGCGTCCCTCGTTCGCGCCGCTTTAGCCACTCGCGCAAGCCGCTTGCTGCAGCTGCCTTCGCCTTCGGCTCGCGCTGCTCTAGTTACTCGCGCAGCGCTTTCGCCTTCAACTCCAGCCGGTTCAGCTCAAACCGGCTCAACAACTTCCCCAGGCCGGTTCAGCCCTATTTTTGGACTTTTCTGGCCGGTTCAGACCGGTTCCCCACTAATTTTGACCTTCTGAATTCACTAGTACCCTTGGTTTTTTTAGTTTCTACCTCAATCGTGTTGTTTTTCCTTCATGGATCGCCCGAACTCCTCTAACCACCCTAGTTCCGTTGTTCTTGACGGGACTAATTATGTCTTGTGGGCACAAGCCATGTCTGGCTTCCTTAAAGGCAAGAAACTTTGGCGCATCATCACTGGGGATGTGTGCAAACCCATCAAAGAGACCGCGGAATCCCCTGCCAAACATGTCGATCGACTGGAAGATTGGGATAGTAAAAACTATCAGATCATCACTTGGCTTCGCAAGATTTCTACTACATCTATCAGCCTTCAGTTTGGTTGGTTCCAACTTGACTCTGTTTCCACTCTGGCAAAAGCCATCTGGGATTTTTTAAAAGAACGCTATCAAACTACTGGCCTTGCTCACCAATATCAGCTTCTGAGTCATCTTCACCGTATGCGCCAAGATACAACTCAGACTATTAATGATTTCCTCTCCCAAATGTATTCTGTTTGGGATCAGCTCGCTTTTTCTGAACCTCCATGGTCCCATACTGAGGATACTGCCTTGTTTACTACTTACCGTGACCAACAATGCTTGGTTTAGTTTCTAATGGCTCCCACTCCCTATTTTGAGCCAATACGTGCATCTCTTCTTTATCGCACTCCTTTACCCACTCTTGAGCAAGCAATTTCTGAACTACTTTCAGAGGAAATCAGGTTTGGTACTCTCCATCCGCACCCTGTGGACTCTGTTCTTGCTACTCCCCAAATTCGGAGTTCTTCTTCACCACCTTCACCACAGAGGTCAACTGCCTGCAACTACTATCAAAACCGCGGTCTTCCGTTGACTCATTTTCTGGTTAATTGTCCAGTTCTCCTTTGTCAGTTTTGCAACAAGACTGGCCCTGGTCATCTCTAGCAAGATTGCTTCCGCAATCCAGCCCGAGCCTCTCTTGGTTCTTTCTCTCGCAATGGTCCTTCCACCGGGAATTTTTCACGCGGCAACTCTCACCGTTCCAGGACTCAGTTTAAACCGATGCCTGTTCATCGCACTGTTGCTGTTGCCTTAGAGGATTTACCTTCCTCTGTCCTTATAGACCCTTCCACTCCAGTCTTCTCTCAAACAGATGTCGAAGCCATTTTCCAACAATTTCTCTCCACTTCCGGTACTCCTCCATCTACTGCTTTGTCTGTCACCTTGGGTAACACTTCCTGGTACTTTGACTCCGCTTGTTATAATCACATGACCTTTAACCCTACTATTTTTACTACTCTCTCTTCTAAACCTCATGTTCCTTCTATCCATACTGCTGATGGGTCTCTTCTGTCTGTAAGTCATGTTGGTTCTGTTTCCACCTCGCATTTATCTTTATCCCATGTATATCTTATGCCTGCTCTTACTTTAAATCTTATCTCCATTAGTCAATTATGTGAGCATGGTCTAACTGTTACCTTTTCCCATATTAGTTGTTTGGTGTAGGACCCTCGGACCGGACAGACTCTTGGGATAGGCCGTAAGCATGGACGTCTCTACGAACTCATCCATCTTCATGTTCCGGATTCTTCTCAGATCGCAGCTCCTACTACTGCTCCTCTTTTATCTCCTTTTCAGCTTTGGCACTGTCATTTAGGCCATCTTTTAGTTGGTCGGTTAAAGTCTTTAATTTCTAGTGGTCATTTAGGTCCTGTCAGTTCTGATACTTTAGCTTGTTTGTCATGTCAACTTGCCAAACAACCTACTTTATCGTTTAATTAAAATGACTCTGTTTTTCTTGCACCATTTGATGTCATTCATTCTGATATTTGGGGCCCCCTCTCCTACTCCTACTATGGGAGGCGCACGCTATTTTGTTGTTTTTATAGATGATTTTTCCCATTTTACATGTGTAACAGGTCCGCGAGGGAACTCACGGGTTACAGTTCGGACTCAATTGTTACGGTTCTAAATCTGAACCAAAGAGTCCAAATCCGGCAAATCGTTTTGAGAAAATAGATTTTTGAAAAGAAGTGCCAAACATGGACTGCTTTTCCAGATACAGAGTCGCCACCTAAATATTTTTTAATGGGGAAATTTAGGAAACCCTGACTCGGTGCCGAAGGCCACGTGTCCGTCATCACCAAAATTGTCTTGGCTCGGGAGCTTGGGTACGATCGGGGAAGGTCAGCTATGAGCACCCCCTTTCGCCCGGTCCGAAGACCGGCCTCTACTAACCATGATATCCGATTTTGAAAACGTTTATGTGTTCTCGTTCCGGTTATTAGCCTAGAATTACTATGTTATGCGCACAGTAAACAAGTATAGACTAGATTGCCTAATTTGGAAACAAGCATTGCATATCCGTTTGTTTTGAAAAGCGCTTTGGAATTTGCTACTCGCAAGTAGGCTAAAACACGGATTTCAACGAGTTTTTCCAACTCAAACAATCCAACCTTCACCCACAGGCAATCAGACAGTTGATCTCATATAAGCATTTAGCCACATGGTAATCATGCTGTCATGTTAACATTCACACGCATGCTAGATGCTAAAGCATAAATACTTATATCGTACTCCATGCCAAAACAATAAACTAGTTAGCAAACATGCATGCCCTAGTTCATGTTAGAGTGACTAATGCATCGCATACAGAATGTGATTAGGATAGGCTCGGCTAACCCTAAGCATGGCATGTGAAATGCTACAAGTAACAAGTATTCAATTTGGAAATTGAAATACAATGCAGTTTGTATGATGTACCGAGCCCGATGCATGTAAACAAATGCATGAATACACGCATGCATAGCATAAAGTATGCTAAAATGAACGTGCCCTAATCTACCATCATAAGCGGGTAAATAAAAGGGAAGAAAGACGTGGGGTTGGAAGACATACACACACTCACGCACACTTATTACAGATTTGCCCTCGCCCGGAGGGACCAAAAGAATATACGAATTAATTAACTACGTAAGCTAATTGAATTACAGACCCATTAAATTAATTAAACGAATTAATCAATCTAATTAAAACGGTAAACCCCTCGGGAAGCGGGTCAGATGCAGTGCATGCTCGGGATTTGCTCGGAATCGCACTGCCATGCATAGTCTGCCTCTGTTTTCCCTGCTTTGCTCCTCTGAAAACTGCCAAAGTCTCAGGAGTGCCTCTCAGGATACTGGGGGATACCACCGGCTGAGGGGGAGAGCCACCGGCTGTGTAGGATGGTCATCGGCACAAAATGAATCCATCGGCTGAGGACTTACTGCCGGCCGGCAGAAAATGTTGCCGGTCGGCAAACAATGCCTGCAGAACCTGCAACTCACAGCAGCAGAGGGCAAAACTTGCATGGCAATACAATTCAAACAATGTATGCACCAATCACATTCCTTATCATGTTAATGACTCAAAGGGGGATGTGCCTCGATTCTCGGACCACCAATCACGCATTTCCATGCATGATGGCCCAAAGAATCAAGTGTGCAACTTAATTTCAAATGAAATGCAATGCAAATGACCCAATGAAGGGGACTTAACCTCTATCACACTCACTTCAAGAGGCTAAGCATGCATGCTCATGCAAGGCAACCCTAAGCATGCGAAGCTAGGTATGCAACATGGCAAGGCAAGTAATCATGCAAGTCATGAGGCAATGCAACTAATGAAAAGATGGACTTAAACATGACTTAGGCAACTCTAATTAGGCCCAAAATCAGTGGCCAAAACCAAGGAAACGAAGGCCAAAATGCACACACACATGCATGCAATCATGGTCCAACACCTTAAGCATAAACAAGGCAACTCTTAAGCACACTTAAAGAGACCAAACAATGGACAATTAGCATGCATACCAAACTCTGAAATTGCACAAAATAGAGGTGCCAAACCAACTAATTCAAGCAAGTAAAGCATGCAAATGGTCCAAGTACTTGAGGTAAGCCAAGAGGCTTAAACCAAGGTCAAACCCACCAAGCCTCACAAGGCTAAGGGGACTCAAAACAGGTCAAAGGTAGACCTAAACAACACCCAAGGGACACCTAGATGGCATCTAAATGGCTCAAATCCAAAGGCATACATAATGACCAAAACATGGAGCATACAAAACGAGCTTTCAAAGCAACAATGAAGCCTCTAAGGCAAGTATGCAAACATGTTAAGTGGACTGAAATTTCATGTCAAGTGGTTCCAAACCACTAAAAAATGCAAACGAGGCATGCTATACACTTACATACTTAAGGCCAACAAGCCCAAAAATGCAAAGAGGCTATATAATGCATGCTAGGGTCGACTTAAACAACCTAAGACAGACCTAAAGCATGGCAAAATGAGCACAAAAGCTTCACAAATCTAAGCCTAAAACATGCTAAAACAAAGGCACACAACCTAAGGCATATTAAGGCAATCACAAGGCATTACAAGGGAGGTATGCAAGGCATGCATGGTATACCAAAACCAACTTAAAACCATGTTATATTATGGCAATATAAGCATGAAAAACAGTCATGGCATGCTCAACAAACATTCAAACAAAGGCTTCCTCTAGAGGCCAAAAATGGTCCCTTTCAAGGACAACAAGGAGAAGGGGTGCCCCCCTCCTTTTGAGACTTCAAGGCACCATCTTCACCACTGAAATCCCTCAAGATTTCCCAAACACCAAAGTCTCGAAACTTGCACAAAATAGCACAAAAATGGGGCCTTTCAAGGCCTAAGGGTGGTCAAACACACCCAAACCACAAAACACTCTTAACAAACAATCAAGAGGGCCTAAAAACAGAACTTTTTTATGTTATACACTAAACACAAAAACAGCTCTAAGATAGGTAGAAATAGATGCAAAAATGGGGAAAAAGGACTAGTTTCTTACCCTTGAAGCCTTTCTTCAACAATGGTGGTTCTTGTGGCTCCTTAAGCTTCAATCCAGTCAAAAATAGCAAGAACAAGCCCTTAGAACCTCAGTAGCCAAAGGAAGGTGAAAGCACTAGGTGCTTGTGTGCAATAGTATGGACTAAAACACACACAAGAGTAATATAGAGATAGGATGTGTATTGAACCCTAACCCTAAAACCAGAGCTTCCTCTGTATTTTCTAAGCAAAAAGCTCTAATTTTTCTAACCCTTGAGCAAGGGAGAGGAGGGCTCCTCTTATAGAGGAGCCAATCTTGTAAACTTACAATGTAAGCTAACAAGAGGGCATCCCTCCATACACGTGTATGGAGGGGAAGCAAATGCCAGCCAGCTGTTTCAAAATATCTCCAAAAGCAGCTGAACAGTAGTCGGCTGGGCAAAAATGTCATTTTGACAAAAATGACTGCCGACCGGCAATAAAGAGTGCCGACCGGCAACATACATTGCCGATGGCAACAAAAACCAGCCGGTGGCCTCTAGCCACTGCCGGTGGTGTGTGGGGATGCCTCACAAGGCATTCCCTGCCCCTCCAAGGCAAAACACAAGTGTTTGGTGCAAAACCAGACACAAAAACGGTCGAGTTCGGAGATCCTGAGGCAGGCGCGTAGCCGAGGACTCCGGGAACTCCAAACGAACACAAACATGGATAATCACCGAGTGTCCAAACGGTGACGTCCAAGTCTTGAGGACGGTAAAAAATAGGGTGTCTACAGTTGCCCCTCTTTGACAGAACTCGGAAGTCATAACAATGACGGGAGTGAATGTCAAAGCCCAGAGACGACCCATTTTTGACAAGGCCGAAGACTTGGACAAACATGCAAGACAAACAAGGTATGCGCCCGAAGGCAGGGGCAAAATGCAAGACAATGCAAGAAGCCGAGCATAACTTATGATCATGCAAAGAAAGCTGTAACGAAGCACGCATGCAACAGTTTTAAGCTAGCATACACCAGACTACACTACAATGCAGAAAGGATGTAAGAGAATTATGCAATTCTCTGTACGTCTCACGCGGAGGATACAATACCTGTACGGCTCGTCCGGTTGCATCGACCTTAAATGAACCGTACATACAATATCGTGCCTGAAAAGAAAGCAAACTTAACAGGTACAATATCGTTAACAATATGCATGACAATGCAAATGAAGCACGCATGCTAATGCAAATGACGACACGCATGCCAACGAAAATGTGACACGCATGCCAATGGAAATGAGGCACGCATGCCGATGAAGATGGGGCACACATGCTAATGCGAAATGAGACATGCATGCCGATGAAAGTGAGGCACACATGCCAATGCAAATGAGGCACACGTGCCGATGCAAATGAGGCACACGTGCCAATGCGAATGAGGCACACGTGCCAATGCGAATGAGGCACACGTGCCCATGAAAATGAGGCACACGTGCCGATGAAGATGAGGCACACGTGCCGATGCAAATGAGGCATACGTGCCGATGCAAATGAGGCACACGTGCCGATGAAAATGCGGCACACGTGCCGATGCAAATGAGGCACACGTGTCGATGCAAATGAGGCACACGTGCCAATGAAAATGACGAGTAAGACAACGCAAGTCACAATGGATGCAAAATGACGCCAATGAGACACGCATGCCTCAAGGGAATGCAAGATGCTGCCAATGAGGTACGCGTGCCTCAAAGGATGCAAAATGCTGCCAATGAGGTACGCGTGCCTCAAAGGATGCAAAATGCTGCCAATGAGGTACGCGTGCCTCAAAGGATGCAAAATGAAGCCAACGAGGTACGCGTGCCTCAAAGGATGCAAAATGAAGCCAATGAGGTACGCGTGCCTCAAAGGATGCAAAAATGAAGCAAGTGAGGTACGCGTGCCTCAAAGGATGCAAAATGAAGCCAATGAGGTACGCGTGCCTCAAAGGATGCAAAATGAAGCCAATGAGGTACGCGTGCCTCAAAGGATGCAAAATGAAGCCAATGAGGTACGCGTGCCTCAAAGGATGCAAAATGATGCAAGTGTGACACGCATGCCACAAGGAGATGTAAAATGATGCCAATGAGGTACGCGTGCCTCAAAGGATGCAAAATGATGCAAGTGTGACACGCATGCCACAAGGAGATGTAAAATGATGCCAATGAGGTACGCGTGCCTCAAAGGATGCAAAATGAAGCCAATGAGGTACGCGTGCCTCAAAGGATGCAAAATGAAGCCAATGAGGTACGCGTGCCTCAAAGGATGCAAAAATGAAGCCAATGAGGTACGCGTGCCTCAAAGGATGCAAAAATGAAGCCAATGAGGTACGCGTGCCTCAAAGGATGCAAAATGAAGCCAATGAGGTACGCGTGCCTCAAAGGATGCAAAATGATGCAAGTGTGACACGCATGCCACAAGGAGATGTAAAACAATGCAAGTGTGACACGCATGCCACACGAAATGTAAAACAATGCAAGTGTGACACGCGTGCCACACGAAATGTAAAACAACGCAAATGAACTCGAGTGCGCGACAACGCACGTTTTTTTTTGTTTTTTGTTTTTGAAATGCATGATAATGCAAAACAAGGAGATGCACGACAACACGAATGATGTACGAGGCAATGACAACACGAATGATGTGCGAGGCGACGTATGTATTGAGGTGCATGACAATGCATGACAACGCTTGAATAACATGCATGACAATGCATGAGGGATGTGCATGACGGCGCGACGCAACGCACCAGACAACATGATGAATGCATGCAACGCGCGCGGGGCAACTTTTGAGTCTTGTAAGAGGCAAAAGGATACAAAGGATACAATCATTGCATGAATTTGAGTGCTACGCACAGAAGACACGGTCCGAGGTCAAAACGGAAGCCGGTTTAAGCGTCGGAGATGCACTCTTCTTGCACTTTCTTGAGCTATGAAGACCAAAAACTCCTCATATTGCCTAAACAAGGCTGTAGAAGATCACCGGCCGGCTAGGATGCCACCGGCTGTCCATCAGCTGCAGAGAGTTCCATCGGCACAATATTGTGCCGGCCGGCACAAAATATTGCCGACCGGCCAAAAGTTCCTAGATCGGGGCAGATTCGACATTTCACCATGGATGTTTTAAAATAGGGTTCCAAACCCTATTCTAATCATTTCCCTAGCCGAAAATCATACTCTCTCTCTAGAGCCTTTTTCCTTCCTCGATCCCTCATTTTCTTCGCGTTTACGCCCGTTTCGTCGTCGGATTCGCGATTTCCTTCGCGTTTCGGACATTTTCAACCGAACAAATCTTTGTTTCGGTGCCTCTTTCGCCATTTCCACCTTTTTGGGGTTTGTTCCCCTCACTTTCCTCTCATTTCCGTGCCTTTTCACATCCCGACCTTTCCGGCCATTTTCACCCTCCCGGGGGTTGACTTTTCGGTTGACTCTTCGTATTCCGACCCGATTTTCGTTCTCCGACCATTTTCTCATCACTCTTGACATAGCCGACGATATTCCACGTGTTGGGACTCCCCCGGATCACGAGATGGATCCCGGGGTCGAGCTCCTCCCCTTGAGCGAGCGTCCGTTCGACCCGGCGACCTACCGGCCGGCGATCCATGTGCTACCTCCCGACGGACTTCGCCAGTTTTGGAGTTTCAACAGGGCTCTGGACCCGGAGCTCCTCCTGCGTGAGCCTACCTCCCACCTGTCCTTCGGCGCTTCTGAGGTAACATTTTTGCTCTGTCTTACTTTCTGCAATGTAGAAATTTTAACTGTTAACTGCCATAGCTAGTTTCATTCTTTAATTGCTTTAGCTCAGATACTCTGATGCACTGTGTACTGTAGTTGATCGCAAACAAACTCGCAACTGATATCTGTTTAAGAACGACACGTGCATACAAACTGTACTAGCCTTGAACCACTCAAACACATGGCACACACTGTATTTCACTGCAAACACCGGTACCCGATACCTGTTTGAATCTGAAAATATGCATACATGCTAGATTTACATCGAACCACTCAAACACGCTGACGCATCACATGTTGTAGTTCACTGTAACCACACCGGCACCCGGTATCTGTTTGAATCTGATAAACTTGCACGCATGCCAAATTTGCACTGAACCACTCAAACACGCTGATGCATCACACGTTGTAGTTCACTGTAAACACACCGGCACCCGGTATCTGTTTGAATCTGAAAGTATGCACGCATGCCACATTTGCACTGAACCACTCAAACACGCTGACGCATCACACGTTGTAGTTCACTATAAGCACACCGGCACCCGGTATCTGTTTGAATCTGAAAGTATGCACGCATGCTACATTTGCACCGATTTTGACTGTTTCTTCAAAACTGTACATTTTATATTGCTTCGCAACTACTTGTTCGAAAACAGGGAGATTCCCATACCATCCCGCGGGTATGGGAATACTGCCGCTCGTGAGTGGTATGCCGAGCTTCCCGACGCAGTTCGCCACATGTGGAGCAGGCCGGCTTTGGCGCATTTTGCAGGGGGCTGTCCCGACTCACTACATGCAGACCTCTCCTTGCCGCTCTGGTGGAGAGGTGGTGGGACACCACCGATTCGTTTCATTTTTCTGCGACGGGGACATGACGATGACCCTTATGATTTCTCGGTGCTCACAGGCATCGGTAGGGGGTGATCCGATCCCATTTGATACGATATGGACGAGTGGACCGCGGCTCAGGTCTACTTGCTCGGCGCGGCACCGCCTCTACGCGTCCCGGCTTCGTCCGATACTCCTGGTTTGAGGTGCAGTTCAGGGTCCAGCCCCTCCTTGTGGATGCAGCCCCGATGACTCAGGAGGCCGTGGAGAGATACGCCCGCGGCTTCCTCATGTTCTTGTTCGGGACGACCATTTTCGCCGACCGGGCGAACACAGTGCCTCTCTGCTTGCTCAGCGCACTGGTGGACGTCAGAGACATCTTGCATTATGACTGGGGTGGCGCGCTCTGGCCACTCTCTATGGATATATGAGCTCAGCTTCTCGCGGCAGCGGACAGTTGCTCGGGGTTACTGGCGTGTTTGGGAGGGTACATTCTCTTTTCTGCTTTCATTTCTGTTTATATTTTCTGTACTCTGTACACTGCACACACTGTAGTCTGCTTTACACTTGCTGTATACTGTACACACGGCACACACATACTCTGTTTTACACTGACTGTACACCGCTCACTCTGTACACTCTGCACAATACACTGCACAACACACGCTCTGCTATTTCTACTTTTACTCTATATTCTGCGTTATCTGATAAGATGCACTGGTATTTACCTTGCAGTTGTGGGTTTATGCCTACTTTCCTAGGCTTGCTCTCGTACCCGACGCAGAGACCCCTCTCGTCGTCTCGTTCTCACGCTGTTTCGACGGGAGGTGCGTGCGGAGGCCCCGAGAGACCTTTAGCTTCTTCCGCTGCTACTTCGACACCATCACCCCCGCGGAGGTATGTTTTACTTGCAGTGTAGTTAAGCTTCGCCTTTCCACTGCATATTTCAATAACAGTAGATAACAAATTGTATTTCATTTTCAGATCGTCTGGCAGCCTTGGGCTCCTTTGCCAGCCGTGGCGCGGGATCGGTTTGCCGGCGCCGATGAGACCTCGCGTTTTCGGATTCTGCTGGAGGGCCCGGTCTGTCGGGCTTGGTACCTGGGCGAGCGTTTCCTACGCCAGACCCTGGGTTTACCGGAGCAGATAGTCCCGATGCACCCTCCTGAGCATATGAGGGATACCGAGAGATTCACTGCCGAGCAGATGGCGGACCACACCATTGGCTGGGAGGCAGACGGCTTCAGAGACGAGGGCAATTACTCGGAGTACGTCCGGACCTTCATCATGCGACCTCTGAGCGGCGGCCGCCGAGCGGAGAGAGAGAGACCAGCGGCGCCAGCGCTGGAGTGGGAGTGTCGAGGAGAGCTCGAGTCCGTAGCAGGGGCGGAGTCCAGCGAGGGCGAGGACTAGTTGGCCTGCTCTGCCCGCTTCATTGACTTTCCGAGGGCAGGGTGGGGCGACCTATCAGATCCCTTTTGCTCCTCTGCGGCTGATCACGAGTTTGTCGGTGTCCCCGACTTACCTCCGGTATGTATTACTGCATTCTTGTACAGTCATTTCATTTCAGTTTATTTGATATTCCGCAGAATACTGACGCATTTGATACTTTCGCAGGCGTCTTCCGAGTACACCCGGCAGTCATTGGAGATGAATGCCTCCATGATGGGGATGCTCCAGCGGACCTTCGACCTCCTGGCCCTTTACAGTATTCCAGTATGTTCTTTCTGACCACAGCCTCAAACCATACGCAAACTGCTTTACATAATCTGATGCACGACACAACATCTGATAAACTGCTCACGGCATCTGATACACGATACTTACACACTGCACCCTGCACTGATTCACTGCTCACGGCATTCACAGACTGTACTCATACACTGCATTCTGCACGGATTCACTGCTCACGGCATTCACAGACTGTACTAATACACTGCATTCTGCATTGATAAACTGCTCACAGCATCCACACACTGTACTCATACACTGTATTCTATACTGATTTACTGCTCACAGTATTCTGATGCATTTGCCTTTCATGCTTTTTCAGCCTCCTTCAGATTCCTCCAGTGGGTGGCGCTCCGGCTGGACCCTCCCCTTTCTACCCGGGATGGCAGAGTATATCCCCGCACCAGAGGAGGCGCACTCACGTCGGGAGCAGCTCGCGGGCTCCAGTTCCAGATGACGAGTCTGAGGCAGAGACAGAGGCGGAGGCGGAGTCGTCGTCGGAGGAGACCGGGCAGCTCGGGCTCGGTTCAGACGGTGGTGCTCCTGGTGTGCTCCTGGTGATGATGCTCCTGGACCTTCGTCCAGGAAGAAGACTAGGACAGATTGATAGCTCTGGAGCCATTTTGACATTTGATACAGATTTTTTGCTGTTTTTTTTTTTCTTTTGTTTTCTTCTTCTTTTTTGTAGTTAGGTTACCTTGTACTGCCGCAGGCAGATTTTTGTTCCCAAAACTTATGTACTTGAAAAGATTATGAAATGAAACAAACTTTTTGTCTAAAAAGTGTTACATTTGTATATATCTGCGTATTTCATACCTTGCACTGTATTGCATCATATTACACCTCAAATGTAAATGATATGGATCTGTTGTCTGAAAATTGAGCACTTGCATTGTAATAATCGGATAGCCAACCAACTAACAGCAAACGACTCATACAAACCACTACTCAAACTGAATATACAGCACCCATACTCTACTGGGGATTGATTTGCATACAACCCATAACACAGCTCGGGTTCATTCCGCACACAGCAAACCTTGAACAAACAGCCCAATCTGACAAGACGGATCCACAAAAGCTGACACGGTTGCAGTTGAAACACACTCAGATGTCCCAATTTTTCCTTTCCTTCTCTTGCTTCGCACGAATGTAGAGAATGCACAGCATTCTGAGCACAAACGATTTTTTGAAATAAAGAAGGGTTTTCAACCGGGGTATCGAGCCTACCACAGAACATCGGAGGGACTCAAACAAAGAAACAAAAGGCACATGACCTGAACACAACGAGACACACTCGGAAAAGACTCAAAGCCAAAATCGAGACCGACAAATCAAAAGACACAACACACGGACATGTTTTACAAAAAGACCTCAAATCTTGAGGAGCCAATTCTGACGGGTATTATTTCCCACCCTTTCTGATTTGTGATACTCACATCACTCGGCCTTCAGGCTCGGTTTTTCTCTCAAAACCCTCTTCTTACTTTTCTCTCAACTTACTCCTCTCTATTCTTTATTCTCTCATTTTTTATCCCTCCCCAGGGTGATTAATAGATGAATAGGAAGTCGCAGGTTCACACCCAGCACTATTAGCTCACGGCTATTTCTCCCAGTGGGTAGAGTGCCTTTCCGGCGAGTATGTTGACGGGGGAAAGACAGAAGACCTGACTCAATTGTGCCCCTAGTTCGTCACTTTGACGATTTTTTTTGTTTTCTCCTTAAAACAGCTTCGATCAAGATGAGAGCTGGATTAACATACCCGTTCGATTTTTGATTTGAAAATCATACAAGTCAGGCTGTGAGCACTGAAAATTTTCCCTTTTGGGTCCAAGAAAAATGGTCCGATTTTGGAAAATGAAATAGTTTTTGAGAAATAATCAACTTCAGTAAAATTTTCAAAAAACTATTTTTGTAAACAATCAACGCTCAACGAGCGCGGAACTTACCCTCGAGATATGCAACCTCGGATCGGAGGCAATGGAAAATTGCCCCTTGCTTGAAGGGGGGGCATGGCAACGGAAAGTTACCCCTGGTTTGGATAGTAACTCAGGGCAACTTATGGCAATGCATGGCAACGAAAAGTTGCCCCTTGTTTGGACGATGCCGCGGCATGTTGTAAGCCAGTCCTCGTTGATGACGATCGGACCCTCGGACGTGGAGGAGGCGAAGACGGTTTGAATCAATATATGGACACAGTCACCTGGGAGGTGTTGGTGGTTGGATTTCAAGAGGAAGTTGATCACGTAGTTCCAGGTTACTGCAATCGAGACATCGGATTCGGAGGAGGCACAAGTGATCAAAACCATGACATGGACTGAGACGCTATGGAAGCGTTGGGGGCTGGACTTCAAGACGAAGTTGCCTACGTATCCCAAACATGGGAATCAAGCCTTACGTAGTTCCGGTTGTCACAGGTTGTCGACTACGAGGAAGCAAGGATGATCAAAACCAATACATGGACTGGGCGCTATGAAAGCGTTGGGGCTGGACTTCAAGACTTTTGCCTACGTATCCCAAACATGGGAATCAAGCCTTACGTAGTTCCGGTTAAGTACACTCGGGTATTTTAACCTTCACTGTTTAGCTCTAACTTTGCCAAGGTGCCCAATGCGGTTTTCGACCTTGCGAGCTATGTTTTCTTTTTCTTTTTTTTTCTTTTGCATTTTCATTTTTTATTTCTTTTGCTATTTTTTTGTTCTTTTTCCTCTTTTTTGTTCTTTTTCTTCTTTTTTATTTCTTTTTTTTTCTTTGCTCTAACTTTTGCTTGGGTCGCCCTTCCGGGTTTTCGGCCCAGTGAGCCTCTCAAAGGGTAAAAGTGTATAAGCCCATGCCAATGGTTTGAGATTAAGCCTCTCTGTGTCCAAGAGAATGACTGTTATGTTGATTTGCAGAAAAGTCCATCACGGTTGCTTCACGAGCCTTGCCGGGTGGGATCTGATCTCCTTGATCTGACTTTGATGCCTCTTGCTCGAGGGCTGCCTCAAAATGGGCCACACAGGCGCTTCATGGCACTGTTGAACGTTTTGAACGGATTCCAGTTTGCAAACAGATAAATTGAATCTTGAGGCTGAGAGCGATCTCTGGCTACACAATCTCAAGAGCAATTCCACACAGTCTTCACAAGACCGCGCAAAACATTTTGTTTTTGAAAGTTTTAAGAAAGCGACAAATCGCTCGTGCTGAAGATAGTGTGGAACCAGTCTGGATCAAACCAGGTCCTTCTCAGTACTCACGCTGACAGGCATGATTTCATTCATTCAAAAGGCTTAGTATGCCTATCTTTCTCTCAAAAATGATCAAAGTTTTGCAAAACCCGAGGAATTCCTTCCTCTTTGTTTTCATCACCGCAGTGTTCGAAAAGGGTTTTAATGAAAAGCTTAGGTCATTACAACGATGTTTAAGGCACAAGAGAGTAGGTGGTATGTACTGTGTTCCATTCACATCCTCTGGCACGGCTGACTCAAATAGCAACAAGTACGGAACGTGATAGCCACGGCTGTTTCATTCAGATTTGTTGGTATAACTCTGGCTCCTCGGCAGCACAGACTCAAAAAGCAAAACAACTAATTACAAGACAAAACGGTGTTTGAGGCAACAACCCCGAAATCACCTGGTATTCTATACAACAAAAAGGGAGACTCGCGCTACAGCAAGACAGACCCTAAGCAAAAAGACTGACTCAAGACAAGAGACAGACTCAAAACAAAACAAAAGACTGACTCGACACCCAAGTCAAAATTTACAAAACTGCATTGGCAAATGCTCAAAAATGCGTGCCAAACGCCACATCCGAAATGCGCCAGGCACTGCCCGCAGGCGGTTCACCTTCTGATTACATACTCGCAGTATCTGTGTCCTCAAAATCCAACAACTGGGTGGTGACGGACTTGGCTGAGGTGGGCGGGAGGATACCTCGTTGTCAATTAAATCCTGCACCTCATGACGGAGGCGGAAGCAATTGTCGGTAGGGTGGCCTGTCTGCTGGTGGTACGCACAGTACTGAGCAGGATCATTGTAGTAGGGAGATTCTTCGGGAGGGGCCGAGGCTCCAGGGGCTTGAGATGCCCTCTCTCGGCAAGGATTTGAAGTGCCTTGGACAATGGCATGTAAAGAGCGTGGAAGACCCTGCGCCCTCGAGGCAGGTACTTTGGAGCCTGAGCACTCTTGTTAGATGCACTAGCGAACGGATCGGCGGGTGCGGCCTTGGATTTCTGATCCTTCCCGGATGCAGGGTTGGGAGCGGGAAGAACTGTTTGGCATGACGGGGCCTATCCCGGTTCTCTGATTGACTGGAACTGCCCTCAGGCGGAGTGGGGAAAGCGTCCTCCACGCTTTTGTCACAACTGCAGATACCTGTTGCTTGTTCATCCCCGCGGCTTTCAAAGCCTCTACTGCCCACAGCAGTTGTTCGATAGGGTCGGCATCTACCTTCATTTGTCCTTTGTCTCGGGCCTCAGCCTGATCTAGGATTTGAGTTGGCGTTGACATGTCATAACTGGAGGCCATCTCCGGTTGACTAGTTCAATAACAATTCGGCCCAACAGCGGGGGCTCCTGGGGTACAAAGCTCCCGCATACGGTGCGGCTGGCGGTGAAGCTGACATTCCATAGGCGAGATCCGCCACGGATCTTTGAAGATCACCTATCATTCCCATTAGTTCAAATGTAGTAGGCTCGCGAGCCTGATATAGTTGAGGGGCCCAACTGGGTGGCAGCCGGCGATCTGGGTGGATGCGGCATATCAACAGTAGTCTCACTGTGTAGGGTGATTCCTTGATCCAACGCGGCCGTCATGACCACGATTTCTTCTGAATTCTGCGTCATGCTAAGTCCTGCCGCAGCAAGGAGAAGACACTAGCTATTCTGGATCAACTCTCTGAATCTCTGAACCCTTGAAACGGAAAACAAGCAGTATTTCAGCCCCAAATAGATCAAACACGGGTGTAGCCGAACAACTGCACTCTACTACTGATCACTGTTCCCCAGAATCACTGTTCAAAACTGAACTGATACCCGCAGACATAACTGATTCTTAACAACACTGATACTGGTGCCCTCGGGCCTGATGCTCAAACTTTGCAAACTGATATATGCGTTCCTGCAGAGATACACCCTAAAAGCACATAACAGGTAAAGGAGAACCAATACACCCCTACGTTGGGGTAGGGTTTCCCTGTCCTATTTTGTCAGGAGCTAGGGTTTCACTACGCACACAGCGGTTTCAAACAACCTATATCGGGTAAGCAACCTGTCCTAGTTTGGAATGGTCACTATGGATTCCAAATATGCACTAGGTCAAATGGTCGAAAAGGGTGCCTCGGTAAAACCGGGGTTTGTGTTCCCATGCTGTCAGAGCCCATAACCAGTCAGCCTTATGGTCATGCCTTGACAAGACAAACCTCCGGCAAACCGTTCAGGAATGGCAGATGGCAAACACGGTGTTCTAGGCGCACCAATGCACATGCAATGCAAAGAGACACATAAATGAAATCAAAACGGGATATCACGAGTTCGAGTCAAGCTCTCTAAAATTCCCCAGCAGAGTCACCAAAAACTGTAACAGGTCCGCGAGGGAACTCACGGGTTACAGTTCGGACTCAATTGTCACGGTTCTAAATCTGAACCAAAGAGTCCAAATCTGGCAAATCGTTTTGAGAAAACAGATTTTGAAAAGAAGTGCCAAACATGGACTGCTTTGCCAGATACAGAGTCGCCACCTAAATATTTTTAAAAGGGAAATTTAGGAAACCCTGACTCGGTGCCGAAGGCCACGTGTCCGTCATCACCAAAGTTGTCTTGGCTCGGGAGCTTGGGTACGATCGGGGAAGGTCAGCTATGAGCACCCCCTTTCGCCCGGTCCGAAGACCGGCCTCTACTAACCATGATATCCGATTTTGAAAACGTTATGTGTTCTTGTTCCGGTTATTAGCCTAGAATTACTATGTTATGCGCACAGCAAACAAGTATAGACTAGATTGCCTAATTTGGAAACAAGCATTGCATATCCGTTTGTTTTGAAAAGCGCTTTGGAATTTGCTACTCGCAAGTAGGCTAAAACACGGATTTCAACGAGTTTTTCCAACTCAAACAATCTAACCTCCACCCACAGGCATTCAAACAGTTTATCTCATATAAGCATTTAGCCACATGGTAATCATGCTGTCATGTTAACATTCACACGCATGCGAGATGCTAAAGCATAAATACTTACATCGTACTCCGTGCCAAAACAATAAACTAGTTAGCAAACATGCATGCCCTAGTTCATGTTAAGTGACTAATGCATCGCATACAGAATGTGATTAGATAGGCTCGGCTAACCCTAAGCATGGCATGTGAAATGCTACAAGTAACAAGTATTCAATTTGGAAATTGAAATACAATGCAGTTTGTATGATGTACCGAGCCCGATGCATGTAAACAAATGCATGAATGCACGCATGCATAGCATAAAGTATGCTAAAATGAACGTGCCCTAATCTACCATCATAAGCGGGTAAATAAAAGGGAAGAAAGAAGTGGGGTTGGAAGACATGCACACACTCACACACACTTATTACAGATTTGCCCTCGCCCGGAGGGACCAAAAGAATATACAAATTAATTAACTACGCAAGCTAATTAAATTACAGACCCATTAAATTAATTAAACGAATTAATTAATCTAATTAAAACAGTAAACCCCTCGGGAAGCGGGTCAGATGCAGCGCATGCTCGGGACTTGCTCGGAATCGCACTGCCATGCATAGTCTGCCTCTGTTTTCCCTGCTTTGCTCCTCTGAAAACTGCCAAAGTCTCAGGAATGCCTCTCAGGACACTGGGGATACCACCGGCTGAGGGGAGAGCCACCGGCTGTGTAGGATGGTCATCGGCACAAAATGAATCCATCGGCTGAGGACTTACTGCCGGCCGGCAGAAAATGTTGCCGGTCGGCAAACAATGCCTGCAGAACCTGCAACTCACAGCAGCAGAGGGCAAAACTTGCATGGCAATACAATTCAAACAATGTATGCACCAATCACATTCCTTATCATGTTAATGACTCAAAGGGGATGTGCCTCGATTCTCGGACCACCAATCACGCATTTCCATGCATGATGGCCCAAAGAATCAAGTGTGCAACTTTAATTTCAAATGAAATGCAATGCAAATGACCCAATGAAGGGGACTTAACCTCTATCACAATCACACTTCAAGAGGCTAAGCATGCATGCTCATGCAAGGCAACCCTAAGCATGCGAAGCTAGGTGCAACATGGCACATGGCAAGGCAAGTAATCATGCAAGTCATGAGGCAATGCAACTAATGAAAAGATGGACTTAAACATGACTTAGGCAACTCTAATTAGGCCCAAAATCAGTGGCCAAAACCAAGGAAACGAAGGCCAAAATGCACACACACATGCATGCAATCATGGTCCAACACCTTAAGCATAAACAAGGCAACTCTTAAGCACACTTAAAGAGACCAAACAATGGACAATTAGCATGCATACAAACACTCTGAAATTGCACAAAATAGAGGTGCCAACCAACTAATTCAAGCAAGTAAAGCATGCAAATGGTCCAAGTACTTGAGGTAAGCCAAGAGGCTTAAACCAAGGTCAAACCCACCAAGCCTCACAAGGCTAAGGGGACTCAAAACAGGTCAAAGGCAGACCTAAACAACACCCAAGGGACACCTAGATGGCATCTAAATGGCTCAAATCCAAAGGCATACATAATGACCAAACATGGAGCATACAACACGAGCTTTCAAAGCAACAATGAAGCCTCTAAGGCAAGTATGCAAACATGTTAAGTGGACTGAAATTTCATGTTAGTGGTTCCAAACCACTGAAAAAATGCAAACGAGGCATGCTATACACTTACATACTTAAGGCCAACAAGCCCAAAAATGCAAAGAGGCTATATAATGCATGCTAGGGTCGACTCAAACAACCTAAGACAGACCTAAAGCATGGCAAAATAAGCACAAAAGCTTCACAAATCTAAGCCTAAAACATGCTAAACAAAGGCACACAACCTAAGGCATATTAAGGCAATCACAAGGCATTACAAGGAGGTATGCAAGGCATGCATGGTATACCAAACCAAACCACTAAAACCATGTTATATTATGGCAATATAAGCATGAAAAACAGTCATGGCATGCTCAACAAACATTCTCACAAAGGCTTCCTCTAGAGGCCAAAAATGGTCCCTTTCAAGGACAACAAGGAGAAGGGGTGGCCCCCTCCTTCTTGAGACTTCAAGGCACCATCTTCACCACTGAAATCCCTCAAGATTTCAGTGGTGAAGAGGCCCAAACACCAAAGTCTCGAAACTTGCACAAAATAGCACAAAAATGGGGCCTTTCAAGGCCTAAGGGTGGTCAAACACACCCAAACCACAAAACTCTTAACAAACAATCAAGAGGGCCTAAAAACAGAACTTTTTTATGTTATACACTAAACACAAAAACAGCTCTAAGATAGGTAGAAATAGATGCAAAAAGGGGTAAAAAGGGAGTAGTTTCTTACCCTTGAAGCCTTTCTTCACACAATGGTGGTCTTGTTGGCTCCTTGAGCTTCAATCCAGCCAAAACAGCAAGAATAAGCCCTTAGAACCTCAGTAGCCAAGGAAGGTGAAACACTAGGTGCTTGTGTGCAATAGTATGGACTAAAACACACACAAGAGTAATATAGAGATAGGATGTGTATTGAACCCTAACCCTAAAACCAGAGCTTCCTCTGTATTTTCTAAGCAAAAAGCTCTAATTTTTCTAACCCTTGAGCAAGGAGAGGAGGGCTCCTCTTATAGAGGAGCCAATCTTGTAAACTTACAATGTAAGCTAACAAGAGGGGCATCCCTCCATACACGTGTATGGAGGGGAAGCAAATGCCAGCCAGCTGTTTCAAAATATCTCCAAAAGCAGCTGAACAGTAGTCGGCTGGGCAAAAATGTCATTTTGACAAAAATGACTGCCGACCGGCAATAAAGAGTGCCGACCGGCAACATACATTGCCGATGGCAACAAAAACCAGCCGGTGGCCTCTAGCCACTGCCGGTGGTGTGGGGATGCCTCACAAGGCATTCCCTGCCCCTCCAAGGCAAAACACAAGTGTTTGGTGCAAAACCAGACACAAAACGGTCGAGTTCGGAGATCCTGAGGCAGGCGCGTAGCCGAGGACTCCGGGAACTCCAAACGAACACAAACATGGATAATCACCGGTGTTCAAACGGTGACGTCCAAGTCTTGAGGACGGTCAAAAATGGGGGTGTCTACAATTTCTTATGAAAAATCGCTCTGAGCTCAAACAACTTTATTACAATTTTGTTGCAATGGTTAAAACCCAATTTTCTAAAACTATTAAGCTTTTTCGCTCCGACAATGCCATTGAATATAAAGATTTTGACTTTCTTTCCTTCCTTCAGAGTCATGGTACTCAACCTCATCGTTCTTGTCCAGGTATGTCTCAACAAAATAGACGTGCTGAACGGAAACATCGGCATATTCTCGACACTACTCGAGCTCTCCTTCTCTCTTCCTCTTGTCTGGAAAATTTTTGGGGAGAAACAGCTCTCACTGCTGCTTACACTATCAATTGTATCACTACACCTATCATTCATAATCACACTCCCTATGAGCGTTTGCATGGCACTCGTCCCTCTTACACCAACCTTAGGGTCTTTGGATCTGCCTATTTTGTTCTTCTCCAACCTCATGAACGTACCAAACTTGAACCTCGTTCCCGCCTTTGTTGCTTCTTGGGGTATGGTATTGAACATAAAGGGTATCATTGTTGGGATCCTCTCTCCCAACGTCTCTGTATCTCTCGTCATGTGGTCTTTTGAGAACATAAAATGTTTTCCCCCCCTCTCTCTCTCTTCCGCTTATCCGCTCCCCCACCCTCTTTGTTTTTTACTAACCCTTCCACAGATCTGTTTTCTGATGAGCTTACTCCACTGCCCCTACCCGCCTCTCTCGAGACCACCTTGCCTACTGGTCTTTCCTATGAGACTGCTTACTCTGATGGTCTTGCTTTTGCTCTCTCAAGATCCTCACCTCCTGTTGAGTCTCTTCCTTTAGCTCTTCCTCCCTCTGCTCGACCACACCAGGTAACCCAACATTCTACTCGTCTTCGTGACTTTATTGTTGGTTTTACTGCTTTTTCTACTTATGAACCTACCTCTTATCGTGAGGCTCGCTCTAATCCTCTTTGGCAGCATGTTATGACTGATGAATTGCAGGCTTTAGACAAAACTCATACTTGGGACATTGTTGATCTTCCCCCTGGCAAGACTGCCATTGGCTGCAAATGGGTATACAAAATCAGGACTTGTTTTGATGAATCTATTGAGTACTACAAAACCCGCCTTGTTGCCAAAGGCTTCAACCAGGAATATGGTATTGACTATGAGGGGACCTTTGCTCCCGTTGCCCGTCACACCTCTGTTCGCAGCTTGATTGCTATTCCTACCACCCGACAATGGGATCTTTATCAACTGGACGTGAAAAATGATTTTCTTAATGGTGTTCTTCTCGAGGAGGTCTACATACAACCTCCCTCTAGGTCTACTTATCCACCTCATAAAATCTGCAAACTTCAGCGTGCTTTATATGGTCTTAAACAAGCCCCGCGCGCTTGGTTTGCCAAGTTCAGCTCTACTATTCATGAATGTGGTTTCACCTCCAGTTCTTATGATACTACTCTTTTTATACGGAAAATAGCTCAAGGGACCACCCTGTTTCTGCTTTATGTGGATGACATGATTATCATGGTGATGATATCGATGGTATTCTTCGCATTAAACAGTTTCTTAGCCATTATTTCGAGATGAAGGACCTTGGCCCTCTCAGCTATTTCTTGGGTCTTGAAATCTTCCATGATTGCACGGGTTCTTTTCTCTTTCAGGTTAAGTATACCTCTGATCTTCTCACCCACGCTGGTCTTACGGATTGCAAGACTGCCTCCACTCCCCTAGAGCCTTAGAGTCGTCTTACACCTCTTGATGACACTCTTCTCTCTGATGCTACCCTATATCATCAGCTAGTTGGTAGTCTTGTCTATCTCACTGTTACTCGTCCTGATATTACCTATGCCGTTTATATTGTCAGCCAGTTTATGCCGGCTCCTCGTACTTGTCATTATGATGCATTAGTTCGTATCCTTCGCTACCTCAAAGGCACCTTGTTTCATGGTCTTCATTATTCCGCCCGCTCCTCTTTACAGCTTCGTGCTTTCTCCGATGCTGATTGGGCTGGGGATTCTACTGACAGCCGCTCTATTACCGGGTTCTGCTTTTTCTTGGGTGATTCTCTTATTTCTCGGCGCAGCAAGAAACAATCTCTTACTGCTCGTTCCAGTACCGAGACCGAATACCGTGCTCTTGCTGATACTACTCAGGAGCTTCTCTGGCTTCTTGCTGACATGGGTGTTACCCCTCTGGCGCTACTGCCCTCTTTTGTGACAATCAAAGCGCTCTTCAAATTGCTCACAATGATGTTTTTCATGATCGCACCAAGCACATTGAGATTGACTGCCATTTTATTCGTCAACACGTCACTCGTGGTACTGTCCATCTCCATCCGATCTCTTCTGCTGATCAACCTGCTGATATCTTTACCAAAGCTCATTCTCCTGGCCGCTTCGTTGAACTTGTCTCCAAACTCCAGTTGGTTGATGTTTGTCCTCCTTGAGTTTGAGGGGGGCTGTTAATATATTAATGTATATAGAATACAGCTCATGTTAATATATTAATGTATATAAATGTATATAGAATAAAGCTAAGATAGGATTTAGCTTTCGGTCCCTTTTCATAATTATGTTTTGTCACATGATGATATTTGTAACACAGAAGCTCCTATATAATGGAGACCCTCTATATGGTTTCAGATATATTGAAATACAGAGATTACTCTCTCAATATCCCTCTCTCAACTTATTTTACAAGCTAAAATAGTGACTCCAAGGGCAATTATGTCTGTTAGAGAAGTGGATTTAGAATTGTTAAGTTGTGTTTGAATCATGAATTTGGATAGAGATTTGGAAAGGAAAATAAAAATGCAAGAAAAATGTTTAGGTAGAGAAAAAGATAAGGACTATGTGAATAAAATATAAGTTAGTTTTTTATTTTTTTATTTTATTTTATTTACATTTCTTTCTCCATTTCTTCTCTCTTTTCAAATCCTTACCTAAATACATGATTCAAACATAGGCTTACAAACTTGATCATAAAGTAGAGGGCAAGAAGAGAAAAAAAAGAATGCAAGAGGGAAATGTTTAGGTAGAGATTTAGAAAATAAAAGAAAAGATAAGGGCTATGTAAATAAAATATAAGCTAGTTTTATTTTTTATTTTTTTATTATTTACATTTCTTCCTCCGTTTCTTTTATCTTTTCAAATCCTTACCTAAATACATGATTCAAACATAGGCTTACGAACTTGATCATAAAGGAGACGGCAAGAAGAATTTGTTAAACACTAGATAAGACAGACCTTACAAGAGCAGAATCATCTTTAACAGCTTTCACTTTTCAATGTTTGCTTGGGGCATTCTGTATAGGAGAACATGCTTAGCAAATAACAGTGCTAAACAGATCTCTAGTTGCCATTTACAATACTATCTGACCATGAACAGTGGATAAAATTCTAAAAGAATAAACCTTGTGTGAAGAAAGCTAGCTGAGCTTGTCAAATCAACATTTACACAATACCAGTTGGACCCCACGCACAGTTATTTGCTAGGAATAATAGGGCAAGGCAAAATACATTATAAGTTGCCATTAAATTTTATAAACCTTATTGTATGAATTGAAACTACAAGTAAAATTGGTTAAATATTGAACCACAGAACATGATTTAAGAATTGTGGATCATGCATAGGCAATAATAAAGAAAATACATTGACCGTCTTGATTATACATGCTAATATGCCAGTTAGGATGAGGTTTTTGAGCATTTGAACTTCATTGTAGTGGTAACTGTCTCTCAATTCTTTGAGGCACATTCACTAAAACAAACCATCTCCTGCATTGGTGCTCAAAATAGGGTGCTCAAAATAGGGTGCTCAAGTTTTGTTGTTTCAATCAAATATGATTCCCCTCCTGCAATTTCATAGGTTGTTAATAATCGAAATACAAGAAGCTAAATGAGTATTCATTGGAATGAGTTGGAATAAAATGATCATTCTATTGGAATGTCCATTCTTACGTTTGGTTCACTACAAAAAATATGAAAAATACATTGTAAATAGAATCACCATTTATCATTATAAGATAATGATCATTCCATAAGGATGATAAGGAATGACCATTCCATTCCAATTCACCTTTATTTCAGTGAACCAAACACTTCCTAAATTTTTAAGCTTACATGTTCCATTCCATTCCTTTGTATGACAAGATCCTGCACAAAGAATTCAATTTAGAAGCTGCAATTTGCCACAGGAAAAGGAAAAAAAAGAAAAAGACAATAAAAGGCAACTCTTAATAAAAACCAAAATGCATAGGTGGTGGCCAATAGTTCAATTTTGGGAGAATGGTATAGAAATCCATTATAGTGGAAATTGAAGTAACCTATGAAATTCCAGCTTTAATACCACAAGCAATTTTACATTCTCAGTTCTTAGCAGGTTACACATGCTACCTAGGAGAATTCAGTGGCAGTTTAGGATTGAAAGACGAGTACTCCGTTTAAGCTCATTGAATTTTCACCTTTCCTTTTTTCCTTTCTATTTTCAAATGTCTTTGGCAAAGTGCATTTTGAGCTGAAAGGAAAGAAGGATTTTATATTAAAAGTTGCATTTTCCATGTTTGGGATGAATGGAAAGGATAATGAAAGGCAATAGAGTCTAACGTTTTGTTCAAAAAATGAAGCCATCTAAAAGTGATAGGATTTGATAGGAAAGAAAAACAATGAAGTACATAAGATTTTATTTGTCATCTCATTCCAATTCTACCCTTCCATCGTAACAAACATATCATTAACAAGGATATAGTAATGTAATGGATTCCATTCCATTAGCAAATGGTGTGTGAACACAAGAATAATCAATCTAGAACAGGTCAAACATTTATCATAAAAGGCAAACAAGCATGCTTAACTTGATGACATTTAAAACCACTAACAAAAAATAAGAAGTATAATGCATCTTCCACCAAGAATCGCCCACTAATTTTATAACTTCATGCACGATACATGCAATTCAAAGGCATAAGATTCTACTGACCATTGATTGAAAACAGAACTGTTATTAAAAGTGCAACATGGACACAAGAAAATTAAATAAATAAAGGGAACTTAGTGAACAATGACCTGTCAAGTTAACCAGACCTTCATCATCAATCCTACATGAATCCAGGTTTAAGCTCTCCAGATTCATTAAACCTGCTTGAAGCAAAAGAAAAACTATATAAATGACAAGCTTCTCAAAAAGCAAAGACTTGTATACTTTTGTAATGAACACAATATCAAATAATGGCAAAAACCAGGTATGTAGCAACATAATGCATTGTTGAATGAAATGAGAAGTCTCTATGAGAAAATATTTTCAGTGAACCCCAAAAAAATTCTGCATACTATGCTTTTGATAATTTGATTTAGTGACCTTTCCAAAAATAATCACATTGGAAGGCAAACCCACAAGAATGAATTTTGAAAAACAAGGGGGGAAAAATTCTACATATTGTATATTCAACGGCTAGAAGAATAATCATTCCCTAGGTACAGCTATGAGGTGATGCACAAGACCCATCTATTATCCCTCTTGGGTATCTCCTTCAAAAGTGAGAAACTCTATCATTTTTGCCCTAATTTTTTATACTGTTATTGAACTTGCATAAATATAAGAAGGAAAAACCACCTCTCGTGTGTACCAAACAAGCATCTGAGATATCATTGAATCCCAAGTTTAGTACTTTCAGATTCTGTAGCCCTGCAGAAAACATGACATGAAAAAGTTTACTTTTTGTTGTGGAGGTTGATTTCAATGTTTTCCTGATGCTATTAGAAAGTGTAGTATGAATCTCAATTTAAAACAGTCCATTATTCTTACACCCGGAGGGATACAAAGTGAAGTTCACTTGTAACCTACCTGAAAACTTTTCACACTCATTATCAGACAAATTACATCTGCTTAGGTTGAAATATAGCAGGGCAGGAATAGCTGCAAAGAACAAGTGGCAATCAGATTAATACCCAACATGAACAACTTATAATATTATTAACCATAGTATCTCACAAGAAATCCTTCATTCATCACCAGCATTTACCATGTCCAGTCAAAAAATTTTAAGTAGTTAGTAGTTACATCATGCATGATTAACAATCCACTCCTTTGAAAATCAGAAGTCAGCTTACAAATAGAAAACATTCCTGAGAAAGTATTTTTTCATTTTGCCATTTATCCTATTCATCACACAGCCAAATAATTTTATTGTGCTTTGATCCACAAAATTTTAAAATTTTCAAATGGAAATCCTGGATTTGCAATAAACTGCTAGTCTCCTACAAATCCAAAATCATATCTTTGAGTTACCTTTGTCAAGATATTTTCTAGTTTAGACCATGTATGGGAAGTAGCTAAACTCAAGTCCATAGACATAACATGCAAAAGCTTGCTTCTTTCTTGCCATAAAACAATTAATACTCATGGAATATTTCTTGTTCCATAGCCCATACCCTTCTCTCAAAATGCAATATTTATCACAATATCAAGTAACATAACTACAATGGTGATATGACTCAGAGGAGAAGAAAAGCCAAAAAGCGAACCTGCAACTGCAAGAGAATCCAAGCGTGCTGTACTACCAGGGCAAGCTTCCATGTTCAATACAGAGAGCTTGTGCAAACCTGCAATGAATGAACACAGCTACCAAATATTTCAGTGGAAAAGCTTATAGAATTTGTCATGCCAAGAAGAACATGGAACCAAAACTGACCATGACAAAATGCTGAACTACTTCCTAAGGGAAGCATTATCAAACCATTTAAGGAAAAAATCAAGGATGATGTATCTACATTACTACGCTTCCAGTATATAATGAAAATAGACTTAGCAAGTCTGATGATTTTAACGACACTACCAGGTACCCATGGGAATGCATGGGAGAAAGTGGTACTTGGACTATGGTGTTAATAATGACACAGTAAATAATCCAAATCTTATTATTAACCTCATCCAACTTGATATGTGATTGCAAACCATTTCCAATACATTAAACACACTTGATTAAACAGACTGATGTGTGTGTGTATATATATATATAGAGGGAGAGAGAGAGAGCAAAAAATTTCAACAAAATTCTTCAAATTAGTTTGGAAAATGAGTAGTGTTGATTAAGCATTGAAATTTCATCTACATTTTATACACATAGACTACCTCTCAAAACTGCATATATGATGTGGGTGTGGACCACGTCTCAGAAACTATACTACCGTTGACATAATTGAGTATCTACAGCAAGATATTAGCTTAAAGGCCAAAATAAGTGCCTGACACCATAATCTGAGACCTTGCTGCAGGAAATTTGTAGCTCTTTCAAGTTGGTAAGCCTTGAAAAATAATGAAATATAAAATTTTACGACATCTGATTGCACAATAAAAGCGCATGCATCTATTCAGCTCACATGATCTCATGAAAATGACATTCTTTTTTTTTTTGTTGATTGAGATGTGTTGTAGTTGCCTAACAGTCAATTGTTTCCTTGTGTTTAGCTATCAGTTTTGGTGTTTGTTGCCGATGTTAACAATTACACAACACAACAGTAGAAGCCCTAATGATTGGCAACAAAAACAAGCAAGCTATCAAAGAACATACATACACCAGTCAAAAGCGGGAAAGAAGAGCAAAATGAACATTAGAATTAAAAAATACATTAACTATCATGCAAAAGTTTATAATTGTAACTCCATTATCAAATATTAGAGAACTACACAGTTTGAAAATCAATATCAAATGAAACAAGCAAAGTCATGAAGAACAATTCGAAAACATGATCAATCTTCATACAGATATCGGCCCCAAGAACTTGCATCCGCGAGACAAGGATGTTAGAGGCGAAAAGCCGCCGCATAGTCATTAATTTTGTGAGCATGATCACAAACAATCTGACAAAATCAAATATAATCAAGGCCTACATCTGCTATTGATTTTACATTGTTTGTCTAGGTAAAGAACACATAATGTTTAGTACCAGACATATTTTGGTTACAATGAATCACTTCAAAATTTTGTGTTTCAGTTTGGTGATTAAATTGGTGCGTCTCATACATAATAGCTTATCTTCATTTGGGTAATACATGAACTAAGAAAAGTGAGCTCTAAGCTGATCAAAGAAATATTTATATATAACAAACAATTTCCTAAGAAAAAAATAAATTAAAAATCATAGCAACTTTTTAGCATAAACAAAAACAGCACTATTTGGTTTGCATATCCAGGCATATTATCAAACAGGTGGTGTGCCTAATTTCTCCATGCAGTAACAGACACCCATGAAAATTTGAAATTAATTTGCCTCGTGTTCGTTATCATCTACGCATTCTGCTGCCAATTCATGCTTGAAAAATCCAAAATAACATCAACGCCCTATCCACTCTCAATACAGATTCATATACATAAAAATTGTGTGAGAGAGAGAGAGGAGAGAAGTTAACTTACACTTGGATAAAAGCTGTGTAGTTGTAGCATGAATTGATGAGTAGCTTGCTGGAGAAGCACGAAGTGATGACGACAACAATGGCTTCCTGGAGAAGCCCAGCTCACAGCTTGCCCATCAATCTCCAAGGAGGGTGAATTGGCCATTTCCAGTTTGTTAGATGCACCATGTTGTTAGACTCATTTTTCTTGCTTTTATAGATAGGTTATAGACAAGCACAAAGAATATTCACTGTTTTAATTCATTAAACAAACTTGGTAGAATTCTTGTAATGCTTGATTTTAGAACCATTTTCTCTGCTTAGAACTACTGCAGGAAAAGGAACAATAACAGAATAATATATTCAATTAAGAAAAACAAACCATCCATTTATATCATTGAAGTGTAAGGTTAAAATCAATTGCATTGAACAAATTGACAGCCCATATCCATGGTGTATCTTTGCTTTTGATAGAACTATTATAACCATAAAAAAAGTAAGCTCAACTTTTCCTTATCAATTGTCATAGAAATGAAACCTCATTTCTGTCATCATTCAGATTCAACTTTTCCTTCAGATGTGAGGTCAATATCCCTTTTTCATTCTTCCAACATGATACAAACCAAAAGTGAAATCAATCTCACTTTATCAGTAATTTTAAATCTTGTTACTTCCCTCTTAGGCTTACGCTCTTCCGCTTTTGATTCAATGCGAAACGTCGTGCCATAGCAGGATTGTAGAATTTCCTCATATGCTCCGAGACTTTGTGGATAGCTTGGAGATCACCAATATCTGAAAGCTGCTTCAGGAATGAATCAAACTTCTGATATGGTAACTTCATTCCCCTATTTACAACTTCTTCCAAAAGTATACAGGCAGCCTCTGTATTATTGCAGCCAAAAAGCCCGTCAACCATCGAACAATAAGTATCAGTATCATGTGCACAGCCCCTCTTATCCATCTCATGCCATGTCTCAAAGGCCCCATCAGGATCACCCATCTCAAAAAACATTTGAATTAGCATATTAAAAGTGTGTACACTAGGCTTGCAATCCACATCAATCATTTTTCCATAAAGCCTAAGTGCTTCGTCACTGTTTTTTTGGTCACAAAGAACTTTAAGAAAACAGTTGTATGTGACTACATCAGGGGGATAACCTTTGTTTCCCATCTCTTCCAAGAGTTTGTAAGCTGCTTCAACCTTTCCAGCCAAACACATGCCTTCAATCAATTCCTTGTATGTTGATACATCAGGAAGGCATCCACTGTTTATCATATCCCCAAGAAGTTTAAAGCATTCCTCCATTTTATTGTTTTGAACAAGCGCCACAATCATGATTGCATAAGTTTTTGCAGTGGGAGAAGACAAGGTGGAGCCGTGCTTTCTCATGAACTCCAAAAGTTCAGCTGCCTCCGTCACCATACCTGCTTTGCAGAAGGTATCGATGGCAGTGTTGTAGGTGAAATTGTCAGGCGCATGACCCATTTTGATCATCTCTTCGAGTATGCTCATACCTCTAATCGGGTTTCTAACCCTACACCACCCAAAAAACAAAATATTGTATGTATAAGCATTGGGTTTAACCCTGCTCTTTATCTTCGCAAACATGGCTTCAGCATCCTCAACAAGACAGCACTTGCACAGAGCATCCAAAAGCAAATTGAAAGCATTGATCTCCGGCGTTGTCTTCACCCTTATCTTCTTCTTCCTGGCAAAATTCTGAAGATGGGTTAGGTGCTTTTCCGTGTACTGTCTCAAAGTGGTTAAAATAACCTGAACAGGAACCGATTTTTTGTCGTTTCTCTTCATGTAATCCAGAAGGTCACAAATTATCCGAAACTGTTTCACCTTGTATTTAGTACTAGATAATATGTCAATCATCTCATTATACACCTGGGGTTCATGAGCATAACATTCTTGGCGTGCTGCCCAGGTAAAGAACCTAAAGGCCAATTTTTCCTCGAAACCAAGCCTGTGGAGGACCTCAACGACCAATTCAGTTGTCAGTTTTATGCCAAGTTGGTCAAGAGCTCTCTCCATATTGCTATTATTGGGATCAGAAGTATCGGTAATAGTTTGGTACAGCTTATCGACATCATTTGTACTACCGTCAGATGCTTGTTCCGTTGCAACAGTTTCTGAAGAATACAAATGTGCACCCACATGGACTGCAACAGGTGAAGAATTCAAGGAAATTGAAGATTTATGATATGGGTGTGTTGATTTTTCAGCTAAATTCAAACTTGGTGGCATGGAAAATGAAGTTCGACTAAACAACGGGGAGATTTGTGACATGGGTGTCTTGTAAAAACCATGACAAGGGCTGACTTTAGCTGAAAATGGCAATACATGATCATGATGATGACAACGATAGCAGTGAATTGAGAACTGATAACCCACAATATTTGTTAGAGAAGACACATTTCTAAGCCTAATAGATGAAACAAGGAAAACCCGCAACATTGGACAAACAAAAATATGGCAATATATCGATATCTATATATCTACAAAGCTGAAAAAACAAATAAATTCAAAGAAAAAGGAGGTTCTAAGACACAGAAATGATAAATGTATTTCTAAGGGGCAATTTATCAAACAGGTGGAGGGCATTGAAACAAACACATCAAATACATTCCACAACAAAGAGAGAGAGAAAGAGAGAACAATTGAACTGTGATTCACAATCAAGAACTCAACTGGGTATTTATTCAACAATAGGAATGTAGGACCCAGAACCCATATCTCATATCCATTACCGAGTGAACACATCCTGCTCAGTGCTCATATGTGTGCTCAATAACGTAAATTCTTACTGATTTTAGTTGGGGTAATCACAGCGACCCCCTGATGATTATACAATTATCAATTACAGTCAACTCTCATAGTATAAGAATATAGCAGTCTTTAGTTGCATAATCTTGGTAATTGAATCAATTGTGAATCAAATTATCAATTTCACCTTTATATATTTTAACTTTCAACACTAACACCCAAAAAAAAAAAAAAAATAATAATAATAATAATAATAAAAAAAAAATAAAAAATTGCAAAATGCATTTGTCAGTTGTGTTTGTATGTTTTGTAAATTTAATCCAAGTTTAGTTAGGATGAAAATGGGAAAATGGGTAAATGGGTAAAAGTGAAAAAAATTAAAAAAAAATATTTTTTTAAAAAGTTTGTTTAGTATGAAAATGGTAAAAATAAAAAATAAAAAATAATTTTTTTGTACAATTTATAATATATGGTAACTAAGCTTCCAATTTTTTGCAAAACATATAGAAAAATACAAGAAAATTTAAATTTGTTATAAAAATAGTTACTTATAATTAGAATTTTTATTTTCTTGCAAAATTTTCATCCTAATTAAGTTCATATAAAAAATATATATTTTCTTTTCTTTTATTTTATTTTTTACTATTTTCACTTTCCATCATTTATTTCTTTTTAATCAATCGAAAAATATAAGAAGAAGAAAATATCTTTTTTTCATATGAATTTGATTAGGATAAAAAAAATTGTAAGAAAATAAATTTTTTAATTATAACTAGTTCATAAGATATTTTTATATTTTAATAAGTCCTATTATTTTAGACATTTGATTCATCAAATCTTTATTTTTATATTTAAGATATTTTATGAACAATTTTATCCTTACAAATATTTTTTAAACCTTAACAATTTGGTGATGTGAACATTCACATTAAATAAATTTGATAGTATGAATATTAATATTAATGCACACTTCACCCTATTATTATTAAGGGTATTTTGGTAATTATACTTATTGAAATATAAAAAAATAATTTAAATTAAGTGAAACATAAGTAGATGAAGATGAATTTATAAATAAATGCCTAAAAAATATACAACCAAATAATTTTGTTTCTCACAAAATCTTATCAGTGAAACACATATAATTAACAAGGGAGTTCTATTTCTCTCTGTTTCTTATAATTTTTACCTAACCTGTGAACCAAATATGATAAAAGCATCCACACCAGCCCCATCAAACTTATTTCATGACCAAAATATAGAGCAAAAGTAAGAAAATCAAGTTTTAAGAGCCTTCATGAGCTTTGCTATATATTTGTAAAATTTATAATTACTACAGTATATCGCTTGATGTGGTAATGTATTATTCATAAGTTATACATTATTTTATTAATTTTTTTACCAAGTGGCCAACCACCCAAAGGTAAATTGACAACTTTCACCCGATCATCCACTCGGTCCATCACAATTTTTTACATTTTTTATTTTTTATGAAACTGATATATACAATACAAATCCTATCACTCTAGATTAATTTTTTTTTTTTTTCTTCTTCTGAGGAACGTATGCAACATGCGGTTGTCTAGACAACCGCTGTTGGCACAATTTTTAATATTTTTTTTAAGAAATATAACACTACATATATGTAGATAAATAATATAAAATTAATAATTTTTCCTATTGCTTTTTAATAATAAAAAATAAATATTTTATAAAATTTAATTTTAAAATAGAGAGGATGATGTAGGTGTACATACAAAAAATAGTAGATAAAATAAAAAAAAAATAACTTTTTGAGATTAATTTAACTCAAAATTTATTGAGCCTGATATTGATGCTCAAAAGGAGTCATATGTTTCTTAATTTTTTTTTATTATTCTGGCCAAATCACCGGATCCCAAATGATTGTTAACTTCTTTTTCTATTTACTTTATGTTATGTTAATTTAGAAAAAACTAAAATTAATAGATAAAATAATTTTATTAACTCTTATTTAAGTGATTGAAGGGTTGCCATTTAATTTAAAATGATCGAGTCTCTTTTAAATGAACTCTGTTTTTTTAGAAATTAAAGGACAAAATAATTAACTATTCAAATTGGTTGAAGGCTTTCCATTTAATTTGAGATAGGATGACTCTATTTACACAATAATTTGATTTCATTACACCCATTTTCTCATGACCTTCATTTTAAAAAATTTGATCTTTATCTCTTTACACCTCCAAATATCCCAAATCTATCATTATTTATTACCTTATAATTTTCCCTTATACTCATATTTTTCTCATCTTTCCCTCTTCTCAATTATTTTTCTCTCATTTTCTTCTCTTTTTCTGACTTATAAATTCAAGGTGGTAGGTGGCGTCAAACAGTGGTGAAAATAAAATAGATTTGGGATAGGAAATAGAGGTTAGGGGCTACAGATATGGATTTAGGAAATGATAGAGAGGAATGAGAGGGGTTGAGGGTTTCAAATCTAGGGAAATGGTTGGTGGAAAAGAAAGAGATAGCCTAGGGAGTTGCAAACTGTAATGATCCGGACATGCATTTGATTAATTAGTCATTTAATTGTGTCTTATGTGCTAATTGATTATGTATTTGTTGTGAAATTATATGTCTAATGGTGTAAATTATAAGGATTTGAATTTGTTGTTCGTAAGAAAACCTGTTGAAATCATAACTTTAAATTGAAATTGAGGGTCTTAGAGGTGTTAGAAACCAAAATTGAGTGAATTTTTGGGATCAGTATAATTTTTAGTATCCTTTGGCAACCTTAATTAGAATTTGATTCAGAACCAAATAATTAGAGTTAATGACAAGTGCTTAGTGTAGACACCCCATTTTGACATGTCCTAAGACTTGGGCACTTTAGTTTGACCATCCTCACCAGAAAAATCAAATTGAAATTTTAATCCCAAACCTCACCCATATTGGCCATCACTAATTTGTAGTATTTTATAATTTTCTATAATTTAGTGTGGTGGTACATATTTTAAATGTTTTGTTTGGATATTTGATAAAACGAAAATGATAAAAAAATATAAAAAGAAAAACATAAATAAAACATAAAAAAAATAGAAAATCAACAAAAAGAAAAAAAGTGGGTGGAAGATGGAATGGGGCCGTGATGGAGTATTTTTAAAAGAGAAAGTGAGAGTGGGTGGAAACTTACACACATAGGCAGGGGGACACAGCATTCTTCGCTGGATAGCATTTTAGGGTGGGTGAGGTAGAATTTCAAAAAAAGGAGAGATACAAATGCAGTTGGGGCCTCTTTCTCGTGGGTGAATAATATAAAAAAAGAGAGCAGGTGAGAAGATGGGAGGGAAAGATGAGTGTATGATTAAAGAGGGCACATGGGCAATGGGGCCTAAGAGCTAAAACAAAAAATACATAAACACCATTACACTCTCTCTCTCAGGGGGGTCTAAATTGATTTTGATAGAATTTTTGGTCTTGCAAACTCTCTCTCTCTAGCCCCCAACACACACGGCTCTCTCTCTCAGGTGCACTTTGAGGAGGGGAAGTTGGACACGTATGGGTAACACACAGATGACCACCACTACACAACACACCTCTCACACACCCATTCACGGGGCACCAGTGGGGAGAGACAGCACACAGAGATAGCATACACAGACACTCAACACACTCTACACTCTCACACACCATACACCCACACACACCATACATCCACATTCAACACACACACAGCACATACATAACAGGGACACTTGGGCTGCACACACACACACATGGGGGGGAGGAGAGAGAGCATTTGTTTTTTAGCAAAAACTATACCCATACACATCCAGACAAGACACTAGTCTTCAACCTCTTTCTCATCTATCACACACAAATACACACATGCATGGAGACCACTCTCTAGCTCTCGGTTTTCACGGCCATGAAGTAAAAACACAGAGATACAGGGACAACTCAATCTGGCTCCCTCTCTGAAGACACTCTGTGATTTTTTCTGCCTAGAGAGAGAGATGGCTACAGATATGGTGGTGAAAATGGGTCAATGGCAGAGAAGGAAGGGAAGAACAATCATGGGTGTTGCAAAGGTGGGCCCTTCCATGGATGTTTAACGTGGGTTTACTTAGGCTGAGGTTTGTGCGTATTATCATATGCTAGTGAGTGGCAAATGGGGTGAATGGGCCCACGGTAATTTTGTTAAATCATGGGCTGGTATTGAGTTTGGCTACATGGGCTTGTTATATGAATTTGGGCAAATTCTTTGTTAGTGCCACGTGTTGGAATTATAAAATCATTTGAGATCATGCGTTGATGCTGCTGAGGTAGGGGCCTCCATTGAAGATGAGTTTACATAGGCTGAGTGGCTGGGGGTTTGAAACGTTGGGCTTCATTTTTAGTGAAGAAAATGAGTGGACAGTGGACTGTGCTAGTGATGAAGTTCTTTATCTTCTTTTTTTTTGAGTGTTTGTGAGGTTTCATTTTATTTTCTTATTCCCTCCTCTCTCTCTCGTTTGAATATGTAATAATTCAAAATGCTGTAATAATCCCTTACCCCGCTTCTTTCTATCACATTCTTTACTCGCTTTCCCTAACTGTACATATGTATATATCTGACATGCCATGCATATCCATGCTTTACATTCATGTCTCATGCATTAAGATTCGGCTGCATTTACATGTGTGGATTTAATCAATTCTTCTGTGATTCTATGCGCTACCTCATGTTATTGAGATGATTCACATGCCATATTTTAGAAGCTGAATCTTTAGTGCATCTCATGAGTGAATTGCATTAGGATTCTGTATATAAGATCATGCATATTTTACTAACTTTATTTTGTAGCTGTTCGCGGGACGTCGGTAAATATATGAGTTTTTATGCTTTAGCATCCCGCTTGTACATAATTTTCTTACTATGTGTTAGTATTCTACCATGAGGCTACTTGCTTACTTGATATAACTGTATGAATGCTTGTGGATGAAGGCTTGTTGTTTGAATTGGAATAATTCAATAAATGTACGTTTTAAGCCCACTTTGCAGTGGCAAATTCAAACCCTTTTCGACAAACAAACATGAAATTGAATTGTTCCAATTTGAGCAAACTAGTCTATATTTGTATGCTTCACATAGTAAATTTTAGGATTTACTAAATAATCAGAACATGAACATATAAAGAAAATAAAATTCATATCATGGTTTAGTAGAGGCCGATCTTTTGATCGGGTGATCGGGGGTGCTCATTATTGACCTTCCCCTCTCATACCTAAGGTTCCGAGCCAAGCATCCTTGGTTACGACCAACAGTGGCCTTGGCACTGAGTCATGGGTTTCCTAATTTCCCAAAATATTAGGTGGCGACTCTGAGATCTGATGACGCAGTCCATTTTTGACAAAATTGCAATAAAATGGATTTTCAATAAAAGTTGTCAAATCTGGACTCTCATCTACGTTTCACATTGCACTCGTGAGACTAGATCAAAGAGATTTCGGGAGTCCAAACTGTTTAACGCGCACGGGTACCCCCCGGGCATGTTACACTTAGCCTAAGCTTATTGAGCCTATATAAGGCTAAGGTTGCCTCTCCAACATTCTAGACACTTCATCATCTTCTTCTTGAAGACAAAAACGTAGAGTAAGGCTAAGGTTGCCTCTCTAACATTCTAGACATTTCATCATCTTCTTCTTGAAGACAAAAACGTAGAGAGAGAGAGAGAGAGATAGAGAGAGAGAACAAGAGAGTTCTAGAGAGCTTCAAAGAGGAAAAAGGAGAACAACTTAGAGGTTTGGAAACTTGGGAAAATTGAAGGGGAAAGTCAATAATCTAGCTCAAGGTATGTATAAATTAACTAAAACCCTTGGAATACCTTTTCAATTGGTTGAAATCAAGACTTAAAATGAGTTAGGGTTTTGAGTTTAACATGGATATGCACATCTATGAACATAAAGAGCAAAATTATAGGAAATAGCTCAAGATCTTGACATACATGGCATTCTTTATGTTCAACCACTTGTTTCTTGCATGGATTTTGGAATGTGAAGGAACTTCCATGAATTTTGAAGGTTTGGAACTCAAAAGTGCTTGTGTTATGATCTTACACATCAATTCAAGGTTTTGATCATTTACGTAGAAAATTGAGTTTTGATTTGAAGTTATGATTTTTGAAATGATATTTTGTTTACGTGAACGAATGTCCTATTTTGAATATATTATGGCATCCAAAGAAAGTCCCAAGTCATAGGGGACATCATGTTAATGCGGGTCCATGACATAAATGTGATTACGAGATTTCGTTAGCCACTTGACCAAGTGGTGTTATGTTTGATAATCGGTGTCTAGGACCAATTACTCTAGTTGGAAGACGATATGATATGGTTTATTGGATGTATCATTATTATGTTCAGATATGAGACTAATTTGTTATGATCTGTTTTATGTAGATGACATATTCGGAATTCGTTCACTAACCTCTTTACCATAATGTTATTTACTAGGCTTTAGCTCACTATGTGTATATATATGTGTATAGGTAGGTGACACGAAGGTCAAGCCTAGATGAACACCTATAGCGATTTTGGTTTTGACTCGTTATCTATTGCATTCCGGACTCGGGTTGGTACGGTTTAGAACGGCTATTCATGTCTTGTTTCCCTTGTCTCCCCTTATCTTGGTTATCGAGTTGTAGTTGTGTATTTGGAACAGATTGATTGCTTATTTTTCTAAACCTGTGATGCCCATATTTTGGCTTTTCTGCTCGAGCGGGTATTCTTGCGCTCAAGCAGGCTTCACAAATTTTGCTCCTCCGTTCGAGCGGCTATTCCTGCGTTCAAGCGAGATTTATTAACTCTCAGTATTTTTGCAGATCTGCAAATACTGGGAGAGTGCATTGGATGCTCGAGCGTCCAATCTCACGCTCAAGCGGGGTCCTTCGTCTGCAAAACTTCTGGAAGTACGTTTCCCACATTGGAGCGCCACTTTTCATGTTTGAGCGAAACTTTGTGTCTGATGCTTGAGCGTTTCTTTCCACGCTCGAGTGGACTACGTGTATATCAGTCCGTGAAAACGACATTTTGTATCACTTTTTCATTTTTCTCTCTCTCTCTAAAACTTTTCAAAAAACCTAAATGTTGAGTTTCTCTCTCTAAAACTCACATTCTCTCTTTTATTTCATCTAGATCCGTTGATCTCTTCACCCTAATACCTTTGAGAAAAAGGTAGAGTGCTTCAAGATCTTCATTTTCATCCGATTGAAAGTTGGTTTCTGCGTTGTTGGAGTTTCACCTTTGCATTGCTTGGTCTTCTAGCTTGAGGTAGGGATTTTCTACACTTTGTTATGATTTTTAACTTCGTTATTTGTGGTTGTGTAACAATGGTGGGTTTTGGGAGCATTTTGAACAAACCTAGGGTTTGGGTGTAAATGGAAAAGAGGGATTTTTGGTGGAAATGAAATAAAGGAACATGGGGTTTGAAAATGATGTCATGTTGTGTTTGGTTGATTTTGGTACTTGAATTGATATTTTAAAAAGGGGGATTTTTACTCTAAAATGATTATCATATTTATTTGGTATAAGTAATTAAGGTTGGTGTTGTAATCATGGAATTGAGCAAATGTTGAAATAGATGGTGGAATTGAGGATGTTACACTTTATATCTTTGGAAATTTTGAATAAATTATCTATCTCGAGATTGTATATCTATTTAGAAATATCTGTATTGGACTATCGGTGGAGGATAGCTTTGCTTGTTGTAGAAATTGCATGTGGATTAGGTGAATTGAAACTAATCTTTTGTTGGTTGTCACTGAATATGACTATGGTTATATACATTGTATATGTATGATTATTTGGGACAAGAAAGGGGATGTACTCTATGTGTGATTATGTGTTTATATACATTGCATATATATGATTTTTTGGGAGGAAAAAGAGGATGGACTCCATTGTTTGGGAGGATAAAGAGGATGGACTCTATTATAATTAAGTTGGCCGGAGTGTCCTGGGTGAAAGTCCCAAAATCTATACATCGGTGTTGATCTCGCGGACGAAATATCCATAAAATGGTAGTTGGAAGTGTTTGTGTATTAATTGTGAAATGGTTGAACCATTGAGTTGTAGTCTTATTTGGGTTATTGAGAAATAATGAAATTAGCTCTTGCATTAAAATATATTGAAATTAATTGAAGGAAAGTGAAATGGAATATGGACTTGCTGTCTTTATGAATATGTATAAAAGTGTAAATATTTTATCGCGGACATTGTATATGTACATTGCACTTATACCTTTGTTAAATCTCATATATTGTGTTAGATTATTCCTACTGGGTTGTGGCTCACCCTATTTTGAGAAAAACATTTTCAAGTATTGATGGCTTGTCTCCGCCAAGACAATAGCTTGGAAGGACTTTGGGAGCACAAGCTTCTTTGTTTTTATTGTATATTTTTGTATAGTCGAGGGCTTTATTTGTACAAACTAGTCTCTTTTGTTGTAACTGTAACATGCCTGGAGGGTACCTGTGCGCGTTAAAGAGTTCGGACTCTCGATCTCTTTGATCTAGTCTTACGAGTACTGCAATGTGAAACATAGATGAGAGTCCAGATTTGACAACGTTTATTGAAAATCCATTTTATTGCAAAACCTTTTGCCAGAAATGGACTGCGTCATCAGATCTCAGAGTCATCACCTAATATTTATTTTGGAAAAATTAGGAAACCCATTACTCGTGCCAAGGCCACTGTTCGTTGTAACCAAAGATGCTTGGCTTGGAACCTTAGGTATGAGAGGGGAAGGTCAATAATGAGCACCCCCGCTCACCCGATCAAAGATCGGCCTCTACTAAACCATGATATGAATTTTATTTTATTTATATGTTCATGTTCTGATTATTTAATAAATCTTAAAATTTACTATGTGAAGCATACAAGTATAGACCATGCCATTCATTTTGGACCAATTTGATATCATGCATTTTGAAAGAGTTTTGACGATGTACAACCCAAATAAATTGAGTTTACAAGCATGAAAAATCAATATTATTCCAAATTAAACGACACAACCTCCATCTACTGGCATTCATATAGTTATATCAAGTAAGCAAGTAGCCACATGGTAGGATGCTTAAACATAATAAGAAAAACACATACAAGCAGGATGCTAAAGCATAAAAACTTACATATTTACCGACGTCCCGCGAACAGCTACAAGACAAAGTTAGTAAAACATGCATGATCTTATATACAAAATCCTAATGCAATTCACTCATGAGATGCAACTAAATATTCGGCTTCTAAGATATAACATGTGAATCATCTCAAGAACATGAGGTAGTGCACATAACCACATAGGAATTAATTAATCCACAAATGCAAACTTAGTCGAATTAAGATGCATGAATCATGGATGCAAAGCATAAATATGATGAAAAATAAATATGATGTTCATGTACAAATAAGGAAAGCAAGTAAAAGAACGGGATAGAAATAAGTGGGCCAGGAAATTATTAAAACACTTTTGAATAAATTATTACAGACCAAATGAGAGAAAGATGAGGGAATATTGCAATAAAATAAAATAAAACTTCACAAAATACTCAAAATAAAAATAAACAAAATAAAAACTTCATGTTCCTTGGAATCGTCGGCGGAAATTGGTCAACATTGGGAGATTACGCCATCTTGTCCGAAAGAAGTTAACCGACCGGCCAAATAGGCCAGCCGACCAACTAGGCCGAGCAAAACCTGTCTTGTTGTGAAACCAAGAAAAGGAACAAATAAGAAATATGTAGGTGGCTCAACTAACCACTACCGGTTAGCTTACAATACAATTGATATGAAACAAGAGCAAGCAAATAAGCAATAATAATAATAATAATAATAATAATAATAATAATAATAATTATGAGCTAAACAAACCACCTGGATTACAACAACACTCTATGTAATATAAAGTATGAAAATAACTATGAGATAAACAAACCACTTGGATTATAATAAAACACTATGAAATAAGAAGTAAGAAATAAATATGAGATAGAAAATATAAAAAAAAATGAAAGACTAGAAATTCACCTTCTAAAGAAACATTGAACTTCTCGATTTCCAAACTTCCTCTTGATCATCCTCAAGTGTATGAATTATGTTCTCAATCCTCAATTTGAAAGCTTGGAATTGTTGCTAGAATGATGGCTTGGAGATGTATGTGGTCAAAAGTGATTGTTTCTCTTGTTTTTGCTCACTTTTACCAACACCCACTCTTCCTCTTGATCAAAGCTACTGAAATTCAAGTATTTCAGAATTTTTGGAGGAGTTTTGGATGTAGAAAAGATGGAATCTCAGTTTGTATGGAAGGTATAGGGTGTATATGGAAGATAGAAGTGTGTTTAGCTCAAAAACTCAACTTTTCTCTCTTTTCTTCCTCTTTGCTCTGGCTCAAATGTTCTCTCCTTAATCTATTCCCCTCCTCCTCTCAACAATCAGATGTATATTTATAGGCTAAGCAAGTGGAGAAATGGTGGAAGACATGATGGAAGACAAGATAGAGCATAAATGAAAGTAATGGAACTAATGAAACACTAATGGAGCTAATGGGAGCAAATGTGGAGCATTATCTTCAATGGAGCAAACACTAGGTAATGGGGGATGAGTATACATGCATTAGGACATGTTTGGGTCAGAAAATGGGTCAATGGAGTGTCCCAACCGAACCAAACAATGGGCTGCTGCTGTTTTGGGTCGAGTCAACAAAATCTGCTGTTAAGTCCAACTTCAAATGGGCATATCTCCCTCATTTGGACTTGGTTTTAGGTGGTTCTTGGGTCTAAATTAAAGCCCCAGAAGTCTACTTTCCAATGATGGTAGCCTCACATTTAAATTCCAAGTTTACAAAGAGATATGCCCAATTTAGTGAAGGCTGTCTCGGGCTGGGTCAACAAAATCTGCTTTTAAGCCCAACTTCAAATGGGCATATCTCCCTTATTCGGACTTGGTCTTGGGTGATTCTTGGGTCTAAATTGAAGCCCCAGAGTCTACTTTCCAATGGTGGTGGCCTCACATTTACATTCCAAGTGCACAAAGAGATATGCCTAATTTAGTGAAGGCTGTTCATTTCCTTCTTAATGATTTGATGCTCATTCTTTTCCAAAACTAGTTTTCTTCCATCCCCTCCTATTTCCTTCAACTCTAAACCTATAAAAAAGATGTTTTTAAATATTGCTCAAAGATTTCACCTCTCTTCCATTTATTTCCACTTTGTCCTTACTCGGTTTACTGGCAATATTTTAATCGTAATGGGAGCCTGGGGACATCGTAGAAACATTTTAAACAAATATTTTGAAAAGTGGGTTTTAAGGTCTAAAATAGTTTGGCCAAAAAATGTGTAAAGATTGGGATTAAAGCTTAAATTCCATCTTTCTTACTAAGGACTCTGTGAGAAACACATTCTAATTGTCATCATCGAGTAATCAAAAGAAAGCGCCCAAGTGTTAGGGCCGATCAAAATGGGGTGTCTACAGTAACCAAGCCAAGGCTTAGAAAGGTGTAAGCCGATAGAGCATTTACTTATGTTAAACTCTTTTGCATTATTAACTTCATGTAATGGAAGGACTATTTACTCTGATTTATGTAGTTATTAATGAATGTTTTTGGGTGGTATTTACCGTGTTATTTTGGAGGTGTTACAACACCGTTAGTCGAGCCACCATTAGAATCCTTGTGAAGTTTTGGTGCCTCTGAGTTGAGGCTAGGTTTAGAAGACCATTGTCAAGTTGATGATCATGATGTTGAGTTTTTGATATGTGTAGATGTAAATGAATGATTTTGTACAAGATGTTGTGTACATAATACAGGGTGGGTAAATTAACGTTTTGTGCATGTGTTATTTCATATAGATTCACAACTCATTGGACTATTTGTTGTATATAATTTTATACTAAGCTTCCGCTAGCCCTAATTTTTTGATTTGTATAGGAAGGCCTTTGGTAATCTCGGATTACTGGCCGGTCATGATATTAAACCTATAGGGGCGGATTTGGGTCATAACACAAACAGATGGAGAAACGAGGGTGATGAGAAGGGAAATAGAGCGGAAAAGGATTAGTGGATGGAAAAGGGGTTGAGAGAGATGAAAGAATGTGGGAGTTATATTGAAAAATGAGAGAGGGATGATGGTAGAGATGAGGTAATTGTACTTGCGACAAAGATAATGAGAAATAATGGGTGTAATAAGAAATTAGAGATTTAAAATTTTAGAATTTGTCTTTAAAATGGAGATAAAATTACAATTAAGGGAGTGTTTGAGGATAACTTTGAAAAGTCATATTTTGGTTGAAAAGAGATGACTTTTTAACCCAAAAAAAAATCATAATAAAAAAGTCAATTGTTTTATTTATTTATTTATTTTTTACAAACATTTCTGTAAAAATTTAAAACATGACTAAAAATGTTAATTTTCAAAATAACCTAAAAACTAAAAAGTCAAAAAATTATTTATTATTAATTTTAAAAAATCAAACGTCACATCAATTTTTTTACTTTAAAAAATAATTTCTTTAAGAAAAAATTTGTTTAACATCTCTCTCCAACTTTTAATAATGGGAGAGGTCCACAATATATTTTTTTGTAGCCTAAGGTCCCTTACTCACACCCATATATCACAGCATCTCTCTCTCTCTCTATATATATATATACATATACCAAATCTCTATTTCTCTCTCTCTCTCTTCTGTCTCTATATTCTCTCTCTCTCTCTATATATATATGTGAATTTTGGTCCACACTGCAAATCTTTGATTAGGGCTTTCACACACACACACACATACTCTCTCTCTCTCTCTCTCTATATATATATATATATATATATATAGAAAGATTGATGTTTGTGGTGGTGTTTCGGGAAGAATCGGCTAAAAGATTAGTCGAACACGTGGTTTGTGCTTGGAAACGTAAAAAATTAGGTATGGCAATGGATGATATCTCTATAAGAATTTGAATTTTTAGACAACTAATTAATTTGTTAATAATAATATTAAATCAATTAATAGTAATTATTAAATTATAATGTTAATAGCATCATGGTTAATAATAATATTAAACTCTTTAAAATAAATTTATTTATCTTTTTGTGATTTTTATATCTAAATACAGTTGTAAAAACTGAATGAGTTAAATAAATAATAACTAAGTTAGTCAGAGGATAGTAGGGAGAAAAACATCTAGTGAATAGTTTATATATACATTGATTTTTGTACACACGCGCACAAAAAAAAAAAAAAATGAAATAAGATTTTTGGCAAAGGATTTTGGTCACCCTCCTTTCCAAAGAGGTTACAGAGGCATGCATACAAACCCACTTACACACTAAAGGCCTAGGAATCAAGCATGCCTTATAGATAATGTTTCCCAAGTCAAGGGAAAAAAAAAATCTGCCAAAAACAAAATAAATAAATAAAAATATGTTACCTCCAAACTCCTACAAATAGAGCACTATTTTGCCTCTCTTTTCCTGCACAAACACGGTTGAAGAGGAGAGACAGAGAGGGAGAGAAAAAGAAGAAAGAAAGGAAAGGAGGAGAGGAAGAGAGGAAGTGAAGTCTCAACACTTAGCAAAGTTTTTTGAAAACTCTTGAGGTAAGAATACTTAAACTATACGCATCTTTAGATATATCATTTAACACTGAGAATGTATTATTATCAAATTACAAGAATGTAGAAGCATGCTAGAATTATTTTAAGTTATCATATCCTTGTTCAAAGAATTGTTTTCCAGCACTGTTAAAAATTCTCATGCGATTAGAGATACTCAAATAAATTCTACAAAGCTTTGTTTTGAAAGTCTAAACCTACTGAGACCTCCCAAACGTGTTCCTTCCATGGTCAAATTTTTACAAAATCATTGGAGAGTATTTTATACCTGGAATAAATTGTTCTTCTCAACTGCTGCATGCAACTCAGCACAAACAACCACTTCAAATATATGTCATTTTTTTTACAAAATATATTTTTATGCAAAACCACTTGGGATAGTTAGATATATGAGTTATTTTTCATTTTCCACCGATTTCACAGAAAATGGATAAGTTTAAGAGGAGAATGCGACAGATTTTGTCCAATTTTCTTAGCAAAATTATTTGACTATCTTCCATTGGTTTTTAGTCTTCAAGCTCTTCTGTAAATGTGTTCTCAACTCAAATATATAGCAAAACATTCTCACCTTGTCTCTTTTTGACATTGTTTAAGGCTTCTTTTTATTTTTCAAACACAGATTACCTGTGCTAGAAGTTGATGTAGTTCACTATCTCAGAAACCAATTTTCTTCCAAATTTTATTTCTCCATCTTAAAATCGTTTTTAGCCCTGGAATTCTTCTCGAAATATTTTCCTAACTCAATGAACTAGCACCAATTAAAATATCGTAATAATTGAACTTCGTTTGTTATGGGTTTCATTATTTTTAGTCCAATAATTCAATGCTGAAGATAAGAAGTGTGGGAAATTCTAAGAAATTTTGTGATGACTACAAAGACATTTCTGTAATATTCATTTTGGTTGCCATACATGGTTGTGTCGTGCTATATAAACCTTATGTCACTGTGGCTTTCAAACTAAAATTTGTGCATCTATTGAAATGTGAATTTGGTGAAGTAATGAAACATGAACTTGAACTTATGCGTTAAAAGTTAGAAGTGATGGGGTGAGCCCCGGTTTAGAGTCTTGCGTGAGTGAGTTGCGAACCCTAACATGGCACGGGAAGGTATTTTGGCTCTTATCGGTATAGGCGATATAAGGTTGGTGGTACGGGCGTCACAATATAGACCGTTCCCTTGGGCCATATCGTGATGTCATGACTCGAGTACGTAACCTTTGTGCGTGGACATCATTGGTATTTATAGCAATTAACATTTAAATATTTGACTAAAGGAGAGTCAGAATTGCCCATGGCCATTACTTAGCGGTTGAGTGGAAATAGTGCTCTGCAGGGAGTTACTTAGACTTACTTGATAAACTAAACCCATGAGAATTCAAAAGAAAGGTTTGACATTTTCCTTATGATGAATCATTGCTTCCGCTTGCCATTGTTCTTATTATCTATTGTTATTATTTCAACTGTTAGCATTCTTGTTATGTTTATTACTCTGTTATTACACAGTATTCATTATTTGTGAGTATTATTTTCGGGGTGGGTATTTTCAGGTTGTAGTATCTTATTGAGCTCGTCGCTCATTGGCATTCCCGTTACCCTGACGTTTTATACCAGGTACCGAAGAAACCGAAGGAAACACTGAGGTCTTGGAAGGTGACGCCCAACCTTGGTTAGCTTGAAGTGTGCCCAAGTCTTATGAATCATTTTCCTGAGTTATCTAGTTTTCTCTAGTTTTTATTTTTATTTTTTTATATTGGTGTTTTTCTGTCATGAATGTACTAAGACCAAGCTTTAAGTTTGATTTTGAGTTATAATTTAAGAACTTTTAATTTCTGTTTTGTTAATTAGTAGATGATGGCAAACTTGGTGGCAATAATGATTAGAAGTTCTTAATTAAGAAAATTGATTTTAAGTTTTAAATCTTATTATGATGTCCTCAAATTTGGGGTGTCACAATCTCTGCTATTTACATCTTCTTCTATAATTTGACATCTTCAAGCTTCCATAGCTGTCTGTGTGTATATTCTTTTAAAAATAAATATAGAATTGAATGACAAATATATTGCAGAGCATGTCCCTATTTTCTGTACAGATGATATATATATATATATATATGTATATATATTTGTAAGACACATATTTACATCACTTGTTGAATTACTTCCCTTATAGAGGGAAGAATTAAAGGGTTGACAAGAAACTATTCAATTTCTTTTTATTCTTTCTCTTCTTTGTATAATACACAGAGAAATTTCTTTAAATCAGAGAAATTTTCAAAACATAGATAAAATCAAAGAAATTTCTTGAATTTCTATGAGTTAGGCGAAATTTCTCTAAGTCGAAATTGCTTTGGATTTCTCTGAGTCGGGCCAAAATTTCTTTGAGTTTGAGCCAAAATTTTGATTGATTTTTTCTAACATCTAAATTTTTCTTGACCCATCAAATTAGTTGCTTGTTTGATTTTCACTAGTTAGTTGTGTCTTTGTGTGTAATTTTCCTTGTGAGATGAATTTTCTCTGGTATCACAATTTTCTCTAAACAAATTGGATTCACTTTATTTTATATGCCTTACTTAATTTTCAATGGTTAGTTGTCTCTTTGATTTTCTCTCCAATTTTCTCTGACATTTTAATTTTCCCTGACCACGTTAAACTTCCAGTAATTTGTGTTGTTTATTTGATTTTCACTGGTTAGTTGTTACTTGAGCTAAATTTTCTCTGGCATTTGAATTTTTCTTAAAAACATTAAACTCTCACTAATTTAGGTTACTTGTTTGATTTCACTTATTATTGTCTCATTGTGTGTAATTTTTTCTTTGAGATGAATTTTTTCTGGCATTAAGATATCTCCTTTAGATTAATTTTCTTTGAACACATTGGACTCTCTTTCTCTCTGTGCCTTACTTGATTTTCTTTGGCTAGTTGTCTCTTTGATTTTCTCTCAAATTTTGTATGGATTTTGAATTTTCTCTGCCCACATTAAGCTCCCACTAATTTATGTTGCTTGTTTGATTTTCATTGGATTTCTAACTTTGACTTTTATTTTTGATCTTTTAGGATGTATAGTGTTTGTTGTTTTTTAAACTGTAATTAGATTTTGTATATTAAGTTCTTTGATGAACTTAGCATGGTGTTTTCTTGTAAAAATTATAGAAAAATTAGTTTGTGAATAGCTTAATTTTCTCTGTAATTTTCTTTGATTTGTTCAAAAAACAGAGAAAATTGTGAGCAAATCAGACAAAATTGGTCCAAACACAGAAAAATTTGTGTGCAAATTAGAGAAATTTCAAATCAGAGAAATTTTAGACAAATTTATCTGCATTTTGAAATGTCTTTAGATTGAAATTTCTCTGCTTTGAAATTTTTTGGATCAAAATTTCTCTGCTTCAAAATTTTTCTGTAAAAATTTGAGGGACCCTAACTATTATAAAAATATTTCATGTCATTTATGCTATAAAATCTTAATATGAGAGACCTTAAATTTTTTTTTTCTATTTTTTTTAATAATTTTCTGAACACATTAATTCTTAAACAATCAAAAAATCAGAAACTCATTAAAAAAAAAAAAAAAAAAAACCCAACATCCACAGAAAAAAAATTGTAACATAAAACTCGATCAGCCATTTCAACTATATTCATGCATAAAACTCCATTACCAGTCTTTGTCATGTCAACAGTACAGTGTTCGTTGGCATTCAGGAGCTAATTCAAAGTCTCTGATTTTGTGAATGGAATAGAACAGTGATGATGATAGATGATGCATTTAGGCCTATTTTGGTAATTTGGAAAAAAAAATAGTTTATTGACTTATTAATTTATTTGGATCACATCAATTTTTTATTTTTTTAATATAATATTAAAAAAAAAAAAAAAAAAAAACTTGGGGTAAATCACCAATTTTTTACAATATTTATGCATATTGATTTGTCAAAGTAAACAATAATTTAGCGTAATTTATTGAATCACCATGCGAGTGCGATGATTCACTCACACAGCACCCAATTATGAAGAAAACTATGAACTTTTTCGCATCTCTGCTTGTCTATGTTCTTTCCAGAAGTTGTTGAATCAGATTTGAGCACTAATTAATGAGTAATCTCCCTCACATTGTGATAGTCATGATTGAATTAGCGGAAAACAAACTTGTTTGGTTTGGAATTTAAAACACTTTTATGAGTTTTTAATCCGTATTTTATAAATTATTTTTAGCTTTTAAATATATTTAAATTTAAATATGGATAAATTACACTTTGTCCCTTCTAAAATTTCACCCATTTTTCATTTTGGCCTTTTAAATTTAATTTTTCTTATTTTGGCCTTTCATATTTGTTATCTTTTCCATTATAGTCCTTTAAGTTTAATTTTTTCCACTTTAACCCTTTATGTTTGCAATCCATCCCACTTTAACCTTTCATATTTGCAATCCTTTTTACTTTATTCCTAGACTAACTTCAATCCAAAAAACTAATAGAATCTGCCACATCACTAACACATCAGCTCCATGTGTGATGTAAAAAATTCACTAAAGATGCAAAAAATAAAAAATAGAAAACAAAAAAATTGAAATTTTTTTTAGTCTTTAGTGAACTTTTTTTCAAATTTATTCATAAACATTATTACATTATAGATGCATCTAGATTAGATGCACCTAAAAAAAAAAAAAAATTAAACTAAAAAAAGAAAATAGTTTACTAAAGACGAAAAAAATGAAAAATACTGACTTAAACATCTGTATTGTCAATTTAGAAATGAAAAATTTACTATCGTTTTTTTTCGTCTTTAGTGAACTTTTTCCTTTTTTTTTTTTAGTTAATTTTTTTTTAAAATTTTTTTAGCTGCATCTAATTTAGATGCATCTATAATGTAATAATGTCTATGAATAAATTTGAAAAAAAAGTTCACTAAAGATTAAAAAAAATTCTAATTTTTTATTTTATTTTTATTTTTTGCATCTTTAGTGAATTTTTACATCATATATGGAACTGATATGTTAGTGACGTGACAAATCCTGTTACTTTTTTGGATGAAAGTTAGTCTAGGAGTAAAGTGAGAATGATTGCAAATATGAAGGGCCAAAGTGAGAAGGATTACAAACATGAAGGGCCAAAGTGGGAAAAATCAAACTTAAAATGCCAAAGTGGGAAGGATCATGAAGGACCAAAGTGGGAAGGATTGTAAACATAGAGGGCCAAAGTGGAAAAAATCAAACTTAAAGGGCCAAGGTAGGAAATGGGTGAAACTTTAAGGGGCAAAGTGTAATTTACCCTTTAAATATATACTTCTAGAATGTACAAAAATTGTGCAAAAGTCTTTCAAAAATTTATTGAATAAAAAAAATACAAAAATTTAATATATTTTTATATTTTGTTATATTTAATGATTTTTTAAAAAAAAAAATAAATTTTGTAATTTTTAAGTGTATTAAAAAATAAAAAAAATGATTAAAATGTTAAAAAAATTACTAAAAAAAAATGAATTGAAAACTCAGAAATACTAAAATTTAGCATATTTTTATATTTTGTTGTATTCAATGAATTGTTTTTAAAAAATAAATTTTGTACTTTTTAAGTGTATTAAAAAATAAAAAATGATTAAAATGTTAAAGAAAATTCATTAAAAAAAAAAATACTAATTGAAAACTCATAAATTTAATTTTAAAAACTTCAGAATAAACAAAGTGATGTCTCAACCAAATTCATTTGTAATCTTCTATTAATTATTGCCCTTGTGTATATGAAAAAGAAATTGCCTAAGTTGACAAGATAATGAATGTGGAATTTCCCCAAGAATGGAAACAAATAGGCGTGGATCTGTCAAAGAAGTTGGCAGAACTCTATTATTGATCTTCTTCAGTTACAGATAATGGCATTTGATTGTTTGTCACAAATCTCATCAATACTCAATACAGAAATTAAAAAGAGTGAGAGTGTTAAAAAATTGTCATAAAATTTAGTTCATAGTTTTTTTTATGAATACAAAATCAAATATATAAAGGATTAATTACACTAAGACCCCTCTACTATTAGCCTATATCACTTTATTCCCTCATTTATGAATTTGTACTTATTGACCTGTTCAATTATGAAATTATATAAATATACGTCTTTCTCGGAGGTGGTAGAGATGGGGTTTACCGGGGTAGTTGAGTGGGTCAAAATGTATACATGTTTATAGATGAGGGAGGAAAAGTGATATTCTAATAGTTGAGGGGTCTTGATGTAAATTACCCATACATAAATGAATACAAAATATACTTGAATAAATAAGATTTTATAAAATTGTTGATGGCACCCACTTTAAAAAAAAAAATGTATTTTTTCTATATAATCTGTAACTAGTTACTGCGTTTTTAGTCATATTCTTGCATGCATAAAACTTAGGCTTGTCAAGATGTTAAAGAATTGGCAAATTAATTACCAAATGAAGATGGAATGGAAATATCATTATCTTCTTTGCTTGGTTAAAAACTGGTGTAAAAATATTGAAGTTGTGCTTATATATGATGAATAGAAATGGATAATCATGCAACTTTTCCAGACTATCCTCCTCATCACTTTTGGGTACATCCAATAAAATATGTTATTTTTTTACCCATTGATTGATTTTTCAAAGAAGATAGTTATGACAGCCAAGTAATGTCCCAACAGTCTCTTGAGATCTTACAAGAATATGTGGCCTAAATACACCAATCATCAATTGTTATTTTACACTCTAGGATAAAACATCAACATAAAAAGTCATTCATGTTAGGGAATCGGAACCCACAAGCACATAACAATACCGACCTAATCCATCAGGGAGAAACTTCAGAGTCCATAGATGTCATATCAATGCCCAGCATACATTATTTAAAACTCATACCTACTTAAAAACTTAAGCCTATAAGTGGAGAGCTTATCCAATGTATATTAACATCCATCTCTTTTACTTTTTATTTAATGTCGACTCTACCTTCACACATGCTCCAACAATCTCCTCCTCATGTATGAACCAAATATCGAGTCTCGCCTTGCTCCCCTTCGAGTCTGATCTATTATTAGTAGATTTATTATAGATCATATGCACTCTCCTTAATCTTGATTTATAACTATCCAACATCGAGTTTAACTTGGGCCACCCCCACACACTCCATCGTGAGCAACCATACTCCATTGAGAGCCACCTTGTTGCGATCCAACCTTGCCACGTGTATCAGGAATTTTCTTTGCTCCATCAAGAGTTGTCATGAATTTTTCTTGCTCCATTGAGAGTCTTCGTGCAAACCCAAGGCCAACAACATCAATGCTCCAGGAGAGCTTGTCCATAGATCATCTACCATCGGTTTTGATACTAATTGTTAGGAAATTAGGAAGCCCACAAGCGCATAATAATACCGACCCAATCTATCAAAGAGAAACTTCAGAGTCCATAGACGCCATATCAAGGCTCAACATATATTATTTAGAACTCATATCCACTTAAAAACTTAAGCCTACAAGTGGAGAGCTCATCTAATGTATATTAAGACCCATCTCTTTTACTCTTTATTCGAGTCCAACAATTCATCCACTTTATGAACCAATCATATTCAAAAAATATACCACATGATAAATACCCTACCAGGACCCAAAAACTTGTCCTAATTTTCCTTTCTCTTGGCATTCATTTTCTTAGTAATAAAGTTCGTATTTCAAAATTCCTTTTGCTCTACTACAATCAATCAAGGAATATCATCATTAAGATTGCTTAAAAACTTCTACAATCAATCAAGGAATATCATCATTAAGATTGCTTAAAAGTTTTATTATAGCTTAAAACACTATGAAGATGACATTAAAATCATGTAAGTTGTCCCATCCATTCTATAGTTTTCACAAGTCAATCTCAACATATCTCTGCCACCTTACAACTACAGACAAAGCAACAACAACATGCCAAATAGAAAGGGAGTCTGCCTCGTACAATTTTTACTATTGTTTCTTTTCAACTAGAGAAAACATAGAACAGAGATAATGTTGGAGTAGGAAGCCATTTTTGATCACATTATGCTTCATTTTCTCAAATAGTCATTAGATCATAATCATGATGAGAAAGAGTTTTTCTTTTTTTTCCCTGAGCAGACGGCATTTGAAATACACCTCACAAACCTCCATCAAATGGGGATTAAACTGGGCGAACTATTTTCAGACAATATTTCCATAACTTAGAAAATACATACTCTAAAATGGAGCATATGGGCGGGAAAGTAAAGAAACAAAAAGGGGAAACAGGGAAAAAAAGAAAAATTATACCAGTTCAAAACATTTTATGTAAATTATGTACATGACGGAAAATCCTCTCAGTTTGTGCTCATGTCTGTGTATGTGCCTTCATATTGTAGATGGCAAAGAAGGCCCTTGTGACTCCACTAGTATTGACCACAACACATGCACATCTTCACAGGGGCAGGACTTGACATCCTCATATAGAATGTATATCCCTCGGCCTGTTACATGATCATCAAAATGCAGTTAGGTAAAAGAAGTATACAAATGGAGCAAAATTATCTAAAATGTGTGTGTGTGTGTGTGTGTGTGTGAGAGAGAGAGAGAGAGAGAGAGTTTAAACCAAAATAATTTAGGACCTAATGATAAAATAAAGACAATGCAGATTTATAGGTACTAATCTGCCCTGCTTTAAACTTTACAAATTCTTGTTATGTTGTATATTTTTATTAATTTTGAATGAAATATTCATAATATGGCATATAATAAATGTATAAAATCATATATTTTTTGTGTGTTCCCCACATGCCATGTGCTGCATTTTTTTTTGGAAATTATCATGTCGGTGTGTCACTTGTCCGTGCTTCTTTAGTCTGTAGGCAATGTATAGTTGGACAAAGCATTGAAATAGAGATTCTCAACTTCAGCTAGAAACTAAGTGATTTTTGAAGATTTGATTGAACACATTTTGTGTACTTGTTATGGTAATGGAAAAACAAAAGGAAAATGAAGCATAATGGTGAGAAGGGAAATTGATCTTTGTAGTGTTTTTTCAACTAAAAACAATTAGACAAACTCAAGGAGAAGAACTATATGATAAATCATTACTTGAAAACTAAAAATGTAGATATGAGAGTTTTTATTGGAGTCATTGAGTACTTACTCTTCTTCTGAGCCGAGTGCATTCGAACCCAAAGCTTCTTCAATGGAGAGAAGAGGGATTGCAACCACCCCATTTGGAGAAGAAGAAGTGGGTGGTGTGGCTCATGGTAGGTGAGTGAGAGAATGGGGGTGGAAATAAGAGAGAGAGGTGAAGAGAGAGAAACTGCTGGTTTGCTTAGACAAGGGTGAAGTGAAGTTTAGGTCACTGTTTTTCTCTTAGAGACATTTTTACATTCACTTCCAGGGCAATCATGCAGATCACATTTTCTTCTTGGTGCAATGTCTCTTTCACACCTTTTTTCTCTTGTAGAAGAAGGAGCCACTTCACCAATCAGTAGTTCGATTTACACTTCCACAAAGCCATTTTATTCCCTTCCTCACAAACATATATATCCCTTGTTGTTGAAGCTATATATGCATATGTTTTTTTTCTTTTTTTTCTCACTATAGTTTAAGTTTTGGGTTTGGGGTTCTTTTCCATTTTTGGGCCACCTCTTGTGCCTTAAGAAAACGGAACTCCCTTGAAAAGTCTTCCTCAAGTCTCATCTCCTATTGGTCCACTTGTACCATTAGGGTTTATGTGCCACATGGTCAAGAAGTCGTTTGGCACGAGAGTTAGGGTTAAAATAATCACAAAAGAATAAAATAAGTTTTTTAATCTCACTTAGAAGTTGTCACATCTAAAACATAATCATTTTATTTTTTATTTTTTATAAAAGTTAAAAGAATCAAAAAAGTTAAAAAGTTCATTTCAAACGAGACTATTTTAAAATAGCTAAAAAGTCATAAAATCAAAAGACAACCTACATCTCAAAATGCCAAAAAACCAAAAGAAAAATGTTTCAGACTACTAATTCAACACTACTAATACACCACTAATGATATAACACCATGTGGACCCTACCACTAATGTGATAATTTGGCCATTATTTTTTTTTTCTTACACTGCTATCTCATTAGAATTGGCATTAATGCTACTATTTTAAAACACTGAATCAGTTGCTGAAACCAAAAAAACTAACACAAAAAAAACGATGTGGTGGGTTCCATCTGGAAATGTGAACCCATTTTGGTTGGTTTTTGTGGTTTATTTTTGCGTCCGTAGCATTTCTGTATTATCAAAAGTACTATCTGGATATGGTAGTCTGGCAAATAAAGATTTGACTGTAAAGGGTACTTGTTTTTGCAGTTGTATTGCTGGATACACAAATATGTATTTGCTAGGCAAGAAAACAAAGGGGTATGATATGAGTGGGTGATTGAAAGACCATCGGTGACATTTCTAGAGGCCCGTAAAGATGATGTGGTAGTTGGAGCTTTTGATTAGAGATTTTGGTAAGGCTGAACTCCAAAGTAAATTTCATTCAGGTTGTTTGGTTTTAATTTTTAAAAAATATTTTTCAAAAATTTTAATTTTATTTTTTTTGTATTTTGCTTTTATTTTCAATGAATTTTTTTAATATTTTAAGTAATTTTTTTTTTTAATTTTTTAGACACACTTAACATAAATATACTTAAAAATTATAATATTTATGAAAAAAATCTTTAAGAAATTCACTAAATACCAAAAATATAAAAAAATACAAAAATTCAGTACATTTTTCATATTTTTGTGTATTTATTAATTTTTAAAATATTTTTTCACAAATATTTTACTATTTAGATTCATCTAAATAATGTGTATTTTAAAAAGTAAAAAAAATTGCTTAAATTTTTAAAAATATTCACTAAAAACAAAAAAATATAAAAAATAAAAAATGTAATTTTTAAAAAACTGAAATTAAACACATCAATTGATATTTGAGTGTAGATTTTATTTATTTATAAATTTTGGGGTGTGCCAGTATTGAGATGGTTGACTTGTTGGAAAAGTGATGTGCATATTGGAAAAGTCCTTTTTTTTTTTTTTTTTGTGTGAAGAAAGATCTGGTGAGAGGTTTTTGAAGAATTTGCAAAATCCCTAGTAGAAGATTAAAAAAAGAAGAAAAACATGGACTAACGTTATATTGATCAACCATAAACACTCAGAGAACCATATCCCTCTTTGCTCAACCTCTATCCAAAATATTGTATTTGTAAGGTGGAAATTCCATAAAATATACTGAAAAAAATGAACGATTTAGTACACAAGAATTCTACTAAAGTGAGATGTGAAGAAGACAATATATATGCAGTCTTATTCCTATTTTCAAAGAGGTTATTTTCGTGACTCAAATTTCCATCGCTTAGAATTAGAACATTTGAAGCAAATGTGATCACCCCAATAAAATATACTCAATATTGAAAACACTCGCAAGTTTTCCTGAATTTGGAAGGATTATTTAATATCAAAGTTGGAATACAAAGTCAATTTCTTAAGAAAATGGATATATATTCTGTGTTAGTGACAAGTCTTTTAAAATCAATAATAGTGGTATATATTAATGGTGGAAAAAGTTTAAACCTCTGGATCAAAGTTGCTGGAGGGATCACCGACAGATTTATTTAATTTATTTAAATTTTTTTTTTTTTGGTGATAAACTGTACTTTTCACCTTTAAATTTTTATTTGAATTTTATTTGATCCCTCGCTTTCTGAATTGTAACAATTAAGTTTTTATATTTCAACTAATGTCTCAATCGAATTCCCTAGTCAACTCTCCGTTTGAAATTTGAGTGCAAGTTAAAACATGAAAGATCAAAATGGATTTTGAATGAAAATTTGAGAGTGAATAGTATAGTTTTTGATACAATTTTTTTCCTCCAATGCCTCTAAAATATGCTTATGTGAACATTTTTCGTTTAAAATTTTAATGGTTAGTACTGGGAGGACCTTATTGAAACATGAGTTAAATTTTAAAAATTTAATTGTTGTAATTAAAAGATGAGATATCAAAGTGAAATTCGATAAAAGTTTGATAGTGAAAAGTGCAATTTACCTTCTTCTTCTTCTTCTTTTTTTTTTTGAGAACATGAGAAACATTATATTAATAATGTTAGGAATTGACCATTCCTAACCAAGATCGGTGAGATACGAAATAACAAACAAGAAAGAAATTAGCGAATCAAACAAATCACACATACAAGGACACAAAGATTTACGTGATGCACCCCAGAATATGGTTACGTCCACTGCTACTGCGGTTTTCACTATGATCAGAAAAATACAATTCTCTCTTAACCTAAAAGAGGCGCCCCCTCATCTATTTATAAGTATAGAATTAGGATTACACGGAAGTACAAGGAAATTGCAAAAGTACCTAAAAAATTTCAGCCTCCTCTCCCTTGGGGGAGGCTCTCCCAAACCTCTCATTAGACCTAGGGTTTGAGTGAACAGTAGGGTCGAGTGAACAGTACTAATCAGGATCCACCGATCTAACAATCTCCCATGTGGAACCTGATAACACAAGCTCTCTATGATCTTCATTACATAAAGGAATGCTGCAACAAGTCAATCTTCCTTCATCAATCTTGAAGGCCAACTGAAGTTGCACACAACTTCAGTTTGTCAATAGTGACTGTCTTGGTCAACATATCTGCTGGATTTTTACTGCCTTGGATCTTCTCAAGAGACAAGACTCCATCATTTACAAGTGAACAAATAAAATCGTATCACAGCTGAATGTGTTTCGTCCTAGAATGAAAAGCCGAATTCTTTGCAAGATGAATAACAGTTTGACTGTCACTATGCAAAATACTCATCTCTTGCGTCTTACCTAACTCTACTAAGAATTCTTTAACCAAGTCATCTCCTTCCCAGCTTCAGCAATAGCAACATACTCAGCCTTTGTTGTAGAAAGGGCCACAATCTTCTGTGACTATGAAATCCAACTTATTGCTGTACCATCCAATGTGTAAACATAACCGGTAGTACTCTTTCTGTTATCCATATCGCTAGTCAAGTTTGCATCAACATAACCATGTAACCTGATGTCGGTTCATCTGAAACAATGTGCCATGTCTGTAGTACCACTCAAGTATCTAAGGATCCACTTCACTGCCTCCCAATGTTGTTTGCCTAGATTACTCATGTACCCACTAACCACTCCCATTGCATGTGCAATGTCTAGTCTAATATAAACCATAGCATACATTATGCTATCGATAGCTGAAGCATATGGAACATGTTCCATATAAGCCTGCTCTTCTTCGGTCTTCGGAAACTGCTCTTTGGTAAGTTTGAAGTGGCTAGCCAATGGAGTGCTCAATGGTTTTGCACCATCCATGCTAAACCTCTTAAGAACTTTCTTGATATACTCAGCCTGTGACAAATTCAAAGTATCATTTGTCTTGTTCCTGTGAATCCTCATACCAAGGATTTTGTTTGCAACTCCAAGATCCATCATCTCAAATTTGTTGGACAAAAGTTTCTTCAATCTTTTATCTCTTCAATGCTAGATCCTACGATAAGCATATCATCAACATATAAGAGAAAAATAATATAACTTTTATCAAACCTCTTGAAATAACGGTAATGATTTGCTTGACATCTTGTAAAACAGCTTCTATACATAAACCCATCAAACTTTTTGTACCATTGCCTTTCAAACCATATAAGCCTTTTCAAAGTTTGCATACAAACTCCTCTTTGCCACGTGCCAAGAAACCTTGTGGTTGCTTCATATAAATTTCCTCTTCCAAATCACTATGGAGAAAAGTCGTCTTCACATCTATCTACTCAAGATGCAAATCTTCAGCAGCCACAATTCCCAGCACCAATCTGATAGTGGTTAACTTCACAACTGGAGAGAAAATTTCAACGTAGTTAACCCCTTCTTTTTGCTAAGATTCCTTTGCAACCAATCTGGCCTTGTAGCGTTTATTTCCATCATGTTCTTGTTTGACCCTGTAACCCTAGTTGTGCAAAGCTTTCTTACCCATTGGTAATTCAGTCAACTCCCACGTTTGGTTTGCCATGAGTAAATCCATTTCATCCTGTATAGCTGACTCTCATTTAATTGAATCATCAACCTGCAAAGCCTTATCATAATTTTTAGGTTCACCCCCATTAGACAATAACAAATGATGTAAAGATGGAGACTAACGTTGTGTAGATTCAGACTCTTTTTCTGATCGTCTCAACTTAGGAGTAGAAGTGTGTGGCTTAGTTTGTGGAATAAGTTTTTCAAGATTATTCTGAATCCTATTATTCAAATCACTCTCACTAATCTCCTTTAACTCAACACGCTCATGACAAGTAATAGATTCAGATTCAGATCCAGATCCACATGCAGACTTATCCCTATCTTTATACATTACTTTCTCATTAAATATGACATCTCTACTTCTGATTATTTTCTGATTTTTATCATCCCAAAATCGATAACCAAATTGATCAATACCATACCCAACAAAGTACATTTAATAGATTTTGGATCAAGTTTACTTCTATCAGCAAAATCTATATGCACATATGAAACACAACCAAATGCCTACAAAAAACAAAGATTTATCTCTTTACCGCTCCAAGCTTCTTCTAGTAACTTTTCATCCAATGGAACAGATGGACCATGGTTAATCAGATATGCTGCAGTGTTAACTACATTTGCCCAAAACATCTTTGGTAATCCGGCCTGTATCTTCATACTTCTAGCACGTTCATCAAGAGTTCTATTCATCCGTTTTGCAATGTCATTCTGTTGAGGTGTCTTTCGAACAGTCTTCTCTATTCTAATTCCACTTTCTACACAATATTTCTTGAACTCATTGTCCTCATATTCTTTTCCATTATCAGATCTCAAGCACTTAATTTTCAGACATGTTTCAGTCTCCACCAAGGCTTTCAATTTCTTAAAAGTAATATAAACTTCAGATTTATGTTTTAGAAAATAAACCCATACCTTTCTCATTGAGTCGTCGATAAAGGTAACATAGTATGATGATCCTCCAAGAGATGAAATTGGTGCAGGTCCCCACACATCTGTATGAACCAACTCCAATTTTTCTGACTTCGGTTTCCTGTTATCCTTTGAAAACCTGACCCTTTTTTGTTTGCCGAAGATGCAATCTTCACAAAAGTCAATATCTATCGATTTCAAATCCGACAGTTTCCCTTTAGATGCAAGTATCTTCATCCCTTTTGACTCATATGCCCAAGCCTTTGGTGCCACAGATTTGAGTCTTCATTCTCACCAGTAACTGCTCCTGCATCCCTATTGTTCATAATCATGTAAATGGTGCCTTCTTTTTTACCACGAGCAACAACCATGGCTCCTTTGGTAATTTTTCACAAACCACCCATGAAGGTTACAACATGACCTTCATCATCAAGTTGTCTAACAGAAATCAAGTTTCTTTTCAAACCAGGCACATGTCTGACATTCTGTATCTTCCAAACAGATCTGTTTGGTAACTTGATTGTTATATCCCCTTTATCCATAATCTTTAAAGGTTCATCATTAACTAGATAAACCTTCCTGAAATCATTATCAATGTAATTGTCCATGATTTCCCTCAGTGAAGTAGAATGGAATGATGCTCCAGAATCTAAAATCCAAGATTCAAGGGGGCTGTCAATACTCAAGATCAAAGTGTCATAAATCTCCTCCGTTACAACATTAGCAGACTTCTGATTTTGATCACCTTTGTTCTTATTCAATGTCGAGCAATCTCCCTTTAGATGTCCATTTTTTTCCACAATTCCAACAACTTCGTCCCTCTCTAGTTCTTGACTTGCTTCTGTGTTTGGATTTTGATCTGTTGCGGTTCCGATTTTTCTTCTACTGATCTTCCTCTAGCTTCTGTATTCAGGGCAGAACCTGATGTTTCCCCTAATTCCCTCATGCGAATTTCTTCACTCAGAATTAAATCTCAAATATCATTGTAATTCAACTTTTCTCTTCCTGAAGAATTACTTACTGTTGTTATAGTACCATTCCAACTTTTTAGCAAACTAGATAAAAGAATCAAAACCCTAACCTTATCATCAAATTCGATAGATACAGAACTCAATTGTGTTACCACAATATTGAATTCGTTCAGATGCTCAGCCACCAAAGCACCTTCTGTCATCCTCAAATTAAACAATCTGCGCATCAAATAAACTTTATTTGAGGCAGAGGGTTTTTCGCACATGTTTGAGAGTGCCGCCATGAGACCCGCTGTAGTCTTCTCCTTTGCTATGTTAAACACAATGTTACGAGACAACGTTAGCCGAATAACACCTAGCTCTTGGCAATCAAGAAGAGTTTACTCATCATCCTTCATCTTTTATGGTTTCGTCTTTGAAAGAGGCTCATACAGTTTTTTCTGATACAAATAGTCTTCAATCTGCATCTTCCAAAAGCCAAAATATGTGCCATTGAATTTTTCGATTCTAACCTTTTCGTCTGTAGCCATCGCTCCCATGTGAACCAATGCTCTGATACTAGTTGTTAGGAATTGACCATTCCTAACCAAGATCGGTGAGACACGAAATAACAAATAAGAAAGAAATTAGCGAATCAAACAAATCACACACACAAGAGCACAAGGATTTACGTGGTTCACCCTAGAATAGGGTTACATCCACTGCTGCTGCGATTTTCACTATGATCAGAAAAATACAACTCTCTCTCAACCTAAAAGAGGCGCCCCCTCTTCATCTATTTACAAGTATAGAATTAGGGTTACACAGAAGCACATGAGAATTACGAAAGTACCCAAAAAATTTTGGTCTCCTCTCCCCAAGGGGGAGGCCCTCCCAAACCCCCCATTAGACCCAATGTTTGAGTGAACAATAGGGTTGAGTGAACAGTATTTATCAGAATCCAACAAATAAAACAACAATAGTATACAGACAAGACCCTAAAGGGCCATCTCAACCAAACAACAAAACAGAAAAAAAAATTTCAAAAAAATAAAAATAAAATAGTAACGATCCAGGAAAAACCATCGATTTGCTCAAATATGTGGTCTAGAAAGCAAGATTTGCTTGAAAGCTCGCCTTCTCCGTCGACGTCGTCCCTGTCACTATTGCCCAACTCTGTCGCCACCACTGTCGGAGAAGGAAGTATACCCACAATGGTATGGGAGAAGGCTTGAGAGAGGAGGGAACCTTTGTGGGTAGCAAAAAACCAAAAATCTATGCCGAAATCGGAGGAGAAAACTCTCAAAACTCTTATTTTGGACATTAAAAGTCCAGATCAATATTCTAAAACTGTAGATTTATATTATAAAATGAGTCGCCGAAATGTTGTTGGAGCATCACTAGAGTATCGCCAAAAATAACCTAGAGAGAGTCTTTGGACCTACCCTTTTTTTTTTCTTGGCATGTCATTGTTGCATGAAATTGACACATTGCAAAACAAATGACTAAATAGCCCTATATTATCTCTAATATGAGTGAAAACATCAATCTAAATCACAAAACTCTCAATATTTGTTGACTAGTTGGAGATTGGTTGAGCCTTTTGTTTACTTGTTCAAATGTGGGTTAAGTAAATAAAGGGTAAATAAACAATTATGTTGTGTTTGGTTGAGAAATTTGAGTAGAGATTTGAAAAAGGAAAAGAAAAAAGTGTATGAAACTATGTGAAATGTAAGTATATTTTATTCACATTTCACCCATATTTTTCCTTTCTGTTTCCAAATCCTTTCCCAAATCCCCAACCAAACACAATATTAATTTAGTTTGTTTCAATCTTAGGCATGTAATTATCTTCTTTTTCTTTTCAAATATTGAAGCATTTCTCTGGGCCTAATGTTATGAAGCAAGCCTTTCAGGCTCAGTAAGCCCTTTGGATAATGGGCCCAATGGTTGAGGACAGTGTGTTAACGATTGAGAGAAAAGCCCACAAAATCTTCACCAACCCCAAGTCCTTGTTGCATTTTTCAAAAATGTTATTTATCACTGTATTTATTTCATTAATTTACTTTATTTCTTATATGTATTTACATAATAAATGTCAGGTTTACAAAACAAAAATAATAGAACATGCCACATGACAAGTCGCATAGGATGTGAAAATTTTGGTGAAATATTTAGGTGATTTATATAGACGGGTTAACATTGTCTGTGACTTGAAAATTATCAAGTATTTTTGGAGCAATTCTACATATCATTTATCAATTAATGTCTTTTGTGTTGTCTTTTAAAACACTAACACAACAGTAATAATGAATTCTATTGCATAGATCAATAACTATCAACAACATAAATTTGCCGACAAATAGTGAATAATTTCTTCTCTTACTCAACCGATCATGGCGGATCAATTAACTCCACCTATCCAATAATTATAATTTTTATTGGTTTGAAAGTACCATCTTAACGGTGGAATTGATATTTTGAAACTACTGAATACTTACTATTAGGCCTCTAGTCCACAAATGTTCTAAACATCTTCAAATTTTCTCATTTTATTACTATAAATTCCATACCCTCTAAACAATAAAGACTCTTGTTATATGTTATCTATTTTATACACAAAAAATAAAATAAAATTTAAATTAAATTAAATTAAAAACAACACTTAGGGTTGTTTTTAGTGTTGAAAAATATGTTGAGTATATTGAAATATGTAAAAGATATATAAAAATATTTTGATATATGCAAAAAAAAAAAAAAAAAAAAAAAATGAAAATATAAATATTTTAATATTTTTTGTTTGTTATTTCAATATATTGGGGTCTAATCACTTGAAACATCCAAATTATGGGGTCTAATCACTATCCATATCCCTAAGAAAAAGGTTAATTGCTTGTGACTTTTGCAACAATTAGCACTACTTTAACTTCAAATGGTGACTGATTGGGAATTTTATTCAAAACTTCATCATTCTTTGTCAAAATCAGGTAACTGTAATTTTCTCAGGTGCCTTTAACTTTTATCAACTACAATTACAGCAATGCCAACAACAAAGATTCAACAATTATTACTGTATGTAACTGCTGTTACTAATCTTCAAGTCCGTACATTTTATGATCGTCTTTCTATACAATAATACTACACATTTAGAAAAAAATTTGTACACTAAATTGATCAAAATATGAAATGTGTACCACATCAAATTTTAATATATATCACTTTATTTTTTGAATACTTTTTATGGTTTCATAGTTTTTCCACCTTTCTAATTGAAGTTTTTCCTTAGGGAGAAATTTACTTTGTATGTAATTGTATTCTTTGTCGTATCTTCGTGCAACAATATATAAGGTTGTTTTATTATGGCTTGGCATCAAGGGATCAAATTACGAAAATAACCTCTTTGCAAGCAAGATAAGGTTGTGTATGTCTAACTCTTCTTCAATTTCACAGTGACAATGGTCTCATACACTAAAACTGTCATGTACTTGCATTCTTTTAGATTAAAAATTAACTCAAACTAAGACTTACTAGCCCCGTTTGGTAGAGCCGTGGGAAAGTGATTATAACTTATAGCCTAACAGCTTATAGCTTATAACTGTGAACATAAGCTGATTTTTAACTTATAAATTAAGCTTCTCCTCCTCCACTCAAAGAATAAGTTGATTTTTGACTTACAAAAAGCTATAAGCTCTATTATTAAGCTGAACCAAACACATCAAAATAGCTTAAATTAAGCTAAAAGCTGAAATAAGCTGAAAAAAAAGCTATACCACTGTTAAGAACCTATCATAAGATCTTTTGTTGGACTACTTATTTAATTTCCCTATAGAACTTATCATAGTGAATAATAATTACTACTGAGATCTACATAGTTTTTTTCTTTGTTTTTTGGAGGGGTGGCAAAGGGCTCTCTTTGAAAGAGAATGTAAGTTTTATCTACGAAAGAGGATTGTAGTACAATAGACTCTGAATTTAGTAATTTGCATTAATTATGAATACAAATAACAGAGAAAGTATATGTGTTGTCTAAAATAATACAATACAATCGCTCTATTAGTCTAGTGACCAAAATTCGTGTCTCACCAAAAATTTATGAGTTAACTTCTCACTCTTGCTCCACTCTCCACTCCAATGTATCCAAAAGAGTAATAAAAAATTGATAAGTATAACATATATCGATAGTTATCACAAAATTTAAAACAACATTATGAAAATCCATGAGGCTTAACATGAATGTTAAATCATTCAAATTTTATTAAGAAAGTTGTAGGTTCGAGTGCTGATATCTTACTTCACTTAATATGTGAGATTAACAAGTTGTTGCACATATTCTAAGTTTGGGCTCTCGAAATGAGTTCAAATAGTCTTGTCTAGGATTGATTCATGGTTATAAATAAAAAAAAATACAACTTTAAAAAAAGCTAAAATAAGCTCCATAAAAAAAAAGGGAAAAAAAAAAAAAAAAAAAAAAGAAGATGAAGAAGATAAGTATGCATTATTCAAATTTGTTTTTGCATAGCTATAGGAAGAATGTCTTAGGTTGTCCTGTCCCTTCAAGGATATATATACTTTTATCTATTTTGGCCACATTACGATGTTTGTAAGGCCTTTTTATTTGGACATGTATATGACATTTCTTTCATGACAGATAAAAAAATGAAGGGTTAGATCAAACTTTTTCTACATATGGGTCCATACACCATGTGAGAAAAAACTGAGCTAGAATCTATTATGAGTTGTTAGGTCAACATAGATATGAATCATCATAAAAGTATATATATATTTGTAATATATGTGTCTTTTACAACGGTTACTTGAAGATAAAAGAAGTGTTTTGTTGTGACCAAAGTTCAATCCAAAGTGATCATCCCACTTGCCACTTTACACCTCACAACTTACTTGACTATTCTAGTAGGTTAAATTTTTGTGTTTGAGAAAATGGTTAGATTTTTTTATAGTTAGATGTAATATTTGTAAGAGAAAAAGTGAATAATTATAGATTTGATGTGACATTTTATCTTATTAACTATTTTAACCTATTTTGTCTTGTTATGAATTTTAGCTCTTAAAAAAAAACCCTAAACTCACTTTCGAAACAAGGCCTTTATGATTTTGTTCACACACTGACTCACAAAATGTGCAAATAAAACACAATTTATGATTGATTTAAAATAGTAAATTCTCATTTAAAAATATATATATTGTCCTCGATAAAAGTTGATCAACCCACTCCATTTTTGTTTTCAAAATGTCTGTGTACAGTAAAAATCAGGTACAAAATGTACAGATGTGAGATAAAATGTTAACAATTATAGATACAAATATTTTTTTATCTCACATATGTGTATTTTGCGTTCGGTTCCTTCTGTGCACATAGCGCAATATATAGTGTTTTGCACGTAAAGTCATTCCACCTGATTTAGACTAATCGCAAGTTATGTTTTATTCACACATTACTACAAAAAATTAAGGTTTTAGATACCAAAATTTAGGAATAAAATTATTTTTTAGAGCTCAACTATTTTTGTTATGAAAAATGTCGTTATTATATTTTTAGCAACAAAAATTAGACATTAGTGATGAATTATTATTCTTTTGGGACCAAATTTTTTGTCTCAAAAAATAAATCATTTTAAGACCAAATTATTTTTTCTCTAAAAGTCTATTTATTAGTGACATTTTCAAAATTTTGTTGCTAAAAACTTTATTTTTGACTTTTCAAGACGACTTTTTAGCGACTATCCTCATGACGATAGAAATTGGTCTCTAAATATCTTTTGCAACAAATTTTTTACTTTTATAAACTAAAACATTTGATCTCTAAAACTCTTATCTATTGTAGTGGATCTTGTTAAGTTGGTAAACAAAATCAGATTCAACTTTATCCAACGTTAACTGTACTACATGTCACCACAGCTTCTTTTTTTTTTTTACTTTCTTTCCTTTTTCTTTTTTTTTTGTTTGTAATGCATGACAGACTATTTTTGAAACAAATTGTGGAAAGAATGTTGATGGGTAATTTAATAGTGAAAGGGAACTGGTTTTCAGAGTAGAAAATTATTGGAGGTCGTGGAATTGACCCTATGGTAGTATGTTTTAATTGAAAGCAAAAATAAAATAAGAAAATGATGGATCCGAATATCACACTTTATTTATTAAATTAGAGCAAAGATAATTTCATTCCTATTCAAAGTAAGTCAAATGTGATTTTTGCTATGATATTTTCTTATGAAATAATAATAATAATAATAACAATAATAATAGAGACCAAAGGATAATTCAGTCGTAAATGGTTTCTATTATTAGGAAACCTAGGTTCGATTTTTATCAGGAGTTTTAATTCCCGCCACTCTCTTCTTCTGTAATCTGTACTAATATTCTCGTTATGAAAAAAATAATCAATATTGAAATGCAAATTTTAAAGACAAATTCCATACATTATTTCTGTTACTCCACTCACTATTCTCGTAAAAAAATGGAAAACTGGATTTATGTGAATGTTTTTTTCGCAATGCCTACCTTCCTAAGGATAAAGATCCCACTTCACTTGTCACAACTGATGAGTTGGAAAAACAAACAAACGAGGTCCTACTTGACTAATTTGGCAATTTTCTTGCCCCATTATTATATAGCCCATTTTCACCGGAAAATTATGAGGTTAAGGACCCTTGTCACTAGCCAATCACCAATTATCATATTTTCTTGCTGTTTGCTCATGTTCCAATACAAAATTGTGAGCCCTACCCCTCCACCAATCATAACCTTCCTAAGCACCATTTGTTCATGTCTTAGGACCACTGCATTATGTCTCCTTTTCATCCCATTTGGCCCCCAAGAAATAATGACATGGAAGATCATCCACTATTTTGAGGAATACATTTTATTACCCTTATGATCTTCACATGTAGAGAAAGAAGTAAGCAATGTATGTATTTTGAATTAAGTAATAATGGTAAGTGTATAGAATATATTAGAAAGAAAAAAATGCATTGTGTAGTTCACATTTATATTGAATGTGATTTTTTTTTTATTGGAACATGAAAAGCAGTTATATTAAAATAAAGAAAACAACATACAGATTAACAAAAGAAAAACAACACCCTAAGCATATTGAATGTGATATGGGCCATATTTGTAATAATATCTCTCAACAACAACTACACAATACATTTTTATACATTTTATCTATTTCTAATTCTCTGTATTTAGTACTATTGTTTTAAATTTGAAAGGCAATGATTAAACCATGGTTGGTATAGTGGAATTCTTAGAGGTGGTGCTGTGTGGTTGAGGGGTATGGGCTGTAGGGGTGGGTAAATTGATCAGCATCACCGCCCTCAGGGAGGATGGAGGGAGGGGGGTAATGTTCAAATTTTGAAATCAAAGTATATGCCAATATTGGTAGGTAAAGGTTGAATGTACTGTAGTACACTTAGGCCACGTGGGATGGTCACACATATATATTTATATTAGAGGAATTATGTATATACGATGTATGTATAGAAATGAAAGATCTATAACCGTTATTTGAAAAAATAAAAATAAAAAAATAAATAATAATAATTGAATGTAGATGAAGAAAAATAACTGAAGAAATCAAAATTTGAAATAAAAAATTTGAGCATTTATGTAAGAGTAATTTGAACATAAAAAAAAAAAAAAAAAAAATTTATATGGCATAGCTTCGCGACGTGAGATCTGTGCTTTATATAATAATAGAATAGATGAATAAAATCAAAATCATATTCCAAAAGTCATCATCCACACATGGTTGGCAAACATCAAATGTATGTATATATATAGTTTTTGAGAGAAAAGCTCATGTTGGAGAGAGAGAGAGAGAGAGAGAGAGAGAGAGCGAAAAGGTCAAGTGAAGAGAGAATCTAGCACACATTTGAATGAGGACAAACAAAACAAATCTTTCACTAAGTACTATTTTTAAAATGTTATTTTAATTATAACGATAAAGCTTACTTATTTTTGCTTTGGGAAGTCCAAATTTAACACTCTAAACTCGGGTTTGGCTCTATGTCTAACCTCACTTACCCAAACCCCACACTTAATTTTTTCTAATTGAACCACGAGTACTTGCTTTTACTTGTCATGTTTGCTCTCTAAGTGCTAATTAAGCGCGTGATGACAACGGCATATGGGTAAAAGTAGTGTTGCTGATGAGGTTTATTTCATTGAAAATTTAACCACCCTGTAAAAGGGGGTGAGACAATCACTTTTGATGGTTTAAAAAGCATCTTCTACTCTTTTTGGAGGTAAAATATGCTATTAATTAATATAATCATGATCAAACTTACTAATTCGAGCTAATGTGATCATGTTGAAAACACTTTTTAACTTTGTATTTGCTAACATGCTTTTTATTAGTGATTGAAGATGAGTGGTGTTTGTGAGTGTTAATTTTTGACCACAATTAAATGGGGAACTCAGTTGGAGAGTACCAGCAAAATAGATTAAGTCTAACAACCTGTAACAAGAAAACGAGAATACCACGGTGGTTCGTCCACTTGAAGGTACTCCGACAATCAAGTCAGTAATCAATATCTCTAAAAGATAGCAAATTGTGCTTAAACTCACAAGAAAGAACTTACCTCAGACTCATGAGGGTGCCTTACTTTTATAACCAGTACTGACCTGATCCCTTAGAAGCCTCATTTCAATGGACTCAGGCTTAATGCTCATCTTAGACCCTCATCTAGATAGAGATGAACTCTTCTTGAGCCTTATCTTTATCCAGACGGAGATCCCCCTCTGTTCTGGGACACCTGTCTCTTTATCTGTTTATCTCGGATCCCGGTATCTACGCAGATAACCTCGGCCTAACCAAGATTATCTCGGCAACGTGACCTGGCCACGTGGCACCTCGACTGATACTTCGGCATCACCTTAGCCACATGCTATCTTTCACAAAATACTTTTCTACAACTGCCCCCTAGGTTTTATTACCTCGGCAACCTGAGGTAATGGAACTTACATTGTTTGTCCGCACTTCATGTCGGCTGAGAATTCATTTTTCTCTTTGACTGAGATCATGACTCATCGGTTTCATCGAAACCAGGACTTAGCTGTCCACTTTACCAAGGATCAAAGACTAAGAATCAATTTCATTAAGCCTCTTAACCGAGGCCGCCCCTCTGGCCGAGGTCATGGCCTCATTATTTCAAGAATTTCAAGAGTTCTTGCTGCGTATAAGCTGTCACGCATAGTCTTTTCAACCGTTTCATCCTACATGTCCCTTTCTCATTGGTTCGTACCTGACACGTGCTATCAGGGCGCGTCATTTCTGCCTACGTCGCCTGACAGGCACGTTGCCCAAGGTGTATTCATTTCATTTTGCTGCCTTTTCAGTTTTTAACAAAACTCTCTCTCTCTCTCTCTCTCTCTCTCTCTCTGTTCGTCTTCTCACTTTGTAAATTTGATTTCCCTTTCTGTGCTCATACTTTCTCTCTCTACAATCCCCCATTGTCAAGCTTTTTCGAGCTCTACAACTGCTCTCCCGTCCCCACCGGTGCACCTTTTATCACTTGACTCCGATCATTCAAGTTGTCTGACTTCGGCGTATCTCACTCCGGTGTCCACCTCTTTGTCTCTATTTGGTAAGCTCTTTTTTTTCTTCTTTCCAATCTCAGTCTTATATTGTTCTCTTAATGTGCTACTTCTTTGAACTCGCCATATGCCCTTTATACTACATTCATTGTTATTGAATCTTGTATTCATAGTTATACTTTGTTTTTCTTTATTTTTTACGTTCTGAAACAATTTCTTGCTCTTGAATCTGTTTCGTGCATGATAATTTGTCCCTAAGTTCTTAGAGTATTTGTATTGCTTGTGGTTCTTGCACATTGCCCTGTACACAGTCACTCAGTGTTTAAGGATTTGCATACTCTTGGATTGTCATCACTACGCTCGTCACATTATTACTTTTCTCTGTTGTTTTCTTGATTCTGAATCATGTTCCCTCTCTTGCTTGTTTCCAGATCCCTACCTCTGATTCTTGTTTATCTTTGTAGATTTTAGGTGTGGGATTTGCTAGAAATCTTTACAATTTAGGAAAATTGAAACAAAATCCTCTCCCTAATCTTCAAAAGCCCTCATCCTAGTGCTCTCTAGGGTTTAGCCGAGGTCTTTACCCCTGTACCAATCCTCTTACCAAATCTCTGTCATTGAACATTCTCTCACTGAGATAATGGGTATGTTTAGGTGGAGGGTAAACACCCCATCTAAGCTAGAATACTTCCGACAAGAGTTCTCCATCCCAGCCGACATTCAAATCAGGTTGGCGAGGGAGAAGGACTTTATTATGCCTGATGGAGACTCCATACTCTTCCCTGTAGTTGCATTCATCGAGTGTGGACTCCGATTCCCTCTAGACATCCTGTTTAGGGAAGTCTTCCATTATTACAAACTCAACCCCATGCAACTAGCCATCAATTCCTATAGGGTTATCAATGACATAATTGAATTGGCACGCCGAGAAAAAGCTAGGATCACCTTAGCCGACATTCAGCTCTGTTATACCATGTGTGGCCTTAAGTCGGACAAAGGCTACACGTACTACCTCAAGCCCAAATCCACCGCCTTCAAACTTATGGCCAACCTTCTAGACTCAAACAAAAGTGTAAGAGATGACTACTTGATCGTCTCGGGCAACTGGGAGTTTTTGCCTGAAGACGATCTTTTTTTCTTTCCTCTGTGCCATGCAGTGTTTAGAGAGGATGAGGGTAAGAATTGAGTCATCCTACCACTCCATCTCTGTTAAGACTTGTCGATTCACATATCTGTACTAATGTTTACTTCTTATTTTTGCAGTTCTTCCCCAACTGTTAAAGGACTTCCGTAAGACTTTCTTCCCTAGCAAAGATCTAAAAAGGCTGCTGGGCTTGCCAATTGAGAAGTACAAAGCCCCATTGCTGCTCAATTACATCCGACCTACAAGTCTGCTTTGTCCGATACTCCTAAGCGGAGTAAGACTCCTCCATCTGCCACAACTCCACCAACCACTTCATCACCAAGGCCAGACCAAGCCTCAGCCTCCTCCACAGATCCAGTAGAGCAACCCTCTACTTCCACCCCTCAGTTGATTTTACCATCTCAGTGTCAACACTGACGCAGAGCTCCTCCGAACACTTCAGCCGGTAGAACTCATAGTCGCAAACGCTGAGATTCTGAGGCATCAGCTTACGACATAGCCAATCCACCAATTACCCTTCCTACATTCCACTTCGGCTCCAGAGTCACCGTCACTGCAACCGTCGATGACATGGGCCACAGTAAAGCTGGTGTGGAAGACCTCCTTGCCGATCTTCCAGGAGTGGTTTTAGTTCACTCTTCTCCATCTCAATCCCAGCCTAAGCCCAAGGCAAAGAGGGTGAAGAGAGCTAAGGCAAAAGCCTGTGCCATCCAAGTAGATTCAAAAGATACAGTGCCAATCTCCAAACTAGTCGAGATCAAGAAAAACACAATTGTCGCCGAGAAGAGGCTTGCCAAGGCTAAGCCATCCAACCAACAACAATAAAAAAAGCTAAGATCTGAAGGTGCAGAGGGCCTAGGCTTTTTCAAAGTTGATGAGCCGTGGGCTCCAGTGATCTCGATTAGCGACAGTACCATCGATAGTGTTGCGGTCGGCGTCGCTCTCTCCACTGTTGTTCTTCTGCTTACTGATCTAAATCGTATGGGCAAGATCAGCGAATATGAAAACTTTGCTTTGATGATGCAACATTCTGTCCTAGTAAGTCTTCAACACTTGTAATTTTTGGCTTTTCACTTTAAGTTCTTCATATTTAGAAATCTTACTAACGTTGTTCATTTCTTTTCTTCTAGGCCATCTAGCATGCCCATTCCTTTGCAACGAAAGTCGAGGCTTTCAAGAAGGAGTTGGTCCATAAGACCCAAGAGACTGTTGGTTTCCTTGCCTCCCTCAACAATTCTGAGGCCAAGATGAAGGTTCTGCTGGATCAGGTCAAGGTTGCTAGATGAGCACAAAACCAGGCCGAGGAAAAGGCTGAGGCAGTTGAGGCTGTGGCCGAGGTTCTCAGGGCTAAGGCTAAAGAGGTTGACGCCAAAATTTCCAAAGTTGAGGTTGAGCTCCAAGAGGCCTTGGCGACCAAGGCGGATGAAATCAAGACGGCCGATGAAAAGGCCTATGCCGAAGGCCAAACCGACATGCGTGACACCTAAAAGCCCAGGTCAACCAAGCCTGCAACCGAGGATTTTATCTCGGCTGGACGGCGGCCTTCAACAAACTTTCTATCCTAATGGATTCTCCCATTTGAGATATTAACCAACTACAAATGCCTTTCCCTCAAACTCCCAAAGGATCGGATAACGAGGTCGAAGAAGAGGAGACCGATGCTGATGATGTTAAAGAAGAGGAGGGGGTTGCTGTTGGGGCCAAGTCCTTAACTCTGAATGATCAAGTCCTTGACTTGACTCAAGATGAGAAGGACGAGGTATCCAAGAGTGCCTTTCCCAAGAAGACCACTTCAGAAGCCGAGGTCTAGACCGTCAAGAAGAGTTTTGACCAGACCCTTCTCGAGATCGAGGCTAAGAAGTTGATGCACCTGTCTGCCGAGGCCGAAATAGTGCCAACAGCCGAGGCTAGACAGTGAAAACATGATCCAAGATCCCAATAGTTAGAAAACTTTTTTTTTCTTTTTTGTGCTTTTCTCTTGAACAATTGTAACCTTTTGGCAATTTGAACAATGATAGTTTTGATTTGGCCGATGTGCCATCTTCTCTGTAGTTTGAACAAGTTTTATCTCTGAATACAAGTCTTCTCTTTTCCTTCTAAGTGTTGAACTCTTGTCTCTTTAAGCTCTATCTACTTTCCTTCTATGTCTTGCATGTTTCCATATTTAGAATATTATTGCAATTCTTCCAAGTACACCTTAACTGTGTAATCACTTCGGGTGAGAACACATTTGACATGTATCACCTCAGATCCAGCCTTGGTTAGTCACCTCGGGTCAACTTATCTCGAAGTTCACCTTTCATTGTGATCTCGGGCAAAGGGCACTTTATAAATTTTTTTTGAATAACATTCAACAAATATTGCTTTCTTACTTGTAATTATTGTCTTTAATCAAGACTTCACCCTTCCAACCCTTCTAGGTTTGATAACCTGGTTGGTGATCTCGAGTGACAAACAATTCGAGTGTCCCTTATCTGGATACCTCGCCTGACTCCAACTTGTAAATTTTTCCAAAAATTCCGACTAGTGTCAAGCCTATTCCTACTTATTTCTGCTTCCTGCCCCCTAATGTGAACCTAAGTACCACTTATGTTCACATTAAGCATACAACTCCAATTTTTTTTCGAGGTCTGATTCAAACAAAGATTATCCAAGGTTTTCCACCTCGGTTTCTCTGTTAATCTAACTAAATCAAACTTAGTTCAACTCTACCGTCGAGGTAAGTCTAAGTTACCCGTCATGTGTCATTTGGAAACATCGCCAACTTAGTTCAATTCTATCATATGACAAGTATAATTCAACTCTACCATATAATAAGTCTAAGTTATTCGTCATGTTTCATTTAGAAACATCGCCAACTTAGTTCAACTTTGTCATATGGCAAGTATAATTCAACTCTACCATATGGCAAGTCTAAGTTATTCGTCATGTTTCATTCAGAAATATCGCCAACTTAGTTCAATTCTGTCATATGGCAAGTATAATTCAACTCTACCATATGGCAAGTCTAAGTTACTCGTCATGTTTCAATCGGAAACATTGCTAAATTAGTTTAACTGTATCATATGGCAAGTATAATTCAACTCTACCATATGTCAAGTCTAAGTTATTCGTCATGTTTCAGACGGAAACATCGTCATAAGACTGTTTAGTCCTATCGCAAAAATTTCAACAATTTATTCATAAAAACAAAATCAAACTATTACTTTATTAAAACTTCGGCTAATAAAATCATTCCATAAAACTCAAAAAACAAAAACTAATGATAGAAAAACTTCAAATTACAAGTGTTCCAGGGTCGTGGCAACTCTTTGCCATTAGTGTCTTCAAGCCGATATGCCCCATTGCCGGCAACCGAGATGATTTTATAAGGCCCCTCCCAGTTTGGGCCAAGTTTGCCCTTCCTAGGATCCTTCTTGTTGTCGACAACTTTCCTCAGGACGAGGTCCCCAACCTTGAACTCTCTTGGGTTGACCTTCTTGTTGTAAGCCCTCGCAAGCTGCTATTGGTATGCCCCTGGCCGAATTGCTGCTCTCTCCCTTCTTTTTTCCAATAGATCCAGATCTCGGGCAATGAATGCCTCATTGATTCCGTTCTCCACTCCTTGGGTTCTAATTCCAGGAATGTCAACCTCTAGCGGGATGACTGCTTCAGTGCCATATACCATGGCAGAAGGAGATTTCCCAATTAACCTTCTCGGCGTAGTCTGATATGCCCATAGCACATTGGGTAATTCCTTCACCCATTTGCCCTTGGCTACTTCCAGCTTCCTCTTGATCCCATTCAAGACGGTCTTGTTGGATGCTTCTGCTTGACCATTACTCTAGGGGAAACTAGGAGTAGAGTAATAGTTTTTAATCTTATATTTTGCATAGAAGCTCTTAATCAGCTTACTGTCAAACTAAGTGCCATTGTCTGCTATAATGGCCCTTGGGATCCCGAACCTAGTTATTATGTTCTTCCAGATGCAGTTCTTCACATCAATATCTCGAATTTTCGCAAGAAGTTCAGCCTCTACCCACTTTGTAAAGTAATCTGTGGCTACTAGCAAGAACTTTCTCTGTTTAGTTGTTCGAGGCAGTGGTCTCACCAGGTGCATGCCCCACTAGGCAAATGACCAAGAACTGTACACTGGGTTCAGATTTGCTGCTGGCTAATGTATCAGAGGTGCAAACCTTTAACACTTCTTACATTTCCTGAAATAGGTTTTCGCATCCTTTCGCATGTATGGCCACCAGTATCCCTAGGAGATGGCTTTATGGGCAAGTGACCTACCCCTCTGCATGGCTTCCACAAACTCCTTCATGGATCTCATATAAAATGTCCTATACTTGAGAGAGATGCACATACCAGAGTAGAGGTCCAGTGAAAGATCTTTTGTACAGATGGCCTTCTAGTGGCAGGCAGAACCTGGCCGACTTCAACCTGGTTTTATGCACCTTATTTCTGTCCTCTGGTAGTCTGCCCTCTTTAAGGAACACAACTGTGACATTTATCCAGCTAGGACCCATTTCCAAGCACATTGCTTCGTACTCTGTTGTCAGATGCTATACACTTGGACCTGACAGATAATCCACCATTATTATCCTGGTCTCCCCTAATTTCATGGCATTAGCTAGGTTAGCCAAGGCGTCAGTATGGCCATTGTCATCTTGGCTAACCTACTATAGCTGGCAATCCTGAAACAGTGCGAGCAGCCTGATAATCTTTTTTATGTAAGCTATCATCCTTTTATCTTGGGCTATATACTCGCTCGTTGCTTGATTCACAATAAGTTGGAAGTCATAGAAGACTACCACCTCATCGGCTTCCATTGCTATTTCTAGTTTTAGTCCAGTAATCAGTGCCTCGTATTCTGCTTCGTTGTTTGAGGCCTTGAATCCCAAACGGATTGATTGCTCTATCATTCGCCCATTTGGCGATACCAAAACCACTCCTAACCCCACTCTTTGACAGTTTGAACTTCCATCAACAAACAGGCGGAAGGAATCGTCGATGTAGATGTCGTAGGGTTTTGGTTGCTCTGCCTTCTTCTGTTTTGCTGGCGTGGGATCCTTTGGCACCAGTTGGGTTTCTTCTGGTTCTTTTGGACATCCTAAGCCGCGACTTATTAGAGCCCGACGTGGAATGACGCCAGGGGTGAACTCGGCCATAAAGTCAGCTTGGCCCTTGATTGTTGTTCTAGGCCTAATTCCAAGTCATATTAGCCTTGCATCACTGCCTATCTGGCTACTCTGCCTGTCAGATCTCCATGTTGCAGTAGGGATTTCAAGGGATGCTCAGTCAGCACCACAATCTTGTGGGCTTGGAAGTAATGATTCAACCTTTTAAAAGCTATCACCAGGGCTAGTGTTAACTTTTCCAATGGTAGGTACCTGGTTTCTACACTTGCTAGGGTTTTACTCACATAGTATACTGCCTTTTGTTTTCCCTCCTCTTCTCGGATTACCACTGCACTCACTGCGTGGTCCGAAACTGACAAGTATAGGAACAACTTTTCTCCAAGTATTGGATTTGATAGGACTGAAGCTGTTGTCAAGTACATCTTTAAGGCGGCCAAGACAACATCACACTCTTCTGTCCACAAAAAATTTATGGCCTTTTTTAACAAACTAAAAATGGTTTACACTTATCAGAATTTCGGCTGATAAGCCTGTTTTAGGCTGTTGCCTTGTTGGTCAAAATCTGGACCTGTTTGGCTGACTTCGGGCTCTTTAAGTCAAGAATGACCTTGATCTGATCTGGGCTTGTCTCAATGCCCCTTCTAGTAACCAAGTATCCTAGGAACTTACTAGACCTGACTCCAAATACACATTTTAAAGTATTGAGGCGGAGCCGATATGTTTTTAGGATATCAAAGACTGCCTTCAAATTGGCTAGATGGTTCCCTGGTTCTTTGGTCTTCACGACCATGTCATCAATGTAGACCTCTACTGTCTTCCCAATCAGGCGCTTGAACATTTTGGTCACTAACCTCTCGTAGGTTGCTCTTGCATTCTTTAACCCGAAAGGCATCACTCTGTAACAATAGAGTCCTTTCGGGGTGATGAATGTCGTCTTCTCTTCATCTGGGGCATACATTACTATCTGGTGCTAGCCTCTGTATGCGTCCAAGAAATTCATCATTCCATGCCCTGAAGTGATATCTACTAATTGGTCAATCTTAGGTAGTGGGAAACTGTCCTTGGGGCAAGCCTTATTCAAGCTGGTGAAGTCCACACAGACCCTCTACTTGTCGTTCTTATTTTTCATTACCACTGTGTTGGACAACTAGGTACGGTAGTTCACCTTTTGAATGGCCTGGGCTTCTAACAACTTGTTCACTTCTTTTTCAATCGCCTCCACATGTATTAATGTCGGTCTTCTTGTCAGCTGGATGATAGGTTTAGCTGACCTGTCTACATTGAGCCTATGGCAAGTGACCTCGGGGTTAATGTTAGGCATCTCATATGGCGTTCAGGCAAACACTTTTATGTTTGCTCGCGAGAAAGCCTTTAACTCACTTTCTTCCTCTTTGGCTAAGCTTGAGCCGAGAAAGAAGAAGCCCTCTTCATCATCTTCTTTTACCAGAATCTTCTTCAAAGCTTCCTCACTCTTGTCGGCTGGTTCTTTGCCGACATCATCTAGGACCTCTATGTCCTCGTCGTCAATTTCTAATGTCTTTGCTTCTCGCACGTTGCATGTGAATTTCATTGCTGCCATGGAGCAATTTTTTGCCTGCACCTAATCTCCTCTGACCTTCTCAATCCCATGTTTGGTTGGGAATCGCAATAGTTGGTGCAGCGTTGAGGGAACAACCCTCATTGCATGCAATCACGGTCTACCCAAGATAACATTGTAAGGGGAGGGGGTGTCAATTATTGTAAACTCCATGCTTACCTTCTTGGTGCCTGCCTGCACCTCCAAATTCCTGGCTCCTGGAGGCTACGTCGGCATTCCATTGAATCTAGCCTTTGGACTGTTGGATTATTCCAGATCATCTGGGTGAAGGCTAAGTTTCTATCTTACATATATGATGTCACAAGAACTACCTTGATCAACCAGTATGCGCCTCACCTAGCACTCTTCAATTTTCAGCGTTATTACCAAGGCATCGTTGTGTGGATGCTATATCATATCTAGATCTGCCTCATTAAAAGAAACCATTAGCCCCTGGTACTAATTTATTTTAGGCTTCTTTTGCTGGACCTGATACACATGCTGTAGGTGCCTCACTCTCTGAGTCTTCTCTCGCACATCATTCTCATTGACCTTCGAGTGAATCACATTGATCACCCGAGGTCTATCTGCTTGTTGCGGTGGCGGTGGTGGAGGTGGTGCTGCCGGTGCCTAGGTAGCCTTGCTTGTTCTTCCCTTGTCCTAGCCTCATATACTAGGTCTCTCAGGTGACCCTATATGACCAGATCCTCTAAGTGTGTCTTCAAAGCCCTATATCCTTGAGTCAAGTGTCTATTCTCATTATGGTAAGTACAATGCTTCCCAAAGCTCTTTCCTATAAACTCGCCAGGGATCTTCTCTGGCGCTCTGTAATACGGTTGGTTTCTGATCCTTTCTAGAACTTTATAGACCGGGATCCTGAATATAGTGTTGACTGCCTGTGCAACCCTTAACCCTGTTTCCTACCTGTTAAAACTAGTATTACCTCGGCCTCGCTTCGGCGAGCCGTTTCTCTTCTCCTACTTTGGTGTCTTCATCCCCTGCGTGTCCTCTTCTACTCTGGTATACTTCTCGATCCGTGCCATGAGTTCTTCCATACTTTTTGGCAGAGTTTTTGCCAGTGACTTTCGAAGCGGGCATTCATCCTCTAGGCCATTTTTGAAAGATACGACTGCCGACACCTGGTTGCATGTCAGTATTCAGTTGAACACCTCATAATATCGTTTGGCATAAGCCCTACGGCTTTCACCCTCGCTAATGTTCAAAGCCAGTAAGGAGTTTACCCTTAGTGGCTGCAATTTGTTTGTATCAAACCTGGCCACAAACATTTCGGCCAGGCCTTCCCAACTTTTCACAGTTCCTTTCGGCAACTTGTGGAACTAATCCGATGTGATTTTCCCAAAGGATAAGGAGAACACTTTGTACAACAACTGTTCATTCCCGCTATACAAAGCTATTGAATTTAAGTATAAGCCAACATGAAAGTTCGGATCAGAATTACCATCATAAATCTGGAACCTCGGCATATGGAATCTCTTTGGGGCCTCAAATCTATCCAACTCCACTGAGAATGGTGTTCTCGACTTGACGGGGGATGTTACCTTGGCGTGGAGTCGCTTCCTCTGGAGGTAGTCTCTCAGATCCTCCTTTGTTCGGCCAGGAGCTCGGCTATCAATAGATTTTAGCCTATTTGGCGCGCTGCTCCCGGCATCATTGTGCATCCTCTTGAACTTCTCTTCATTCAATGTGTCAAAGCAAAGCCCCTTTCCCTGGATATGTCGAGGTTTTTTGGCATAAGTCCCCTTGGTTCGTGGTGTCCTCTATGACTCACCTCTCACTGATTCTGCTCGCCCAACATCCTGTGAAGGCCGATGTGAGCGCTTATTTTCCTTGCCATGCTGCGAGACTACTGGGATTGTTTTCTACCCCCCTTTCTAGGTGTCAATCTTGGCCGCTGGTACCGGCGTGTCCTGCAACGGGAATGATAGTTGCATCACGTTGTTTTGCATCATGAAATTGACAACCGATTGTAGGTCTGCCAACTTTTTCGCCATTCTCTTCATCTTGCCGTCCCTCCTCAAGCATCTATCATTTCATACCTGGAGGTTGTTTTCGTTGTAGTACTCATCTCAGTCAGTTTTCTTCGGTGCGTTCCCCTTTTTGCCGACATCCTTCTCCCCAAGATTCGGATCCTGTGCTCCTTTATTACGGTTTTCTTTCCCAACGTTAGGATCTGCATGTTCACAACTCTCACTGTTAATTTCATCCCCAATCTTTTCTTTCTGTCCATCGTTGGCCATCTATCCTCCTTAAGTTCCCACAGATAGTGCCAAATTGTGGGTGTTGATTTTTGACCACAACCAAATGGGAAACTCAGCTGGAGAGCACCGGCAGAATAGATTAAGCCCAACAACCAGTAACAAGAAGACGAGAATACCGCGGTGGTTCATCCACCCGGGGGCACTCCGACGATCAAGTCAGTAATCAATATCTCTCAAAGATAGCAAATTATGCTTAAACTCACTAGAAAGAACTTACCTCAGACCCACGAGGGTGCTTTGCTTTTATAACCAGCAGTGACTTGATTCTTTTAGAAGCCTCATTTCAATGGACTCAGACTCAATACTCATTTTGAACCCTCATCTAGATAGAGATAAACTATTCTTGAGCCTTATCTTTATCTCGACTGAGATCCTCTTTTGTTCTAGGACTCCTATCTCTTATATGTTTATCTCGGATTCCGGTATTTTCGCAGATAACCTCAGCCTAGCCGAGATTATCTCAGCAATGTGACCTGGCCACTGGCACCTCAGCTGATGCTTTGGCATTACCTTAGCCACGTATTGTCGTTCACAAAATACTTCCCCACAGTGTTGATACACATAATGGACCTTAACTCTTTTTTTTTTTTTCTTTTCTTATTTATTTAAATTATTTCTGCCTCATAAATTATATAAGTAGAAATTATACTAAATAATTTGAAGTCCAGATACTCTAGAGTGATTATTCTCAGAGTGATCTTAAAATATTTTTTTAAATGACAAAAATTTAATTTTACAAAAATTGATAATACAATAATTATTTATCTTCCAACTCTCAACTCTAAAAAGATACTTCAAAGTCACTAGAAAAAATTACTCTAGAAATCTAAACTCAACAATATGATACGATTACCACTAAGGTTGGTGGCCTGGTGGAGAATGTGGGGCATTCCACAGCCGCGTGCCAGGGTCGATTCCTAGGGAGGAAGTGTTTGAAATCACTTCGGTGAACACGCTCTGTAAATCCCCTCGACTTCTGTCCACTGCTGTGGCGTGTGTTCACGCTCCATTGGTGCCCTGGTAGTGGGTCCCTCACTTGGTGGGGGTTAATTCATGACTGACAACCGGTTACCCCGGGTTCAGGGCCCAACGGGATCATGATGACACCACAGAACCCTTTTTTTGTGTTAAAAAAAAAAAAAAAAAAACAATATGATACGATTTCCTTAAAAAATAATTTCAATTGGATCAATGTGAATTTAGATTGGTTTTGACTTTGTTTTAAAATTGGCAAAGTGGTCACTCACTTCGAAGTGAGCCAATTCTTTTTTTCTCTACTAACATATTTAATTTTGAAATAAGGAAAAGAAAAGTGAGAAAAATAAAAGAATTCTAGAGAGAAAGATTCTAGTAACTTGACACGTGGAGAATGTTCATGACTTCATGTTTTTTAAATTTTTTTTTTTTTATATAATAATTTAATTAATGAGGGAGTTGGATTGTTAATATAAAAATGGTCTACGCCGTAGGAAGGACGGACATGGACTGTGTTTTTTTGGGTGAAAGGGGAAGGACAAATATCAAGGTTTTGACTTAAAATCTTATGGGATTATGTGATGGTTATTTATGCTAATAACTCCCTCGGATTTTGAGTTCGTAATGTTGGGTTTGTATTTTGAATATGTGCAGAGATTTATCGTTTCACACTCGAGAAGAAAAGAAGTACATTGAATCAACAAACTGATGTGGCTTTTATCATATTATTTTTTACAAAAATATTTGGGACCCTATGACCCTTAAAATGATGTAGATTAATCTTGTGTTTTTGGATTTTTTTTTTTTCTTTTCTTCTTAGACCAATCTCAGATGAAGGGAGATTATAGAAGTTGTGTTTTTTGAGAGTCTGTAGCATTATTATATTTTTTAATATGTTTCATTTCAAGTATTGAAACTTTAGGGCTTTGGTTGGTAGCTCAAAAATTAGTGGCCGTAATGGCCTTAATTTCCATATCAGGTAAAAAAAAAAAAGAAAAAAAAAAAAAACTTACCCAAACAGAAAATTAGGGCCATTAGGGCCACAGTTTTTAGGGCCACAAAACATTTTTCGAAACTTTATTGTCGCAAGCAACATCAATTTATAAGAAAATTTTGTGCAATTTTTAAACTATATTGATGTTGTTTGGTGTATGTTATTATAAGTTTAAAGTTGATAATTCAAAAGTATAAGACAAAAATATCTCTTCTTCAACTTTAAAAAAATTAATTTTTTTAAACTTATTTAAGTTATTTCTGCCTAACAAACTGTAAGAGTTAAAAAAAAGAAGAGAAATTATAAACAGTTAAGATAAGTTACATCAAACAACTTCAATATATACACCGAATCAATCACTACAACCTTGTAAGAGGAGTCATAATTCTATGAATAGTTTCAGTATCCCATAATATATATATACTAGCGTATGCTCGTGTCTGAAGACACGGTGTAAATGATGTTATGATTAGAATATAATTATAATCCCAACACTATTTAAACTTAGAAAAATGTTTTGCACCTCGAATCCCTCCTCCCCCGAATCCCCCGAGAGAGAGAGAGAGAGAGAGAAAAGAGAGAAGAGAGGGAGATCGTCGAGAAAGAGAGAGAGAGAGAGAGAGAGAGGGGAGAGGAGAAGGCTCGCAGAGAGAGAGAGAGAGAGAGAAGATCGGGGAAGAGGATCGGGGACCAGTCGTCGGTCGTCGGCCCAGTGGAGCCTCCGACCGCCGCCTCCGAGCTCGCAGCTCCGCCGAGCTCGCAGCTCCGCCGATCGTGCCTCCGGCGCATCGCCCCCGCCCCCCGCCTCCGCCTCCAGCCCTAATAATTGGGCCCCCTCCCCTCCCCCTCCTCCTCCTCCTCCTCCTCCCTCTCCCTCTCCCCCTTCCCCTCCCCCCCGCCTCTGCCTCCCCTCTCTTTCTTCTTCTTTCTTTCTTCTTCTGATTTTCTGATTTAAAAAAAAAAAAAAAAAAAAAATCAGATGACGAAACGACGTCGTTTCGTCATTTAGGGGGATTCGGGGGAAGGGGATTCGAGGTCCCAATCAAAACTGTTAAACTTATTTTTTAATTTGATAAAATCATAAATTTATTATAAAATTTTAGAATTTTCACAAAACTCCTCACAAAAACTCGTTTTTGCTTATATAATATATAGTTAGATAGATAGATGTCCCTAACATACATACAATTTTCACGGACATACATACAATACTGTTTTTGCTTATATAATTATATGAAAATTGTATCTATGCCTGTAATGTCCTAGTGTATTACGGGCATACAAACATTATATGGAAATATGTGTAGAATATATTGAATAAAAAGAAGAAAAAAAATCAGAATAAATAAACCAATAGAGAGAAATAAAAATGAGAGGAAAAAAAACAAAAGAGTAAGGAAGGTGGGATTATAGGATCATGGAATAATGGGTGAGAAAAAGAAAAGTAAGAGAGAGAGAAACGGGAAATAAAAAATGTACATGTACGATATTTTTTGAAAAATATATCTCAGCCGTTGTTTTATAATTTGAATAAATCTGAGCCGTCCAAATGTCCTAGTAGGACAAATTCAAAAATCATTCTGCTTTATTATATAGATGTTGAAGATTCATATGAAGTCTAAATTTATAAAGTCTATCAGGTATTCAATATATTTAAAAATAATAATTGATTATTCAAATTCATTTAATTTGTGGACTATAAAATTCATTAATTTAATCTCCACTACAGACAATAAAATCTGGATCCTAATTCTGGGATCGCAGATTTTTCCATATAATATGAATAAAAATAAGTGAACAAAAATGAGAAAATAAAAAAAAAAAACAAATAGAGAGAAAAATAAAAATGAGAGAAAATAAAAAAAATAAAAAGAAAAGAGAGATGAAGGTAGGATCATGGGATCATAGAAGGATGGATGAGAAAAAGAAAAAGTAAGAGAGAGAAGCGGGAAAATAGAAAATGTACATGTAAATTTTTTTTTGAAAAATATATCTCAGTCGTTATTTTATAATTTGAATAGATCTGAGCCGTCTAAATATCTTAATAGGACAAATGTGTGTAGAACAAATTTAAAAATCACCATACTTTATTATATAGATATATATATTTTTAAAATTTAAAAAATCTGTATCTAAGTGTTTGATGAAAGTTGAGAAAGGGTGCCTTTAAGTTTTGTTTTAAAATTATCAACTTTCAACCATATAATTATGGGGAAATTACAAATATACACATGATAAAAAGTAATTACAAATATATAGAGGTATAATTCTTTCTATGTAAAAAAACACAACAAAAATTACACCTGAAAAAATATCTCATTTTTTAAGGTTGTTTGGGATGATCTAAATAAGTGCACTTTTTAACTTTGAGTTTGAAGTGATGTGTTAGAGAAGTGATGTGTTAAAGAAGTGATATGACTTAAATAAGATAATAATTTTTTAACTTTTTAACTTTTTTAAACATGCCAAACTAAGCCTTAGTAAATATTGTTCTCGCTTCCAATTGAATTGTAAGAGCATCTCCAACGGTTCAGCTAATGTTTCATCAGATTTGAGTAAAAAAATAGCAATTTCCTTAATTTGATACTTCACGCTCCAACGGTTCAGTATCAAATCTTTTCATCAAATTTGCGTCGGGCAACCGGTTGGTTGACCGGCCGGTCGACCGGCCGGTCGACCGGCCGGTCAACCGGTGACGGGAAATTTTTTTTTTTTTTTGATTTTTTTTGAACTTTTTAAACCCTTTTGGTGGTCTACCGGCCGGTCGACCGGTTAGGCAAAAAAAATTTTTTTTTTTTTTTTATACCGGTTTGAACCTTTTTTTTCTGAACTGTTTGAACTTTTGGTGGGTGACCGGTTGATCAACCGGCTGGTCGACCGATTCGTCTCCTGACAACGGTCACGTACAGTGTTTTGGTGAAACGCGGAGTCTGTCGTCAGTTTGGTGAAACTTTTGCTGAATTGTCAATTTGATATGAGTTTGGTGCAACAGTTAGAGCTTCAAAAACTAAGTTTTTCATCAAATTTTAAATCTGATGTTAAATTTAATTCTCCATTAGAGATGGTCTAACTTCCCCTATAATTATTGAGCCAACAAATGTACAACCCTTATCAGGAAGCATTGCTTGTAATGTACTGACAATGGAACAGTAATTCAATAATTGTGCTGCCAATTTCCCCCTCCACCCAAAATAATAATATTAAAAAAAAGAAGACACGGGCTCTTTTGAAACATCAGTAAAAAGTTATTTTTTTGACTTTTTAATTTTTTAATCAAGGAAGTCAGTTTTTTTTTATCCAAAATAATCTAATTTTTTGTCAAAAAAGTTATTAAAAAAATTAAAAAGTTAAAAATTTAATTTTTTATCAACTTTCTAAAACACCACTATATGTGCTACAATACTATACATGCATTAATTAAATGGGATATTACACTATCTCTATAATTTGGAAAAATTACTGTGTAAACTGTCCATGTTGTGCCAAAGATAAATGGATTTGAATTTAGGAATTGGACAATGTCCTTGCTATGCTCCTTGGGGTTTCTCCTCCAATGCTCCTTGGGGTTTCACCTCCAACTCACCTCAACAGTTTATATTATAAAATTTATTGAAAATATTATTTATATAAAAAATTAGATTGATCAGATATTAGTATCAATATGATTGAATTATTTTCTTTTAAAAGATATGAACAATTTATTCTCAAAATCGTATTTGCCGTCCATATTTTGTTGGCATAAATGAGACTTGATAATGTTATTACTAGTATCCAATTAACTTAATTTTTTACGTGGATGATTTTCTCAATGGGCCTAACAATGTGAATGGTTCAAATATTAGAGATGAGTTTAAAATAGAGTTTAGTTAGATTATGTTTGGATCATGAATTTGTATAGGGATTTAGAAGGGAAAGGAAAAATGTTGATGAAATGTAATTATATTTCATTTACGTCTCACCTAATTTTTCTCTTTTCTTTTTCAAATTCTTATCCAAATTCATGATTTAGACATAACCTAAAAGGCACAATATCCTTTGTTGTACCTAATCCGAATGGTTAGATTATAACGTAAAATATGCCGGCCATGATTCTTAGGGATTATTTGGAGAACTACTAAAAAAGTTAAAAAGTCAAAAAATTATTATAAAATATTAACTTATTTATTATTATTTTTTTACACATTCTTTTATAAAAAGTCATTAAAAAAAATTAATTTCCAAACATCCGTTTAATATCTCCTACCAAACTTTATCCATATAACGTGGTATGTTGCATGTTAATTAGTTTATTTAGAAATAAGCCAATTAAAACTTAACCCCTATCATTTTTATATGAATTAATTGAAGGGTGATTTTAAGAATCTCTAAGCATTAATCTTTGATAAATACCCTTTTAGGAGACTTGTCATGGGTAAAAAAAGACTCTAGAAACATAATAATGTAAAGCCAACAAATGATGCTATCTCGTTCAAAAAAAAAACAAATGATGCTATCCAAACAATTAGCATTTACCCAACATCCTAAAATTCACATCCCACAATATCCGTTTGAGTTCACGGGTTAAACTCTCTTGGACCCAATCTCCAGTGCTCCTCTTTGTCTACAAACTACATCATTACAATGTAGACTGTAGTAGTAGTACTAGTAGTAAAGTGTGTCCCCCCAATCCCTACTCCTTACCATAATAATGTACCCAACCTATTTACTTCTTATAGTGGCATCTTATAAAAAAAATTAGAGTCCAAGCTCAAATGTCACTTTGTCACTCATATATACATAAAATTTTATAAAAATTAGTAATTATTCAGTATTCTTTCTTTTATTAAAAAGACTTAGATTAGTGCAATAACTTGACGACTCCATTATCTCGAGTTTGAAATCTCACTTCATTAGTATCTAAATGCCTCCTTATGATCACTTGGACTATGCCCAATTCTAGTACTCTCATGTACGTAAAAATGAATGAGATTTAACAGTTTCAGATTATCAACCTAACATATTGTGGTGCTCTCAAACTAATAAAAATACTAAGACAATAGAATGAGTGGAGTTGATGTGATTTATTTTAGTCGGTTGGGTGAGAAATAAGTTCGGTTCATCCTTGTTCTTTTGTAAGGCTGCATTGGTTCGGAATTTTATGTGCATGCCACGATGATGCAATGAAAGTATTTTGGTTGAAAAAAAAAAATATTTTCAGTTATTTAAAGCTAATTTTTAAAAAGTTTAACTCGAAGTTAGCTTTTTCAGCATATTGATCTTTTCAAAATTGAAAGGGTGACTCTTCATTGCGTTTCTACCCAATGCATATAATATAAAGTTTTTATTTCAAAGATCAACTAAATACCAAAAAATAAAAAAATAATTTTTTACTACAAAATCAATTTACATAAAAAAAAAATATTTTTGAAGCTACATCAAACAAACTTTTCGTAAGCATTTAAGGGAAAATTACCAATTAGTGATAATTTGAGATAATTATTACATATTTATGAAAACAATTTATGATTTAAGTTATTAATATTAATATGTGTCACCACTTATTTGTAATTAACTTTTAATATGAAATTTCTAGTTGATTTAAAGGCAAATGATAGTACTATTAAAGAAGAAGGGGCAAAAATAGGAAAATGAGTATTAATTGGGTGTTTTTTCTAGGGCAGACGACGTTTGCGTTTGATTAGAAAAAAAATTTAGTAAAAAATGAAAGTAAAAGAAAATAAATAGAAAAAATATATATATTTTCTTTCAAACATTTGGTTAAGATAAAAATTTCGTAACAAAAAGATAGAAAAATTTAAAAGTTTAGTTATGAATAACTCACACATTTAATTTTTCTTATAGTTTTTGTAAGAAATGAAAAATTAGTTATATTGCTACTATGAGTTGTACCAAAAAAAATTAGTTTTGTTGTACTTTCTCCACTTTCAAACTAAACAAATTCATAAAAATTAATTTTTTTTCATTTTCCTTCCACTTTCTACCTATATATATATAATAAAAAATGTTAGAAATCTAAAAAATTTTACCAAATGTTTCACGTGGGTGTGGAACTCACATGAGATCCACATTGTATAAGTGTCACACCCATGTGAGACCTTTGGTAGAAACTTTGGGATCTTCAACATTACTCTTAATTTTAGCAGTAACAATAGAGAGCATTAGAGTTGGAGTTCTAATGCCAAATGTAGTGATATAGCAATATATACAAAAAATTACAAAATCACAAGCTAAAATATCAAATCACAAGGTAGAACCCACCTCTAAAGCTCCTTTAGAGCTCTTTATTTATAGGTCTGAAACATTTTTGTACTCCCTTTGTCTCAAAATAATGATCTCTTTTGGAGAATCTAACTATTTTTAGTAGTACAATTATTGTACTTTTAAAAAAATAATTTTCCAAAATTATTCTTTTTGATAGTATATTTTTCGGAGAATATCAATATCATAATTGTATTTTTTATATTGTTAATAAATTTAAAAGAAGGAAAAAATAAGAAATTTATATTATTTTTATACTTAATTTTTAAAAAAACTAATATTTTGAGATAATAAAAAATAGAATAAAAGAGTAATATTTTGAGACAAAGAAGTAATTTTAAACAAACTGACCCTTACAGATCACTTTCGGGGGGCGGTCAGAGAACTGATGACGTGTCACCTTCCGTCACCGCTATAAATACGGGGTGCTTTCGCAGCATCCTTTCCCCTCATCATCCATCACTCTTCCCCCTTCAAAATCTCTCTCTCTCTCTACAAATTGCAGAGTGAGTTTCAAAAATGGTGGTTGCGTGAAGAAGAAGCTTGGTATCTCTGTGTGTTTTCTCGAGAAGTCATAAAACAGTTGTTGTCTTCCAAGTATTGAGAATGGGAAAGACCAAAGACCTCAATCACAAAGATAGAGAGAGAGTCGAGGCTGTTCTTCACCTCCTCCGCAAACAATCCCCTCTCTCTCTTCGACAGGTATATACATATATCTGATGAGACAGAAATTAAGAAAGAAATGTCAAACTCAAAATTAATGTATATATATATATATATATCAGTAATTACTTAGCCTAAGTCTAAATACATACCTCATATATGTATCTATATAAATTTTGAGTTTCACATTTTTTTTAAAAAATTTGTATATATATAAATTAGTGATACCTGCACATCTGATACCCTTAAAAAAAATTAAAAAATATCATATATTGGCTTATTTTGAAAAGTGGATAATAATTCACTTCCTCTCTTACAAAAAAGCTGCTTATAAACTGTTTATAAACAGTTTTTTTTCCAAAAAACTGATTATAATCATCTTCTTAAAATAACCCATTATATTAAAAAATTTACACTTCTAAACATATTTTGGCACTTCATAATAATAATTATGAATCTGTCTTATGTGATTGATGTGTTTGACAGGAAAAATTCTGCAACTGCGCTTGTGTCCAGCGGTTTCTAAAATCAAAAGGTGATAATGTGAAGAAAGCTGCGAAGCAACTTCGAGCTTGCCTTTCATGGAGAGAGACTATCGGCACTGGTAATACTCTTCTTCTTCTTTGAAAACACCACATTTTGAATCTTCTTTTTTTCTTTTTCTTTTTTCTTTTTGTTTCTTTTCACCTTTTTTTTAATCCTTTTGTTTTTTTCCTTTGTTTTTGAATTTTTCAGTTAAAGTAATGATTAAAGTTAAATATTCAAAACAAAATAAAATTAAAGTTTTTTTGTTTTTTATTGTGATTTGAGTACAGACAATTTGATAGCTGATGAGTTCTCCGCCGAGATCGCCGAAGGCGTTGCTTATGTCGCCGGTCACGATGAAGATTCCAGACCCGTGATGGTAATTTTCTCTCCCACTTTCCCTCACTTTCTTTCCCGAGAAAACCAAGCTAAAACTGTCTGGACATGTTGTACTTTCTTCCTCAGATTTTCCGGATTAAGCAAGACTACCCGAAGTTGCATTCTCAGAAACTGTGAGTATACCCTTGAAATTACAATATGTATGTGTGTTAAGTCGTTATCACTACTACAGTTATATATTAATTAATATCCAACAGTATCAATTGATATATTAATAAATGTAGATATTGAAATATTTTTTAAAAAAAATCTGATGATTAAAAATACAAGTTAATTTTTTTAATAACCGGTTTTTTTTTTTTTTTAAAATTTATTCTGAAGTCTAATTTTATTCACACTCTTTGATTGGTGGAAAATGGTGGGACCATTACACTTTTTGAAAATAGTGTTCACATTTTTTGATCAATTATATTTTATGTATTGTACATACTAAAAAAATGTGTAAACAAATTTATTTTTGTCTATTTGTGCTCATAAATTGTAATAAACGAAAGGTGAATCAAATATTCTAACACAAATTTTTTTAAAGCAAATAAAAATAAATTATACATGTCGACAAGGTACGTACAACAAAATATATCAAGATTTTAAATTTTTAAATATAAAATGAATCTAAGTCAATAAGTCATAAATTGATATTTCTGGATAAATTTTTTACAACGTTTGAATTTTCATAGGTTTGCTCGTTTGCTGGTGTTTACATTGGAGGTAGCCGTTCAAACCATGCCCAGAAATGTTGAACAATTTGTTCTTCTCCTTGATGCAAGTAAGTCTTCTGTGAAATGACTTTACTGCCCTTTGTTTACTCGCGTTAAAATTTGAAAACTAAGGATATATTAGTAATTTAAAAGCTCTCTTTCTCACTCCAAATCTCATCACAGCCTTTGGCCGGGGCAATTAATGTACATTCCATGGTAGGACTTTTTTCAGCCTACACATACCTGGTTCACTTTAATTTCCTAGGTCACGCCCAATCACTGTAATCAATGAAGTATATTTAATTTAATTAATTAAACAAGAAAACAGAGAATAAACTTTTGATGGTGATTGTGCATTGGGAGAGGATTCTCTGTGCAGTAGCGTTTTAATTATACAAAATATGATCATATAATTATTGACACATTTAATAAAATTATTTGATACGAAATAAGTTACGTTTGATTTTGTAAAACTTTCACACGTTTAAAATTTTTCGTATGAGATTGTTATGATTTGTAAGTTCTTGTCTAAATTATTTATAAAATTATTAAATTGACCTAATAATTATAATTGCATGATTTTATTATATTTATTTTTGAAAGATAACAAGTATAATTTTGATAATTTACCATTTAATTTTTTTGAATATAAATTTGATAAAAGTAAGTAATTACAATTGTTGGATCAACTGAAACTTTTGATAAATGATTTACACCTATAACTTACAAGATTAAGGCCTATTTTGATAATTGGATTAGAAGTAAGCTTTTTGACATTTTAACTTTTTTGGGTCACATAATTTTTATATTTTTTATATAATTTTTTCAAAAAAAGTAAAAAAATAAATAAATTCAAATAACTAGCTTTTAACCCACTTTTTAAAATAGGCCCAACTACACAAAAACTTAAAATAAAATCCGTAATAGACTCTGTAAACCTAAAAATCACACATTCTAACGTGATCTTTACTTGGGGCATAGACCATTGACTTATCATAACAAGACTATTGATGTATTACAGAGAATCTTGACCCTTGGATTCAACAATTAGTCAGTGGAGTTTGAATCTTCAATATACTGTATGTAAAGGGAGTTGTTAATAACAGACTTAAAGGAATTTTTGTAAGAAGCATAACATGTTAAAATATTTATAATTTTAGTATATAAATTTTACACATTTCAATACATTTTTGTTACACATTTTCAATGTTATTTTTAACAGTTTTCTTAAGTAAAATATCAGTGAACCCCATGTCAAAAATTGCCTGGAGTGCCCTTAAACCAAAGAAAAAGTGCCTAAAATTTCAACTTTTTATTTTTTATTTTTATTTCTTTATTTTTATGCCAGTACTTTCAGAGCTAGCTAGACAGCAAAGTAGTGAGACACTGCATGTGTTTTTGGATTTGAGAATTATGCTAGTTTTTGGGGTGAATATATTATTATTATGATGATGCAGGCTTTTACAGATCAGCATCAGCTTTTATGAATATGATGATGTCAACACTGAAGATCATAGCTGAGTACTACCCTTCTCGCCTTTACAAGGCTTTTGTCATTGATCCTCCGTCCCTCTTCTCTTATCTTTGGAAGGTATGTTTTCATTTAAACTCAAATCAACTCTCAATAATGCCTATAAAATATTGGGCAAATTACAAACATCTCTTCGAGATTTGGTGAAAATATAAATTCTCTCTTGAGGTTTGAGAAATTATAAATTATCCTATGAGAGTCAAATTTTTATAACAAATTAAGAAAAATTAGGGGAGAATCTGTATGAAAATAAAAACCTCAGGGGGCAATTTATTATGGAAATATAAACTTCAGGGGCGGGATGTAATTTCTCAAACCTCAGGAGAATCTATAATTTTTACCAAACCTCGAGGGAGGTGTTTGTAATTTGCCCTAAAATATTTAAATTTTTCACAAAAAATAAAATAAAATGCATGTACAACAATATAATGGGTACAGTATTGTCAGCTAAATATCTTTGTTTAACATAGTAAATAAGTCACCCTTTAGGATACAGTATTCTCACCTTGACTAAGGTCAAGTTTGGCATTCTTAATAAAAGTCAAAAAGTTAAAAAGTCACTATCCTATTTAAGTCACATCATTTTATTTAAGTCACATCACCACTCTACCACATCTTTTCAAACCTAATCCATATTTTATAAAAAGTCAAAAAGTACACTTATTTAGAACATCCCAAACAAACCCTCATGGTAAATAAGTCTTGTTCAAGTACTGTCAGCTTAAAATTTTGTTTGTTAAATTTTTTTTTTTTTTTTTTTTTTATATTGTTCTCACCCTTAGACTCATCACAAGTCATACTACTGTGATATCTCGTCATTTCATCCTTTAAGCTTGTGGATAGACTATTTGCATAATCATTGATTTTATAATATTTGTATTTAAAAAAGAAAAAAAGGAATGATAAATAAGATTTTGCATAGACTAGTTATGATTATCAAATAAATTTAATTTTTATAAATAATCTATATAATAAAATTTTAAAAATAAATAGATTAAATTATCAATGTAAGAATAGTAATAGGCTCATTTTTAAAAACCGTATCCTATAATGTAGATTTCACCCTTGTCTAATGATCATACTAAAAATGAATCAAAATCATATATTTTAATAACTTTTAAGTGTTTTTGAATATTAAAATATTAATATGCTTACTAATAATCAATACATTGTTTAATGTAGTAGTACAAGTCATACAGCCGAACTTGGTTTGGATTGTCCTACAATGTACATGTCTTTTTCTTCTGTTTTATGTCATAAAATGTACAAATACACCAGTGCACAGTTTCTACTTTTCTAGCATTATTGGAACCCGCAATTCACGGTGGTTTCAAACTCCTTTTGTTGACTTTGCCTCTTTCAAACTCACAGTACATCATATCCAAAGCATTCAAAGTTTAAACTCAACACTTGGGTTGGGTGGCTCTATTCTTATGCCCACAACTCTTGGGTTTTAATTTTTTATAAAATGATGGGTAAAAAAATAAGAAAGTGATATAATAATTCATTCTGTTTGGCAAGGAAATTTTTAATTTTTTTGAATAAAATTTACAAAAATACAAAATAGACTAAAGTAGCCAATAATATAAAATATTATATTAAGGGTTGGTTTGGGATATTCTAAAAAAGTACACTTTTTGACTTATTGGCTAATATAGGTTGGGTTTGGGTTGGGTTTGATGTGATGTGTTAGAGAGGTGATGTGATTTAAATAAGATGATGTGATAGGATAGTGACTTTTTGACTTTTTGTATTATTTAGTTTATGCCAAACCAACCCTAAATCTATAATCATTTTATTTTTTCTCTCACAAATATCACATTCAACTATAAAAAAAATTAACTCTTTTTCTAAATATAAATTTTAACTTACTAAAATAGTCAAAAACTAAAATACTTTAATAAAATAACTAACTTCTCAAACGAGGCCAATGACTTTAATTTTTTACCTAAAATATTTAATTCTCAAACGAGAGACTTCATTAGTTAGACTGGTTTAAGTTAATTAATTAAGTTTCTTATAGAAGAGTTTGAAATTATAGTCATCAATGAAGTCTATTAGTTAGTTGGCACTTTAGATCCACAAATTCAAAACACGGAATTGTTAACTGAAAGGTATATATGAATTTAGATTACTCATTGGCTTTTACAGTACTAGAAAATAAGATGAGAGTGGTCAAAAGATTAAAACCTTATTGAACTATGTCGGACTCTCATTGATTATGAAAATAATAACGTTACGTGCATGAAAGTAATTAATATATAATTAGATTCATTTTAAATGTGGTGAAATTTGTAATTACCCAAAATAAATTTGAATTACATATTGAATATTTTGTGCACATAAATTACTATTATAAAAATAAAACTTAGGCCTTGTTCGGCAAAGCAAAATTTGTCCCTTTTTTTTCCTTTTATTTTTTGAATAATTCTACACAAATTTTTAAATAATGCTATATGTATCAATTAATATACACACTAGTGTACTAACAGATTATGTGACATCATTTGTATGATTTTGGGTATTTGTAACTTGTATAATAAATATGGTCAATAATAATATCATAATACTAATTGATACACTAGTGTGTATATTAATTGATGCATATAGTACCACCGTAAATTTTTAACCCAATATGCTCAATTTACCAATTTTTTGAATCTATTTTATTAATTTATTTTGCAGGGTGTACGCCCATTTATTGAGCTATCACCAATCACCATGGTGGTCTCATCACTTGACTTTGAAGAGCCATTAGAGTTCAACGACTGCTCATCCTACCCACGAGCCTCATCCCTCCGATTCGACCCCTCCTCAGTTCCATCAACGGACAAGATTGGCTCTTGCTCCTCTTCGCGGTTTTCATTCACTGTTTCTCACCACTTCGACTCCCTCAAGCCCTGGTACCTGTCATTGACTGACATGTCAACATCCAAGGTGGGCCCCACTACCTCCTCTCCTTCTGTCTTGGGCCCTGCTTTGATCTCCCCTCTCAACGCCCGATCCCTCTCATTCGCATCACCAGTCGCCAGGACGCCACCTGGCAACATCAACGGCTCTAAGAGGGGGTTCTTTCCATCAACACCGTTGCCTCAAAAAACCCAAAATGTGGACCCCACAAGCATCAACCATCCGAGGACACCAAAGCCCTCGTTCCTCCAATCACCAGCCATGTTCTTCCGGAAGGATTGCCACGTCAGTCGGTCTGAGAAGTCTCGAGATTCGTTCCTTCCGTTTTTAAAATTTTATCGCCGACCGTACGATGAGATGACTTATAGGGCGAGAATGAAGCCCCCATTAGGCGGTCTAATCTCCATCGTCTCTCCTCAATTTAGACGTCACCACATGTCGGTGTCTCAACGGTTCTGATTAAAGTCTGTAAACAGTATATAGTGATATGTTAATCAAGTTTATGTACACAAAATTAAAACCCTAAAAAGTAGCAAAGATGTATATGTCAACATGGTGGAACCGCATGACTATTTTCAAAAATTGACTTCATTATGTTGACATATATATTTTTGGTACTTTTTTGTGATTTAATTATGTGAATGTAGACTTTTTTCCTAATTATATATTGACAAGAGATACCTCTACTAATAATTGATTAGTATTGTTTGTTAATTCAATCAAGGAATTAATAGTGCTTTATTACATCTCGTGCGTTGATTTTGATTACCAATGCCATCAAAATTGGAGAGAGAGAGAGAGAGAGAGAGAGAGAGTACGTGCAAAGTGGGATGTGAAATAGTGTGCAATATATATAGATATAGATATGTTTGATTTTGGGTGATGGAAAGGCAAGGCATAGAAAGAAGACAGCGTGGTCGAGACGGTGAACAATTTACATTGGAAATCATATATATGAAGCCTTTGTTTCAATTCTTTTGTTTTTTTGTTTTTGTTTTTTGTGTTTTGAAAATGAAGATTTAGAGTTGTTGATGGGGGTGAGGAATCTTTAGAGTAGTCGCCATGGTTGGACTTTGTTATGTTCACAATAAATAAATAAAAAAGAAATAGAACAATGTTTGAAAACTCCCATTTTTGTATACTTCTTTTTGTATTTGTATTAGTTGGTCAGTCAATTTATATATATAAAAAAATATATATATAATTGTATGTATGTTGGTTTCAACAATGGCAGAGTGGGTAGGAATATGTGTTGTGGATTGTTGCATGAGAAAGTCAAAATGGAAGTTATTTATCAAATCCGGGCTTTTACCCAAAAAAAAAAAATAATAATAATAATAATAATAATCCGGGCTTTTATACCCAAAAAAAAAAAAAATAATAATAATAATAATAATTCTTAAATGCAAATTTTTCTGAACTTATTCTTACCCATGTTTGTTGCAGTGTTTTCAATAAGATTGGAGAGAATCTTTTTTTTTTTTTTTTTGGTTTTACAACAATAAACTCTCACAATTTAAATATTATTTAAGGAAAAACCTAAATGTATAAAAAAAATTCACAGAATGAGACACATGTGTCAAATAAATGGTGAGCCTCACATATGTACTTCACTTATGTGGGTCTCAAACTTTTATCTTTTATATCTATGTCTTATTCTGTAAAAATCTTATACGTTCTTAACATAGTTAATCATTTTACATACATTTTATTTATTTTTTTTTTTACATTTTGAAATACCTTTATAAAAGCTCTCAAAATGGAGCTTTCACAGAGTAAATCCCAGTTCATCTAGAACAAAGCTAGTGACTTGTGGGTTTGTGTTGGTTTTGGAAACAGTTCACACTCATATGTGAACAATCATGTACTTAAAACAAAGAATTTTCCTAAATAAATATACGTACATATATGGACACATATATATATACATATAGGACCATGTTTTTGTCGGGTACCCATGTGTCCTAAAGCACTCAAGGTTCTGTTCCTTAGGGCTGATCTATCACTTCAAATCCCTCGTGTATAAATTTGTTTTCTAGTTTGCAATGAGCTTCAATGTGGACAATTAAAGGGGCAGTGTTTAGAGTCACTTCCAATGCATAATCCTTGAAATATGCTTGTTTTTGTTTGGTTATGGAGTTTAAGAGTCTCTTTCATCATGTCTTCTTTTCAGTTGTTTGGCTTGAGATGGGATTGTTACCTCAAGACGTGATTGATATATGGATCAGCAATGCTATAAATTAAAAAAACAAAAAAATTCAAAAAATACTCGAATTTTCCAAATTATGGTCAAGATTCATTCAAGAAGTGACCCAATAGTAATCACAATTGTTCTATCTTTCTGAATAATTTTTTAAACTTTTTTTTTCTAATATCATAGACTTTCTCTATATAGATAGATATATGGAATGAAGAGAACTCATAATTTTGAGTAAGAAGTGAATCTTATTTGTACTTTGTAGTGCAATGCCCATACAAGCATGCCAATCCAAAAAGATCTGAGAACAATCCAATTGGAAAGTTAATTATTACATACACTTATCAATTTCCAACTCACAATTTGCTCATAATCCTATGCCATTGGAAAACGTAGATTAGTTGTTTTCTATTATTTTACATAACATTTTTTCAAAGGATCTAGCTTGTCTCATGTTTGAGATTAAGATTAGACTGTCCAGTCTAGTTCATGAGCTTATTTTTGGGTTCCGTTTCGATAATTCAAACCGTACAATATGTAAAACGCATCAAGTATTATATCTCTGTCAAACATCACGTTGATCAGATATCGATAGCTATTTGATCGAATCAGATTTGTTTAAAAAAAATGGATGGTGAAAAGAATAAATGGTTGACGAAATTCTGCTCCGATCAAATAGCTATCAGTATCTGATCAATGTGATTTTTTACAAAGATATAGTACTCAATGAGTTCTACATATTGACGGTTCGAATTATCGAAATGAGATCTAAAAATAAACCTATAAATTAGACTAGATGATCCATTCTTGATCTTAATATGAGACAAGCTGAGCCCTTTCAAATTTTATTTTTCTCCATAGAATGTGATCCAAATGTACAATAAATGTGTGTGGCCCATAGAAGTGGAATTCACATGTCAAACTCACCTTTGGTTTGCATTTGTGTCGTGTTCAAAAATTTTTTTTTTTTGGGATACCCTTAGGCCGTGTTTGGGAACATATTTTTTTAGTAAATTTTTAATTTTTTAGCTAAAATATGATATAAAAAAATTAGTATGTTTAGGATTACTTTTTTTATTTTTTATGAAAATATATGAAAAAAATAAAGAGAAAAAAGAATCTTTGACTTTTTTTATATAAATTATTGACTTTTTTATTTTTTTAATGACTTTTTAATTTTTTAACTAAAATTATCACTTGTCAAACGAGGTCTTAAATTGTTCAGAAGTTAATGTTTGTTAGGGCTTACAACTTTTTTTTTCTTTTATTAATTTATAAATAAAAATAAATAAATATATATTTTGTGAGTTGTCAGAAGGTGATTGAGGATAAGGGTTGTTGGAGGGCGTGGTTGGAGGAATCCGGATCCTCGGCTGCCTTTTTGGGCGGCCGTTTCCTGTAGCCCCCAAAACGACGTCGTTTTGGGGGGTAAATTTTCAAAAAAAAAAAAAAAACAACGTAGAGGAAGAGGGAGGAATGAGAGGAAGAGGAAGGGAGGAAGGAGGAGGGAGGAGGCTGTGAGCTCACCGTCGCAGCTCGTCACCTCGCCGCCCGCCGTCGCAGCCGTCCGATCGTCGCCCGATCCAGCTCGTCGCAGCAGCTGCACCGCCGTCGCCTCCGCCTCCGGCCCCGCCTCCGCCTCCTCCTCCCCCTGTGATTACGGCCCCCTCCAGTCCGACCCTTCCCTTCCTCCTCCTCCTCCTCCTCCTCCTCCTCCTCCCTCCTCCTTCCTCCCTCCCTCTTCCTCTCCTTCCTCCCTCTTCCTCTGCATTTTTTTTTTTTTTTGAAAATTTACCTCCAAAACGACGTCGTTTTGGGGGCTGCAGGAAACGGCCGCCGAGAAGGGCGGCCGAGGATCCGGACTCATGGTTGGAGGGCGTGGCTGATGGATGAGAGTGCCAAGAGAAAAGGAGTCGTCACCAGAACTGGTGAATGGAAAGGATGAGGGAGAAAGAAAATAGAACTTTTCAAAAAAATATTTCTATACCAAAACAAAGGGCGCTGAAGTCATGGGACAAGACCAAAATACAAGCAAGGATGGGCCAAGAATATGTATCACCAAGTACATGCAAACACAGTCTAGCCCAATAGTCTATAGAGCCTCTCACACCCTCCCATTTTGAATGCCAAACTCATCTTCTTTTTTCTTTTCTTTTGGTTTTGTTTTTCGCTTTCCTTTTTTCTTGTTTTGCAATCCAACAACAATAAAAAGTTCAAAAATACCCATAGTTTTTATTTCTTGCTTGAAACAATTTTTGAACATTCAAAAGTAACTTATTGATGTTTTCTAAACAAATGGCTTTTGAAAATGATTTGTCGAACAAATTTTCTATATTTCAAAAAGTAAAATACAACCAAGTAGAATTTATATCAAATCCACTACACTGCAGTCCTAGTAAATCATAAAGTTATCAAAGCAACCATGCAATCCCAAAAGCCTAATCAAGGAAAAATTGAAACTACAACAAATTTTCAGTTCTGTTCAATCATTCATAACCTACTGCTGAACTACCATAAACAAGAAGTAGAGCCACCACAGATCCATAAAAACAAAAAATAAAAACATAAAAAACATAAAATAAAAAAAAACAATTGTACAAAACATTATAAATTTAACATCCCAAAAACATCAAACAATTATTCATCATTACAAAAAAGTGCACATTATTAAAACTCTTTGTACTGATAACAATATCAGTCAAAGGTACTAAAAGCACATACATAGTAACATATCATACATAACAACAGTTGCTTGCCTTTTAGCCTTCACTGCTGCATCATCTTTGGCACTGAAATCAAGTCCAAAGTCGAACCATACTGTCCGATCAGAGCTTGAGCACACCATCCGTGGCCATCATCGACAGTTGGCATCCTAACTTCCATAAAAGACATCGTTGGAACAACCCCACCAGCTGAAACTCTCAAAACGTTTGAAGCATCGATATCCATACACACTCTGATTTGCGGAACTCCTTTCGGAGCTGGAGGTATTCCCATGATCTTGAAATAGCCCAGAAGATGATTCCTTTCCAATGATTGATCGTCACCTTCATAGACAACAATCAGTGCTTCGGATTGGTTATCATGGGCAGTTGTGAAAATCAATTCTTTCCTTGATGGCATTGTTGTGTTTCGATTTATAATGGGTACAAAGGCGTTTCCATCGGCTCGAATCCCAATGTTCAGAGGGGTGGCTTGAATTGTTAACAGGTCTAAGCTCCCAAAAGGGTCGCTGATTCCGGAGGCAACAGCTCCTTCCAATGCCGCTCCGCAAACTGCAGCCACCAATGGATTCATCCTGGTATAACTTGTCTCGGTTTTACATATGCCCAGAACAAGACTCCTTATCCTTGGTATATTCGAACAACCGCCTACAAGTATTACATCATTCACATCCTCTACATCCACCTTTGCATCTTGCAAGCACTGTTTTACGAGGGTCTCACATTTCTCAAACACATTTTTGTTTACTTCCTCGAATTCCACCCGGTCCACAATCTTATGTATTTTTGATCCATTTCCTAGATCAACGTCAACTTGAACATGAGTTTGTAATGAGAGCTTGTGGATCGCATCCTGAGTGGCAACTCTAAGCAACCCCATTGACTTGATCTCGTTAATTCCATGGCTTGAAAAGAGATTGTCCAGATTGGGCAAGAGATGACACATCATATTTTGAAGTATGTCTTCTCCTCCGATAGTACTTCCCGATAATGCTTTTATCTGTGAAACTCCTCCGGCTGTAGCAGTTATAGCTACATCACAATACCCGGCACCCATATTAAAAATAAGTGCAATCTTTTCACTTCCACTGCCCATATTCTCGTGCATGTTCTGTTGCTGTTGCTGTGCATACAACAGAGCCACAGCTGTTGGTTCGGGCATCAATCTCAGTACATGAAGGCCCGCCATGGCACAAGCTCGCTCAATTCGGGTTAGTTGGAACCGGCTGAATGAAACTGGAATAGTTAAAACAACATTCCTCACTGGACGCTTTAAATGAATTTCAGCCAAGGCTCGTAATTCCACCAAATATATTGCAAGAACTTCTTCAGGAGTTGTAGATCTCCAAACTTTATTCACTAACGCTGCAACAAAGGGTCGGACACCAATATCCAATGTTTGTACCAAAAATGGAAGGTTTTTGCTTGAATGAACAACTGGGTCGGTGTCCACTCTACCAATTAGGCGTTTCATGTTGAAGATTGCAGCACCGGATAACATTTCGTACTCGTGAGACAGCTGATAGCTGACTCCACCAGAAGGAATTTCGTCTTTGAAGGTGACAAATGATCGCATCAGCTTCTGGTTTCTAGCATTCCTAAGGAGCTCTACTTGGGAGCCGTTCCATACTGCCACACTGGATTGAGAAGTACCGAAGTCGATTCCAATAGCGATTTCGGGAAAAGCAGATGAAGATTTTTCCTCTCCAATTGTTTCACTATCAGATGCCACAGTGTATGCTGGTTCAGCCATTCCTGCATTATGAATAGTTGTTTACCAAATATGACTCAGGCATTTCCACATTTGTCAATAAACATTGATGACACAATCGTTCACTTTCCACCCATGTCCTCTGTTTGTTTTAGTTTCAAAATCTGTTTTTTGATTTATTATTAGTATTTTTTTTAAAATAAATCTAAAAGCTAATAGGTGAAAAAAAATCACTTCCATATAATTTTATCCTTTTTAGGGCAGAAATAATTTTAAAGATTCGAAAAAATCTTTTTGATGTTTATTTTTGTCAAACTAATTTTCATTTAAAAAAAAATTAGAAAATAAATTCTGAAAATCAAACAAAACAAAGTAATCCTAAACCTTCAGGGAAAGAATATGGTACACAACCCTGTGTACCATATGCATCTTATAATTACAAAAGAAAATGACATAACTTTATACTTTTTGAATCATAACTAAAAATAAAAAGAAAGTCATAACCAAACATAAAAAAGTCATAACCAAATATCTCAAAATAATATCATAACTAAAGAAGAAAATTGGTTGCCAAGGGTGCATATCGTATGGGGGTGTGTATAATAGAATTCTCCAAACCTTTATCACAAAGAACTAATAAGGTAGTTGTTCATATGGACATAACATTGCAAAATTTCGAGAGTGATGCCACTTTGAAAAAATTAAGCATAAAGTGATAATCAATTATGTTTACATACTGAAGAAGGCCTTTAATGAACTATGAATTATTTGAAGCTTGAGTAACCAGCTTAGGGTATGATATAAAATCATCCCTTATTTATAGATGAAATTAGGGTTTACAAGAGAGACAAGATAGGCCCTGAGGGCATAGAATAATACAACCCCCTAATATAATGCAACTTTCAGTGAATAAAAAATGCAACACTTTCGGCTAATATATTATATGCTAACATTATTTTCATACAATATAGGAGATACACCAATATATCTAGCAATACCTACCCTACTTCACAACAAACTACTGATACGACATGTAACGAATGTTGGCTAATAAATTCTAAAGCAGTACGTCTTATGCTTTGCAAGGAGGAGGTGCACGCCCCATGCCAAAAATGTAAGCCTTTTAGTTTTATTATTCTAGTAAATCACAAAGACATTATGAAGAAAAAGTTTCAGTGCATTATTCTAGTGATGTCATGGTTGAAGCATATGTAAAGCCTCCTTCAAAGAAGCAAGACAGGCTCCTTGAAGAACAAACAGGGTTAATCCATTGTGTATCAAACCCTCTCCCTGGTCTTAGTTTTTTCGGAAGTGATTTCAAAGCATCATTGAACAAGACTTGGGAAACAGCACCACTCAAAATTTTGGGGGAAATAACTGGCAAACTCTATCACAAAATCCATAACTATTTTTGATCTCTATTCTTGCAATTAATTATAGGTATTAAATAATCAATCTCTCAAAAAAACACAATCCTTTGAGGTCTTTCAACAAACATCTTTGTGGCATACATGTTGTCCATCTAAAAACAAAGATTAGGATGGGGCAACCAATGTTTTGTATATCTATATAATTAGATCAAAATTGTGGATAAATTGGTCAAAATAAACACCAAAGCATTACTTATTGGGGAAAGTGCCTTTAAATGAAAACAACTCAAAATAATTGCACTTGCGTCCGGTGCAAGTGAAATTTGTGAAATGCGAGACAACTCTCACTCGCTCTAATTTGCTCCAAGTGCTGTGAAACTATCATAGTGACCTCCTTCTTCATGACAGTCATAATCTATCTCTTTAATGCACTAAATGATGGAGCACTTGTAGCCAAATTTAACAAGAGTTCATTAAGAAACCATTTAACAGACTATAAAAATCAAGATAACAATGAAGAAAAGAAAAAAAAGAAAAGAAAAGAAAAAAAAAAATTGGCTCAGATTAATAAATAAAACAATAAAAAAAAACAGAACAACCCACTCTTAAAATGAAATTCTAGACAAAGGGTACGAAAGATTACAGTACAAGAGCAAACCAGCAATAAATTAACAGTGAAGGTAATTGATAAAAAGAATGTAATATCATCATACAGAGAACAATACATAAAAGCAAGACCAACCCAATTCATAAAACGATGAGCAGATTAATGGGTAGAAATTACAATCATAAGAAATTCAGATTACGGTGCTCAAACTTGTACCATAAACCATTAGAGGAGGTTTTCCAATAAAGGCACATACAACAGAGAGAGAGTTAATGGAAAACTCAATGGATAGATAGAAGCAAAGTGCGTGTAGAGAGAGAACTTACAGTTGAGAGAGAGAGAGAGAAGCGCGGGGGGGGGGGGGGGGTTGGAAAGACTGCGAGAGAACAAACAAGAAGCACCGGAGGACTGTCTTCAATGTGTGCGGAGACTGGGAAGTGTAAAGGAACTAAAACAAGGTGCTGGCACTTGTTCTAGAGTTTCCTAGAGAGAGAAGGAAAGATTTTAGAGGGAGAAAGACGAATCTAGTTACTTCTCTCTGTCTCTGCTTTATTTATTTGTTTCTTTTACTTTACTTTTTATTTGCTTTTACCGAGGCTTATTTTGAGAAGATAATTATAATTAGTTTTTTAATGAAAAGTTGATTATAAGCAGATTATAATTAATTTTTTTATGAGAGAAGAAGTTGGTAATAATCTGAAAATTAAATTATTACAAACTTCCCGAAAGAGCCCTAACTCATGTGATATTGGGTTGTTTGTTTTTAGAGGTGGGTTAAAAATTAATTTTTTTTAATTTTTTTAATATTTTTGAAAAAATATATTAAAAAGTAGAGTAATAATATGGGGGATGCACTAATAAATCTCAAATTAATAACTTATACACTATTTAGTCCTAAAAGTTTTCTTATAGACTGAAAGGTCCATTACAATGTTTCAAACATCAGATTAATGTTTCGAACATTAGATTTTGAACATCAGATTAATGTTTCGAACATTAGATTGATGTGTAAATGGGACTAAATGGAGAATAAGAAAACTTTTAGGACTAAATTGTTCAACTTTTCAGAAACTAAGACTTATGGATAAATTTTCCTAATAATATGACTCGAAATAGATTAAAAATTAATCATCTTCCTAATAGAGGCCATACAATCAAGAATTTGGAAAAATTACAGTACTCATTTGTAATTTATTTTCCTGAATTTTAAAAATCAACAATTAATTATTTTAAAATAATTTTTTTATTCAATTTCTTAGGGAGTAAAATTTTGGAAAAATTACTTAACAGTAGAGTAGAGAAGAGAAAAAAATTATCAAAAATATGAAAGGTACAAGTAGTTTTATGGTGGGATACAAGTAAAAAAACTGTGGTGATGCAAATCTCGCTTACACTTAGGGATAGACAAACGTCAGGTTAGGCTGACACTACATAATAAAGGGCTTTGTGTCTACATCTGGCCTCTATATTTGTCCAAGTTCGGTCCCAAAAATAATTATAAATCTCAAGTCCATCTATCGAGGTATATATGGAAAAAAAAATTAAATCATTCCATAATTAAATTCAATCACACATAATATTTCTTTAAAAAATATTGACATCATTATAAATTGAAATATTTTATATACAAATTGAAAGATTTCTTAAATAATTTCAGTCACATATCACAACAAATGTGAGTTTCAATAAAATCAATAATGATGAAGTTTAGATTCCAATAAAAAATAAAATATTTTAATGTATTATAAATAAATAAATAAATAATTAATTTAATAGTTGGTTAGATTGTATTGAAAGTATAAAATCTCAAGTCTAACCCACTAATATTTCGGGCTAAAAATATTTTTTTTACTGATTGGGCGACGGGCCAATATCTACTCTTACTTGCACCCCTTTTATATTTGTGTTTTTTTTTTTTTTTTAAAACTTATATGTAATTACTCTAAAATTTTCATCGGAACAAATCGATTGAATGGCCCTGGCCGGATTTCAAATTAGTAACTTGTGTTTTATTTTTCTTTCCTTCTACTACTTCATTTCGTATAAAAAAAATAAAAGAGTTGAGTAAATAAAAGAAAATCCAAATGAGGTTCATGGTCAAGGGGTAAAGATGTTCGAGCAACAGTTATTTTGGATATTATCTTGTTACAATGTACACAAAGTAAGGTAATGTGTAAAGACATAATATATTTATTAATTTTTTATGACAATAGTGTTCTTACTTAATGATTTCATTTGTACTTTACCACTATGATGGGAAAGACAAATTGTAAATATGATATTATTGTCCTTAAAAATTATTAAATGTGCCATGAATTTCACACGAACCTGATTCTCTTTAAATCCTTAAAAAAATCCTAATGAAAAGGGTTTAGAATAATAAGATTAGAGGTAGTTTACTGTTAAATTTTAAAGTTTAGGAGTATCTAGTACAAATGAATCATAGTTTAAAGAGGTTTAGTGTAATTTACCGAAAGAATTTTTAAAAGGATGATGCTACATTCCCAAATGATGTGGAAATAAAAAAAAAAATTAATGACACGCGCTCCTACACTTCTCATTTTTATCAACAGCTTACAACCAACCTTATCAGATCATTTGGGAGAGGTTTGTATGGGAGAAATTGTTTGGATGTAGCACTGCTGATAAGATAAATAGTAATTAAGTGTTGCCAATGGGCTAACTTGGCTTGGCCCATGTCCATGGGCATTCATCAGTCAATAGACAAGCCATTGTAGATTCCTTTAGGCCCAGGCCCTACACATGGGCACAAATATGGATTTACAGGCTGCGGGACAGGCTTGGCCCATATAATTATAATTTGACTTAATTTAATTTATTTTTTTATTAATTTCAAAATTCCTTAGAAAGAAGAAATTATAATACAAAATTTTAAAATTCATCGCAACAATTAGAATTGTATATTAAAGCATGAAAAATGGAAATAGATTTTATTTATTAAAATAAAAAAGTACATCAATGCATCCATTATGTTATTAAATTGTGTGCATATTTAATATCATTGTTGATGTGGTACTCATTTTTTAGTTTTAATTTTATTGTCTTACTAAAAATGGATATATACACAATAAATATATGTGTGTGTGTGTGGAGAGAGAGATGAAAACAAGAAAAGGAGAAAAAAAATAATATTAATTATTTAGTGTATATGGGCCTAATACAGCCTTTTCAGATGGGTTTATGGGTTGGATTTTGAAAAGCTTGTCGGTTTATGTTTTTGACTGGCCTATGGGACAAGCCTTTGGACTTAGGTCCATGCCCACATTTTATGGCGGGTCTGCCGACCCATGGGCTATGTGATTTTGATGAGGCTATCCTAAAATATATATATTAGTAAAGCATGCCTGTGTAAGGCACCACTTGGTTGCACAAAATGTTTGGATTTTGTTTTTAATTTGAATAAATGATAAATATACTTTTTAAGATTTGTAATATAATCATAGTGACGTAAAACTTTTTAGGTGTTCATCTTTTTAGTCAACTAACCATAAAATTTAAATTGATAAAATCTAAAACTATGAATTTATTTTGTTATAAATGTGAAACCTGTTTTTTCTTTTCTTTTTATGGGTAATAACATGTGCCATGAGTTTTTCTCTTTTTTGGATGACTAAGGCTGATTTGGCATGAAAAAAATCAAAAAGTTATTAAAAAAATAAAAAATTATTACTATTTACAAAAAAAAATATAAAAAAATAAATTTACAAAAAAAAGTACAAGTCAAAAGTGTATTGAAGTGATGTGTTGTCTGCTGTGCTGTTGGTACACATTAGACAGTCAGATTCACTTCTCACGATACACAGGAAAATGTTGTTCAGGGGGGGCCATCACGGGTCCCGTTTTGATAATCTGAACCGTTCAATGTGCAGAACTCGTCGAGTACTATATGCCTACAAAAAATCACGTTGATCGGATATCGATAATTATATGATCAAATCAGTTTTGTATAAAAAAATTGATGGTACACAAAGTAATGGTTGACAAAAAACTAATCCGATCAGATAGCTATCGACATCCGATCAATGTAATTTTTTACAAGTATATAGTACTCGATGATTTCTACATATTGAACGGTTTCGCTTATCAAAACGGGACACGTGATAAGCCCCCATGGGCCCAAAAACACCATCCAATCCGAATAGCACCGTAAGCAATCTGGTCATATACATCTTGCTGCCAACCGTATGCATGATGGTACCATCACTGTCAGTAGGCAATTATATATTTAGGGGTAATATGGTAATTTTGTTATTTTATACAATATTTTAATACATATTTTTTTCGTAAAAAGTTAAAAAATTATCTCAAACAACCATATTTTTTCCCTCTACTTTTTAGTCCAAAAATTCAAAAAGTGTATTTATTTAGGACATCCCAAACAACCTTTAAAATTTTACAAAAGCTTAAGGTTTAAAAGTCAAAAGTTGAGAATATATGGCATTGTGGTTAAGGCTTGGGATTTAAGCCTTAAGATCATGAGTTCAATTCCTTCTCTCTTGGGCCAATCTCCTGCGCGAAGCACAGTTGGTTAGGAGGTTGGACCTCAAGTTGTCTAATTAGCACTTGGTGTGGATTCAATGCTCCCCCGCTGTGCAAGTCCTGACTAAAGCGGAGCTTGTCTTGGGTGGTCGGAGCAAGTTCTCAGGTTATAGTCTCCTCGCTTGGAACGGCTAACAGGACACTCTGGTAATCTCTGTAAGAGGCGCTGCCTTGGACCTGCAAGAGGGTAGGGAGGATTTTCCTATAACAAAAAAAAAAAAAAAAAAAAAAAATCACTTTAAAATTACTTTTAAAGAAAATGAAAAAATGCTATGATATAACTTTACAATAAAATGAACGTCCTACCATAAAATGCATAATTTTATCACCAAAATTTGTAACATAAATTACAAAATGAGTAATTTCGCAACAAATTGGTGTGAAAAAATGTTCAAATTTTGGTGATTGATGGCGCAAAAATGTGTGACTTAGTTACGATATTTTTTATTACATAAATTTGTAACAAGATTATGTATATTGTAGTTGATGTTGCAAAATTTCGTGATAAAGTTTTTTTTTTTTTTGGATAAGGTGCATATGGTATGTACCTCTAAAGGGGTGCATATTATAGCATTTTCCAAGAAAAGAACTCTACAAAATCCCAACACATCAAATGTTAAAATACAAAATTTTTTATGAAAAAATGTAAATTAATTAAATTATTTAAGTTGATTACTGGTGTACTATCTTTTATGAGAGCATAGAAGACTTAACTTTTTATAAATTTTAGGCACTAAAATTTAAATGAACATTTTTATAGATTTTATACATCTTAATATTTTAAATTAAAATATTAATAAATAAATCATTAAGTTAATTAACAGTTTTTAATGATAGTCTTTCAATGAATAATTTTGATAATTTTATTACTGCATAAAAATGTAGTTTTATATTTATTTATTTATTTTTGTTGTCGTTGTAATTTCTAGTATTATAGGGGCAATTTATATTTTAAACAAATCTCATGAATGTATTTTTATTTATTTAAAAATAAAATATTCGCATTTTATTATGACTAAATTTTTCTATGAAAAAACCATCATCTAAATTAGTATCAACAATATTAGTAATGTGACGCCCCAATTTTTTTTTTTTTTTTTTTTTTTTTTTTTTGAGACATCATAAGAATTTAACTAACAATAACTTGCTAGATAAAATTTTAACTACTAATTAGGAAATTTTAAATTCTTACATAGTCAAAGTCCAACAACCAAATAAAACTACAAGTTCACACACAACATCACAACATAGTTAAATACTAATACAAGAAATAACATGCTTTTATTTTGATAACATCTTGGCTTTAAGTTAGCCAAGGCTCGATATTAGCAGCAACTCCCATTTCAGCTTCGGTTCCTTCTTCGGCATAATCTGGCATGAAACGCCAGGGCAACAAAATATATGCCATGAGTTTTGCAACACAGTAAGAAAACATAACCAACCTACCATTCTTTTTAAGAGAAAAATAATAAGATTCTAAACATGAGATAACAATATAATTGTACACATAAATTACAACCATTAGGATAATTTTCAGTAATATTAATAAATTAGGTGACACTCGAAATCTCACCACAGAGATTTAACTTACCAATCACCAAGCATGTCAACGGTTAATTTGAAACCCCCCTTGGTCAAATATTTAAGTGTTACCAATCGTAACTACCAGGGATGCCCACGTCCGGAGTTATATACCCAAGTAGTGGCATCCGTGGTCTGCCCCAAGGGACCGGTCTGCCAGGGGTACGTAACCTCCCTGTGTGCCACCTGCACATCCACCCTTATTCCAAAACCGAATACCGAAAAGGGTTCAAATAAGTCCCGTGCCATCTTAGGATTCCGCGACACAATTTACACGAGAATTCTCAAAACCAGGGCTCACCCTGAATACCCGGTATTAACCCTTCATCAGTAACTCATTATATACCGTTAATCCTTTTGGTTAATTTATATAATTAAACACAAATTATTCAAATCTCAATCACCAATAATGTTATACCAACTAAAGAAAAACTCCCAACATAAAATATTATGCATGTCACCCAATAATAGTTCAATGTACAAAATTTAGTAAACAATTACTTAAAACCATGGTATGAACATAATAACTTAAATACAAGAAATAAACCATAAATGCACACTTGCACAAATTTTTGATTTACTAAATTAGTATAATATGAAAGTGGTGATTTTATCCTATCCAGAAAAATTTTCAGAATATATATCTTGCAAGTAAAATTTTAAATACATTACTTATACAACTCTAAAATTCATATCGATCTACAAAATAATCCATAAACATGTTATGGTCATTTTTCAGAAAGAATTTTTGAAAAATAAATTATGAATAATTCTTAAAAATTCCAAGGGTGTTTATGACACAGATTTGTCACATTTCCTTATATTAATTCCATGCTTAAATTTATAGATCAAACCCATAATCTAAAAATTTATCATGAAACTAGACTTCTCAAATTTCATCTTTTAGTTAGAAATTACCAGATTTGGCTTAGTATAGAATTTTAAATAAATTTTCAAATACATGGTAAAATCTGTCACACAGTTTCAGATTTAGTTAAAAATTTGTATAAATTCGTAGAAAGCTCAAAAATTGTTTTCAAAATTTCTAGATAAACTAGACATCATTATCAACAACTTTTTAGAAGAAATCATCTCAAAATTTTGAGTATAAAATTATCTAAAAATTCGGGTAAATATGCTGGCAGATTCAAAACAAGTTATTCTCGACACAGTTTCAGATTTAGTAAAAAATTTGTATAAATTCATAGAAAGCTCAAAAATTGTTTCCAAGAATTTCTGGATAAACTAGACATCATTATCAACAACTTTTTAGAGGAATCATCTCAAAATTTTGAGTATAAAATTATCTAAAAATTCGGGTAACATGCTGGCAGATTTAAACAGATTACTCTCAACACAGTTTCAGATTAAAAATTTGTATAAATTCGTAGAGAGATCAAAAATTGTTTTCAAAAATTTCTGGACAAACTATATATCATTATCAACAACTTTGTAGAAGAAATCATCTCTAAATTTTGAGTGTAAAATTATCTAAAAATTCGGGTAACAGGTTGGCAGATTCAAACAAATTATTCTCAACACAGCTTCAGTTTTAATTAAAAATTTGTATAAATTCGTAGAGAGCTCAAAAATTGTTTCCAAAATTCCTGGATGAACTAGACATAATTATCAACAATTTTGTAGAAGAAATAATATCGAAATTTTGAGCATAAAATTGTCTAAAAATTCGGGCAAACATGCTGGCAGATTCAACACAGTTTTAGACAATGTATCAAATGTACATAATCTGAAAATTTTCAATTATATAAAAAAAATGAGAGGGTTGAGAGGGTTTTCTTACTTAGTAGTAGGGTGACAAAATGGTTGAGAACTTTGATTTCCTTAACCTCCTACTCTTCTTCCTCTCCTACTACTAAACTTGGTTGCTTAAGAGATTTCTCTCCTCTCTTTTTTTTTTTCTTCTACCGAATGCTTGCATGCACAAGGAAGGCTTGCATGCATATATATAAGATGCTAGTTGAAGACATCTCTCTCTCCCTCTTTTTCTCTTTCTTTCTTTCTTTCTCTTCATTCTAAGGCTCCTTTCCCTCAATTCCAAGAGCATAATTAGCTCTTCTTCCCTAAACAAACATGCAAACCAACATGTGGAAAGCCTCCTGCAAAGGTTTGATTTTTATTTATTTATTTATTTATTTATTTATTTTTTTGTGTGTGTGTGTATTTGTATGGGTTCTGAAAATTGATACACTAAGATTTTTATCTAAGGTATTTAGTAAGAATAATTATTATATTGAGTCCTAGTTAAAATAATTTCTAAACAACAAATATTGAACACCCACAAAATTATTATTCTTAATAGGGTCTTTGTTAGTGATAGGATTTGGTTAATTTAAAACTAATTAATTAGTTAATTAATTTATTTTCTTTCAAGAATAATTTAAATATGGGTTTTCACAATCTACCCTCCTAAAAAGAATTTCGTCCTCGAAATTAGTTCGTACCTTTAGACTCGAAAAGTTGAGGATAATTGACACGTATCATATCTTCTCGTTCCCACGTTGACTCTTCCGTCCCACAATGTCTCCAGAGAACTCGAACCAATGGTATAGTTTTACCTCGTAATTTCTTCTCGCGACGATCTAAAATCTTGACAGGCTTTTCTTCAATTGTCACGTCTTCATCAAGATTAATCTCCTCCCAATTGATGATGTGAGAAGGGTGTGGCTCGTATTTCGTAGCATAGAGACGTGGAAAACATTATGTACTCCAGCCAGTTGAGGCGGTAGAGCCAAACGGTACGCCACTTCTCCTATTTTGTCCAAAATTTCGAAAGGTCCAATGAAGCGAGGTGACAACTTTCCCTTCTTTCCGAAACGAACAACTCCTCGACGAGGCTGTATTTTCAGAAACACATGATCTCCAACTTTAAATGCTAAAGGTCTTCTCCTTTGATCTGCATAGCTTTTCTGCCTACTCTGAGCGGTCTCGAGCCTTTGCCTAATTAGTTTCACCTTCTCGGTAGTTTCTTGAACTAACTCTGGCCCTAAAAGGGGTGCTTCTCCGACTTCTGTCCAACATATCGGTGATCGGCAAGGCCGTCCGTACAAAGCTTCATACGGTGCCATACCAATACTTGCTTGAAAACTGTTATTGTAAGAGAATTCGACTAGTGGTAAATGTTTCTCCCAATTACCTTTAAAGTCCATCACACAAGCTCGAAGCATGTCTTCTAAAGTCTGAATTGTTCTTTCTGATTGACCGTCAGTTTGAGGGTGAAAAGCTGTACTAAAACACAACTCTGTACCCAAGGCCCTTTGCAGACTTTGCCAGAATTGTGACGTAAAACGAGAATCACGATCTGACACTATTGAGACTGGTACTCCATGCAACCTAATGATTTCTCGAATGAATATTCGGCTTAAAGATTCGAGTGTGCCTCCTGGTCCTATTGGTAGGAAATGTGCCGTCTTAGTTAATCGATCAACCACCACCCAAATGGCATCATGGCCTTGCGGCGACCGGGGTAGTCCCGTTACAAAATCCATTGTTATGTGTTCCCATTTCCACTTAGGTATTGGTAAAGGTTGGAGTTTCCCTGCCGGCCTCTGATGTTCTGCCTTCACTTGCTGACACGTCAAGCACTTAGATACGAATTGAGCAACGTCCTTCTTCATTCCACTCCACCAATACTGTCGCTTAAGATCCTGATACATCTTGTTTCCTCCCGGATGGACCGCAAAAATTGAGTGGTGAAATTCTTTAAGTACTTCGTCTCTTAATTGTTTGATGTTTGGTACAAAAATTCTACCCAAATACCTTAAACTACCATCTTGATGGAGCGTCCAATCCGGTAAAAATTCCCCGGACACTAATCGGGCCTTGATGGAGTTGATCTCCTGATCAAATCTTTGGGCTTCCAACACTTTGGTAAGAAGTTGGGGTGTTGTAACTATTGTAAACAACCTACCCTTCCCATCCTGAGTCTCTGGTTGTAACTTAAACTCATTCACAGTGCTTACCATTTCCCATTCTTTAATTGATATGTTGGCTACAATCCCTCTTGTCTTTCGACTTAGTGCATCTGCTACAACATTAGCCTTTCCGGGATGGTAAGACAAGGTAAATTGGTAATCTTCAAGGTACTCCATCCAGCGTCTCTGCCTCATGTTCAAATCTCTTTGTGTGAACAAGTACTTCAAGCTTTTGTGATCGGTAAATATCTCAAATTTTTCGCCATAAAGGTAATGTCGCCAAGTCTTAAGTGCATAGACCACAGCTGCCAACTCCAGATCGTGAGTAGGATAATTTTTCTCATGATTCTTCAATTGTCTTGATCCGTAAGCCACTACCTTCCCGTTTTGCATTAACACACTGCCTAACCCTTCTTTAGAGGCATCACAATAAACAGTGTACCCAACGTCGCGTTCGGGTATGATTAATATGGGAGCGCTTGTCAGTCTCTTCTTGAGTTCTTGAAATGACTGCTCACACGCTTCGTTCCATTCAAACTTTACTCCCTTTTGCGTTAGGCGTGTCATCGGCTTGGCTAATTTGGAGAAATCCTGAATGAATCTCCTATAATAACCTGCTAATCCCAAGAAACTACGAATCTCAAACGTATTCTTAGGTTGTTTCCACCCCATTACTGCTTCTACTTTAGCAGGATCCACTGATATCCCTGATTCAGATACAACATGACCTAAGAACTTTACTTCCTTCAGCCAAAATTCACATTTGCTAGCTTTAGCATACAATTGGTTTTCTCTTAGAATTTGCAAAACGGTCCTCAGATGTTGCTCGTGATCTTCCTCCGATCGTGAGTATATCAAAATATCGTCAATGAATACTACCACAAATTGGTCCAAATAGGGGGTAAAAATTTTGTTCATTAAACTCATGAATACCCCAGGAGCATTCGTCAAACCAAATGGCATTACCACAAACTCATAGTGGCCATAACGGGTTCGAAACGCAGTTTTGGGTATATCTTCTCCTCTGACACGAAGTTGGTGATATCCCGACCTAAGGTCAATTTTGGAAAAGCATTTGGAACCTCTTAATTGATCGAACAAGTCATCAATTCTGGGTAAGGGATATCGATTTTTAATGGTGGCTCGATTTAGTTGTCGATAATCGATGCACAATCTTAAGGTTCCATCCTTCTTCTTCGCGAATAATGCTGGCGCTCCCCAAGGAGACGTACTTGGTCTGATGAACTTCTTACTCAACAGTTCTTGCAACTGCTCCTTCAATTCTCGAAGTTCAGCTGGCGCCATACGATGTGGTGCTATTGAAATTGGTGAAGTCCCGGGTTGAAGCTCAATCGTGAAATCTACATCTCGTTTTGGGGGTAATCCTGGTAATTCATCAGGGAAAACGTCAGCGTACTCACACACCACATGGGGTAATCCTGGATCCTCTCGATTTTCGCCTTCCAAAATTAGGCTTGCCAACCATCCGGTTAGTTGATCATGCCGTCCCGACTTGCGACACGTTGGAGTTAGAGAATCTTGTCTATCTCCTTTAAATTGAACTTTCGTGCCGTTAAGGGAGGATGCTGTCACTGTCTTATGGTAACAATCAATAATGGCTTGATGAACTGACAACCAGTCCATTCCTAGGATGATGTCAAAATCAGACATATCCATAACTCTTAGATCACAGATCAAATATGAACCGGAGATTTCTAGCTCACAAGATTTACATACTAGATTTACTCGGGTTTGACCTCCTAAGGGTGAAGCGACACTCATAGCTATCTCTAGCGCCTCTGGCTTTAAACCCAAACTTGTCATACATGCAGTGGATATAAAAGAATGCGAAGCCCCAGAATCAAACAATACTTTAACCCAAGAATTCATAAGGATTAACATACCTTGAATTACTGATGGGTTATCAACATCTTCTTCTTCTTGGAGAGCATACATTCTTCCTACTGCCTGGTGGTTAGTCTCTCCCGGTTTCTTTCCATTTCCAGCTCCTTGTGGTTGTGTTCTTGGTCGGCCTGCATTCTTAGAGGCTTGAGGCTACCCCTTGTTGGTCTGGGTATTTTGAGTAGGCTTAGAACCTTGCCCTGGTTGGCATTTGTTGTATGGTTGTGCCCCTCGCTGATCCATAAAATACTTCCCACCTTGAGGACACTCACTTCGACGATGCCCCTGTTGACCATATTCGAAGCATCTTCCTTTCCACTCACTTACAAAGTTTCCTCCTTGCTGGTTTCCTCGATTCTGCCTTTGTTGCTGCTGCATCCCTCCGGCATAAGGTGCTGGCGCAGGATGGTTTCTGGTGTTGCGGACTGGGCCTCCTCCGCGTGGTTGGTTGTTGTTCCTTGATCGCTGATTTCGAATGCGTTCGGAATCTGCTAACTCTCGTTCCACAATTAAAGCTCAATCCACCATCTGGGCATAGGTGGAGAGTTGCACTGCGATCAATCTTCCTCTAATGTCTGTGTCCAAACCCCATTCAAATCGCCTAACCTTATCCTCTTCATTTGCTACTATGGCTGAAGCGTACCGTGAAAGAGCTTCAAAACGGTTCGCATATTGAGCGACTGACATTTTTCCTTGTTTCAGTTGGAGGAACTCTTGAATCATTTCTTGTCTTAGCGAGTTAGGAAAATACTTTTCCATGAACAGGTCTTCGAACTGTCTCCAAGTTAATGTCTCTACTTGTCGAGTACTCTTGATCATTTCCCACCAATGATCTGCTTCCCCTTCCATTTGAAATGCTGCCATGGTCACTCTATCTTGTTCATTTCGAATGTCGGAGGTATCTAGCAACTTCTTAATTTGTCTTAACCAAGCTTCAGCTTCATGGGGGTTCGGTCCACCAAGGAATTTGTGGGGACGTAACTTTTCAAATTTTGCTATCATTTCCGATTTGTTTTGATCTTGGTTTCGGGGTGGTATATTGCCTACCCTATCAGCAATCGCGCGTATAATTCTAGCGACATCGCCATCAGCCACTCCATCGCCATTACCGTTGTTATTATTTCTTGTTTGTCCAGCCATTCTGCATGATGGGATTTTCTTGTGATTTATTCATTCATTTATTTATTTATTATTATTATAAGTTGCTATATTTATGTGCAAGGATAGTAAAAAAAAAAAACTTCATTAATTAGATTAGATAAGCTACAATTAGCAAGATACAAGTAAAACATAGAAAAGATTAAATAACATATTACGGGCAAAAGATAGCCCCTACAGTCCGAGTTAACTCCTACACTCACAATTTTAAACTAGGCAATTTTACATGTGAGCATACAAAACAATCGGTTAGCCTAGTTTATATTTCCCTTAAGACCCTTTAAAATAGCCAAGGAAAGTCTCTCCACACAAGGGCTTCCGGCTCCCATGTGGCTTGGAAAAGTCCCATGAATCGCCACAGCACCCTCACGAAGATAGCAGTTTCACACACACGATGCCCTAGCAGCATCACCGGCTCCTCCCGATAGATCCTCCAGTCCCTGAAGTCCACTGACCCATCTCTCCTCATAATTCTGCTTGGGTTGGGCATGATATACTGAAGGCTCCAAAAGTCAAAAAGGTCGCCCACTCTTTCGGTGAATCCATCCGGAAAGGGGCCTAGTTGATATACCCAGGGAGTCTCTTGTCTTAGAATCTGGATAGGTCCGATATAGGTGCCCACCAAACTCTCATTTTTCCAAGCACAACCTCCTAGGGGATAAAGCCTGACATATACAAAAGAGCCAATCTGCAACCCGTTTTGCACATCCCAACCCTCAAACGTGGCTCCTATATCTCCAGGGTTCCCCTCGGTATTGCCTTCCATAGACTCATCCTCAGTGTCTGACTCAATCACAATAACCTCCGGGGGGTTGTATATTGGTACAACTTCTTCAACTTCTTCAGACTCAGGTTCAGGCTCAAGTTCAGGATCAGGTTCAGGGTCAAGCTCAGGCTCAGATTCATAGTCTTCTATAGGCATCTCCACTTCTTCACTTGGGTCGGATTCTATGGATTCATAGTCTTCTATAGGCATCTCCACCTCTTCGCTTGGGTCAGATTCTATGTCATAGTTTTCCACCGAATTTTCCTCGTTAGGGTTAATGTCTGATGACCCTGGCATCCTACAAATAAAAAGGTTCTAACTTAGTTAGGTCACCGAGAATTACAAATTAACTTAAGGTTTTCTTAATTGTAAAAATAATAAACTACTACCCATGGCCCAAAGGTTCAAACCTAGGCTCTGATACCAAGTTGTGACGCCCCAAATTTTTTTTTTTTTTTTTTTAGACATCATAAGAATTTAACTAACAATAACTTGCTAGATAAAATTTTAACTACTAATTAGGAAATTTTAAATTCTTACATAGTCAAAGTCCAACAACCAAATAAAACTACAAGTTCACACACAACATCACAACATAGTTAAATACTAATACAAGAAATAACATGCTTTTATTTTGATAAGATCTTGGCTCTAAGTTAGCCAAGGCTCGATATTAGCAGCAACTCCCATTTCAGCTTCGGTTCCTTCTTCGGCATAATCTGGCATGAAACGCCAGGGCAACAAAATATATGCCATGAGTTTTGCAACACAGTAAGAAAACATAACCAACCTACCATTCTTTTTAAGAGAAAAATAATAAGATTCTAAACATGAGATAACAATATAATTGTACACATAAATTACAACCATTAGGATAATTTTCAGTAATATTAATAAATTAGGTGACACTCGAAATCTCACCACAGAGATTTAACTTACCAATCACCAAGCATGGCAACGGTTAATTTGAAACCCCCCCTTGGTCAAATATTTAAGTGTTACCAATCGTAACTACCAGGGATGCCCACGTCCGGAGTTATATACCCAAGTAGTGGCATCCGTGGTCTGCCCCAAGGGACCGGTCTGCCAGGGGTACGTAACCTCCCTGTGTGCCACCTGCACATCCACCCTTATTCCAAAACCGAATACCGAAAAGGGTTCAAATAAGTCCCGTGCCATCTTAGGATTCCGCGACACAATTTACACGAGAATTCTCAAAACCAGGGCTCACCCTGAATACCCGGTATTAACCCTTCATCAGTAACTCATTATATACCGTTAATCCTTTTGGTTAATTTATATAATTAAACACAAATTATTCAAATCTCAATCACCAATAATGTTAGACCAACTAAAGAAAAACTCCCAACATAAAATATTATGCATGTCACCCAATAATAGTTCAATGTACAAAATTTAGTAAACAATTACTTAAAACCATGGTATGAACATAATAACTTAAATACAAGAAATAAACCATAAATGCATACCTGCACAAATTTTTGATTTACTAAATTAGTATAATATGAAAGTGGTGATTTTATCCTATCCAGAAAAATTTTCAAAATATATATCTTGCAAGTAAAATTTTAAATACATTACTTATACAACTCTAAAATTCATATCGATCTACAAAATAATCCATAAACATGTTATGGTCATTTTTCAGAAAGAATTTTTGAAAAATAAATTATGAATAATTCTTAAAAATTCCAAGGGTGTTTATGACACAGATTTGTCACATTTCCTTATATTAATTCCATGCTTAAATTTATAGATCAAACCCATAATCTAAAAATTTATCATGAAACTAGACTTCTCAAATTTCATCTTTTAGTTAGAAATTACCAGATTTGGCTTAGTATAGAATTTTAAATAAATTTTCAAATACATGGTAAAATCTGTCACACAGTTTCAGATTTAGTTAAAAATTTGTATAAATTCGTAGAAATTGTTTTCAAAATTTCTGGATAAACTAGACATCATTATAAACAACTTTGTAGAAGAAATTATCTTAAAATTTTGAGTATAAAATTATCTAAAAATTCGGGTAAATATGCTGGCAGATTCAAAACAAGTTATTCTCGACACAGTTTCAGATTTAGTAAACAATTTGTATAAATTCATAGAAAGCTCAAAAATTGTTTCCAAGAATTTATGGATAAACTAGACATCATTATCAACAACTTTTTAGAAGGAATCATCTCAAAATTTTGAGTATAAAATTATCTAAAAATTCGGGTAACATGCTGGCAGATTTAAACAGATTACTCTCAACACAGTTTCAAATTAAAAATTTGTATGAATTCGTAGATAGCTCAAAAATTGTTTTCAAAAATTTCTGGACAAACTAGATATCATTATGAACAACTTTGTAGAAGAAATCATCTCGAAATTTTGAGTGTAAAATTATCTAAAAATTCGGGTAACAGGTTGGCAGATTCAAACAAATTATTCTCAACACAGCTTCAGTTTTAATTAAAAATTTGTATAAATTCGTAGAGAGCTCAAAAATTGTTGCCAAAATTCCTGGATGAACTAAACATAATTATCAACAATTTTGTAGAAGAAATAATATCGAAATTTTGAGCATAAAATTGTCTAAAAATTCGGGCAAACATGCTAGCAGATTCAACACAGTTTTAGACAATGTATCAAATGTACATAATCTGAAAATTTTCAATTATATAAAAAAAATGAGAGGGTTGAGAGGGTTTTCTTACTTAGTAGTAGGGTGACAAAATGGTTGAGAACTTTGATTTCCTTAACCTCCTACTCTTCTTCCTCTCCTACTACTAAACTTGGTTGCTTAAGAGATTTCTCTCCTCTCTTTTTTTTTTTTCTTCTACCGAATGCTTGCATGCACAAGGAAGGCTTGCATGCATATATATAAGATGCTAGTTGAAGACATCTCTCTCTCCCTCTTTTTCTCTTTCTTTCTTTCTTTCTCTTCATTCTAAGGCTCCTTTCCCTCAATTCCAAGAGCATAATTAGCTCTTCTTCCCTAAACAAACATGCAAACCAACATGTGGAAAGCCTCCTGCAAAGGTTTGATTTTTTTCTTCTTCTTCTTTTTTTTTTTTTTTTTTTTTTTTTTGTGTGTGTGTGTGTGTGTGTATTTGTATGGGTTCTGAAAATTGATACACTAAGATTTTTATCTAAGGTATTTAGTAAGAATAATTATTATATTGAGTCCTAGTTAAAATAATTTCTAAACAACAAATATTGAACACCCACAAAATTATTATTCTTAATAGGGTCTTTGTTAGTGATAGGATTTGGTTAATTTAAAACTAATTAATTAGTTAATTAATTTATTTTCTTTCAAGAATAATTTAAATATGGGTTTTCACAAGTAAATATTACCAAAAGAAAAGGGCAAAATTGGGGGAAAAAAATACAAGCCTCTATGACCAAAGTTATTTGAAAAATTCTATTTTCACACACCTTATTAGCCCAGGCACACACTTAATGAAATATTAATTTAATAATAATTATATCCTAAATAAAAATTACCATAATAGACATCCAACAATACCCATAATATTGTATAGAAAAAATTTCTATACACATCTTTAAGGAACAAAAAAAATCTCAATATACACCTTTTGAATTAAAAAAAAATTAAACCATAATTTTTTTTTATTGTTGTCACTTTATGGTCACCTGTGATGTTTCTAAATGACTGTTAAATTTGGCTTGATTTATTTTCTTCTCCTATAAGTATATCGATTGGTATAAACAGCTTTCTTATTTGTTAGTTGGTACTCCTAACTTTAGTTGACTCGAATAACAGGCCTCATCCGAATGAATGTTCGGCAAGTGATTTGGATGGAGACATTACTTTGTCTATTGGGACTCTGATCTGATTCCTCCATAGCAAATCAAACCCATGGATTATACCCCTGCACAAAGTATGTTGTTGGATCATGACGTTACAATTGAGGTAGTACTTTGCAGTAGTTTTCTTGACGTTAAAATATGTTGTTAGAATTTTTCAGACTTTAGTTTTCAAGGCTTCACTTAGATGGAAGTTTTTAGACTTCGGCCTTCAAGTTTTTAAAAAGTGTGTGGAAAAGAAGAGGGGGGTAAGTAATGTGTGTACAATAACATTTGAGTGGATGTAACGCCCTCAAAATAAACCCATAAATCATACATTCAAGACATTCATAAGCTTAAGAGAATAAAGCATAATTCTATTTATCAGAGTATTCTTACAAAAGATATTACATGTTGACAACAAAAGTAAATGTCCTATAGGCTTATAACTTTCCAAGTCAACACTTGGGTTCAACAAAAGTAGAGTTCTAATTCTTTACACAAGATAAGCCCATGGCTTGATATACATGTAATATACAAAAAAAAAAAAAAAAAAAAAGAGCTATCAGCCTCTAGCCTCCCAAGCTACGTCCTTGAAGGTGACATGTCACCTAAACCTGAAAATGATGTCCCATATAGGGTGAGCCAATGCCCAGTAGAGATATGCTAAACATAATATGAGCAGTAACTAAAACATTAGCATTTGATAAATGTTTAACTCATATAAATCAACTCATAACACATTTCAGTTCCATGACACATATGTCCATGCTTCATTCCATTTTTCTTTACTTAACAATTTCGATTTATAAACACGGCTCAGAACCTAGCCAAACAATTAAATGAGATAACAACTCATATCAACAATACTTCCATTTCAAATGAGATAACAACTCATATCAAAACACTTCCATACTTCACAATAGATACACATATTTGCTGTATCAATATCATATTAAAACACTTCCATACTTCACAAATGATACACAGATTCGCTGTATCAATGGAGTCCATCCCCTATCTCCTCCCAAATAATATCCGGTTTAGGAGTCCATCCCCTATCTCCTCCTAAACCGTGGAGTACATCCCCTATCTCCTCCCACACAAAACAATGTATGTAAACAATTATCATATACACGATCAATCAATACACATATTCGATGTATTATTCCAACCGTCATGTTCAATGACATATTCAACCGATTAGTTTTAATTCACCTAATCATCATGCAGTGTCTACAACAATCAAGACTATCCTCCACCGATAGCCCAAAGCAATTATTCCTAAACAGATAATAAATGCATCAACAGATAAATTATTCAATAGTTTCAAAAGTGAGTGATTAATAAATCCGACTCCATCATTCCATCTCAAATTAAGCCAATTTCGTTATTTCCAACTCAATTTCATATTTCCATAACTTTCCAAATTAATTATACAAATTAATTCATAGCATTAAATTAGGGTTTTTCTTCCGCTTTTCTCAACATTGACCCAAAGGCTCAAATACTAACAATAAACAACAATAACCTCATTTGAGACCCAACATACTCATGTATTGGCCCAAAAGAACAAAACCCCCTTCCTTATACATTTTGAAACCCTAACACCCAAAATTACCTAACTCAAACCTTAAATCAAAATGACCAAAAGTTTATGTTAAAGATCATAAAAGTGAGTAGTTATCCCTACCTCAAGAGATAAGACCAAATGGAAAAGATGATGAATTTCGAAATGCTCCAAAACCTAAGATTTTTGGATGGAAATGTAGCCCAAGCCAAGCTCTACACTTTTTACAAAGGCACTAAGGTAGGAGATCACTCAAACTAGATCAAACCCTAGAAAGAAGTTGAAGTTTAGAGTGGGGAGCTCTCCAATGGAGGTTTTGAAAAGTTAGAGAGAGAAAGAGTCAAAGAAAAGTGATCCAAAAAGTCACTTTTCGGATTGATATAAAAGTCGCCCCGCTCGAGCGTGGAACTCCCAACTCGAGCTTCAGACACAGACTCACGCTCGAGCATCAAAAAAGCCGCTCGAGTGCCGGATGCACACTTCCAGAAGTTTTACAGTCGATGGTCCCCGCTTGAGCGTGAAAGTGGACGCTCGAGCGTCTGATGACCTGCAGAACAAAATGCTGAGAGATGAATAATCACGCTCGAGCGTCAAAACACCCGCTCGAGTGGAGAAGCAATAACAAAGGGCCCACTCGAGCGTCAAAAGCCCCGCTCGAGCGTGAAGGCCAAAATTTGGGTATCAACTCAAGGTTTCCAAACACAACCAACCTGTTTCAAACCTGCCCAACACAACCCAAGACTCAAATATAAGATTAAAGGATAAGAATGAGAATACGACAACAACACATCCAAGGAACCGAGTCCGGAATACAATAAATAAAGAAGGGGAAACCGGGATCGCTATAACCTCCCCCCTTAAAGAATTTTGTCCCCAAAATTAGATACAAGTTTTCAAAAACAAGTTTTCTCAATTCCCAACAATATTACAACTCAATACTCAACAACTTGACCCATTACCGGTCATCTCATCTCTATTCAAGAGGCAATTTACAACATAAGTTACAACATGTATTATCAACATGCATTTCCTTGAAATTCACCAATTTCAACACATATTCCACAATTCAATTACATATTCAATGCCAATAATATATTTGCATTTCTAAAACAGAATTTAACATATGTAATGTTAAAATAAACTTACATTCCAAGGCAAGTTCCATAATATTTCCACAAATCGAAACATATACAATGTTTTACAACTTAAGACATATTCAATGCTCTTAAAGTTTATCAATACAACAAAATTCCCAATACATGGTTAAACATTAACAAACAAGTCCAGATATTTCTCACGGACCTCCAACTCACGTTCCCAAGTGGCTTCCTCCACTCCGTGATGCTTCCACAAAACTTTCACCAAAGGTATCGTCTTGCTTCGCAAGACCTGATCTCGCCTATCCAAGATCCGTACCGGTCTCTCCTCATATGAGGCATCTTCATTTACCTCTAAGTCGGTCCAATCCAATACATGCGACGGATCCGGCTCGTACTTCTGAAGCATACTAACATGAAACACGTCATGCACCCCGGACAACTGTGGCGATAAAGCTAAACGGTATGCAACCTCCCCAATCCTCTCAAGGATCTCAAAGGGACCGATAAACCGAGGGGACAACTTCCTACTCTTCCCAAACCTCATCAAACCCCGTCTTGGTGATATTTTCAGAAAGACGTGATCACCCGCCTCAAATGCCAAAGGCCTCCTCCTACGGTTAGCTGAACTTTTTTGGCGACTCTGGGCTGTAACAAGCCTCCTACGGATAAGCTCAACTTTCTCCGTCATTTCCCTCACCAATTTCGGGCCTAACAAAGGTGCATCACCCACCTCAGCCCAACACACTGGAGACCTACAAGGTCGGCCATACAAGGCCTCAAACGGTGCCATACCGATACTTGACTGAAAACTGTTGTTGTAGGCAAACTCCACCAAGGGCAAGTGCCTCTCCTACGACCCACTAAAGTCAAGAACACACCCTCGAAGCATATTTTCAAGGATCTGAATAGTACGCTCGGACTGCCCGTCAGTCTGAGGATGATAAGCCGTGCTAAAGGTCAACCTAGTGCCCAAAGTACCTCCTCTCGGCAAGACTCCAACACGAACAAACGGTCTCGGTATCTCATACTCAGGTCGGGATACACAGTCAAACCCTTCTCAACCTTCCCACTAGAGATCTTTCCTCGGAGGGATTCTACCTCAAGGTCACCTCTCTGTGCCTCTAACACTCGAGTCACAAGTGTAGGCTGTGTAATAACAGAAAACAAGGCCGCAGCCTCAACGGATTTGCCTAGAAGCAAATCAAACTCGCTAAGAGCACCCAACATCTCCCACTCCCGGATGGTTATACAAGCTACATCACTAATGGATTTCCTACTAAGGGCATCGGCCACAACATTGGCTTTTCCCGGGTGATAGTGCAACTCGAAATCATAATCCTCAATGAACTCCATCCATCTTCTCTGCCTCAAATTCAGGTCTCTCTGTGTGAACAGATACTTCAGACTCTTATGATCCGAGAACACCTCGAATTTCTCACCATAAAGGTAGTGCCTCCAAATCTTCAAGGCAAAAATTACAACTACTAACTCTAGGTCATGAGTAGGGTAATTCCTCTCGTGAGTTTTCAACTGACGTGAGCCATAGGCTACCACTTTTCCCTCTTGCATCAACACACAGCCCAAACCCTTTCGTGAGGCATCACAATAAACCGCATAACCCAAACCCCTCTCCGGAATAATCAAAACCGGAGCGGTGGTAAGTATAACTTTCAGCTCTTGGAACGACGTTTCACAAGTCTCACCCCATACAAATTTGACCCATTTCCGCGTCAATCTAGTCAACGGCGAAGCTAGCCTGGAGAAATCCTTCACAAACCGGCGGTAATACCCAGCTAATCCCAGAAAATTGCGGATCTCAAAAACACTCTTTGGCTGTGCCCAATCCTGCACTGCCTCTATCTTGGATGTATCAACAGACACCCCTTCCCTGGAAACTACATGGCCTAAGAATTTAACCTCTCTTAGCCAGAACTCACACTTCCCAAACTTAGCATATAGCCTATGGGCTCTAAGAAACTCAAGCACCATTCTCAAGTGTTCTTCATGCTCCTCCTCCGAAGGTGAATAAATCAGGATGTCGTCCACGAAGACGACCACAAAGCGATCTAAAAACTCCCGAAAAATCCGGTTCATCAAATCTATAAACACTGCCGGTGCATTGGTGAGCCTAAAAGGCATCACCAGAAACTCATAGTGGCCATACCGCATACGGAATGCCGTCTTTGGAATATCCTCCTCCCTGACCCTCAACTGATGGTAACCCGATCTCAAGTCTATCTTAGAGAAACAATGGGACCCCTTCAACTGGTCAAATAGATAATCTATATGGCACATAGGGTATTTATTCTTAACTGTAGCCCGATTTAATTTTCGGTAATCGATATAAAGTCTCAAGGCACCATCTTTCTTCTTAGCAAAGAGGGCCGGTGCTCCCCACGGCTAAGTACTAGGGTGGATAAAACCCTTATCTAGCAACTCTTGGAGTTGAACTTTCAACTCACTTAACTCGGCTGGGGCGAAACAATAAGGTGCCATGGAAATCGACGCCGTGCCGGGCACTAAATCAATAGAAAACTCCACCTCTCGATGGGGTTGCAAACTAACAAGGTTCTCGGGAAAGACGTCCGAGTACTCACAAATCACTCTCGGCAACTCAATCTGGATCTCATCACACTCACTACTCATAAAGCTAGCGAGAAGATAACTAAGCTCACTCTGCCCTCGCGGATCATACACCGGTGGCGAGACACTACCAACCCGATCCCCCAAGAAATGGAAACAATCCCCGCTCAAGGTACATACAGTGACCCTCTGGCGGTAACAATCAATAATAGCCCGGTATGACGATAGCCAGTCCATACCCAAAATCGCATCAAAACCCGACATAGCCATTACTACAAAAGAAAATGGAAGCCGACGGTCGGCGACCTCTATATCACAGCCCCAACACCCTTATTCCAAAATAAACTTGCCCCCGACAGGTGATACAACACAAATAAGAGAAGCTAACTGTGCCAACTCCAACCCTAAAATAGATGCAAATGCAGCAGATATAAAGGAATGGGATGTACCCGTATCAATCAACACATTGGCAACCGAGTTGCAAAACAAAAAGGTACCTCTCACAACAGATAGAGCCGGTACAAGATCTTACGCGGTAACAACATACACGCGCCCTGAAGGTCTCTGGCCTATCTGCTCACCTCTCGGAGCAAAACACTGCTGCACAGACTGAGACGATAAAGCCCCCTGATTGGCCCTCTAGGCCTGAACTGACTGTGCTGGCTAAAAACTCTACGTCTGCCTCGCACCAGATGTGCCACTCAACTGCGGGCAATACCTTTTCAGGTGCCCCGCCTGACCACACTGGTAACAAGAGAGCGGCTGGCCTCTGCCCTGACTCTGGCTCTGAGGTCGAGCCGAAGATGAAGCAGCTCTCTGCCCTCCTCCCCTCTGCGGGCAAGCTGGAGACTTGTGGCCCAGCTGACCACATTTGTAACAGGTAATGTCTCTGTAGACACCCCATTTTTGACCAACCTTAAGACTCAGACGTCATCGATTGAGCGCTTGGTGATTGCGCATATTGTGCTCGTTCTGAGGTTACGGAGTCTCGGCTGAGAGCCTTGCCTCCGGACTTCGGGACTCTTTTGTGCTTTGCTTCGGTTTGCGAACCAGGTTCTGTTTTCTCTTCCCGAAGGGAGGGGAGAGGTCTCGTAGACCATCTCTCAGTGGCCATAGGATACGTTTCGTGGTCGTAGGTTACTTTTCCAGTTTGGAGACCAGTTTCCAGTTTTCGAAGCCGTCGGCCGTGCGCCTCAGTTCGGGAACACTTAACTTTCTCCGTTTGCTCCGATTTTTGGCACACACCTTGTTTCCTCTCTCTAGAGGGACACTGTGGCCCGGGAGACCACCTTCGTGGTCGCACGCCACCTTCGATGCTTAACAGTTAGTTTTCGGGGCACCCGGCTGCGCGTTTTGGCCCCTGAACCCTCGTTTTGCATCCGTCTTGGTTCATTTTTGGTATGGACCCTATTTTCATTGTTTGGAAGGTGGTACAAGGGTGGGAGACCACCTTTTCCCCAGGAGACCACCTCTTCTCCCGTCGGCCGATTTTCTTGTCAAGAAGCTGGTCTTCTTGATTTTTGAGCCACTTTTTCAGGTCTCTCATACCATTACTTGCTTGCATTGAGTGTGGAGACCCTCCCTAGGGGGTGCCGACCACCTAAATGAGGTTGACCCTTTTGAACCTGGTCGGCCGACCAGGGTAAGGGGTCGGCCGACCACCTAAACTGGTCGGCCAGCTTCCTGCTTTTTTGTCTCACTGAGTGTTAGCCAGCTGTGCCAGTTGGAAGCCTCAGAAGTGATCCTCCATACACATGTATGGAGGATCTTTGAGCTTGGTTTTAAGCTTCTTAAGGAAGCTTTATCCCCTCTCCTCTATAAAGGAAGAGGTCCTCTTCCATTGCAAGGGTTTAGAACTTTGGTGAAGAAAAACAATATATCTCTCTTTATATCTCTCTTTTTTGAGCTCTAAATTGCTTGGTTCTTGGCCCCTTTGCATACCATCTCCTAGCCTAACCCCTCCAACATCAAGCTAAGGTTCTTGGAGCTTGTTTTCAGAGTTTGAGGGCTGCATTTTTGGTCCAGAGGTTGCTGGTTCTTGCTGGTCTTCAAGGGTAATCATTTTTCCCTCTTTTGAGCATTATTTTGATCCATCTCTTAGCCTATCTTGCAAGCATATTTGAGCGTTGTCATAAACTGAAAAAAGTCTTATTTTGAGCTCCTCTTGAAGTTTGTTTGAGGTTGTTTTTCTGTTAGGGGCCATCTACCCCCTTGCATGCTTGTTTTCATCTTGTTTTGAGCCATGCATTAGGGCTTTTGTGTTGAGCTTTGTTGGCCCTTTTGACCACTGAAATCCAGCGAATTTTCAGTGGTTATTGGCCCTGTTTGGTAGAACTGTGGGAAATTACTTATAGCTTATGCCTAAACAGCTTATAGCTTATAACTATGAACATAAGCTGATTTCTGACTTATAAATTAAACATCTCCTGCCCTACTCAAAGAATAAGCTGATTTCTGACTTCCAAAAAGCTATAAGCTATAAGCTAAACCAAACACATTAAAATAGCTTAAATTAAGCTGAAAGCTTAAATTAAGCTGAAAGCTGAAATAAGCAGCTTTTAAGCTGCACCAAACAGGGCTATTATGTGTTTTTGAGCATCAAAATCAGAGAGGGGTGACCCTCTCACCCCTTGTCTTGTTTACTAGCTTTCTTGGCCTTACAAAGGAGCCCCTATTTACATGTTTTCAAGCCATATTTCAGGCTATTATTTGTGAGTTTTATGACCTGCATGACCTCTGTCTAGAGGTGGCTTTGCCATGTTAAGTGTCCATCTTACATGTGTAGAGTAACCCTCTTCATGGCCTTTCAAAGGAGCCTTTACTTGTATGCTTCCTAGCCTCATTTCAAGCCCTTTTTAGTGAGTTTTAGGGCCTTCATAACCTCTGTCCAGAGGTGTTTTTGTCTTTTTGGATGTCTATTATGCATGTGTAGAATAACCCTCTTTTTGGTCTTTCAAAGGAACATATCATTGTTGCATGTATTGACCATGTTTCCATGAGTTTTTGGGCATTATTTGGCATGGCATACTTCTGAATTTTGCTGGTTTGGTGACCTCTTGATTGCCTCACATACTTGTAGTGCAAATCCTCTTTACTAGCTTACATTACATGCTATGTTGACCCTTGATTCTAGCACTTTTTGGCCATGCCTTAAACTGATTTTGTGCATGTTTTGGACTGCCTTAGCTCTTTTTTTATGCCTCATGGTCGAATGATGCTTGCTATGCATGGTTGTAGTTCAATACTCTTGCTTAGCTTTGTGTTTTGGGGCCTATTGCATGCTTATGTCGAGGTGTTTCCATGTTTTAGGACCATTGTGCATCATATTTCAGAGCTTACATGTATGCCATATTCCCATGTTTTCCACTCTTTAAATGCGTTTGAGAGTCGTGCTAGTTTGCCTCGTTTTTGGACCATTGCATGAGCTTCATTTCTATGCATGTTGAGCCATCTTTCTAGGCCATTTTCCCACTGTCTTGGACCTACCTAGGGTCTATTTGGGGCTGATTTTTCCATTTGTGCATTGCTTTGTGTACCTCTAGTGTAACGTACTTTACTAGTTTCGGTATTCGGGCCATCTAGCATGCATTGTGTGACATATTTGCATGATTCGAGACCATCTTGCATATCATTTCAGAGTTGGGAAATGTATGATTGAATGCCATGTTTCATCCCTTGCCATGCTTTGGTAGAGTGGCATTTGATGCCTTAGGTTTGGTCCTTTGCATCGGGCATGTTTGCATGAGTGTTCCTACCTTTCATTCCATCATGTTTGGCCACTGATTTGAGTGTGGCTAAGGTCCACTCACATTGGTTTAAGTCCATCTTGCATTGTGTATGCCATTTAGTTCATGTTGTTGCATATTTGGTCATTGTATTGTGTATGCCGTGATCATCTCATTGATAGTCTTCATCGGTGCATGATAGTCGTCGTATGTGTATTGTGTATGCCATATAGCTCATGTGCATTGTGTATGCCATTTTAGTCCATAGCATTGCGTATGCTAGGTTGCATGTGTGCATACCATCCCTCGCATGCCAGCATGATTAGGTTGCATTGCATTTAGGGTGGCATGTTAGTCGCATTGTGTATGCCATCTCACTGCATTGTGTTTGGAGTAGGGTTAGTCCAAACACGGGAAACGAGGGGTGTTTCGTACTCAAAGTGACTAAACATGTCTCAATTTCGGTCGCCGACACTCCGGATTACCCATGATGGAGTTTAAGCCTTGTTGTGTTTTCATATGCATTCATTCCATATTGAGTCGTGCAATTCGACTCCTCGGCCATCATGCATCGATATGCGTGATTGGTGGCACGAGGATCGAGGTCTACACCCCCTAGAGCTTATGCAATAACGGGGAGAGTGGTCGTGCGCACACGTGTTGAAAATTCTTTGCCATGCCCCTTTCTTGCTCTCTGTTGCAGCAAACCAGAAACCAACGGCCTTCTAGAGCTTTGTACAATATTCCGGGACCAGTCGCAAACAGAGGCAAATTGGGGCATCGCGATGGATTTTCCGGCAAAGCAACTCGAGCACGCATGCATCCCTATCATTCGGAACAAAGCTGAGGCAGTCCGTTTTTTATTTAAATTTGCATGCTAGCTTATTTATCTTAGTTAATTTGTTAATTAATGAGGGTTATGTAATAATTAGCTGTAATTCGTTATTTATTCGGTTGTGTAATATTTATTCGGACCCTCCGAGGAGGGCAATGTTGTAATAAGTGTGCGTGTGTGTGTGATGTATGTCTTCCAACCCCACGTCTTTCTCCCTTTTATTTACCAGCTTGTGATGGTTAGTTTAGAGCATGTTTCAATTAGTATCTATATGTTCGCATGTTTGCATTCATTCATCTGTATTGCATGCACCGGGCTCGGCGCATCATACTAATTGCATCGTATTTCAATTCCAAGTTGAATACATGATTTTTGTAGCATTTCATATGCCATCTTAGAATAGCCGAGCCTATCTTAGTTGCATACCTGTATGTGTTGCATTAGGCATCTCAGTATAGTTAGGATTCATGCATGATTTCTAATTAGCTTCTTTGTTTGGCTTGGAGTACTCGGTAAGTGTTTATGCTTTAGCATCCTTGCATGTGTGTGAGTGACTGCCATGATAGCATGCTTACCATGAGGCTATTTACTTATGTGATATAACTGCTTGAATGTTTGTGGGTGGAGGTTGGATTATCTGAATTGGAACAATTCATTGATTGCGAGTTTTAAGCCCACTAGATAGTGGCAAATCACTATGTTTTCTAAGCCCACTTGAGGGTGGCAAAATCCGCATTTTAGCCTACTTGCGAGTAGCAAACCATTTTCAAAAACAAACATGAAATGTTTGGTTCCAACTCAGTCGATCCAGTCTATACTTGTATGCTGCGCGCATCACATAGTAATTCTAGGCTAATAAACCGGAATAAGAACACATAATGTTTTCAAAACTCAATATCATGGTTAGTAGAGGCCGATCTTTGATCGGGTGAGCGGGAGTGCTCACGAAGTGACCTTCCCTAATTGTACCCAAGTTCCCGAGCCGAGGCAACTTTGGTGATGACGGACACGTGGCCTTAGGCAACGAGTCAGGGTTTCCTAAATTCCCTCAAAATAAATATTTTGGTGGCGACTCTGTATCTGGCAAAACAGTCAATGTTTGGCACTTCTTTCAAAAAATCTGTTTTCAAAAACGATTTGCCAGATTTGGACTCTTTGATGATTCATCGGTCTTGCATTGCACTCTGCGAGATTAGATACAGGACCGTGACATTGAGTCCTAAACTGTAGTGAGCCCAAATGAACAAAACGGGATTCCCTCCCGGGACGTTCGGGGACGTCTACAGTCTTCCTGACTGCCTCTCCCAGAGCCTGCACTCGGCACCGGAAATGTAGATCTCGCAAAAGCGCCCTGGGACTGCTGAGGGTTAGAACCCCTCTGCCTCCTACCGTCCCCTTAACCATCCTGACTCCTCTTGGAGCCCCTCTGCCTCTCCTCCTTCTCCTCCTGCATAATAATCTCCATATGGGCCGCAGCATCCACTAGACGCCCATACTCCCGAACCATGGACCCCGCGACTCTAGTCTTGAGTCTATGTCTCAACTTCCTCTCAAATTTCATGCAACGGCGTTCCTCAGACGCCACAAGCTCAGGTGCAAACCTGGATAAACTGGTAAATGCGGCCTCAAACTCGGCTACTGGCATACTCAGCTGTTTGAGCTGACAAAACTGGTCCCTCAACTTCTCCCTAACAGCTGGAGACAAAAACTTCTCCTGGAAAGCATCTACAAAGGCCTCCCATGTACCACCAACACGACCCCCCATGAACTTCCACCACTGACCTGCATCTCCCTTTAACTAGAAAGACGCCAAGGTCACATTCAAAGCCCCGTCTTCGATACCTAGCATCTCAAACGTCTTCGTCATCTGCTCGAGCCATTCATCAGCCTTCAATGGCTCTTTCAGATCCCCCACAAACTCATCCGGATTAGACCGGAAGAATTCTCTCTTCAGAAAAGAAGGCCCTGCCTCAACAACATGGGTCTGGACCTGATTCTCAGCTCTGAGAATGTCCATGGATTCCCTCAAAGCTCCTGCCATTTCGCGGGCTAAGGCGCCCATAGCCTGCTGACTTACTGGCTCAGCCACATTGGCCTGACCAACACCCTCCTGCTGTGCCGGAATTTCATCCGGTATAGGCATCTCCTGCCTCCTAGGCCTGCCTCGCCTACCACCACGTCTTCGTCCTGACATCCTAATAAAGGTAACGAAGAACATTAGCACATTCATAAATGTGCCGAAGCTATAACACTCGCGTCCTAATGCATGGACAACTGTAATTCACTCCACGTAAGCACATAATCACATAAGCACTTACGAATTTCATTTCCGGATAATGACAGTTCCATGGCGTTACTAGAGTTCCGGTTAGAAACAGCATTGATCAAGTGCTTTTCCAACAAGACTCCCAGAAACCCAAGGATCCAATCAACATCCTAGAAACTAAATCCCATACCCATATAGTCACATAAACATGTTATCACACAAGCATATAACACTACATCTAAGTCTCTAACAAGCGAGACAAACCCATTGTGATACTAATCACTTCCCACGTACCCAAAGTATTTAAACCCGGTACGCTCTGATACCAAGTTGTAATGCCGTCAAAATAAACCCATAAATCATACATTCAAGACATTCATAAGCTTAAGAGAATAAAGCATAATTCTATTTATCAGAGTATTCTTACAAAAGATATTACATGTTGACAACAAAAGTAATGCCCTATAGGCTTACAACTTTCCAAGTCAACGCTTGGGTTCAACAAAAGTAGAGTTCTAACTCTTTACACAAAATAAGCCCATGGCATGATATACATGTAATATACAAAAAATAAAAAAAAATAAAAAAAAAGAGCTATCAGCCTCTAGCCTCCCAAGCTATGTCCTTGGAGGTGGCATGTCACCTGAACCTGAAAATGATGTCCCATATAGGGTGAGCCAATGCCCAGTAGAGATATGCTAAACATAATATTAGCAATAACTAAAACATTAGCATTTGATAAATGTTTAACTCATATAAATCAACTCATAACACATTTCAGTTCCATGACACATATGTCTATGCTTCATTCCATTTTCCTTTACTTAACAATTTCGATTTATAAACACGGCTCAGAACCTAGCCAAACAATTAAATGAGATAACAACTCATATCAACAATACTTCCATTTCAAATGAGATAACAACTCATATCAAAACACTTCCATACTTCACAATAGATACACATATTTGCTGTATCAATATCATATTAAAACACTTCCATACTTCACAAATGATACACAGATTCGCTGTATCAATGGAGTCCATCCTCTATCTCCTCCCAAATAATATCCGGTTTAGGAGTCCATCCCCTATCTCCTCCTAAACCATGGAGTACATCCCCTATCTCCTCCCACACAAAACAATGTATATAAACAATTATCATATACACGATCAATCAATACACGGATTCGTTGTATTATTACAACCGTCATGTTCAATGACATATTCAACCGATTAGTTTTAATTCACCTAATCATTATGCAGTGTCTACAACAATCAAGACTATCCTCCACCGATAGCCCAAAGCAATTATTCCTAAACAGATAATAAATGCATTAACAGATAAATTATTCAACAGTTTCAAAAGTGAGCGATTAATAAATCCGACTCCATCATTCCATCTCAAATTAAGCCAATTTTGTTATTTCCAACTCAATTTCATATTTCCATAACTTTCCAAATTAATTATACAAATTAATTCATAGCATTAAATTAGGGTTTTTCTCCTTTTTTTTTTTTTTCTCAACATTGACCTAAAGGCTCAAATACCAACAATAAACAACAATAACCTCATTTGAGACCCAACATACTCATGTATTGGCCCAAAAGAACAAAACCTCCCCCTTATACATTTTGAAACCCTAACACCCAAAATTACCCAACTCAAACCTTAAATCAAAATGACCAAAAGTTTATGTTAAAGATCATAAAAGTGAGTAGTTATCCCTACTTCAAGAGATGAGACCAAATGGAGAAGATGATGAATTTTGAAATACTCCAAAACCCAAGATTTTCGGATGGAAATGTAGCCCAAGCCAAACTCTACACTTTTTACAAAGGCACTAAGGTAGGAGATCACTCAAACTAGATCAAACCCTAGAAAGAAGCTGAAGTTTAGAGTGAGGAGCTCTTCAATGGAGGTTTTGAAAAGTTAGAGAGAGAAAGAGTCAAAGAAAAGTGATCCAAAAAGTCACTTTTCGGACTGATATAAAAGTCGCCCTGCTCAAGCTTCAAAAGAGCCGCTCGAGTGCTGGATGTACACTTCTAGAAGTTTTGCAGTCGATAGTCCCCGCTCGAGCGTGAAAGTGGACGCTCGAGCGTCCGATGACCTGCAGAACAAAATGCTGAGAGATGAATAATCACGCTCGAGCGTCAAAACATCCGCTCGAGCGGAGAAGCAACAACAAAGGGCCCGCTCGAGCATCAAAAGCCCCGCTAGAGCGTGAAGGCCAAAATCTGGGCATCAACTCAAGGTTTCCAAACACAACCAACCTGTTTCAAACCTGCCCAACACAACCCAAGACTCAAATATAAGATTAAAGGATAAGAATGAGAATACGACAGCAACACATCCACGGAATCGAGTTCGGAATACAATAAATAAAGAAGGGGAAACCAGGATCGCTATAGTGGAAGATATAATTGTAATTTTTAGTATGTGGATTGAAAAAATTAATGAATAAATAAATTAATAGGTGTGTATATTGAAAAAAGATTTGCTTTGAGTTATTTAAGTGTGTGAAAATAGAATTTCCCAAGTTATTTCCAAAAAAAAAAATATTTATGTTTCATAATTGACCAAGTTTTTCAATATAATTATGCAAAAACCTTCATCTAAATTAGTACCAGCAATATTGACAAATATTACCAAAAACAAGAGGACAAAATAGGAAAAAATTATTTATTTATTTATCTTTATTGTAGTTGTAATTTTTAATATTATAGGGGTAATTCATATTTCAAACAAACCTCATGGGTGTGTTTTTAATTTATTTAAAAATAAAATATTCATATTTTATTATTGACCAAAGTTTTTCTGTATAATTACAAAAAAAAACCATCATCTAAATTAGTACCAGCAATATTAGTAAATATTATCAAAAAAAAAAAAAAAGAGAGGACAAAATAGGGGAAAAAATACAAGAAAATACAAGCGTCTTTGACCAAAGCTATTTTCAAAAATAAAATATTCATGTTTCATAATTGACCAATGTTTTATGCATAATCACGAAAAACAGTTCATCTAAATTAGTACTAACAATAGTGATAAATATTACCAAAACAAGAGGGCAAAATGGGAAAAAAAAAGTACAAGCCTCTTTGACCAAAGCTATTCTTATATGTATACTAGCTTAAAAAGGACTGTGTAACGTACAAGCTATTATTATAGGATGTTTAAATTTTGTATTTTGATATATTTTTTTTTAAAATTAGAATATTGGTCTATGAAATTGAATAGAGTAAATCATTAGATATATGATAAAATATACACTATGATATGCATCATTTTTTAATTTATTATACATCTAATGATGTAGACTCTATTATCTTACCATATCATTTTAGGTGAATTTATAAGTCTTTAACATTTTTTTAAAATTTAGAAAAAAAAAAAATTTATGTTGTGTAGCTTTTCTTAACAGATAAATATAAAACAAATACTAAGATAATTTTTCTATCTAAAAAAAACTACTAAGATATCGATAGTGCTACATACACCAATTAATATACATACTAGTATACCAATTAGTGCTATGCCATTATTACTGACCCCACCTATTATACAAATTACAAATATCCAAAACCTCTAAAATTATGCCACATTATCTGTTAGTATACTAGTTAGTACATTAATTAATACATATAGTATTATTTTTAAGATAATTCACTGAACTAATAAAGAAATAGAAGAAAATACATATAGATACAAATGACCAATTTTATTAATACCTAAATCAATGAGCAATTTTATTAATAAGTAAACATTAAATAAATTAACAATTTTTAATGATATGAAAAATATCTTCTAGTTAACTATTTTGTTAATAAATAAAGCATTAAGTCAATTAATAATTTTTAATGATATGAGAAATATTTTTCAATAAATAATTTTGATAATTTATTATTGCATAAGAGAATAGCTATAATTTTTTTTTTCTAGATTATTGTGTTAAATTGACATTTATAACAAACAATAGTTGTAATTTTTAGTATTATAGGACCGATTCATATTTGAAACAAATTTTATGGGTGTATTTGTAATTTGTTAAAAAATGAAAGATTTATGTTTCATAATTGACCAAGAATGTTTGGGTAATTCTATTTCCACATCACAATTCTCTCTATACACATCATTTACTCAGTATACACCACACACAAATTAAATCTATTGGTTTAATCTCAATACACAACCCCAATTTTCATACAATACCATATTACCCTCATCTCCTCCAACAACCCCTCTTTGACATTGAAACCTAAACCAACATCCATCCTCCCCTGCTATGGTCTGAAAGTCCATTACACCTCTCTCTTTCTCTCTCTCTCTCTCTCGGTTCCATCTTCAATCCAATGTCAACAATGGTGAATCCATTCAACAACGATCAAAGTGTGTTCTATCACGATCGATAGATTAGAATTGTCCACAGCCACAAGATGACGCCTTGATGAAGTCTTCTTCGGTTACGACATCACTGATTATTGATTCATGAACATGCACGGATTTGCTCTGTCTCTAACAGCAATCAAGCTCTTCGCTGTTTCTCATTTGGGTTCGAATCATACTCATCGTAGTCTTCTGTATCTGCAAAACCAAGCAAAGTCTTCGATACCCATTTACAGAATTGGCTATGGAGGAGGCAATTCAAACCCTATTGTATATGCACCACAGGCTTTCTGAGATGAAGAAATTAGGGTTTTGGTGGAGAAGATAAGTACACTTTAGTAATTTTATTTTAGGATAAAATTGTAATAAAAAAAATAAATCATTAAGTGTGTGGACAAAGGTAGATGAGTGTGTGGAAATAGAATTTCTCAGAATGTTTGTTACGAAAAAAAATTCCCTCAACATATAGGACACCATTAATAAATTATTTAAAATAAAAGGATAAAACCAAAAAAAAAGAAGATGAATCTCAAACAGATAAGCGTTTGTTCTATATGTAGATATATATATTAACCCAATCCAGTGATTGGCCATTTTATTTCTCAATTTCAAGTAGTTTTCAAAACAATTTCTTTTAAGCAAATTTGTTTTTTATGGAGTCATGTTACTTATGAATTTTATAAGAAGTTAATTAAAGTTGTAACTTTAAAAATAACTTGATTTTGTAAGTTAAAAATAATTTGAAAGTTTCAACTACTCGGTGTGATAAATAACATCTAAAATGTAGTTAGTCAAACCACTTTGAGAAATAAAAAACAAAAGAAAAAGTAAAAATGTGTGAGGAAATATAAACAGTTGAGATTATAATTATTTTAGCAATTTTTTTATATATCTTTGTAAACTTATAGTAAATACTGAAATGATAATAATCTTTACTTTTTAAAATGTTCACCCAAATCATATGTGGATATAAGGCTATGTGTGTCCATCTTTATCCAATTTTTTTTTTTTACTTCTACTTTTCGATTTTATATTTGTATACACTCAATGTTTAATATCCCAAAGTCACCGCTCCCTAAAAAAAAATCACCACTATTATCACCATCCAATAGTATTTAAAAAAAAAAAATAATGATAATAATAATAAATAACTATTTGATCAAACTACTGCCAATCAGATTTAGATTTAACTCCATCAAAGTTTCGTTTCTCTTTGTTGACATGTTTATGAATTAGGTTTAGGAATGACAACGGAAGAGTGAGGATAGAATAATTTTCTAACTTTAAAAATGATAGTATTAATAAAAGTGAGAGATACTATAATATATTATAGATATTGATTAATAAGTGATGACATTTAAATAGGAGTGTTCATGGGTCAGATTGAGGCGGGTTGCATGTCATACGTTATCAAATTGAATAGGGATAGGGTTGAGAAAATCCCATCCACATTTGACCACCCATGATTTTGAAATTGAACAAGCAGGGGTGAATTGACAGATAGATGAGGATTAGGTTGGTGAATTAAACAAATCATATTTTACAAAAGGATCCTATTTTTTTTTTTTTTTTTTTTTTGAATAATATTTGTGCAAATTTTCTAATCATGAGGTCGGATTGAGTTTTACAGATTAAAACTTATATATCCGTCACCTAATCAAAATATAACTTTTTAAAAATTGTTAGATTTGCATTTGTTTGCCTGTTATATTGAAATCACCTATTTGAAATTGGGTTAGATTGGTGGACTAGATATTTGCCTAACCCTATAATTAAATGATAAAAATTGACAAATAAATAAGAGAAAGCGATAAAAAGGGACAGAGAAAAGATAATCCATTACCATCTTGCTTATTTATCAAGATTAAAAGTGAAAACTAAAAAAAAAAACTCATGTAGAGTGAGTATGGAAAACATGGTGAGATTTTTGGAGAGAAATTGTCATCCCTAATTAAATTTCAATCAACATTGGGAAAATTGTCATCCCTAATTAAATTTCAATCAACATCGGGAAAATTGTAATCCCTAATTAGATTTCAGTCAACATTGAGATTAAACATTTTAGTGCGCTTTGGCCGGGTAGAGAATTATTCAATGTGTTTCGTTTTTATTTTCAAAATTTATTTTTCAAAAAATTTTACTTTTTTATTTTTCATATTTTTTTTTTGGTTTTCATTGAAGTTTTTTTTAATATTTTAAGTAATTTTTTTATTTTTTTGACACATCTAACATAAATACACTTAAAAGTATAATATTTGTGGAAAAAATCTTTAAAAAATTCACTAAATACAAAAACAAAAAAAAAAAAAAAATTCAATACATTTTTCATATTTTTGTGTATTTATTAATTTTTTAAAATATCTTTTCACAAATATTTTACTATTTAGATACATCTAAGTAATGTGCATTTAAAAAAGTAAAAAAAACAAGAAAATTAGTCTAAGGTTCCTTTCTTATTTTTAGTAATGGGAGAGATCCACAATATTATTTTGTGATATCTAAGGTCCCTCACTCACCACCATATATCTTACATACCCAATCTTGGTTCAACTTTACACTTCTCCACGCCAACTTCCAAAACATCTACCCTGCTCTCTCTCTCTCTCTCACACACACACACACACACACACACACACGCGCGTGAGCGCGCGGAAAAAGGGTTTGAAACTCCTACCACCACCACCACCAGCAATGGTAGCAGAGTTGCCACATACTCTAGACCAGAGCTTCAAGACCCTAATAATGGCAAAACGACAATCTTTCACGAACCCTACATTTACTCTGACGACATCGATAGCACTTCTTCCATACCTTACATCAATGCTTCGTCAAGCCCCGACTGTGGCTCTGAAGGTGACAGTGGAGCAGGATTATTTTACAATGCTCCGGCGAGTCCAATGCACTTCATGATGTGTTCGTCGTCTCCGAATTTGACGCTTCCAGTGTCTGAGGGATCGGTTTCGGGCTCGTCTGAGTTCGAATTTTTGGCTAGGTTTGGGACGATAGGCTCGTCGTCGACCATATCGATGATTTCGACCGACGAACTATTCCTGAACGGCTAGATCCGATCGATGAAGCTCTCTTCGCACCTCTAACGGCTTCAAGTGCTCACGCCATTACTAGATATCAATGAAACCGAAGGCGATTGCGAGAATGTGATGGATAAATCTAACAAGTTTCCGAGATGATGAGATGTGATATGACAGAACAGATCTCTACGCTAAAGAACTAGTTCTACGTTGCCGTTGAGATCCTCTTCATTTAAATGGCACGAAAGTGATGTCGAAGATTAGAAATCTAAGAAAATGCAGACTAGTCTAAATTTCAAACATAGAGAAATTTGTGAAGAAAGCTAGAGAAATTCTCTGTGAACAAAGTCAGAGAAATTTCAATTTTCTCTAATTTAAACCCAGAAAAATTCTCTGCACGTAATTTTTTGGGCCTTCCCAAAATCTTTAGATTGGAATCTAAAATCTCTAAACTGGAATCTAGAGGTCTAGAGAAAAATTCTTTGGGAAGAAATTCTCTAGCACATCCAGAGAAATTCCCAGAATTTCTTTGAAGTGGGAAGTCTAAAAAAATTCTTTGAATCGAATTTTCTCTGGATCAATATTGAAGGGCCTTAGACATTATGAAAATATTAGATGTCTTTTATGCTATAAAATCTTAATACCAGGAATTCTACAAAAAAACCCCTAAAAAAATTGCTTAAAAATTAAAAAACATTCACTAAAAAAGAAAAAAAAACACCAAAAAAAACTCAATTTCTAAAAAATTGAATTCAGAAAATTAAAATCAAACACAAATTATTTGTCCATATATAACAAATGGACAAAAACATTTCTACGTCAAGGCTTACAAATAAAACTTATACCATGTTTGGGAAGATGTGAAAAAAAAAATTATTGAAAAAATTAGAAGTTATATAAAAAATTAAAAATTCTTCGCTTCTCTCTATTTTTTTTATAAGTTTTTAATAAAAAAAAAATCATTTCTAACTTTTTAATTTTTATTCATCTTATATTTCAACAAAAAAAAAAAAAAAAAAATTAAAGTCAATAAAAATTTCACTTCTTAAATAACCCTCCATACATTGTTGGGTTTAGATTTTAAAAGTTATTTGTAAGTTTATTATTGTTCGTTATTTTATTCTTTAATTAATTTTATTAATATTTAATTTTTATTTTATTTTTCCTGATGCATCTAATCTAAATATAGTTAAAAAGTAAAATATTTGAGAAGAAGAAGAAGAAGAAGAAGAAGAAGAAGAAGAACATGTATTATTTTTTTAAAATATTTTTTGTATTTAGTGATTTTTTAAAAATTTCTTGACAATTATGTTATTTTTAAATGCATCTACATTAATGGATCTACAAATATAAAAAAATTATCTAAAGACAAAAAGTATAAAAAAATTTAAAACTCAAAAACAAAGTTTGAGTCTCAAAACCAAACAGGGCAAGAAAAGTTTAAAAAAACTATTAATTTGCATATTGTTTTTTTTTTTTTATTTATTTATTTATTTATTTTATCAAACCTTAAATAAGTTCAGGAAAATTCTTAAAACCTTACAACATTTGTTGGGTTGGTGGACTGATAAACACTATTCATTCAATCCTACTATTTACTCAAACATTGGGTCTAATGAGGGGTTTGGGGGGCCTCCCCCTTGGGGGAGGGGGTTCCATGTTGCTTCCGTATAACCCATACTTATAAATAGATGAGGAACGTCTCTTTTAGGTTAAGATAAAGTTGTATTTTTCTGATCATAGTGAAAACCGCAGCAGCCGTGGACGTAACCCTATTCTGGGATGAACTGGGTAAATCCTTGTGTTCTTGTGTGTGTGATTTATTTGATTCATTTTTTCTTCCTTGTTTGTTATTTCGTATCTCATCGATCTTGGTTAGGAATGGTCAATTCCTAACAACTGGTATCAGAGCATTGGTTCGAGTGGGAGCGATGGCTACAAATGAAAAGGTTAGAATCGATAAATTTAATGGCACATATTTCGAATTTTGGAATATGCAAATTGAAGACTATTTGTATCAGAAAAAACTATATGAGCCATTTTCAGGGACAAAACCAAAAAAGATGAAGGATGATGAGTAGACTCTTCTTAATCGCCAAGCGCTAGGTGTTATTCAGCTAAAGTTGTCTCGTAACGTTGCGTTTAACATAGCGAAGGAGAAGACTACAGCGGGTCTCATGGCGGCACTCTCAAACATGTACGAAAAACTCTCTGGCTCAAATAAAGTTTATTTGATGTGTAGATTGTTTAATATGAGGATGACAGAAGGTGCTTCGGTGGCTGAGCATCTGAACGAATTCAATATTGTGGTAATACAATTGAGTTCTGTCTTTATCAAATTTGATAATGAGGTTAGGGCTTTGATTCTTCTATGTAGTTTGCCAGAAAGTCGAAATGGTACTATAACGGCAGTGAGTAATCCTTCGGGAAAAGAAAAGTTAAATTACATTGATATCCAAGATTTAATTCTGAGTGAAGAAATTCACAGGAGGGAATTAGGGGAAACATCGAGTTCTGCCTTGAATACAAAAGCCAGAGGAAGATCAGTAAGAAAAAAAACCCGAACCACAACAGATCAAAATCCAAACACAGAAGTAAGTCAAGAACTGGAGAGGGATAGAGTTGTTGGAACTGTGAAAAGAAGGAACATCTAAAAGGAGATTGCTCGACATTGAATAAGAACAAAGGTGATCAAAATCAGAAGTCTACCAATCCTGCAACGGAGGAGATTTATGATGTTTTGATCTTGAGTATTGACAGCCCTCTTGAATCTTGGATTTTAGATTCTAGGGCGTCATTCCATTCTACTTCACAGAGGGAAATCATGGACAATTACATTGGTGGTGATTTCGGGAAGGTTTATCTAGCTAATGATGAACTTTTGAAGATTGTGGCTAAAAGGGATGTAACAATCAGGTTGCCAAACGGATCTGTTTAGAAAATACAGAATGTCAGATATGTGCCTGGTTTGAAAAGAAACTTGATTTCTGTTGGACAACTTGATGAGGAAGGTCATGTTGTAACCTTATAGGTAGTCTATGGAAAATCACCAAAGGAGCCATGGTTGTTGCTTGTAGTAAAAAAGAAGGCACCTTTTATATGACTACGAATAATAGGGATACAGTAACAGTTGTTGGTGAGAAGGAAGACTCAAATCTCTAGCACCAAAGGCTTGGTCATACGAGTCAAAAAAAAAATGAAGGTACTTGCATTTAAGGGGAAACTGTTAGATTTGAAATCGATGGACATTGACTTTTGTGAGGATTGCATCTTCGACAAACAAAAGAGGGTTAGTTTTTCAAAGGATGGCAAGAAGCCGAAGTAAAAAAAGTTGGAGTTGGTTTATATAGATGTATGGGGACATGCACCAGTTTTATCTCTTGGAGGATCATCATACTATGTTACCTTCATCGATGACTCAACGGGAAATGTATGGATTTATTTATTGAAACATAAATCTAAAGTTTATACTATTTTTAAGAAGTAGAAAGCCTTGGTGGAGATTGAGATAAATCTGAAAATTAAGTGCTTGAGATTAGATAATGGAGGGGAATATGAAGACAATGAGTTCAAGAAATATTGCGCAGAAAATAGAATTAGAATGGAGAAGACTGTTCGAAAGACACCTTAACAGAATGGCATTGTAGAACACATGAATAGAACTCTGAATGAACGTGCTAAAAGTATGAGGATACATATCGGATTACCAAAGATGTTTTGGGCAGATGCAGTTTACATTGCAGCATATCTGATTAACCATGGTCCATCTGTTCCATTGGATGGAGAGTTGCCAGAAGAAGCATGGAGCGGTAAAGAAGTAAATCTTTCTCTTTTGAAGATATTTGACTATGTTTCATATGTGCATATAGATTCTGCTGATAGAAGTAAACTTGATCCGAAATCTGTTAAATGTACTTTTATTGGGTATGGCGTTGAACAATTTGGTTATCGGTTTTGGGATGATAAAAATTGAAAAATAATCAGAAGTAGAGATATCATATTTAATGAGAAAGTAATGTATAAAGATAGGGATAAGTCTACATCTGAATCTGAATCTGAATCTGTTACTTGTCATGAGCATGTTGAGTTAGAAGAGATTAGTGAGAGTGATTTGAATAGTAAGATTCAAAATAATTCTGAAAATCTTATTACACAAACTGAGCCACATACTCCTACTCCTAAGTTGAGACAGTCAGAAAGAGAGTCTAAACCTACACAGTATTGGTCTCTATCTTTACATTATTTGTTGTTGTCTGATGGGGGTGAACTCGAGAGTTATGATGAGGCTTTGCAGGTTGATGATTCAATTAAGTGGGAGTTAGCTATGCAGGATGAAATAGATTCACTTATGGCAAATAAGACATGGGAGTTGACTGAATTACTAGTGGGTAAGAAAGCTTTGCATAACAAGTGGGCTTACAGGGTCAAACAAGAACATAATGGGAGTAAATGCTACAAGGCCAGATTGGTTGCAAAGGGATTTTAGCAGAAGGAATGGGTTGACTACACTAAAATTTTCTCTCTAGTTGTGAAGTTGACCATTATTAGATTGGTGCTGGGAATTGTGGTTACTAAAGATTTGCATCTTGAGTAGATGGATGTAAAGATGGCTTTTCTCCATGGTGATTTGGAGGATGAAATTTACATGAATCAACCACAAGGTTTCTTGGCACGTGGCAAAAAGGAGTTTGTATGCAAACTTCAAAAAAGCTTGTATGGTTTGAAATAGGCCCCAATGCAGTGGTACAAGAAGTTTGATGGGTTTATGTGTAATAGCGGTTTTACAAGATGTCAAGCAGATCATTGCTGTTATTTCAAGAGGTTTGATAAAAGTTGTATTATTTTGCTCTTATATGTTGATGATATGCTTATCGCAGGATCTAACATTGAAATGATAAAAAAGATTGAAGAAACTTTTGTCTAACTAATTTGAGATGAAGGATCTTGGAGCTGCAAACAAAATCCTTGGTATGAGGATTCACAAGGACAATGCAAATGGCACTTTGAAGTTGTCATAGGCTGAGTATGTCAAGAAAGTTCTCAAGAGGTTTCGCATAGATGGTGCAAAACCAGTGGCCACTCTATTGGCTAGCCACTTCAGACTTACCAAAAAGTAGTTTCTGAAGATCGAAGAAGAGCGGGCCTATATGGGACGTGCTCCATATGCTTCAACTATCGGTAGCATAATGTATGCTATGGTTTGTATTAGACCAAACAAAGCACATGCAGTGGGAGTGGTTAGTAGGTACATGAATAATCTAGGCAAGTAGCATTGGAAGGCAGTAAAGATGATCCTTGGATATTTGAGTGGTACTACAGACATGGCACTTTGTTTCAAATGAACCGACATTGGGTTACATGGTTATGTTGATGCAGACTTGGCTGGTGATATGGATAACAGAAAAGAGTACTACTGGTTATGTTTACACATTGGGTGGTACAGCAGTGAGTTGGATTTCACAGTTATAGAAGATTGTGGCCCTTTTTATAACAGAGGTTGAGTTTGTTGCTATTACTGAAGTGGAGAATGAAATGACTTGGTTACAGAATTTCCTAGCAGAGTTGGGTAAGACGTAAGGGATGAGTATTTTGCATAGTGACAGTCAGAGTGTTATTCATTTTGCAAAGAATCTGGCTTTTCATTCTAGGATGAAACACATTTAGTTGTGATACCATTTCATTCGTTCACTTACAGATAATGGAGTCTTGTCTCTTGAGAAGATCCAAGGCAGTAAGAATCCAGTAAATATGTTGACCAAGACAGTTACTGTTGACAAACTGAAGTTGTGTGCAACTTCAGTTGGCGTTCAAGATTGATGAAGGAAGATTGAGTTGTTGCGGCGTTTCTCTATGTGATGAAGATGATGGTGAGCTTGAGTTATTAGGTTTCAAGTAGAAGATTGTTGGGTTGGTAGACCCTGATAAGTACTGTTCACTCAACCCTATTATTCACTCAAACACTAGGTCCAATGGGGGGTTTGTAGGGCCTCCCCCCGAATTTTTTTGGGTACTTTCGTAATTCTCATGTTGCTTCCATGTAACCCTAATTCTATAGTTATAAGTAGATGATGGGGCACCTCTTTTAGGTTAAGAGAGAGTTGTATTTTTCTGATTATACTGAAAACCGCAGTAGCCGTGGATGTAGCCTTATTTTGGGGTGAACCACGTAAATCCTTGTGTTCTTATGTGTGTGATTTGTTTGATTCGTTTTTTCTTCCTTGTTTGTTATTTCGTGTCTCACCTATCTTGGTTAGAAAAGTCAATTCCTAACAACATTATCATTAAATTTACCTTTAATAACCTAGACTGTTTCATGTAAATTGTTGATTTATTTAGGATTCAATTGATTAAGACTCAATTTCCTACAACGTCATTGTGGATGAATTTAAGAATAATATTTTAAAGGTATATAGCATTAATTATAAATTTGTATTAGAATATTAGGCGAAATTAAAAAATGGTTAATATCTCTAAAAAGCTACTTCTTAATTTATTCTCAATTTGTTCATTAATTTAAAGATCAACAAAAAAATTCACATACTTTTGATTCTCTCCCTTACATGTTTGTAATGGAGGATATCCATTACATTTTAATGATTATAAAATAAAAATAAAAATAAAAATTGGAGAGTGCCAAGTGAAGCACATCTTAGTTAACCAAGGCAGCTCTTATGACATCATGTATGTCAGGTGTTACAAGGAGCTTTGCCTTCACCAAGATGACTTGGAGTGGTCCAATGGCCCAATGGTTGGGTTCAATGGGACGTCGACGTGGCCCCTGGGAGCAACTAGTTTGGAGGTGCAAGCTGGCACCAAGAAGCTAAAAATAGAGTTCACCATAATTGACACCCCCTTTCCTTACAATGCTATCCTAGGAAGGCCATGGCTACATGCAATGGGGGCTGTTCCCTCAACATTGCATCAGCTATTGCGGTTCCCAACAGAACATGGAATAGAGGAGGTCGAAGGGGATCAGTTGCAAGCAAAGAATTGCTCCATGGCAGCGATGAAGTCTACCTGCAACATACGAGGAGCAGAAACAGCGGAGATCGAGGATGAGAATGTGGAATTCTTGGATGACGTTGGCAAAGAGCCAGCTAAGAAGAGTGAAGAAGCTCTGAAGAAAATCTTTGTCCAACAAGGGGATGAAGAACGCTTTTTTCTTCTCGACTCGGGCTTAGTCGAAGGAGAGGAAAAAGAGTTAAAGGCATTCCTGAGAGCAAACCTTGAGGTGTTTGTATGGACACCGTACGAGATGCCAGGCATTGACCCCGAGATCACTTGCCACAGACTAAATGTAGACAGGTCGGCCAAAGCTGTCATCCAGTGGGTAAGGAGGCCGACACTAATGCATGTTGAGGCAGTAGAAGAGGAAGTAGATAGACTTCTAGAGGCCAGAGCCATTCGAGAGGTAAATTACCCGACATGGCTATCAAACACAGTGGTTGTAAAGAAAAAGAATGGCAAATGGAGGGTCTGCGTGGACTTCACCAGCCTGAATAAGGCTTGTCCCAAAGACAGTTTCCCATTACCCAAGATTGACCAATTGGTGGATGCTACTTCAGGGCATGGAAGGATAAGCTTCCTGGATGCCTACAGGGGGTACCATCAGATAGCTATGTACCCCCCAGATGAGGAAAAGACTGCATTCATCACCCCAAAAGGGCTATATTGCTACAGAGTAATGCCTTTTGGGTTGAAAAATGCAGGAGCAACTTACCAGAGATTGGTAACCAAGATGTTCAGACATCTAATTGGCAGAACAGTAGAGGTATACATAGATGACATGGTTGTGAAGACCAAAGAACCAAAGGACCATCTGGAAGACTTAAGGGCAGTTTTTGACATCCTTAAAACATATCGGCTCTGACTCAATGCATCGAAGTGTGCATTTAGAGTCGGGTCTGGTAGGTTCTTGGGATAGTTGGTAACTAGAAGGGGCATTGAGGCAAGCCCAGATCAGATCAAGGCCATTTTAGAACTAAAGAGCCCAACGTCGGCAAAACAAGTGTAGATGTTGACGGGAAGGGCGACAGCCCTGAATAGGTTCATAAGCAGAAGCTCTGACAAGTGCAGACCCTTCTTCAGCTTAGTAAAAAAGGCCACAGACTTCTTATGGAACGAAGAGTGCGAAGCCGCCTTGGCCGACTTGAAGAAGTATTTGACCACAGCTCCAGTTTTCTCAACCCCAATACCTAGAGAGGAACTGTTCTTATACTTGGCAGTTTCAGAGCACGCAGTGAGTGCAGTAGTAGTCAAAGAGGAAAAGGGAGAGCAAAGGGCAGTTTACTACGTAAGTAAAACTCTGGCAGATGCAGAGACCAGGTACTTACCCTTGGAGAAGTTAACACTAGCATTAGTAATGGCTTCCAAAAAGTTGAACCATTACTTTCAAGCCCACAAAATTGTGGTGTTAACTGAACATCCTTTGAAGTCCTTGCTGCAGTAAGGAGATTTGACAGGCAGAATAGCCAGATGGGCAGTGGCCCTGGGCCAATATGACCTGGAATTCAGACCTAGGACAGCAATCAAGGGCCAAGTCTTAGCGGACTTCGTGGCCGAATTCACACCGGACGCCGTCATACATTAGGCTCTGTTGAGCCAAGGTATGCAACGTCCAAGTGAGCAAAGAAGTACCCAGCAGAGGACAGCGGAACAAAGGAAAAAAGTGAAACTCAGACCCTGTAGTATTTACATCGGCGACTCCTTCAGGTTGTTTGTTGATGGGAGTTCAAACCGACAAGGAGTGGGGGCAGAAATAGTACTAGTATCGCTAGATAGGCAGATACTGGAACAATCCATTCGTTTGGGGTTTAAGGCCTTAAACGATGAAGCAGAATATGAAGCACTAATCGCAGGGTTAAAATTGGCAGCAGCCATAGAAGCTGACGAGGTAATAGTCTTCTACGACTCCCAACTTATAGTCAACCAGGCAACAGGCGAGTTTGCAGCCCGAGATGAAAGGATGTCGGCCTATGCAAAGGAAGTGGGTAGACTGGTAGCCTTATTCCAGAATTGCCGACTACAGCAAGTTAGTCGAGAAGACAGCAGCCATGCGGATGCTTTGGCCAACCTGGCTAGTGTAATGAGACCTGAAGAGGCAAGAACGATAATGGTTGACTACTTGTCAGGTTCAAGTATAGAACCACTGAATGCAGAGCGTAAAGCAATGTGTGTGGAGATGGGACCAAGTTGGATGGATACAATAATAGCATTCCTTAAAGATGAGAAGTTGTCAGACGACCGCAAAGAGGCGCACAAGGTCAGACTGAAGTCGGCAAGATTCAGTTTAACAGCAGAAGGACATCTCCACAGAAGATCTTTTACTGGACCCCTTCTGAGGTGTGTGCATCCTGCACTGGTTGAAGATTTTCTGTACGAGATACATGAAGGAGTATGTGGAAGCTACGCTGAGGACAGGTCACTTGCTCATAGGGCTATTACTCAGGGGTACTAGTGGCCCTACATGTAGAAAGATGCTGAAGCCTATGTCAAGAAATGTGAGAAGTGCCAAATGTTTGCACCTTTAATACACCAACCAGTAGCAGACCTGAACCTGGTGTCCAGTCCTTGGCCATTTGCCCAATGGGACATGGATCTTGTTGGAAAACTGCCTCAAGCAACTGGACAAAGGAAGTACCTGCTGGTAGCAATAGATTACTTCACCAAATGGGTAGAAGCTGAACCCCTTGCCAAGATTCAGGACGTTGATGTGAAGAACTTCATATGGAAAAACATCATCACCAGGTTTGGGATCCCAAGAGCAATAATAGTTGACAATGGTACACAGTTTGACAGTAAACTAATCAAGAGCTTCTGTGCAAAGTTCAAAATCAAGAATTATTTTTCCACCTCAAGTTTTCCTCAAAGCAATGGCCAAGCAGAAGCATCCAACAAAGTTATCCTAGATGGGATTAAGAAGAGGCTGGAAGTAGCAAAGGGAAAGTGGGTGGATGAGTTACTTAATGTACTTTGGGCATATCGGACTACGCCGAGAAGATCAACGGGGGAATCCCCATTAGCCATGGCCTACGGCATGGAGGCAGTAATCCCATTGGAGGTCGGCATCCTAGGGATCAGAACCCAAGGAGTAGAAAATGGGGCCAATGAGGCATTCCTAGCCCGAGATCTGGATTTGCTAGAGGAACGAAGGGAAAAAGCAGTAATTCAGCTTGAGGCATACCAGCAGTAGCTTGTCAGGGCTTATAATAAGAAGGTGAACTTGCGAGAGTTCCAAGTTGGTAACCTTGTCTTGAGAAAGGTCGTTGGTAACAAGAAGGATCCCAAAGAAGGCAAGCTTGGCCCGAATTGGGAAAGACCCTATAGAATCATCTCGGTCTTGGGCAACGGGGCATATCGGCTTGAGGATTGTGAAGGCAAAGAGCTACCAAGACCCTAGAATACTTGCAATCTAAAGTTTTTCTATCACTAGATCTTATTATTTTTCAAGCTTTCTCTTGTTATTAGCTGAAGTATTAATAAAAGTTTTTGGATTGATTTTTAAACTTGTGTATGGTGACTAAACAGGTACTCGATGATGTTTCTAAGTGAAACATGACGAATAACTTAGACTTATTATATGGCAGAGTAGGAACTTTACTTGCATATAATAGAGTTGAACTAAGTTGGCGATGTTTCTAAGCGAAACATGACGAATAACTTAGACTTATTATATGGCAGAGTAGAAACTTTACTTGCATATAATAGAATTGAACTAAGTTGGCAATGTTTCTAAGCGAAACATGGCGAATAACTTAGACTTATTATATGGCAGAGTAGAAACTTTACTTGCATATAATAGAGTTGAACTAAGTTTGGTTAACCTGGACTTGTCATATCGGCAAAATCAGACACAGATTAGAGCCAAGTGCATGCTAGTCAGATTACCAAAGAGACCGAGGCTGGTAACCTCGGCCAGTCTTGGTTTGAATCTGACCTCAACGACAAGATCGAAAGCCACATGCTTAATGAGAACCAAAGTGGAACTTAAGATCACATTAGGGGGCAGAGGGCTGGAGAATAATGCTTGGAAGTTGGAATTTATAAGGACAATGGTTTAACACTTGTTGAAATTTTGAGAAAAATTTACAAGTTGAAATTAAGCCGAGGTTATGTTAAGGGAAGATGGCTTAACACTTGTTGAAATTTTGAAGAAAAATTTACAAGTTGAAGTTAAGCCGAGGTTATGTTAAAAGAAGATGGTTTAAATGCTTGTTGAAATTTTGAGAAAAAATTTATAAGTTGAAGTTAAACCAAGATTATACTGCAATAAATGAAGACAGAGGTCTTGAGCGAAATGGCAAGTTGTAAATAACACTTGTGAAAATAGTATAACTATTTTCAAGTGTTAGGACAAAGTCGAGGAAAACTGTCATTGGGAATAGTCGAAGTATTCCACACCGAGAAGATTACACAGTCAAGGTGTATGTCGAAGACATGAAAATTATTCTAAGTATAAAGAGTCATAAAAGAGTAAAGGAAGACAAACATACAATCACATTGAAAGAAGAAAGTTATATTTGCATTCAGATAAGGAAGTTCAAATACAAAAGGCACTTCGGCCTGACATTAATTCAGATCGCAAAGGTGGCATGTCGGCCAAATTAAAGCTTACACTGTTTCAAAAAGAAAAGAAAAAATACAAGGTACAGAAGTAAAAGAGAAGCATCAAAACTAAACTACTCGGCGTCGTTAACCGGTTGGGTTTGGGGCTCAGAGGACATCTGGGAAGACTTCTCGGCAGCCTTCTCAGCCGCGAGCTCAGCATCGATTTCTTGAAGAGTTTGGTCAATGCTCTTCTCGGCGATAGGTATGTCCGATGTTGTCTCAGGAGTGGCATCTTTGGAGACCTCGCCCTCCTCATCCTGAGACAAGTCTACGACTTGCTCATTCAGAGTAGAGGACTTAGCCCTAGCAGCGTCCTTCTTCTTCTTAACCAAAGCGTCCTCCTCAGACTCAGAATCATCTTCGGATTGGCTTGCAGTAGGGGGAAATGGCAGGAGGAGGTCGCTAGCATTTTTGAGGGGGGAGTCCTTGGGGACATCAAGCCTTTTGAGGGCAACCATCCAACCAAGGGTGAAACCCTTGTTGCATGCCTGCTTCACCTGCCTTTTGTAGTCCTCCTTAACGTCGGCCGCCTCCTCAGCATACATCTTCTCATCCGCCGTCCTGATCTTGGCTGCTTTTGTGGCCAAGGTAGCCCGGAGCTCAGCTTAGGCCTCCGCAGTTTTTATCTAGGCCTCATTTTTCTCAGCCTCAAGAACCTTCTTAATGGCATCTGCATCATCTGTTTTTTCCTCGGCCTCATCTTTAGCTTTAATGGTTGCCTCGGCCTGGTCTGACAAGGTCTTCATTTTTGCCTTGGCCTTTTTGATGGTCTTCTGTAGACTAGCAACCTCCCTGATCTTGTCGGCCAACTCCTTCTTCATTTCAAAAGCTTGCATTGAGAAAGAGTGGGCGTGTTGGATCGCCTAAAAGAAAATGGACAGAACAAAAGTTAGTAAAAATTCTGTAAGTATAGGAAAAACAGAAAGTGAAGAGTGTCATGTGATGGGGCTAACCTGCACGGAATGCTGCAGCATCAAAGCGAAGTTTTCGTATTCGCTCATCTCGGTTTTGCGATTGAGATCATTGGGAAGGAGCAAAGCCGTAGAGAGGGCAACGTCGACTTCAAGGTCAGTCGCACTATCGTTAGCTCTGACTGGTTTGTCCTCGATGGTGATTGGGAGAGCCCAGGGGGCATCTGGTTTCATGGGCCCCGAGGTTGTGGCCGAATCAGACCTTTGCCTTTTTGACCGACTTGATTGAGACGGTTCGGCCTCAGCGGGCCTCTTCTCGGCGACGCGCCGGGAGGGGGGGTTTTCACTCTCAGCCAATTTTGAAATAGGCAAGGTGTCCTCAATGTCAATCTGAGTCATCGTTGCCTTAAGCTAAGCCTTCTTCAGTCTTTTAGGCTTTGGCTTTGGTTTTGGTTAAGGCTGGGATTAGGCTGGTTGAGCGTGGATGGTGTCGGGGATGTCGGCTAGAAGATCTTCTGCGACTGCTTTCTTGCAGCCCATCTCCGCAACAATTGCAGTTCGGCGTCGGCGTCGGCGTTGAGATGGTGGGATCTGCTGTGGAGCCGAGGTAAATGGCTGCTCTGCTGGATTAGAGGTTGACCCCTGATCTAGCCGAGATGATGAAGTTGCTGGTAGAGTTGTGGCGGAAGGTGGAGACTTGTTTTTTTGCTTCTTTAGGACGTCAGGAAGTACCGACTTGTAAGTCGGGATGAAGTTAAGCAGTAGAGGAGCTCTCCACCTATGAACTGGCAGATCCAACAACTTCTTAAGATCCTTGCAGGGGAAGAAAGACTTGCGAAAATCCTTTAGTGGCTGTGGAAGAGCTGTACGAAAAAACACAAACATTAGAACATATAGAAAGAATAAAATTTTAATAACTTGAAAAATAAATTTGTGTGATACTTGGTTCTTACCATTACCCTCTACAAATACTGTTCGGCTAAGAGGGTAGAGGTGAAGGTCCTCATCTGGAGCGAACTCCCAGTTGCCTGAGACAATGAGGTAATCATTCCCGGCCCCCTTGTTAGAGTCTGGGAGGTCGGCAACAAGTTTGTATTCAGTGGACCTCGGTTTAAGGTAGTAGACGTACCCTTTTTCTAACTTGAGGCCACACGTGGTATAGCAGTATTGAATGTCGGCTAAGGTTACCCTAGCTTTTTCTCGGCATGCTAAGGTAATTATACCATTGATAGCTCGGTAAGAGTTAATGGCAAGCTGCCTTAGGTTCAATTTGTAATAATGGAGGACTTCTCGGAAAAGGATGTCTAGTGGAAGCTTAAGTCCACACTCAATGAAGGCAACGACTGGGAAGCGCACGGAGCCAACTGTGGGCATGATAGAATCGTCCTCCCCAGCCAACCTAAAGTGAACGTCGGCCGGGATTTCAAACTCTTGCCTAAAGTACTCTAACTTAGTTGGGGTGTCTACCCTATGCCTCCACATACCCATAATGTCGGCTTAAGGGAAGGGTGTATGATTTCAGAAAAGTGTTCTGTGAAGGTTCAGATGACCTCGGCAAAACCTAAACGAATGCTGGGGTAAAGATTTTTTGGGATCTAAAGTGAAATTTGTTTCAGTATTCCCTAAGGTTTGTGAGTTCTACGACAAAACCCAAACCTAGGTCTATGAAAACAGAGGATTGAAAGCAAGAATCTGGAGAAAACACAGAAGAAAAAGACAAAAACAAAGATTCAGAATCAAGAATTGTGATGCTCCATCAAGAACAATGCAACAGAGTGTGTGCAACGGTGCAAGGCCAAGAACAGTGGCAAAAATCAACAGATATATAAGCAGTGTATGTATATTCAAGAATGGATTGGGCAAAAACAGAGCCATAAAATGAACATGCTCAAGTACATGATGGAATCCAAGACACAAATTAACGATCAAAGACATGAGCAAACACGCAAGGGCAGCGAGTACAGCAGTGGAGTTCTTTGAAGTAAAACAAGAAATTTAAATAAGAAGGAACAGTGGCTTACCAGAGGAGTGAAGCCGGTGTTGAGTACGCCGGAGTCAGATAATGGTTGCAATCGGAAAAGGTCAGCGAAAGCTTCACCGGAGGGGAGGAATGAAAGTAGTTGCAGAGCTTGAAGGTTTGAAGCAATGGCGGATTTGGGAGAGTAGAGAGAGAGAGTTTGCACGAAGATGATGGTGAAAAAGTGAAAAGACGGAGAGAGAGAGTTGATTTTGATCAAACGCGGAGAATGGCGGCAAAATACCATCAATACGCCTAGGGCGACGTGCTTGTCAGACGGCGCACCCAGACGCAAGACGACTTAAAGGCGCGTATCAAGTACGATCCAGTGAGGGGAAGACGTGTGGCTAAAACGGTTGGGTTGCTGTGCGTAACAGCTCACCCGCATGACGAATCTCTTGAAGTGGATGGTTTAATGAAGCAAAGACCTCGGCTATGAGGATTATCTCGGCTAAATAATTTGAACCGACTTGATTATTTGTTCCAAGGCATTGGAGAAAATAGATTACAGATCTTAGTCATATAGGGCCCCGGGTGGTGACCTCGGGAATGAAAGGTAAGGCAAGCTTAGCCGATGTACTAAAAGGAAGGAATGCTATAGGTTCCATCACCTCAGGATGCCGAGGTAATAGAACCTAGGGGGCAGTTGTGGGGATATAATTTTTGAGTAGCGACACGTGGCCAAGGTAACACCGAAGTGACAGCCGAGGTGCCACGTGTCTTGATCATGACGCCGAGGTAATCTCGGTTAGGCCGAGGTTATCTCCGAAGATACCGGAGTCCGGGATAAGCGGATAAGGGACAAGAGTCCTAGAAACGAGGGAAGGCTTCAGTTTGGATAAAGATAAGACTCTTAGAGAGTTTATTCCAATCCTACTAGGAGTCCAAGATTAGCAGTAATCTAAAGTCCATTGAAGCTAGGTTTCTATTAGGATTAGGTTTGTGATGATTATAAAAGAAAGGCACCCCCATGGGTCTGAGGTACGCTTTTTATGTTCTGAATAGTGAGTTAAGCACTTTTGTTATAGGACACCATTAATATTTAAAATAAAAGGATAAAACCAAAAAAAGAAGAAGATGAACCTCAAGCAGGTAAGCGCTTCTTCTATATGTAGATATATATATTAACGGACTTTGCTTCATACCCCCACTGGGGGTCGACCCCCAGTGAGGTGGCGGCCCCCGATTCGCTGAAAACACCAAAAAAAAAAAAAAAAAAAAAAAACTGTTTTTTTTTTGGCCAATTGGGGCTTGACACGCATGACCCCAGCACCCCCAGCTGGGGGTCTGAAGCATTTTTCATATATTAACCCAATCCAGTGATTGGCCATTTTATTTCTCAATTTCAAGTAGTTTTCAAAACAATTTCTTTTAAGCAAATTTGTTTTTTATGGAGTCATGTTACTTATGAATTTTATAAGAAGTTGATTAAACTTGTAACTTTAAAAATAACTTGATTTTGTAAGTTAAAAATAATTTGAAAATTTCAACTACTCGGTGTTGTTTGGCAAGTTGGTTTATGGCTAAAATAGTCACAAAAGACAAAATAGGTTATTTCAGCCACAACAAATAAAATATCACATCCAACCCATAATCATTACACTTTTCTCTCACAAAAAAAGTCAAAAAAGCCAAAAAATTAAAATATCCTTCCCAAACCAAACTTTTTAGCCTAGGCTAAAATAGTCAAAAAAATCAAAAAACCAAAGAGCCAACCCACTTCCCAAACGGAGGCGTAGTTAGTCAAACCATTTTGAGAAATAAAAAACAAAAGAAAAAGTAAAAATGTGTGAGGAAATATAAACAGTTGAGATTATAATTATTTTAGCAATTTTTTTATATATCTTTGTAAACTTATAGTAAATACTGAAATGATAATAATCTTTACTTTTTAAAATGTTCACCCAAATCATATGTGGATAGGACCTTGTTACATCCCCTAAAAATACTCCCCCTAATCTTCCTAATTTCCATATCAAGTAAAAAAAAAAAAAAAAACAAGGAAACAGTTATCCAAAATGAAAATTAAGGAGATTAGGAGGACAATTTTTAGGACTCTAAATCATTTTCCATGTGGATATAAGGCTATGTGTGTCCATCTTTAGACACATCAATAAAAACAAATGGCGCCTTCAATTGTGATATGATTTTTGTCAACTAAAAGCTATGCGGAAAAAAAACTTGGATATCAAATCTTTAATCACTTTATGTCGATGCAAGACACAAAGTGAGGAATTGATGTGTAATTTAATTTAATTTTTTTTTTTTTTTGGTTTGAATTATTTTGTTCTAGATCTCTGTTTCCATTTTTCATTGATGTTAAAAAAAAAAAAAGTTCGAAGGAATGCATACCTGTGTTGTACAGCAAACAAATGATTTCACAATTTAGTGCATGGCATTGATTGTACAATACCATAAATTGATGGGAGGTTTATTAGAAAATTATTTTTTAAGTATTTGTATATCAATTAGTCCATAACATATTCTTGTATTTCAATAAGTTTTATTATTTGAACAGTTGATCTATCAAATCTTAATTCTCATATTTAAAGTATTTTATACACATTTCTATCCTTACAAATATTTTTTAAACGGTTAGTAATTTAATGATATGAACATTCATATTTTACAACATAAATATTCACATTAATGTGTGAATATTCACATTGTGAACATTCATATTGACGTGTTAACATTCACATTGATGGTGTGAACATTTACATTGACGGTGTGAACATTTATATTGACGATGTGAACATTTATATTGGCAGTGTGAATATTCACATCACGGAACATTCACACTGTAAATGTGAATATTATTAGGGGTATTTTGATAACTATGTGGGTGTTTGAGAAATGGGTTTTTTTTATAGGTTTTTTTAGTTGTAGGATATTATTGAATAAATTTTTCTTTGTGTTTGGGAAGATAGTTGGGTTTTTTTTGTAGTTGGATGTGATATTTGTGAGAGAAAAAGTGAAATGATTATGGGGTTTGACGTGATATTTTGTTTGGATTTGTTTTTTTTTGTTTTGTAAAACATTTGTCTTGTAGTTAAAAAAAAAAACCAAAAAAAATCCAAAAACCAAGTTCCCAAACACCCCCTATGTCACTCATAGGACTTAATGGAATATAAAAAAATAATGTGGACTAAATAAAATATAAGTAGGTAAAAAGGGATTTATAAAAAAGTGTCTCAAAATTTATGTCACAAAAATCTTATTGAAAAATTCATGAGGAAGAGTGATGAGGGAGTGAAATATAAAATAAGACTAATGTTATATGCACTAATTAGTACACTAACTAGTTTACCAATTTATAATGTTGGATTATTTATAAAGGAATTACAGTTAGCCTTAAATGATCAAAAATAATTATGGGGTTGGTATTCTTTCGGTGCGGAAAACCCACAGATTGCACCTTCCCACTTTCATGTAATTACTTTTGTTCTTCTATCTTGATTTGTAATTATTAAATATTTCGTAAAAGTCAATTTTTTGGTTTTTTTTTTTTTGAAAAATATATAAAAAAATAGAGAGATAATATAATCTAAAAAAGTCAAAAAATTAAAAAATTGGCTTTTAATCAATTTGCCAAAATAGGCCTAATGCTAGGGTTTTACAATATGTACCAAGAAATAGAATTGTTATGTGGTATGTGTGGTTGAGATTTGATAGGTATTTTATGAAATTCATATATAGAATGAATCTGAATCATATATATATATATATCGTTATGGATAAAATTCATAATAATTTTTTTTTAAATATGTAGTATTATTGCATAAAATATTATGAGATAATATCTTACTTGATTATTATTGATTTACATGATGTGAATTACCATATTTATCTTGGTGTTTTAAATAACAATGTTATATTCTATTTATCCAATATTTTTTTTACTTCTACTTTTCGATTTTATATTTGTATACACTCAATGTTTAATATCCCAAAGTCACCGCTCACTAAAAAAAAAATCACCACTATTATCACCATCCAATAGTATTTAAAAAATAATAATAATAATAATAATAATAATAATAAAAAATAACTATTTGATCAAACTACTGCCAATCAGATTTAGATTTAACTCCATCAAAGTTTCGTTTCTCTTTGTTAACATGTTTATGAATTGGGTTTAGGAATGACAACGGAAGAGTGAGGATAGAATAATTTTCTAACTTTAAAAATGATATTATTAATAAAAGTGAGAGATACTATAATATATTATAGATATTGATTAATAAGTGATGACATTTAAATAGGAGTCTTCATGGGTCGGATTGAGACGGGTTGCATGTCATCCGTTCTCAAATTGAATGGGGATAGGGTTGAGAAAATCCCATCCACATTTGACCACCCGTGATTTTGAAATTGACCAAGCAGGGGTGAATTGCCAGATAGATGAGGATTAGGTTGGTGAATTAAACAAATCATATTTTACAAAAGGATCCGATTTTTTTTTTAATTTTTGAATAATATTTGTGCAAATTTTCTAATCTTGAGGTCGGATTGAGTTTTACAGATTGAAACTTATATATCCGTCACCTAATCAAAATCTAACTTTTAAAAATTGTTAGATTTGCATTTGTTTGCCTGTTATATTGAAATCACCTATTTGAAATTGGGTTAGACTGGTGGACTAGATATTTGCCTAACCCTATAATTAAATGATAAAAATTGACAAATAAATAAGAGAAAGCGATAAAAAGGGACAGAGAAAAGATAATCCATTACCATCTTGCTTATTTATCAAGATTAAAAATGAAAACTAAAAAAAAAAACTCTTGTAGAGTGAGTATGGAAAACATGGTGAGATTTTTGGAGAGAAATTGTCATCCCTAATTAAATTTCAATCAACATTGGGAAAATTGTCATCCCTAATTAAATTTCAATCAACATCGGGAAAATTGTAATCCCTAATTAGATTTCAGTCAACATTGAGATTAAACATTTTAGTGCGCTTTGGCCAGGTAGAGAATTATTCAATGTGTTTCGTTTTTATTTTCAAAATTTATTTTTCAAAAAATTTTACTTTTTTATTTTTCGCATTTTTTTTTGGTTTTCATTGAAGTTTTTTTTAATATTTTAAGTAATTTTTTTGACACATCTAACATAAATACACTTAAAAAGTATAATATTTGTGAAAAAAAATCTTTAAAAAATTCACTAAACACCAAAAATACAAAAAAAAAAGAAAAAGAAAATTCAATACATTTTTCATATTTTTGTGTATTTATTAATTTTTTAAAATATCTTTTCACAAATATTTTACTATTTAGATACATCTAAGTAATGTGCATTTAAAAAAGTAAAAAAAATAAGAAAATTAGTCTAAGGTCCCTTTCTTATTTTTAGTAATGGGAGAGGTCCACAATATTATTTTGTGATGTTTAAGGTCCCTCACTTACCACCATATATCTCACACACCCAATCTTGGTTCAACTTTACACTTCTCCACGCCAACTTCCAAAACATCTACCCCCCTCTCTCTTTCTCTCTCTCTCTCTCTCACTCTCTCACACACACACGCGCGTGCGCGCGCGGAAAAAGGGTTTGAAACTCCTACCACCACCACCACCAGCAATGGTAGCAGAGTTGCCACATACTCTAGACCAGAGCTTCAAGACCCTAACAATGGCAAAACGACAATCTTTCACGAACCCTACATCTACTCTGACGACATCGATAACACTTCTTCCATACCTTACATCAATGCTTCGTCAAGCCCCGACTGTGGCTCTGAAGGTGACAGTGGTGGAGGATTATTTTACAATGCTTCGGCGAGTCCAATGCACTTCATGATGTGTTTGTCGTCTCCGAATTCGACGCTTCCAGTGTCTGAGGGATCGGTTTCGGGCTCGTCTGAGTTCAAATTTTTGGCTAGGTTTGGGACGATAGGCTCGTCGTCGACCATATCGATGATTTTAACCGACGAACTATTCCTGAACGGCTAGATCCGACCGATGAAGCTCTCTTCACACCTCTAACGGCTTCAAGTGCTCACGCCATTACTAGATATCAATGAAACCGAAGGCGATTGCGAGAATGTGATGGATGAATCTAACAAGTTTCCGAGATGATGAGATGTGATATGGCAGAACAGATCTCTACGCTAAAGAACTAGTTCTACGTTGCCGTTGAGATCCTCTTCATTTAAATGGCACGAAAGTGATGTCGAAGATTAGAAATCTAAGAAAATGCAGACTAGTCTAAATTTCAAACACAGAGAAATTTGTGAAGAAAGCTAGAGAAATTCTCTGTGAGCAAAGTTAGAGAAATTTCAATTTTCTCTAGTTTAAACCCAGAAAAATTCTCTGCACGTAATTTTTTGGGCCTTCCCAAAATCTCTAGATTCGAATCTAAAATCTCTAAACTGGAATCTAGAGGTCTAGAGAAAAATTATTTGGGAAGAAATTCTCTAGGACATCCAGAGAAATTCCCAGAATTTCTTTGAAGTGGGAAGTCTAAAAAAATTCTTTGAATCAAATTTTCTCTGGATCAATATTGAAGGGCCTTAGACATTATGAAAATATTAGATGTCTTTTATGCTATAAAATCTTAATACCAGGAATTCTAAAAAAAACCCCTAAAAAAATTGCTTAAAAATTAAAAAACATTCACTAACAATAAGAAAAAAAAACACCAAAAAAAACTCAATTTCTAAAAAATTGAATTCAGAAAATTAAAATCAAACACAAATTATTTGTCCATATATAACAAATGGACAAAAACATTTCTACGTCAAGGCTTACGAATAAAACTTATACCATGTTTGGGAAGATGTGAAAAAAAAAATTATTGAAAAAATTAGAAGTTATATAAAAAATTAAAAATTCTTCGCTTCTCTCTATTTTTTTTATAGGTTTTTAATAAAAAAAAATCATTTCTAACTTTTTAATTTTTATTCATCTTATATTTCAACAAAAAAAAAAAAAAAATTAAAGTCAATAAAAATTTCACTTCTTAAATAACCCTCCATACATTGTTGGGTTTAGATTTTAAAAGTTATTTGTAAGTTTATTATTGTTCGTTATTTTATTCTTTAATTAATTTTATTAATATTTAATTTTTATTTTATTTTTCCTGATGCATCTAATCTAAATATAGTTAAAAAGTAAAATATTTGAGAAAAAATCTAAAAAAATTTACTAAACAGAAGAAGAAGAAGAAGAAGAAGAAGAAGAAGAAGAAGAAAAAGAAAGAACATGTATTATTTTTTTAAATATTTTTTGTATTTAGTGATTTTTTAAAAATTTCTTGACAATTATGTTATTTTTAAATGCATCTACATTAATGGATCTACAAATATAAAAAAAATTATCTAAAGACAAAAAGTACAAAAAAAATTTAAAACTCAAAAACAAAGTTTGAGTCTCAAAACCAAACAGGGCAAGAAAAGTTTTAAAAAACTATTAATTTGCATATTGTTTTTTTTTACTTTTATTTATTTATTTATTTATTTTATCAAACCTTAAATAAGTTCAGGAAAATTCTTAACACCCTTACAACATTTGTTGGGTTGGTGGACTGATAAGCATTATTCATTCAATCCTACTATTTACTCAAACATTGGGTCTAATGAGGGGTTTGGGGGGCCTCCCCAAGGGGGAGGGGGTTCCATGTTGCTTCCGTATAACCCATACTTATAAATAGATGAGGAACGTCTCTTTTAGGTTAAGAGAAAGTTGTATTTTTCTAATCATAGTGAAAACCGCAGCAGCCGTGGACGTAACCCTATTCTGGGATGAACTGGGTAAATCCTTGTGTTCTTGTGTGTGTGATTTATTTGATTCATTTTTTCTTCCTTGTTTGTTATTTCGTATCTCATCGATCTTGGTTAGGAAGGGTCAATTCCTAACAACTGGTATCAGAGCATTGGTTCGAGTGGGAGCGATGGCTACAAATGAAAAGGTTAGAATCGATAAATTTAATGGCACATATTTCGAATTTTGGAATATGCAAGTTGAAGACTATTTGTATCAGAAAAAACTATATGAGCCATTTTCAGGGACAAAACCAAAAAAGATGAAGGATGATGAGTAGACTCTTCTTAATCGCCAAGCGCTAGGTGTTATTAAGCTAAAGTTGTCTCGTAACGTTGCGTTTAACATAGCGAAGGAGAAGACTACAACGGGTCTCATGGCGGCACTCTCAAACATGTACGAAAAACTCTTTGGCTCAAATAAAGTTTATTTGATGTGTAGATTGTTTAATATGAGGATGACAGAAGGTGCTTCGGTGGCTGAGCATCTGAACGAATTCAATATTGTGGTAATACAATTGAGTTCTGTCTTTATCAAATTTGATAATGAGGTTAGGGCTTTGATTCTTCTATGTAGTTTGCCAGAAAGTCGAAATGGTACTATAACGGCAGTGAGTAATCCTTCGGGAAAAGAAAAGTTAAATTACATTGATATCCAAGATTTAATTCTGAGTGAAGAAATTCACAGGAGGGAATTAGGGGAAACATCGAGTTCTGCCTTGAATACAAAAGCCAGAGGAAGATCAGTAAGAAAAAAACCCGAACCACAACAGATCAAAATCCAAACACAGAAGTAAGTCAAGAACTGGAGAGGGATAGAGTTGTTGGAACTGTGGAAAGAAGGGACATCTAAAAGGAGATTGCCCGACATTGAATAAGAACAAAGGTGATCAAAATCAGAAGTCTACTAATGCTGCAACGGAGGAGATTTATGATGTTTTGATCTTGAGTATTGACAGCCCTCTTGAATCTTGGATTTTAGATTCTAGGGCGTCATTCCATTCTACTTCACAGAGGGAAATCATGGACAATTACATTGGTGGTGATTTCGGGAAGGTTTATCTAGCTAATGATGAACTTTTGAAGATTGTGTTGGGTATACCTCCTTATTGGAGTGTGGGACCCAATTGGTTTTGAAAAAAGAGTTTAATTTGGTTTGGTATTAATTATAATATATTTTTATATATTATATTTAATTTGTGGAGGCCCAATCCAATTTGGTTACAACTAGGGTTTTGATAAAACAAACCCTAAAATTAACAATATATATATATATTGTTTTGTTTTGCCCCAGTTGAGAGGTGTGTGCGACGGCCATACTATCACACTACTTCGGTAACAGTGCCAAGATTTACATATTGGTTCAATTTCGGTTTTTTTGAAGCTTGGTTTTGGAGCATCTTCGGTTGGTGTTTGATTCGTTATTTTGGATCTTCTTCAACTTTGGTTCTGAAGATTTTGGTTCATCTATTTGGTGAGGTCTTTCCTCTTGTTTATTTGTGATTATTTGGAATTCACCTAAGGGTGGTTTTGTGAGACCATTCGTGTCTCGTTTGGAACTTATTTGGTTGATAGTGGAATCGGATTTCGATCCCGTGGACGTACCTCACATTGAGGGAACCACGTAAAAATTCTTGTGTTCCTTCTGATTTAATTTTTTTGCATTAGTTTTTATTTCCATTGATTGATTTACTTGTGGGGAATCACATCGATTTTCCCTAACAACTGGTATCAGAGCTTACGGTTTATTTGGGTCTATTTATTTGTGTAAATCAATGGAGGGGAATGTGGGTCGTATGTCTAGCTTCAATGGAAGCAATTGGGTAACTTGGAAAACTAAAATGGAGGACCTATTATTTTGTAAAGACTTGTATGGACCCATTGAGGGTGATAGTGGCAAACCTGCTGATATGAAAGATGATGAGTGGAAGAGGTTAAATCGAAAAGCTGTTGGTGTTATCCGTCAATGGATTGATGATAGTGTGTTTCATCATGTTGCTACTGAAACTTTAGCACATGATTTATGGAAAAAATTAGAGAGTCTTTATGATAGAAAATCAGCCACAAATAAAGCCTTTCTGTTTCGTAAGTTGGTTAATTTAAAATATAAAGAGGGCAGCCCTATTCTGGAACATCTGAATGAAATAAAGAGTATTGTTAACCAACTTGCTTTTATGAAAATTATTTTTGATGATGAGTTGCAGGCTTTGATGCTACTTAGTTCCTTACCCAAAAGTTGGGAGACTTTGGTTGTGACAGTTAGTAATTCGGCGCCCGATGAAGTTGTCACTATGGGCCAAGTCACTAGTAGCTTGTTGAATGAAGAAACTAGAAGAAAATCAGCGGGTTCCTCTCATTCAGAAGCATTTGTTGTGAGAGGCCGAAGCAAAACAAGGGGGAGGAGTAAGACTCCTCATGGTCGTGATCAAAGCCGTGACAAATCAAAAGATGGTTCTTTTTCAAAGAAAGACATTGAGTGTTATTATTGCCATGAGAAAGGGCACATGAAGCGAGAATGCCAAAAGCTCAAGAACAAGGAGAAAAGGCGTGACAAAAGTGTGGATAAGAAGCAAGAAGACACAACGGCAGTTACTACCGATGATCTCATGGTCGTTTGTGAAGATGATTGTATCAATTTTGTGGGACAAGAGAGCAGTTGGGTAATTGATTCTGGTGCTTCTTTTCATGTGACTTCTCGAGTTGATTTCTTCACTACCTACACTGCAGGAGATTATGGTTCTGTTCGAATGGGTAATGAAGGTTTGTCCAAGATTATCGGCATGTGTGATGTTTGCTTGGAAACAAATTTGGGCTGCAAGTTGTTGCTTAAAGATGTGAGGCATGTTCCCGACATCCGCCTCAATTTGATCTCTACTGGGAAGCTAGATGATGAAGGCTTTAACAACAAATTTGGTGATGGAATATGGAAGCTCACAAAGGGTTCTTTGGTGGTGGCTAAGTGCAAAAAGACTCATACACTTTATTCGATGCAAGGAAAAATTTGTAAAGGTGTTGTCAATGCACTTGAAGATGATACTTCTACCGACTTGTGGCACAAGCGGCTTGGCCATATGAGTGAAAAGGGCTACAAGTTTTGTTCAAGAAAGAGCTTCTACCCGGTTTGAAAGGTACACATCTTAAAACTTGTGTTCATTGTTTGGCGGGTAAACAACATAGAGTTTCTTTTCATAAAAATGTTGCTTCTAGAAAAGAAAATATTTTGGAGTTGATTCATTCGGATGTTTGTGGTCCTTTAAAAGTTAGAACACATAGTACTGCACTTTATTTTGTTACTTTCATTGATGATTATTCAAGGAAAGTTTGGGCTTATCTACTAAAATCTAAAGATCAAGTTCTAGAAGTATTTAAGCATTTTCAGGCCATGGTTGAAAGAGAAATAGGGCAGAAATTGAAGTGCATCCGATCAGACAATGGTGGTGAATACACTGGGCCATTTGATGAGTATTGTCGCAGCCAAAGTATTCGGCACCAAAAGACAGTTAAGAAGACTCCTCAACAAAATGGCGTTGCCGAGAGGATGAACCGCACCATTGTAGAAAGAACAAGGTGTTTGCTTTCACAAGCTAAATTGCCAAGATCCTTTTGGGGTGAGGCAATGAGTACAGCGGTTGATGTGATCAATTTGTCTCCTTGCTATCCTTTGAATGGTGATGTTCCTGAAAGAGTTTGGACTGGCAAAGATGTGTCTTATGAGCACTTGATGAGTGTTTGGTTGCCGAGCTGTTTGTTCACATTCCAAAGGATGAGAGGTCCAAGCTTGATAGTAAGTCAAGACAATGTATTTTTCTTGGCTATAGGCGTGATGAGTTCGGGTATAGATTATGGGATCCGGTCGACAAGAAAGTCATTCGAAGCCGTGATGTTGTGTTTCTTGAAGACCAAACAATTGAAGACTTTGGTAAAGGTGATCAACCGGAGCCAAAACTAGTGATCTCATTGACATGGATCCATCTCCTTCATCTTCAGTTGATGATGAAAATGGGGGAGATGTACAGTCACCTATTGAAGAAGTGGAGGATGATGTTAATCCTAATGAAGTTGAGCCAGAAATTGAGGAAGAGCATCCAACTCAAGAACCGCCACCACAACTTGAGTTGAGGAAATCTACAAGGGACTGACAACCTTCAAGAAAGTATCCTTCCAATGAATTTGTGTTGATTTCTGATCAAGGGGAGCCAGAAAGCTACCAAGAAGCAATTGAGCATGCAAAGAAAGATGATTGGAAAAAGGCCATGGAAGAGGAGATGAATTCCTTGCTTGAAAACCAGACTTATGATTTAGTGAAGTTGCCTAAAGGGAGGAAAATTCTAAAAAATAAGTGGGTTTTCAAATTGAAGAATGATAGGAAGAATCTGAGGTACAAAGCACGTCTTGTTGTGAAAGGCTTTGGGCAAAAGAAAGGTATTGACTTTGATGAGATTTTCTCGCCGGTTGTGAAGATGTCTTCTATTCGGGTTGTACTTGGCATGGCTGCAAGTATGAACCTTGAAGTTGAGCAACTTGATGTGAAGACCGCATTTCTTCATGGTGATCTTGAAGAAGAAATTTACATGGAGCAACCGGAAGGTTTTGTAGAAAAAGGGAAAGAGAAATTTGTTTGCAAATTGAAGAAAAGTTTGTATGGTCTCAAGCAAGCTCCACGGCAATGGTACAAAAAATTTGACTCTTTCATGATGAATAATGGTTTTTCTAAAACCACTTCGGACCATTGTGTGTTTGTGAAAAATTTCCCGAATGGCAAATTTATTATTCTTTTGCTTTATGTTGATGACATGTTAATTGTGGGTCAAGATTCTACCATGATTAACAGGTTGAAATTGGAGTTAAGCAAGTCTTTTGCTATGAAAGATTTGAGACCGGCAAAGCAAATACTTGGTATGAAAATTGTTCGTGATCGCAAAAAGGGGCTGATTTGGTTGTCTCAAGAGAGCTACATTGAGAAAGTTCTTGAGAGATTCAACATGGATAAAGCAAAGCCGGTTGGTTGTCCACTTGCGGGTCACTTCAAACTTAGTTCGAATCAATGTCCTACAAGTGAGAAAGACAAAGAAGAGATGTTGAAAGTTCCTTATGCTTCAGCAGTTGGTTCATTGATGTACGCCATGGTTTGTACAAGGCCGGATATTGCTCACGCAGTTGGTGTGGTGAGTCGTTTTCTCTCTAATCCGGGTAAAGAACATTGGGCAGCGGTAAAATGGATTCTCAGGTATCTTCGAGGGACTTCGAAGGTGTGTTTGTGTTTTGGAGATGGTAAGCCGATGCTTGATGGGTTCACGGATTCTGACATGGCCGGTGATGTTGATTCTAGGAAATCTACTTCGGGATATTTGATGACTTTTGCAGGGGGAGCTGTGGCATGGCAATCTAAATTACAAAAATGTGTTGCTCTCTCAACTACCGAAGCTGAATTTATTGCCATTACAGAAGCTTGCAAAGAAGAGTTATGGTTGAAGAAATTTTTGCAAGAGTTGGGTTTGAAGCAAGAAAAGTATGTGCTTTATTGTGATAGTCAAAGTGCTATTCACTTGAGTAAAAATTCTACTTTTCATTCGAGATCGAAACACATTGATGTGTGATACCATTGGATTCGTGATGTGTTAGATTCGAAATTGTTGCAACTCGAAAAGGTTCACACGGATGATAATATTTCGGATATGTTGACTAAGACTTTGTCGATGGATAAACATTTGAAGTGTCGAACTTTGGCGGGTATGGTTGATGTCTCCACCTAAGTCGGTAGGGGGAGAATTGTTGGGTATACCTCCTTATTGGAGTGTGAGACCCAATTGGTTTTGAAAAAAGAGTTTAATTTGGTTTGGTATTAATTATAATGTATTTTTATATATTATATTTAATTTGTGGAGGCCCAATCCAATTTGGTTACAACTAGGGTTTTGATAAAACAAACCCTAAAATTAACAATATATATATATTGTTTTGTTTTGCCTCAGTTGAGAGGTGTGTGCGGCGGCCATACTATCACACTACTTCAGTAACAGTGCCAAGATTTACATATTGGTTCAATTTCGGTTTTTTTGAAGCTTGGTTTTGGAGTATCTTCGCTTGGTGTTTGATTCGTTATTTTGGATCTTCTTCAACTTTGGTTCTGAAGATTTTGGTTCATCTATTTGGTGAGGTCTTTCCTCTTGTTTATTTGTGATTATTTGGAATTCACCTAAGGGTGGTTTTGTGAGACCATTCGTGTCTCGTTTGTAATCGTTTGGAACTTATTTGGTTGATAGTGGAATCGGATTTCGATCCCGTGGACGTTCCTCACATTGAGGGAACCACGTAAAAATTCTTGTGTTCCTTCTGATTTAATTTTTCCGCATTATTTTTTATTCCTATTGATTGATTTACTTGTGGGGAATCACATCGATTTTCCCTAACAGATTGTGGGTAAAAGGGATGTAACAATCAGGTTGCCAAACGGATCTGTTTGGAAAATACAGAATGTCAGATATGTGCTTGGTTTGAAAAGAAACTTGATTTCTGTTGGACAACTTGATGAGGAAGGTCATGTTGTAACCTCATGGGTAGTCTATGGAAAATCACCAAAGGAGCCACGGTTGTTGCTTGTAGTAAAAAAGAAGGCACCTTTTATATGACTACGAATAATAGGGATACAGTAACAGTTGCTGGTGAGAAGGAAGACTCAAATCTCTAGCACCAAAGGCTTGGTCATATGAGTCAAAAAAGAAATGAAGGTACTTGCATTTAAGGGGAAACTGTTAGATTTGAAATCGATGGACATTGACTTTTGTGAGGATTGCATCTTCGACAAACAAAAGAGGGTCAGTTTTTCAAAGGATGGCAAGAAACGAAGTAAAAAAAGTTGGAGTTGGTTCATATAGATGTATGGGGACATGCACCAGTTTTATCTCTTGGAGGATCATCATACTATGTTACCTTCATCGATGACTCAACGGGAAATATATGGATTTATTTATTGAAACATAAATCTAAAGTTTATACTATTTTTAAGAAGTAGAAAGCCTTGGTGGAGATTGAAATAAATCTGAAAATTAAATGCTTGAGATTAGATAATGGAGGGGAATATGAGGACAATGAGTTCAAGAAATATTGCGTAGAAAATGGAATTAGAATGGAGAAGACTATTCGAAAGACACCTCAACAGAATGGCATTGTAGAACGCATGAATAGAACTCTGAATGAACGTGCTAAAAGTATGAGGATACATATCGGATTACCAAAGATGTTTTGGGCAGATGTAGTTTACACTGCAGCATATCTGATTAACCATGGTCCATCTGTTCCATTGGATGGAGAGTTGCCAGAAGAAGCATGGAGCGGTAAAGAAGTAAATCTTTCTCTTTTGAAGATATTTGACTATGTTTCATATGTGCATATAGATTCTGCTGATAGAAGTAAACTTGATCCGAAATCTGTTAAATGTACTTTTATTGGGTATGGCGTTGAACAATTTGGTTATCGGTTTTGGGATGATAAAAATTGAAAAATAATCAGAAGTAGAGATATCATATTTAATGAGAAAGTAATGTATAAAGATAGGGATAAGTCTGCATCTGAATCTGAATCTGAATCTGTTACTTGTCATGAGCATGTTGAGTTAGAAGAGATTAGTGAGAGTGATTTGAATAGTAAGATTCAAAATAATTCTGAAAATCTTATGACACAAACTGAGCCACATACTCCTACTCCTAAGTTGAGACAGTCAGAAAGAGAGTCTAAACCTACACAGTATTGGTCTCTATCTTTACATTATTTGTTGTTGTCTGATGGGGGTGAACTCGAGAGTTATGATGAGGCTTTGCAGGTTGATGATTCAATTAAGTGGGAGTTAGCTATGCAGGATGAAATAGATTCACTTATGGCAAATAAGACATGGGAGTTGACTGAATTACTAATGGGTAAGAAAGCTTTGCATAACAAGTGGGCTTACAGGGTCAAACAAGAACATAATGGGAGTAAATGCTACAAGGCCAGATTGGTTGCAAAGGGATTTTAGCAGAAGGAATGGGTTGACTACACTAAAATTTTCTCTCTAGTTGTGAAGTTGACCATTATTAGATTGGTGCTGGGAATTGTGGTTACTAAAGATTTGCATCTTGAGTAGATGGATGTAAAGATGGCTTTTCTCCATGGTGATTTGGAGGATGAAATTTACATGAATCAACCACAAGGTTTCTTGGCACGTGGCAAAAAGGAGTTTGTATGCAAACTTCAAAAAAGCTTGTATGGTTTGAAACAGGCCCCAATGCAGTGGTACAAGAAGTTTGATGGGTTTATGTGTAATAGCGGTTTTACAAGATGTCAAGCAGATCATTGCTGTTATTTCAAGAGGTTTGATAAAAGTTGTATTATTTTGCTCTTATATGTTGATGATATGCTTATCGCAGGATCTAACATTGAAATGATAAAAAAGATTGAAGAAACTTTTGTCTAACTAATTTGAGATGAAGGATCTTGGAGCTGCAAACAAAATCCTTGGTATGAGGATTCACAAGGACAATGCAAATGACACTTTGAAGTTGTCACAGGCTGAGTATGTCAAGAAAGTTCTCAAGAGGTTTAGCATAGATGGTGCAAAACCAGTGGCCACTCTATTGGCTAGCCATTTCAGACTTACCAAAAAGTAGTTTCTGAAGATCGAAGAAGAGCGGGCCTATATGGGACGTGCTCCATATGCTTCAACTATCGGTAGCATAATGTATGCTATGGTTTGTATTAGACCAAACAAAGCACATGCAGTGGGAGTGGTTAGTAGGTACATGAATAATCTAGGCAAGTAGCATTGGGAGGCAGTAAAGTGGATCCTTGGATATTTGAGTGGTACTACAGACATGACACTTTGTTTCAAATGAACCGACATTGGGTTACATGGTTATGTTGATGCAGACTTGGCTGGTGATATGGATAACAGAAAAGAGTACTACTGGTTATGTTTACACATTGGGTGGTACAGCAGTGAGTTGGATTTCACAGTTACAGAAGATTGTGGCCCTTTTTATAACAGAGGTTGAGTTTGTTGCTATTACTGAAGTGGGGAATGAAATGACTTGGTTATAGAATTTCCTAGCAGAGTTGGGTAAGACGCAAGGGATGAGTATTTTGCTATTCATTTTGCAAAGAATCTGGCTTTTCATTCTAGGATGAAACACATTTAGTTGTGATACCATTTCATTCGTTCACTTACAGATAATGGAGTCTTGTCTCTTGAGAAGATCCAAGGCAGTAAGAATCCAGCAAATATGTTGACCAAGACAGTTACCGTTGACAAACTGAAGTTGTGTGCAACTTCAGTTGGGGTTCAAGATTGATGAAGGAAGATCGAGTTGTTGCGGCGTTTCTCTATGTGATGAAGATGATGGTGAGCTTGAGTTATTAGGTTCCAAGTAGGAGATTGTTGGGTTGGTAGACCCTGATAAGTACTGTTCACTCAACCCTATTATTCACTCAAACACTAGGTCCAATGGGGGGTTTGGAGGGCCTCCGCCCGAATTTTTTTGGGTACTTTCGTAATTCTCATGTTGCTTCCATGTAACCCTAATTCTATAGTTATAAGTAGATGAGGGGGCACCTCTTTTAGGTTAAGAGAGAGTTGTATTTTTCTGATTATACTGAAAACCGCAGTAGCCGTGGATGTAGCCTTATTTTGGGGTGAACCACGTAAATTCTTGGGTTCTTATGTGTGTGATTTGTTTGATTCGTTTTTTCTTCCCTGTTTGTTATTTCGTGTCTCACCGATCTTGGTTAGAAAAGTCAATTCCTAACAACATTATCATTAAATTTACCTTTAATAACCTAGACTATTTCATTTAAATTGTTGATTTATTTAGGATTCAATTGATTAAGACTCAATTTCCTACAACGTCATTGTGGATGAATTTAAGAATAATATTTTAAAGGTATATAACATTAATTATAAATTTGTATTAGAATATTAGGTGAAATTAAAAAATGGTTAATATCTCTAAAAAGCTACTTCTTAATTTATTCTAAATTTGTTCATTAATTTAAAGATCAACAAAAAAATTCACATACTTTTGATTCTCTCCCTTACATGTTTGTAATGGAGGATATCCATTACATTTTAATGATTATAAAATAAAAATAAAAATAAAATTATAATTATTTTAAATTGAAAAAAATCATTATACGTATTATCGGATAATGTAATGAAACCTCTCTATTACCTATCAAAATCAAAAACAGATGAACCCTTAAATTATTGAATAAATTTATGAGTATTATTTTACATTTATTCAAACAATACTTTATAAAGAGACGCATCCACTTATTTTCCTCTTACACTCAAATCCCATAGCCATGACCAATCCTTCAAGCTCTAACATTCTCATCCTCTTCTTCTTCTTCCTTTTTTCCAACACACTATTTCTTATCCCAACCCACAAATACCATCCACTAGACCCTTTCATACCATCAGAGCTCAATCAAGTCCGAACCATAGTCCAAGGGTCCAACCCCAATCCTACCCACAACCTACCTTCCAATACATAGGCCTAGATGAACCAAACAAACCAACCATCCTCTCATGGCTAACCCACCACCCCATCAAAAACCCACTCACTGAGCCTTCTTCATCGCTCGATCCAATAAAAAACCCGTGAAATCATAGTCGATTTATCGACAAATTCAATTAAATCGGGTCGAGTCTGTGATGGAAATGCCTACCCTATGCTTAATTTTGAAGAACTAGCAGTTGCAAATGAATTGCCAATGACATATGAGCCATTTATAGAGTCTATTATAACAGAGGTCTCAAGATTGAAGCAGTGGTTTGTGCTAGTTTCACTATTGGGTGGTATGGAAAGAGAAAGAGGAGTGATGGGGTGGTTAGTTAGAGTGATGTGTTATTATTTGGATGAGACTGTTAATTTGTACATAAGGCCTATTGAGGGAATAACTGTAACCGTTGATCTTGATTTGATGAAGATCGTGGGGTTTTATGATAGGTTTATGATTCCTGTGCCGAAAGCCCTTGGGGAGTTTAGATTCTCTCCAGTCATTGTCTTCCGTATTTCCTTTGAAGGATGGCTCAGATTGGGCCACGTCACTACACTTAAAAATTTGTGGCTCAGATTGCTTTAGCTTAAATAAATAAATAAATATCAAATTTGTTTCAACACATCATCCCTTTCCTCCCCTCTTCCTTTGCCTTTCTCTCTCTCTCCTTTAGCCCACTCACTCTCTTCTTCTTCAAGATTTGCACCGCGAACCAGAGCCCCGGTGACCACGAACCACAGCCTTGGTGAGAAAACCCTTCTCTATGCTTTCTTCACCAAATTGAAACCTATTTCTTAGGTAGTGTTTTTCTGAAGGAAATCAACTAAGAAGAAAAAGAGGGATCAATGTAAGATAAAATGGTGAGGTGGGTTATATTTGTGTGTGGACAACAATTACTACAAGGATTGAAGGAAGTTGAGATTAGGGAAGAAACGGAGTCACTGTGTCTCTTCCATGTTGATGTTGCTGATGGTGGTGATGGCCTATATGCCATGATTATCTTATGTTATGTTTAGTTGGGAGATTTGGAAAGGAATTTAGAAAGGGAAATGAAAGCGGTATGTGAATTACGTGAAATGTAAGTATATTTTATTCATATTTCACCAATCTTTCCCCTTTCCCTATTCAAATCCGTTCTCAAATCTCCCAACCAAACACAACGTTAGATAAAGATTGGAATTGGATGCACCAGCTTCCTTTTTCTTATTAAATCTTTTTTTTTTTTTGTGGCAAGTAATCTCTCTCTCTTTCTGTTGCTTATACAAAAGCTGTAACAACCTCGACCTGTGATTAACTATTAAACCATGATTAAGAATGCCTAATAAGTAATTAAACAGGAATCTTGTATGTTTTATATATTTGCTTCTGCAGCCCCTTATTATATGATGATTTGTTCAGAGGCCTTTGGTAATCCAAAGATTACTGGCTGGTTATGACGCTAAACCTATTAGGGCAGGTTTGGGTTGAGACAAAAACATCATGTAAACTCTTGACGATCTTCTCAAAAGATTTATTCGCTCTGGTAGACAACAATGGTTGATAGATGGTGGTTGCCGGTGAAGAATGGTGGACGATGGACAGTGGGCGATGGTGCCTGTATCAGTTGGTGCCGTCTGTGGGAATTGGTGGTGATGATGGGCTTGTTTTGGGTGCGGGGGAACCATAGGTTGTGGTGGAGGCGGGATAAGCAGATGACGCTGGAGTAGAGCATTGATCAAGGCCTGGTTCTATTCAGTCAGTCGGTTGATATTGTTAGTGAGTTTGCGAAATATGGAGGTAGGTTATTTGGGTTGGCCGGCTCAGCTTTGGGCTTACCAGCGTTGTGTTGGGAAGCCATGGATCTAGTCGTGACCATCCATTTTGATGTAGGATGAAGACAGGGTTCTTTCTGGCGGAACACAACTGTCTTTTCAAAATGAAGATTCCCACAGACGGCGCCAATTGATCTTAACATCCCACTGCCGGACTGAGCTTAACAAGCCTCAGCCAGACTAAGCACACAGAGCTCAGCCGAACTGAGCTTAACAAGCCTTAACCAGATTGAGCATACAGAGCTCAGTCGGATTGAGCTTACCAAGCCTCAGCCAGACTGAGCACGCAGAGCTCAGCTGAATTAAGCTTAACATGCCTCAGCCAAACTGAGCACGCAGAGCTTAGCCGGACTAAGCTTAACATGCCTCAGCCAGACTGAGCTTAACAAACCTCAGTCAGACTGAGCACGCAGAGCTCAGCCGAACTGAGCTTAACATGCCTCAGCCAGACTGAGCATGCAGAGTTCAGCCAGATTGAGCTTAACAAGCCCACTCAGACTAAGCTAAAACCCTACAATGCTATCGGCCCTACTTATATGATCATTCCAACATGCCAACCAAAATTGCCACTACTTAGTTAACTCTAAATTAATTCCTATCTCATGTCATTTTTACGTAAGTCCAATTATTTATCCAATTTTATCAATCATTATTCTTACACAGCACAACACAAAAAAAAAAAAAAAAAAAAAAACAAATAGTTACAGAACTTATATTTTTATTTATCAACATCTTGCAATATCATATACCTCATTACACAATTTTCTCTTTACATCAAAAAAAAAAAAAAAAAAAAAACAAAAACAAACATAAATGCCTTGTCCAGGGAGGCTCTTTCCTTACTCCCCTTCGCTGGACGCTAAGTCTTCCTTTCTCACTCCCTCGTCCAGCAGGGTTTGGGCGACATCATCCTCTCCTACCTTCACCACACTAAAATCCACATCTGGGAACAACTCATGCGCCTTATATTTGAAGCTCATCCAGCCGCTGTCCCAGTACTGGCTCATTTTGTGCTTGTAGTAGTCTGACTGCTGAAAACCTTGGATTATCACTTCTTCGGTCCTCCCAGCAACAGCCACTCCTCAAGGCCCAACACCCCTTTCACCTTCCTTGACCAGGCTCCTCGCGACCACGGCGTCGATGGCCATTTGGAATTTAGGAGACCCCTTAAACTGCTCTACCACCGCCACGCATAGATTCGGATAAGCTGCCTTCTCCGACGCCATTATCCTAGTTAACTCTGCAACTTTGGCCCTCTCCTCTACCAGGGTCTTCTCTAACTCCACAATACGCGCATCTGCCTCTTCTTTGTCCTTTATTGATTGGTCGCACAGATCTTCATTATTAGCGAGGGCCTCTTCCAATATTTCCTAGGCAGTGTTGTAGGCTTCTTGGACTTCGCTTACTTTCCTTCGCTCGCCCTCCAGCTCAAACTCCAGTGATATCGCCTTGTGGCGCACCACTTCCAGTTGAGATTTGGCGACTACGAGCTCGGAGGTGACCCTAGCTCGGCTTACACTGGCACACTCGACCAAGTACCCCTGCATCACCTACAAAACCTCTATCTTCTTCGCCCTCTACACATACGCCAGCCCCTTCGCACAAGCACTACGCGCCGCTTTCCTCCAACCCGCCCTCTTTGCCCTTAGGCTCTGTAACTATGCCCGCACTCCTTCCAGTTGGGCCTTTAGCGGTTCTCCCTCCGTTTTCACTCTTACTTCCCTGTCTAGTAGGGCCGCTGCCAAGGTCGCTGCTTCCATTTGCGCCGAGTACAGCCCCCTTACGAGGTTGACCTCTGTAACTTGGGCCATACTCTACACAGCCGCATTCTCCACGACCCCCAACAGTCGGTCTGCTGCGCCCCTGACTTCACCCCCATCCCCCGCCAAGCAGCCGGCCACTGCGTGAGCATGGTATATGTGAGTCTTCAGCGCCGTGCTGGTCTCTTCTCCACCCACCTGCTCTCCGCCCAGCTCCTAGCTTGGTAGCACCTCTTGCAATGATACATCCTTGGAGGGCAGCTCGACCGACTGATCGGTTTCTCCCAACTCCTTTAGACCATCTGCTCCGCCCACCACTTGCTCTTGCAGTACCTTAACCATGCCCTCCTCTGCCCTCCCCTCCTCGACTTAGGGACCACTCCACTACCCCTTCCTTCGTATTCTTCCCAATCGGTTCCTCCAACCCCCTTTTGCAGCCGCCCTCCTCTTTTTCTTCTTTAACACCGTTTTCACTTCCATTTCGCTTCTTTCTTTTAGCGGATCAACTGGCGCCCACAAAGGGACAAAATCAGTTAAGTCCTTCTCTCCTAATGGCTTAGGGCGTGGTCTGACTAACCTCTTCATAACCACCTTCGATGCTGGGCCTAGATTTTTCTCTTTATATTTCTCTGGCCTAGCGAAAACTCGTTTATCCTCCTCCTCTTGAGCTTTCCTCCTGTAGACGTCCCCGAACGTCCCGGGAGGGAATCCCGTTTTGTTCATTGGGCTCACTACAGTTCAGGACTCAATGTCACGGTCCTGTATCTAATCTCGCAGAGTGCAATACAAGACCGATGATTCATCAAAGAGTCCAAATCCGGCAAATCATTTTTTTAAAACATATTTTTTTGAAAGAAGTGCCAAACATGGACTACTTTGCCAGATACAGAGTCGCCACCTAAATATTTATTTTGGGGGAATTTAGGAAATCCTGACTCCTTGCCTAAGGCCACGTTTCCGTCATCACCAAAGTTTCCTCAGCTCGAGAACTTGGGTACGATTGGGGAAGGTCACTTCGTGAGCACCCCTGCTCGCCCGATCAAAGATCGGCCTCTACTAACCATGATATCAAGTTTTGAAAATAATATGCGTTCTTATTCCGGTTATTAGCCTAGATTTACTACGTGATGCGCACAGCATGCAAATATAGACCGGATCGCCTGAATTGGAACAAAACATTTCATGTTTGTTTTTTGAAAGCGGTTTGCTACTCGCAAGTAGGCTGAAATACGGATTCTTCCACCCTCAAGTGGGCTTAGAAAACATGGTGATTTGCCACTATCTAGTGGGCTTAAAACTCACAATCAATGAATTGTTCCAATTCAGATAACCCAACCTTCACCCACAGGCATTCAGGCAGGTATATCACATAAGCAGTTAGCCTCATGGTAAACATGCTATCATGGCAGTCACTCACACGCATGCAAGGATGCTAAAGCATAAACACTTACCGAGTACTCCGAGCCAAAACAGAAACTAGTTAGTAATCAATGGATGATCCTAGTTCATGTTAAGATGGCTAATGCAACACATGCAAAATGCAACTAGAAATAGGCTCGGCTATCCTAAGAATGACATAGCAGATGCTACAGCTAACACGTATTCAACTTGGAATTGAAATACAATGCAGTTAGTATGATGCGCCGAGCCCGGTGCATGCAAGACAGATGAATGGATGCAAACATGCGAGCATAAGTATGCTAATTGAAACATGCCCTAAACTAACCATCATAAGCTGATAAATAAAAGGGGGAAAGACGTGGGGTTGGAAGACATACATCACACACACGCACACTTATTACACAATTGCCCTCGCTCGGAGGGTCCGAATAAATAATACAGTCCGAATAAATAATTAACTACTCTAGCTAATTAAATATTACAAAACCTTAATTAATTAACAAATTAACTAGGAAAGCGAATAAACTAGCATGCAAGCTATAAAATGGACTGCCTCAGCTCTTGTTCCGAATGATGAAAGATGCATGCGTGCTCGGGTCGCTTTGCCGGGAAATTCCTTGCGATGCCCCGATTTGCCTCTGTTTTGCAATTGATCCTAGAACACTGTACAAAACTTTCGAAGGCTGCTGACTAGTTTTTGCTGCTGGATTCCGATTTGCTGCAACAGAGAGCAAGAAAGGGGCATGGCAAAGTATTTTCAACATATGTGTGCATGACCACTCTCCCCGTCATTGCACAAGCTCTAGGGAGTGTAGACCTCGATCCTCGTGCCACCAATCACGCATCTCGATGCATGATGGCCGAGGAGTCGAATTGCATGACTCAATGTGAAATGAATGCACTTATAAGCATAACAAGGCCTAAACTCCATCATGGGTAATCCGGAGTGTCGGCGACTCGGAATTGAGACACGTTTCGTCACTTGGAGTACGAAACGTCCCTCGTTTCCCGTGTTTGGACTAACCCTACTCCAAACACAATGCAATGAGATGGCATACACAATGTGACTAACATGCAACCCTAAATGCAATGCAACCTAATCATGCTGGCATGCGAGGGATGATATGCAAACATGCAACTAGCATACGCAATGCTATAAACTGAGAATGACATACTCAATGTACACGAACTATATGGCATACGCAATGCAATATGGACTTAAACTAAAGTGAGTGGACCTCAGCTCCACTCAAATCAGTGGCCATACATGAAAATGAGACAACCGAAATACATGCAAACATGCACGAATACAAAGGACCGATCCTAAGGCACAACATACAACTCTAACTAAGCATGGCAAATGATGAAATATGGCTTGGAAACACACATTCTCCAGCTCTGAAACATGATGCACAATGGTCCCGAATCATGCAAACACTTCACACAATGCATGCTAGATGGCACAATTACCGAAACTAGTGAAGCGGATTACACTAGAGGTACATAAAATGATGCACAAATGGCAAGACCAGCCCCAAACAGACCCTAGGTAGGTCCAAGACAGTGGGAAAATGGCCTAAAATGATGGTTCAATATGCAAAGAAATGAAGCTCATTCAATGGTCCGAAAATAAGGCATACAAGCCCAACTCTCAAATGCACTTAAAGAGTGAAAATCATGGGAATATGGCATACATATAAGCTCTGAAATATGATGTGAAATGGCCCCAAAACATGAAAACACCTCAGTATATGCATGGAATAAGCCTGAAAACTCAAAGCTAGGCATGGACATTGAACTACAAGCATGCAAAACAAACATCATTCGACCATGAGACCCAAAAACAGAGCTAAGGTAGTCCAAAATATGCACAAATCAATCTAAGGCATGGCCAAAAAGTGCTAACATGAAGGGCCAAAACAACATGCAACATAGGCTAGTAAGCATGGTTTACACTACATGTATATGAAGCACATGAGGGGCTCGTGCTCTTCGAACACTTACCTTCAACTGACAGTACAAAGGCTCTGAAATGCTGACAAGGGTTCTTCACGTAGAACACTTTGGATGCTGCCTTTCTTCCTAATCATATTCACAACTTTCCGTATTCTCCAACGGGGTGACAGACTAGGTTGGTTCAGTATCCAGAATTGAGGTGCATACACGCTATCTCAACCTATGGGGCTTCCATACACATTTCAAGCTGAGGACACGCCTCTAGGTATTTAAACCAGACTTTAGTCTCGGAAATCCCGAACCTTTGCATTCTAGGCAACAGCCATTCGAACTCTAGTTTCCACCGTCGCAGTTGGTCTCCTAGGAACTCATTGTGAACACATTCAAGATGCTTCTGGCAGGGAATGGTACTCAGGGAGAGCACTTTTGATCGCCATTCTGGCTTGAAGTAGACTTGATCTTGAGCTTGAGGTGGAGGCACACTCATACTTAGGAGCATTGGCAAGACCTGAAGAGGTACACACGGAATGCAATCTCGGAACATACTGAAGTTGAAACAAACTCAGATACCCGACATTTTCCCTCTTTTATTTTGGTTTGCAGCCCGGAACTCATAGCTTCAGATAGGTCCTGGTTTTACTGTTCCCGCATGACCTGGGTTGAACCTTGCGGTTTTATGAAAGAACGAATCTTGTTTTGCACAGATGTGGAGAACGGCACGGCACTCGGAGCGCAAAATGATTTTATTTTTGAAATAGAGAGATGAGTTCTTGACCGGGGTATTGAGCCTATGACTAAACACAGCGCACTACGACTCAAAAACGGAAAACAAAAGGTAAACAACCTAAACACATCGAGTAACACTCGAAACGACTCAAAACAAGAATCGAAACAAACAAAAACACACAAACACAACACTCAGCTGTGTTATAAAGGCAAAAGACCTCTCGGTGCATGAGGAGCCAGTTTCTCCGGGTATTGTTTCTCACCCTTTCTCACTTGTGATTCTCACATCACTCGGCCCTCAAGCTCTGTTTTTCTGAAAAAGCCCTTTTCCTCACTTTTTCTCTCAGCGCACATCTCTCTATTATTCAATCTCTCATTTTTCATCCCTCCCCAGGGTGGTTGATGGATAAACAGGAAATTGTGGGCTCTTGCCCCTGGTATTCTACCAGATTCACATTCTTGTTCACAACAGTGAGTCTCTCCCACAGAGGGGTTGCGCTACAACTGGGTGTGTAGCAAATCTGCAGCTGACATCGGTTAACGATGTGCTGCTGGGGAGTTTGGACGTGATCAGATCTATCCCGATGAGGGAATGGAATATCCTGCTCCATTCCAGTTCGTGCTTCGCACTTTGCTTGATACCTCGCTGCTTGGAGGATGAGAGAACTTTCAGCCCTTTGTTGTTAACTTTAGTTGTGCCCTTCTTGGCGAATAGGGTACCCTTTCGGGCAAGTATGGTGCCCTTTCTGGCAAATGCATTGACAACGGGGGAAAGACAGGAAGCCTGACTCAACTGTGCCCTTAATTCATCATTTTGACCATTTTTGTTTTGGTTTTCTACTAAAACAATTTTAACCAAAATGAGAGTTAGATTAACATGCTTGTTCAATTTTCTGATTTAAAATCATACAAGTCAGGCTATGAGCACTGAAAATTTTTCCTTTTTTTTTTGGGTCCAAGAAATGGTCCAGTTTTAGAAGAATGGAATAATTTTTGAGAGAATTAGTCAACCTCAGTAAAAATTCTCAAAAACTATTTTGCAAACGGCCATTGCTCGACGAGCATGGAACCTACTCTTGAGATGTACAACCTCAGATACAAAACAATGGAAAACTGCCCCTTTGTTTGAAGGATACCGCATGGCAACGGAAAGTTGCCCCTTGTTTGAATAGCACCACGGCACATTGTATGGCAACAGAAAGTTGCCCCTTGTTTGGATAGCACCGCAGCGCATTGTAATTAGTCCTCAGAGTAACGATCACAACCGAACTCTCGGATACAGAGAAGGCAAAGATGATCAAAACCATTACATGGACACAATCGAATTTGAAGTGTTTTACTGTTGGACTTCAGAATGAAGTTGCCTACGCATCCCAAAGATGGGAATCAAGCCTTACGTAGTTTGGGGTTAAGGTACACTCGGGTATTAACCTCTCCTTTTGCGCTCTAACTTTTGCCAAGGCCACTCTTTCTGGGTTTTCAACCTTGCGAGCTTTGTTCTTCTCTTCTTTTCAATTCTTTTCTTTTTCATTTTCTTCATTTTTTCTTCTTTTCTTTTTTTTTTTTTTTGCATTTTTATTTTCTTTTTCTTCTTTTTCTCGCTCTAACTTTTGCCTGGGTCGCCTTTCCGTGTTTTCGGCCCAGCGAGCCTCTCAAGGGTAAAAGTGTAGCTTTGTCCATGTCAAATGGTTTTGAGATCTTGAAGTCATCTGAATCCAGGAGAATGGCTGTTGTTCGCTAATGATGTAGAAGTCCATCCAATAGGGGGCTGAATTTGCCCCTAGTGTTGTGGATAGGAACTCGGTTATCCTTTAGCAATACTTTCTTCTTTCCTCCCTTCTGGGATTTGGCATTCTTGTCAGTCTTCCCTGGTTTGCAGAAAAGACTCATCTTTGACTTTTCGAGCGCATCTGACATTTTTGCCCCTAGTTCAAGGGCTGCTTCTGATCCGGCCACACGGGCCTTACATTGTGGTTGACCGTTGAACATTCTGAATCTAAATTCAAGGTTCGAAAGCAAGGGGTCGAGTCTTGAGGCTGAGAGCAATCCTAAGCTGCACAATCTCAAGAGCGATTCCACACAGGTCTTCGCAGGACCGCGCAAAACATTTTTTGAAATTTTTTAAGAAAGCGACAAATCGCTCGCGCTAAAGACAGTGTAGGACCAATCTGGATCAAGCCAGGATCCTTCCCAGTACTCACACTAACAAGCATGATCTCATTCGTTAAGGGCTTAGCATGCCTCTCTTTCTCTCAATTGATCAAATTTTTGCAAATCCCGAGGAATTCCTTCATCTTTGTTTTCACCGCAGTGTTCAAAAAGAGTTTTTGAAAAACTTAGGTCGATGTAATGAATTCAAGGCACAAAAGAGCAGGTGAAATGCACTGCCGTTTCATTCAAGTTTGTTGGCACAACAGGCTTAAAGCAGAAACAAGCACAAAAGCATGAAAACCACAGCTGTTTCAATTAGATCTACTGGTGTAACTGGCTCCCCGACAGAAACAGACTCAAAAGAAAGCGAAAAGACAAACACAAAACAAAATAGTGATATCCGAGGTAACATTCCCGAGATCACCCGACTCTAACAAAACAGGACTGACTCGATACAACAAGACAGACCCAACTGACTCAGTATGAAAAGACTGACTCTATATAATGGGACAGACTCTAAATGACATAATAAAATTGACTCAATACCCGAGTCAGAAAGTACAAAAACCAGCATTCACAAATGCTCAAAACAGTGCGTGCCATACGCCATATCTGGAGTAAACTGAGTGCCGCCTGCAGGTGGTTCATCCCTCGATCACATAGTCACCTTATCTCCCGTAAGTTCACTGATCAAGTGCCGATAGACTTTGTAAGACTGGTGCGGCGATGACCCTGTTATCAAATAGATCCTGTACATCATGGCGCAGACGAAAGCAACTATCAGTGTCATGACCGGTTTGTTGATGGTAGGCACAGTACTTAGTCTGGTCATGCTTTGAAGGGAGATGATCGGGTAGAGGCCGTTGTTCCAACGGTTTCAGATATCCTTTCCGGAGTAAGGCCTCTAGAGCCTTTGACAAAGGCATATAAAGTGGGGTAAAAACCCTCTTGACTCGAGGTGGATATTTGATTTTTTGCAAGCTACTTCCGGACGCACCGGTGAATGGGGTAGCTGTTTTTGATGTGGTAGTGGTGACCATGCCCACTTCAGAAGATCTTGCAGCTGCATCACCACTGGTGGTCGCATTCGAACTAGGGAAAAACGCCCTCTTGGGCTGCTCCTTCTCCTGGTCAATGAGGCCCTGCCTCATAGTGTCCTCGATTTGCACCCCCATCTCGTGTAAATCTGAAAAGGTGGGGAAGAGGAGAACAGTCATTTTCTGCATAAGCTTGGGTTGGAGGTTGTGCACAATCATCCGAATCTAATCTTTATCCGTCAGCCTTATGGTCATCATTGAGGCCTTGGCCCTCCAGCGGGTTACGAATTTAGAGAAACTTTCTTTAGGCTCCTACCTTGTTGTCTCGAGATCACGGGTCGTAATCTCGATTTGCGTATTATAGGAGTACTGAGCGACAAAAGCCTCGGTCATCTTATCCCAATTCCTCTTGACATCGTCCTCCAGTTTTGCGTACCAGATGGCCGCCACACCCGACAGGGTCTAGCCAAACAATGAAAGCTTCTGTAGTCTGGTGAGGCCCATCGGCCTTAGTATGTCCGAAAACAAACGGAGATGCACCATGGGATCCCCGGACCCATTAAAACGGTCGATTTGTGGCATCTTGAACAGATCTGGCAGCGTCGCAGCCGCGTCGGTATACCCGTCCTCGATGTCTGGGATGGATTTTACCCCTCGGGATTTCTTGAACAAATTTTCAAGCTTGCTCAACTTCAACGCTGTAGGGTCCACCTCGAACTCAAAGGGAGAGTCCGGTTGATTGATAGGAGTGGCTGCCTTGGATAGTTGAGGTAGAATCGGGGCGGAGCCGACCCTGTTGGGATGTCTATATCCTCCTGGACATTCTGGACATTCGCCGTCTCCCCAGGTATTGGAACTCTTGGTGGGAGAGGAGCTTGGTGTGAAGCTGATGCTCCGGTTTGCTGCTGGAGTCTGCTGATTAGCTCTGCTTGCTGGGCCATGACCTCGGCTTGCTGTTTGGCAAATTCTGCTTGGCGACAGCGTTTTGCTGCATGATTTTCATACTTTCTTGGAGTTGGCGCACCATCTCCTCCATCCCTGCCATACTGCCCTGATCTATCTGGACTACCGGTATGTCTATCTCTGGAGTAAAAGTAGATATCTCAACCCAACTGCACACAGGTGAGATGGATAATGACTTCTGATCCGAAGACTGTTGAACTGATGATCTGTGCCTGACTGGCCTTTTTACCCTGCCTCTGGCGAAAGAACACTGATTTGCCCTTGAACGGAATCTCTGACCTGACAAAGTCTATTGACACGAGTCCAATGAACCTGGGGGATATCAGAGCCTTCTGAAGCTATGGTTCCAAGACTACCTTGCAAAAGAGAAAACAGACAGCACTTCAGCCTGATTTCACCAAAACCAAAATGAGCAAAGCTGAATGACTGTGCCCCCCCTACAGAATTCTGCCATAAGTTTTGCCTGTAAACTGATACCCTCAGGTAAAACTAATTCCCAAAACACTGATGCTGATGCCCGCAGGCCTGATGCCCAGACTTGTAAACTGATACATGCATTCCTGTAGAGACGCACTCTAAAAGCACATAGCAAGCAAGTGAGAGCGAAAACACCCCTATGGAGGGGTAAGGTTTCCCTGTCCTATTTTGTCAGGAGCTAGGGTTTCAGTACGCACGCAGCGGTTTCAAACAACCTATAATCGGGTAAGCAACCTATCCTAGCTTGGAATGGTCACTATGGATTCCGAATATGCACTAGGTCGAATGGTCAAAAGGGTGCCCCGGTAACAACCGGGGTTTTGTGTTCCCATCGTGGTAGAGCCCGCAACCGGTCAGCCTTATGGCACGCTTATCGAAGCGAACCTCCGACAAACCGTTCAGGAATAGCATACGGCAAACACGGTGTCCTAGGCGCACCAATGCAAATGCAATGCAAAGAAACACATAAGTGTAGTCAAAACCAGATATCAAGAGTTCGAGTCAAGTTCTCTAACTCCCCAGCGGAGTTTCCAGAAATTGTAGACGTCCCCGAACGTCCCGGGAGGGAATCCCGTTTTGTTCATTGGGCTCACTACAGTTCAGGACTCAATGTCACGGTCCTGTATCTAATCTCGCAGAGTGCAATACAAGACCGATGAATCATCAAAGAGTTCAAATCTGGCAAATCGTTTTTTTAAAACATATTTTTTTGAAAGAAGTGCCAAACATGGACTGCTTTGCCAGATATAGAGTCGCCACCTAAATATTTATTTTGGGAGAATTTAGGAAACCCTGACTCGTTGCCTAAGGCCACGTGTCCGTTATCACCAAAGTTTCCTCAGCTCGGGAACTTGGGTACGATTGGGGAATGTCACTTCGTGAGCACCCCCGCTCGCCCGATCAAAGATTGGCCTCTACTAACCATGATATCAAGTTTTGAAAATATTATGCATTCTTATTCCGGTTATTAGCCTAATTTACTACGTGATATGCACAGCATACAAATATAGATCGGATCGCCTGAATTGGAACAAAACATTTTATGTTTGTTTTTTGAAAGCGGTTTGCTACTCGCAAGTGGGCTGAAATGCGGATTATGCCACCCTCAAGTGGGCTTAGAAAACATGGTGATTTGCCACTATCTAGTGGGCTTAAAACTCGCAATCAATGAATTGTTCCAATTCAGATAACCCAACCTTCACCCACAGGCATTCAGACAGGTATATCACATAAGCAGTTAGCCTCATGGTAAACATGCTATCATGGTAGTTACTCACACGCATGCAAGGATGCTAAAGCATAAACACTTACCGAGTACTCCGAGCCAAAACAGAAACTAGTTAGTAATCAATGCATGATCCTAGTTCATGTTAAGATGGCTAATGCAACACATGCAAAATGCAACTAGAAATAGGCTCGGCTATCCTAAGAATGACATATCAAATGCTACAGCTAACACGTATTCAACTTGGAATTGAAATACAATGCAGTTAGTATGATGCGCCAAGCCTGGTGCATGCAAGACAGATGAATGGATGCAAACATGCGAGCATAAGTATGCTAATTGAAACATGCCCTAAATTAACCATCATAAGCTGATAAATAAAAGGGGGAAAGACGGGGGGTTGGAAGACATACATCACACACACGCACACTTATTACACAATTGCCCTCGCTCGGAGGGTCCGAATAAATAATACAGTCCGAATAAATAATTAACTACTCTAGCTAATTAAATATTACAAAATCTTAATTAATTAACAAATTAACTAGGAAAGCGAATAAACTAGCATACAAGCTATAAAATGGACTGCCTCAGCTCTTGTTCCGAATGATGAAAAATGCATGCGTGCTCGGGTCGCTTTGCTGGGAAATTCCTTGCGATGCCCCAATTTGCCTCTGTTTTGCAATTGGTCCTAGAACACTGTACAAAACTTTCGAAGGCTGCTGACTTGTTTTTGCTGCTGGATTCCAATTTGCTACAACAGAGAGCAAGAAAGGGGCATGGCAAAGTATTTTCAACACATGTGTGCATGACCACTCTCCCCGTCATTGCACAAGCTCTAGGGAGTGTAGACCTCGATCCTCGTGCCACCAATCACGCATCTCGATGCATGATGGCCGAGGAGTCGAATTGCACGACTCAATGTGAAATGAATGCACATATAAGCATAACAAGGCCTAAACTCCATCATGGGTAATCCGGAGTGTCGACGACTCGGAATTGAGACACGTTTCGTCACTTGGAGTACGAAACGTCCCTCGTTTCCCTTGTTTGGACTAACCCTACTCCAAACACAATGCAATGAGATGGCATACACAATGTGACTAACATACAACCCTAAATGCAATACAACCTAATCATGCTGGATGCGAGGGATGATATGCAAACATGCAACTAGCATACACAATGCTATGAACTGAGAATGGCATACTCAGTGCACACGAACTATATGGCATACGCAATGCAATATGGACTTAAACTAAAGTGAGTGGACCTCAGCCCCACTCAAATCAGTGGCCATACATGAAAATGAGACAACTGAAATATATGCAAACATGCTCGAATACAAAGGACTGATCCTAAGGCACAACATACAACTCTAACTAAGCATGGCAAAGGATGAAATATGGCTTGGAAACACACATTCTCCAGCTCTGAAACATGATGCACAATGGTCCCAAATCATGCAAACACTTCACACAATGCATGCTAGATGGCACAATTACCGAAACTAGTGAAGCGGATTACACTAGAGGTACATAAAATGATGCACAAATGGAAAGACCAGCCCCAAATAGACCCTAGGTAGGTCCAAGACAGTGGGAAAATGGCCTAAAATGATGGTTCAATATGCAAAGAAATGAAGCTCATTCAATGGTCCGAAAATAAGGCATACAAGCCCAACTCTCAAATGCACTTAAAGAGTGAAAATCATGGGAATATGGCATATATATAAGCTCTAAAATATGATGTGCAATGGCCCCAAAACACGAAAACACCTCAGTATATGCATGGAATAAGCCTCAAAACTCAAAGCTAGGCATGGACATTGAACTACAAGCATGCAAAACAAACATCATTCGACCATGAGACCCAAAAATAGAGCTAAGATAGTCCAAAATATGCACAAAATCAGTCTAAGGCATGGCCAAAAAGTGCTAACATGAAGGGCCAAAACAACATGCAACATAGGCTAGTAAGCATGGTTTACACTACATGTATATGAAGCACATGAGGGGCCACCAAACCAGCCAAAAAAAGAAACATGGCATGCCAAAATATGACCAAAAACCCACTGAAACTCAGTCAACACATGTTAGAATGAAGTGTTCCTTTGAAAGGCCAATGAGAGGGTTGTTCTACACATGTATGATGGACACACAAAATGGCAAAAATACCTCTGGACAGAGGTTATGAGGGCCCCAAAACTCACTTAAAATTGCCTGAAATTAGTCTAGGAAGCATGCAAGTGAAGGCCCCTTTGAAAGGCCTTGAAGAAGATTACTCTACACATGCATAATAGACATCTAATATGGCAAAACCACCTCTAGACAGAGGTCATGTAGGTCACAAAACTCATCAAAAATGGCCTGAAACATGCTCAAGAAGTATGAAAATACAGGCTCCTTTGTAAAGCCAACAATGCTAGTAAACAAGACAAGGGGTGAGAGGGTCACCCCTCTCTGATTTTGGGGCTCAAAATAGCATGCTAGCCACTGAAAATCCACTGGATTTCAGTGACTAAAAGGCCAAACAAAGCACAATACAAAGGCCTTAATGCATGGCTCAAAACAAGATGAAAACAAGCATGCAAGGGGGTAGATGACCCCCAACAGAAAAATGACCTTAAACAAACTTCAAGAGGACCTCAAAATAAGACTTTTTTTAGTTTATGAAAAAACCCAAATATGCTTGCAAGTATGGCTAAAAGATGGAACGAAATAAAGCTTAAAAGAGGGAATAGTGTGTTACCCTTGTAGCTTCAGCAAAACCAGCGGCTTTGAGACCAAAAAACCAGACCTTCAACCTCTGAAAATGTCCTCCAAGATCCTTAGGTTGATGATGGAGGTGTTAGGCTAAGAGTTGGTGTGCAAAGGGGCCAAGAACTTCACTCTTTCTAAGCCTAAGTGTAGAGACAAAGAGAGATATATGTGTATGCCTTAGCAAAATTTTTGGAACCCTTCTAAAGGAGAGGGAGGGCCTCTCTTATAGAGGAACAAAGGTCCAAGCTTCTTCAAGAAGCTTGTGCAAAGGTCCAAGCTTCTTGAGGAAGCTAGAGCAAAAAGGGTCAAGCTTCTCCTAAAAGCTTAGAGCAAAGGGCCAAGCTTCTCTTGGAAGCTTAAAAGGGTTCAAGCTTCTCTTAGAAGCTTAGAGCAAAGGGTCAAGCTTCTCTAAGAAGCTATAAAGGTCAAGCTTCTTGGAGAAGCTAAAAACCAAGGGTTCAAAAGGTTCAAGCTTCCTCAAGAAGCTAAAACAAAGGTTCAAAAGGTTCAAGCTTCCTCAAGAAGCTAAAAACCAAGGGTTCAAAAGGTTCAAGCTTCCTCAAGAAGCTAAAACAAGGGTCTCGGCCAGAAAAAGTGACCGATTGACCAAAATAATGGCCGGCCGACCAAGAACACTGCCGACCGGCCAACACTTTTGGCCGGTAGTAAGAAAACAGGGCCGGTGCCCTCAAGCCGAGGCCGGTGGGGTGTGGGGGTGGCCAACAAGCCATTTCCTACCCTCAGAGGCAAAAACCTAAGTGCTTGGTCCACAACCAAGCACAAAACAAATAAGTCGAGAGGTCTTGAAGCAAGGTGCGCGACCGAAACCTCCGAGAACTCAAGACGAACACGAAATGGATAATCATCGAGTGTTCAAATGATGACGTCCAAGTCTTGAGGGCGGTCAAAAATGGGGTGTCTACACCTCCTCACCTCTACCTCTTCCGAAGTCGGATCACCTTCGACTGGTCGCGGCCCCAGATTTAGGGCGAACAGAGCTGAGGATTGGATGAAGTCGTCCCATTTTAGTCCCTCATTTTCCCTCCAGTCCTTCACCCGTTTCATCATGTTCTCCGCCTCGGCGTCTAACTTCGGCTTCCAAGACTTCGTGGAGACCTTCCAAATTGTACGCACCCCCCCTTCCGCCGCTCACAGACACAAAGAACAATTTTGGTCGCCAACCCCTCACTGATGACAGTAGCCCCGCCACCAATCCCCTTCCCGCCACGGCCTACAACGTCACCCACGTCTCCTATTGCCTTGACGGTTTGTAACAGGAGAAAAAAATCGTCCACTGTTATCATCTCCCCTCCGGTCGCACGCGGCCATGCGATGGCACAGGCGAACAGTATCTTCCAGGTGTTTGGCATTAGCTGCCCTAAAGCCACCTCCAGGCGGTTTAACACGTCCACCGCCAGTTGTGGAAGGGGCAACCTTAGGCCCCCACGTAGCGCCTCCTCATATAATGCAAACTTCATTGGTCGCGCGTCCGACGCCTTTTCCTTCGTCGTCGGCAACCTTAACTCTATGTTGGCTGGAATTTGGTATTTCCTCCGCAACTCCTCCAGATCCTCTACTGTTAGAGTGGGCTTGTCTGCCTTTGTATGCCAATGGTCTGGCACCACTTGACTAATCGGCTGCACTGCCAAGATCATTGTTAATCCCAGTGGCCACGCCGGTCGATCCGCCTCTCCTTTCCACACCCCTCCCCAACCTATACTGCTCCGTCAACTCCACTCCATCATTTTCCCCCAGTGCATCCACCTCAATGGCTGGCACTTTCTATTGTGCCATCTTCTTCACGATTCTCACTATTATTTCGATTGCGGGAGCCAAAAAATTTGCAATATGCCACGCAGGCGAATCTCTTACGATAAAATCACTCAAATCTGGAATGCGTTGGTTTTTTGCAATCAAGTAAGTAAAACGCACAAGTCCAAACGCCCACGGTTTACCTATCCCCCAAGGATCGCGGTTAAAATTCGTCAATTTGAAATTTCACTTTCCCCAGTGCTTCCCCTCCTACACCTTATTCGTCTCCCTCCTCAGTGGTCCTTGTTGTACCATGTGTACAGCCAGGATCATTACTTCACCCCACTAATTCTCTTTCCTCTTTCCCGTCTATTCCACTTCACATTAGCACGTGTTTTTAACTCCTCGAGCCCGTGTGCTGCCTTTCTTTTCTCGGCCCCCTTTACGGTCGGCTACCTCACTCGGCCACTTTCGTAGTCAGCCCTCCATACACTCGACCATCTCGCTCGGCCACTCTCGCGGTTAGCCCTTCTCCCACTCGACTATCCAGCTTGGCTACCCTCGCGGTCAACTTTTCTCCCGATCGGCCACACCGTGCGGCCACCCTCGTGGACGGCCCTCCTCCCGGTCGGCCCCCCTTCTCGGTTAGCCCCCTCACTCGGCCACTTTCGCGGTCGGCCCACCACACGCTCAACCATCTTGCTCGGCCACTTTCGCGGTTGGCCCTCTATATGCTCGGCCACTCTCGTGGTCAGCCCTTTCCTGCTCAGCCATCCCGCTCGGCCACACCTCGCTGACGGCCCTTCTTCCAGTCGGCCCCCCTTTCCGTTCGGTCTTCTTGTTCGGTCACCTTCGCGGTCAACCACCACCCCCCTTTCCTCCTCTACCCCTTATTTATTTTCTTCATTGGACTAAAGCTGCACTTGGGAATGGGGGACTACTAATACCGATGGGCCCAACCACGAGGGCCCAACCCACGGATCAGGGGCCCAGCCCCTATTCTTGCGGTTTAAGCCCAATAACATCAACATTAGACTAGGACCAATAACATTTGGCCAAACACGAGCCTAGATATGTAAGCAGACAAAGATCTTGCAAAGTTATTACACCACACATCAGCCATTAATGAGGCTCTCACAGCATTAAATACGACAACCTCCTTACGTCGGAATATACAAACTCACGACAAACAACGCAAGCTAGAACATAGGCTTTCGGCCAGCACGACAGGCTGAAATGGACAAGGAAATGATGAGCAAAGGATATAAGGAAGTTTTCGAGACACATCACTGGTATGTTTTTCATTTTACTCCTCTTCTCTCTCTCTCTCTCTCTCTATACACAGTTAATCTTTCCTATTCTAATTGGAACGTCGGAGTGTCCGTCGGGGGACTACCTCCACCATTGGACCTTTTGCAGGGGTGTAATAACCCCGACCCTGATTAACGCTAATTAGAACATAATTACGTCTGATAATAATTAAGGGAAACAAATCTGGAAATAATTGCATGTGCGTTGCATGAATTATGTGTTATTATCTGTTCGGTGTTGAAACATTTGTTCGTGTTTTAAACTTTAAACTGCAAATTGGAAGCCTTATCGGCGCCCGATTCCGAAATTGATTAGTGCTTTAGACTAGTTAGATTTTATGTGATTTTATGGTAGGTTTAATCAAAATTCAATTTAGAACGCTTAAATCTGATTAAATAACGTTTTAATAATGACCCTAGCTTAATTACAGAATTGCCACTAAGTGGACTTTGCTAGGCCATGCTTTAATCTTATAACACTTGATACATCAACTTCATCTCCTTTAGAGACCAAACCGTGGAAGACAAATGAGAGAGGAGAAAACTTGATTCAACAAGGTTTAGCTTAGAAATTGGAGGAATTGTAGGCAACTTGGAGGAATTAAGCTTCTAGACTTGAAACTAAGGGTTTAAGGTAAGAATTCACCCTCTCATTTATGTAATGGAACTAGTTCTTGCACATTTTCATGACTTATAGAAGATTAAAGTCTAGATTTAGTTTGAAATGGTGGAATTGGGTAGTATATTATGCATGCATGTTTATACTCTTGCCATTTGAGTTTGTTTTCATCACAACTTGACATGCATGCCCATATTTTTGTTAGAGTCCATGTATTCATCATGTTTTTCCACCAAATTGACCATTTGATCATGGTTTGGAGCTTTGAAATTCAATTGAGTTCTTGCATGTTGGTTTAAACTTTGTTCATGAAGATTTATGGAAATGATGCTCAAATTGACTCACTCTTGGCCCTTGAATTTACAAATTGGCTTTTGAAACTTGATATACTATGTGTTTAAAGTGTTTTTCCAGAATTTGGGCCCAAGAGGTTGAGTTTTTGGTTGAAGAATGCTTGGTTCGAACTTGGAAGGAAAATCTGGAAATTCCAGATTTGGCTTCCTCGCTCGAGTGAAGGATTCCTCGCTCGAGCGAGCACCTTTGTCCAGGGCTCCGCTCGAGCGAGCATCGAGCGACCGTCGCGCGTAAAATCGCAGCATCCAGTATTTTTACTGTTTCGACAGACCGCTCGAGCGAAGGAGTTCTCGCTCGAGCGAAGCCTTTGATTTTGGAAGCTCGCTCGAGCGAAGGAAGGCTCGCTCGAGCGAGGCTCCTATTTTCAGCAACTTTTGAAAAATGTTTTCTAAGGCAATTTTGCACCCTCATTCCATCCTAGGCATTCCTAGGCCATGATTAAGACTCCATACTAAGGGTAAGGGGTTAGGTACACACTTAGAATCGTTGATGTAAGTTTTGTACAATTGGAGTGCATGTTTCAAAGTGTGTATCCGTGATGTGTTATGTAGGTCACGTGCCGCAATCCGTTTGACCATTTTGACTTCGTCCACTTGTATCAACGCCCACTGTGAGTAATAACTTAGTAAAGTTATGTTCAATTGTATCTACTTTCTGTGTGATGAAACAAGATCTGTTTTCTGAAATGATATTTCTGTATGAATGAATGGTTGTCCAATGTTTTCTGAAATGTATTCGTGACATTCTTAGCCTCAAATATGTTCTGTTTCGTCCCTTTATGGGCCAACTGTACGTCTCATGAGCCAACTGTTTATGGATCCTTACGTCCCTTTATGGGCCAACTGTACGTCTCATGAGCCAACTGTATCGTCTCCGTGCACGTGAGTCAACTATTTGCCTTTATGGCCGTCCCTTTTTGGGTCAACTGTATCTGTGAGGGTTATTGAATGTCTCACGCATATTTACGCAAGACTTCTAATTTCCGTAAATGATCTATATAAGTATGGCTTTGATATGAACTAAATTTTGAATTCTGAATCTGTATGGACACATTCATTTCAACCCCTTTACTCTGTTTATTATTCACTGGGCTTTCGCTCACAGTTTATATTATATATGTAGGTGAGCCGGCACAAGACCCTGGCCAGAGTTGATGGCCTTCTGTTTCGTTTTTGGTCAGCCACCTGTTGCGCCTCCCGAGGAGGTTCCGCCTGAGGCCTGATGTTATGGCAGTTTTGCACCTCATGCTAGTCTTTGTACTTGTTTTGTTAAGTTGAATCTTGGGATGTACTTATGTAAATATTTTGTACATATGGGTGTACCTGACTAGCATGTTTATGTATATGAATAAGTTTTAAAATTTTCTGTCCCATGTACGTCATCACAGCTCATTGGACCTTGTTTACTTTATATATTTGCTTCCGCTAGCCCCTTATATTTTGGTAATCTGTTCAGAGGCCGTAGGTAATCCCTGGATTACTGGCCGGTTACGGTGCCAAACCTATAGGGGCGGGTTTGGGTCGTGACAAGGGGTGCTCCACGGACTTCAGGACTAGTAGAAGTGTTGGAAGCTCAACTCAGCCCGGTCCATCTCCCGTCAGAAAAAGAACTGTATCAACAAATATAATTTTTAAAATCTTATGATCAAAATTGAATTTCAACCCATAAATGAATTTCACATGTGGTGGGTTCGTGCAATAGCTATGTGAATCATTCTTAAATTTATTCCTAATAAGATGAATTTTATATGTCAATTATATGATTTAATTTCAATTAAATATCTTACTTTAAAAAAGTGTAAGTTCATTGTTTGCACATCGACACCCATGGAAAACCATGCTTGAACATACCTTTTGAGTCATATATTGACTTATGGAATTGACAAATAACACTTTCTTTTCTTTTCTTTTTTTTAAAAAAAAAACAAGTGGGCTAATTGGGAATTTCATCTAGGGTTCGACATGAGAGCTGGTTCAATAGAGTGTTGATATTAGCACACTATCAATTATTTTGAATTCCTTATTTTTTAGCTTTTTTTAAGGGTAAATTATAACTTAACCCCTTGTGGTTTACCCAAAAAACACGGAGCCCCCCTATAGTTTCATTTGTAACACTTAAACCCCTATACTTCAAACCAAAGTGCAATTTTGGACGGATGTAACAGAAATTGTAAAAAGTCTAAATTACCCTTATTTATTTCTCTAATTTTCTTCTTAATGCCATTATAAACCACCAATCAACAGGTTGTACAGCCCTGTTTGGTCTTGATAGTGGTGAACCTAAGCATTGATAAGTTAACATGTGTACCTGAGGAGAAGAATAAATGGTAAACCCAAGCTTTGACTTCTCTCTCTATATATATATATATCTTCTCTCTCACCGTGACCACCATCATCACCACCATTGCCCAGCTTCGTCAAAACCAAGAACCATCCTTTACAAAGTGCTATAGATGAAGCAAGAGAAGAGAATGGATGATGAAAAAGAAAGAAATAGATTTGGAGATATTTTTTTGAAATGTGTGAAGTTTTCGGACAACTTTTGGTATGTCGAAACCACCCATTTCAGGAAGAAGTGAAAAAATGAGGTAGCGTAGAATGAAGTATAAAGCAAGGTGAGGAGATTGGTGAAAGAACGGGATAAAATCGTTAAGAATCAGGAAAGTTATGGAGTCCGAAAGATGGGCCAAAGAAATGTTAGAAACAGGAAGAAAAAGTGGGTTTGGTTGGTATGAATTCCATCAATGCTATTTCAAAAATCTAAATGTTTACACATATTAATTGTTTGATTTCATGGGTTGGGTTTGTTACTAATTTGAATTATAAGAAGAAAAGTGGGTTTGGATTATTTGAATTATTTGATTTTGAGTGGTGATTTTGCATGAAATAAGAAGTTGGTCCGTGCTTCATGGTGTATTGACATTGCAATTCTCTCTCAAAACACACCCATCCACAAAGCCCTCAACTAGTCACTGAGAGAGAGATAACTTCCTTCCGAAGAGAGAGTGAAGTGTATGTGTGATCATCTCAGAGCCAACTCAAGCGCGAGAGAGAGAGAGAGAGAGAGAGACTCAGAGAGAGAGAGACAGAGTCGAGTAGAGAGAGATTTCTTCTTCACACTGGAGGAGAGAGGGAGAGAGAGAGAGAGTGCATCTTTTGTATGTCTCCAGCTGTGTGTGTCTGTGTGCTTGTTGCTCCGTGTGAGTGTGAGTGTCGTGTGTGGGTGTGCATCTATGGAGAGAGCCGAGAGAGAGAGCTAGCGAGAGAGTGAGAGAAAGGATAAATGCACGTGGGTTGATGATCTATGAGGGAGAGAGAGCAAAACAGCTAAGGAGTTGCAGCTATGGAGGGAAGAGGGTGAGAGGATGATGGGAGTGTGATGGGTTGATAGAGTTTAGTCCCCTTAGAAGTTCAACTGTGAGAGAGGAGAGTGGTTCACAAAGCACACACACACACACACACACACACAGAGCTTGGTGAGTCCTGGGTGTCTCTCTCATGCCGTGTGTTCTGTTGAATTTCGTGTATCTCTTTATTGCACTACACCATTTTGTATATATATATATATATGGCAATAAGGGTATCTTGGTCATTTGCCATATGTTTTTGGGTGGGAAAAACTATTCCACTCTCCATTCATGGTCGTGTAGCACACGTTCTTTTTAAACAAACAGTTCCGTCGAAAATTGCACTTTGGTATGAAGTATAGGGGGTTTAAGTGTTACAAATGAAACTACAGGGGGGCTCCGTGTTTTTTAGGCAAACCATAGGGGGTTAAATTATAATTTACCCTTTTTTTAATTATAATAATAATCTCAAATGAAATTATTAAAAAGGACATCAATAATTTTGATCACTCCATTTCACAATTAAGTCCACACACCCACTATGTTATGAGAGCACCCACCACTATCACTACCAATCCATCTTCTCCAAATCCCACTTTCAAAATCTACCCACCCTCAAAACTTTGAAATCCCTTTGGCGGTAATATTCTGGCAGCAATGGTGGTATTTTGAAAAAAATAACAAAAATAATAAAAACTGTTAGTCCTTTTTTCGGGATTGAACTCCCGAATATATGATTGAAATTCGGGAACACAAGCCCCGAACATTGTTTATTTGTTCGGGAATAGGTAATCGAACATTTCTTTTTTGTTCGGGAATAGATAATCGAAGTAACAACGGAAGTAGGCAAACAAAGGTAGTCGACTAGTCGATGGACAAGGGGCTTGATTGGAGGGTGAAATCCTATCCAGTTTTACTCACATAGAGTGCATACAAGTACAGTGAGGCCATAGATGAATGACAAAAAATCAACTAGAAAAGCATGAAAATGGATTGTGTTGTGTGTGTGAAAAGAGGTAATAGGAAAAAAAAATCAAATAGATTGACAAATCTCATAATAAAATAGAAGATTTTTTTTTTCTTCTTAATCATCTCAAATTTTTTCCACGAGTTTTGGAAGGTTCCACCATCGAGGGTTTTGTTAGAGTTTTGGGAGAGAGACTTTTTGGGGTGTGGGGGTGTGGGGGTGTGCATTTGAATGAGTGAAATGTTTTTGTAAGGATAATTTTGGCATTATTTGAGGAGAGAAAAGAAATTTTAAAAGTTTTACAATTTATAAATGGGGATTTAAAAAAATAAGAAATTCAAAACAATTGATGGGGTACTAATAACAGCACTCATCCAATAATATCCCTAGCATCAATCTTCGACGTTGGCAAGAATGAATATCGCAGAGTGCCATATAGAGCATTTGTATCAGAGCTATTTGTGCCATACATGGATCTAACTCAAGAATGGTACTATAGGACATTTTTTGATTCAGGAGAGTTTGATTTTGGCCAATGTGCTGTCACTTGAACCACTGAAGGATTGTCCACAAAATGTAGTGTTCATGGATGGCTACTTCACTGGCCAGGATGGTTCTCTTGGAAAGATACCAAATGTGTGTTGGATAATCTTCTTTGTATTTAAATAAATAAATTCTGTTTGTGTACTAAACTACAAACAGAATACAAAAGAAAAATAAGAAAGAAGAGAGATTGTTTGATTACAAAAATCAAACCAATAAATAAAAATAAATAAATAAAAACAGATTTTTATTTTGTTACAAAAATAAAATCAAAATCTTATTTAAATAAATAAAACAGAAAATTAACAACTTACTTGATTAATTTCTTGAACAATATTCTGATCAAATCCAGTGTTTGACACTATGTCCTTAAGACAGATTCGTCCTCTCCACGGTGCTAACAGAATGTGGACGTCTATCTCCCAGGATAAAATGATCAATCAACGAATAAATGCAACACTACAATTTATTCGTACAACAAACACACTAAGTGTTTACACTCTTTCTCAGAAGGAAAATAATGCAACAAAAATGCAAAGAAGGCAGACAATCTTTTGGACCAAAATTTGAGTGAAAGAAACAAATAAGAAACCTCATATTTATAGGAGAATTTATGGCTGTTAGATTTGAATTAAACAGGTGCAAAACCTATTTGAACAAGTATGATACCTGTTCAGTTTGAATAAACAGATACAAAACTGTTGGGTTCAAATTTTGAATAGATAAAACCGAATTGAACAGATTTTGAATCTGTCCAGTGAGGAAAAATAAAACCGGACCCAAATTTGAATTTAATTTCCGAATTCAAATTCAAAGAATTAGAATTTAATTTTAGAAAAATAAAATTCAAATGTTTTTGGTCCAAAAAGATAGGTATTGGGCCGGACAAGCCCAACCCAACCACACACCATGCACTCGCGCGCAAGCCAAGCCCAGCCCAGCCCAGCCCGCCCGACCAACCGACCGACTGGACGGACGGCGACGCGCGCGTGTGTGTTTATTTTGGGTTCAATGGATCTAGCCCACTTTGCCTATAACCTCCCTCTCTACAAAATTTGGGTGCCCCTTGGGGCCTATCCCAAGTTCCAACTCCAAACCTTAAGGAATTTTCACCAAAAACTCCATTTCCATGGAGCTCACTTTGGTTTCAATTTCTTATCAAATTATGATGTCATTAATATCAATTTGGTATGTGGTGTGTTATAAATGGATGTCAATTATTTATCAAAGTATTGATAAAAATGTAAACTTATGTGTTTTGACATAAGAGGAATTCTAATTATTCTTTGGAATAATGACTAAAATTGGTGTGGTGACTGATAACTCTGTAATGAAATATTATATGACTTAAAATATTTCATGGGTGAAAGACACTTTGGTAATTGTCGACGTAATCACCAATACTGGATAAGACAAGTAAGATGTAAATGTATTTATATAGTGATATTTATATTCCATGTTGAGATTGGAATTAAGAGTTGTAGTAAACAAAAAGAAATTAATCATGACTAAAGAAATATTATCTGACAAAGTGTTGTGGCCACAACCGGTATTAGTCATTTCTTCTTTGTACTGCAAAAGCAAGTTATGAAGTCTAATTGTATTTTAGACAAATTAGTATTGTGATTATATTCACAAAGCAATTTACATCTTGTTATTTAGTTCAAGCACGCCAATTAATGATATGTTCTGATTTATCTCAGAATTGTGGAGGTGTATTAATATTTTTGTATAATTATACACCACCAAGAGAAATTAAGGCCTCGTTTGGGAACAGGCTAATTTAGTAACTTTTTGGCTATTTGGCTAAAATGTGATGTAAAAAAAACTAGTATGTTTGGGATGACTTTTTGCTTTTTTACGAAAAGATGTGCAAAAAGTAGAGAGAAAATGAAATCTTTGACTTTTTGATATGGGTTGTTGGCTTTTTGGCTTTTTTAGTAACTTTTTGACTTTTTGACTAAAATAGCCTCTTGCCAAACAAGGCCTAAGTTTCCTTGGAATGCTTAAAATGTGGGGGTGCTTGGAGGATTTTACCAAAGTAACAGTTTCGATTGTAGGTCCACAAAGACTCTCAATTCTTTTTATAGGACAAAGTTGGAGTAGAAGCAAAAATAGTTTCATTAACTCCTAAGGAACAACTCTATGTTTATTATTTAAAAAAATGGGAGTGACATAAAGTAATGGTAAGTCTCGATGTAATCAAAGACTTAATACCTTGTGACATTTGCTTTTAGTTACGAATTTTGTCTAAGGATAATATAATGGATCCACTAACTACTCAATGATATATAATTGGAAATGTCAAACTAAAAATAGTGGCCACTAAACAAAAAGTTTGACCAGAGAGCAAATGAGGGAAAGTTCATCGAGGGGAATGTGATTAAAGCCTATTACATCAGAGTCATCATAATGGTAACCCTACTTAGATGACTGGAGATCCCAAGAACTAAGTTCAAAGGGACAACTAAGTTATGCGTGGCTCGCTAGAAATTACTAAAGGAGTCTATCTCCTATTTATTCCTATGATGAGAGTGATATCTGCAACATGTGTTGTATGTAGGGGATTTAGGGTAAGCTATGCTTTTAATGATCACTTATATCTTGAAAAAACTAGAGGGGTATCTTTCAAGAGGAGTTTTTAAGAGACTCGAAACAAGGATCACCTATATGAGTGTGAAGGGGCTGTTTCTATGAAAATTGATGAGGCTAAATTCTCTAAAGCACTCATGAAACACCAGGACTTGCCCAAGGCCAAAACGGGTACAACCGTGAGAACTAAGCTGTGTTTGGAGATATTCTGTGTGAATTCTATTGTCTTGGCTTACACAAATGGCTGAACAGTTCAAGGCATAACGTCCACTGATTAGCTAGTAAGTCCGATAGGCTTTCACTAGGGAAGGTTCAAAGCCAAAAACTACCTATCCCGATGCAGGGTATTTCCTTAAATGTACTCTCTCTTTGTCTGCATGTTGTTGTATGTCCTTTCCGTAAATTTCATTCATGTGGGAATTGTTGGAAAATTTGAATTAAAATTTACTCTAATGGTTGTGTCTCTTGAGATGAAAGGGTGTGTCCTTTTGAAGGATCGCAACCTTTCTGAAGAGTCACATAGACGTTTTTATATTTCATCTCCCTTACTTCATTTTGGAGAGTGAATTGTCATTTTCTTCTTCACGTTGCATTATTCTTCATATTTCCTGAGTCTAATTTCCCTATTAAGAGAGTATATGCACAGCGAAGTTCGCTAGGCTTGCAATAGTAGTGCTGCTAGTGTAAGATATTGATCGTTGTATCTTGGGACATAGACGTCCATTAAATCCTAAGCACCGGTGGAGGGACGAATCTGTCTTAAGGAAAGAGTGTCACACACTCGACTCGATCAGGTTTTATTTATTTATGTACTGTAAGTTTTGTTCCGTTGTTTTGTCAATTTATTTCAATTTTGGTTTTGCCCAAAAACCATTTACATATTTTTAAATTATATTTTCCTTATAGTTTGGTACTATTATTTTTGGGTAAATTACACAGACACCCCCTGAGGTTTATATTTATTACAGTTTCCCTCCTTACATTTGGAAAATCTCTGTTAATTTAATTTAATGTATGATGATCATTACGGTGAGTGGGGGAACTGTTATGCAACTTTAAACTTCAGGGGACAATCTGTAATGAAATTTTAAACCTCAAGGAAGGGGATGTAATTTCCAAAAGGTGAGGGGAGAACTGTAATAAACATAAACCTCAGGGGGTGTCAATGTAATTTATCTTTTTTTTAAATCAAAACATACACTGTTTTGAGAGAGAGAGAAAATCTCATTTAGGCACCACAATAAATTTCATCCACTTACTACTCTCTCAGGAATTGTACTTTCAGTACGGCGCCAAATGACATCTCGCATACCATTCAAATATACATAACATATTGTTAGAAAAATAATGGATAAATTACATTGACACCTCCCGAGGTTTATGTTTATTACAGTTTCCCCTCTCACCTTTTGAAAATTACATCCCCTTCCTGAGATTTAAAGTTTCATTAAAGATTGTCCCCTGAGGTTTAAAGTTGCATAACAGTTCCTCCCTCACCGTAATGATCATCATACATAAAATTAAATTAACAGGGGGTCAGTGTAATTTTCCAAATGTAAGGGGGGAACTGTAATAAATATAAACCTCAGGGGGTGTCAGTGTAATTTACCCTTTTTTTTCACCAAATTAATTTTAAATTTCTTTAAAAATTAATAAAATCAAATCAAACCAAACGGTAAATATGACATTACCAAGCATAAATATCATTTTTATTCTTGTGAAAAAATAATTTCAAAGTCTCTCTAAAAAAATAGGGTTTTTTTAGAATTTTTTTTTTCTTAGAATACTTTACTTAGTGATTCTGGAGTATGATCATGTGGTATTTCAAATGTGATTGATGTAGGGAGTAAGTCAACAATTTTGTGTTGGGCATGAAAGAGGAATTCTATGTATACTAACAATTTTATTAAAACATTTACTATACTAAAAATTTAAGAGGCCAAATGTGATTGCTTGTAAAAAAAATAAAAAAATAAAAGAGTAAATTACACTGACACTCCCTGAGGTTTATATTTATTACAGTTCTCCCCCTTACATTTGGAAAATGACGCTCCTGTTAATTTAATTTTATGTATGATGATCATTACGGTGAGGGGGGAAATTGTTATGCAACTTTAAACCTCAGGGGACAATCTGTAATGAAACTTTAAACCTTAGGAAACGGGATATAATTTTCAAAAGGTGAGAGGAGAACTGTAATAAACATAAACCTCAGGGGGTGTCAATGTAATTTACCCAAAAAAAATTAAACCAAATAGAGCCTACATCTTTGTCAAATTAGATTACATTTAAAAAAAAAAATTCAAAAATAATATTTACAAATTAGACCAAACAGAATCACCATTTCTGAAATGTTCACATGAAAAAGGACAAATTCGAAAATGACGGTAAACAAAATTAATTCAATGAACATGTTCCATTTTCTTCTAAAATACATTCAAATTGCTTGAAATTATACTCCAATTTTCCCAAAACAACATTATGATAAATTATTAGGACATTTTTAATTCAAGCTTGCTCATGGTATTTTTTATTATCTACTAGTGATTGGGCATGTGTGTTACACGTGGCACATGATTTTTTATCAACTGTTAATATTGTAATTATGTGTGCCTCTTAAATTCATATGTGAGATGTATACAAAGTATAGAGACTTGTATGAATAAATTGATTTGTATCCAAAATATAACTAAGCAAGAAATGAATATATACTCGGCTGATGAATATAAATGATAAATGAGAAATTTTATAAATATAAATATTAATTTATAACTGGATTGTTAAGATCACAATCTTATCTTAAATAATAAACAATAAAGCAGATCTTTTAAATATATAATATTACACAAATGTTTTTCTATCAATTTCTCACTTTAATTTTTCATAATTCGTATCTGTAATACAATTGAAGGTATGAAATTACTTACACAATTACACAATTTTGTTTAATAGTTCATCTCATAATACAAATTCATTCAACCTACTATTGAATATTATTTGCATACTATTAGTGAATAATGCATTAATATTAATATATAATATATTTTTATACATTAGGAGTAGTTGAGTCTTGTTTCTTGTGCCACAAATATCTTGCATGGCAAAAATATAACATTAGTCATTAATATATTTTTATTTATGTAGTAAATGTGAAATAATTTTTTTAAGAAAATGGAATAATATTGTAATTTAATATTTCGAACGATATAGAAATTTCATAATTATGTTCACGATATTTATATATCCATACTTATAAGTGTTTGTAGAGTCAATTTCATATAACTGTCAAATTACATGATTTATTATGGCATCTGTAAGTAATCAACATATAGCAAAAATTGATCGAAAATTTTTATTTGATATACTTACTTTCTGTATCGTTGAATTGCTGCGATAATGTTTGGGCATCATTTATTTTTTCCTTATAATTTGATTAAAATGTGCATGATGTACATTGTTTTTCTTGAACTTCACAACAGATAGGACAATTTCTACTTCAGCTCGTCTAATTTTGCCTGAAAAGCATGTTGCAATAAATTTGCTGTAGTTTTTGTTTCACAATTTTCTTATTTTTCTTTTTGCTCACCATTATAATTCATTGTAATAAAAATATTTTGATGAGTAAGAGTTTGATGCGATATCATATTGTTATTAATTTCAAAATCCATTTTCTCTTAATAATGTGATTTTTTCTGTGAGGAGAAAAAAAGTACAATTGTTGTTATGATGGAAGTGTTTTGCAAAGTCTTAGTTTGTTATTGAAAGTTTTTTTTGTGAACACTTGTTTGTATAACATGTATGTATATATGTGTTGAACATAAATTGATAGGAGAATGATATATAATTCTGCAATTTTTTCTAAACAAATATAATTATATTACTAAAACGATACATGTTAGAAAATTAAAGTATCCAATGGTAATATAGCATTACAGATTGACAGTGTATGAATACAGTATATATAAATTTACATTTATATGTTTTTTTATTTTTTATATACATTTATATATGTAGACATTAACATACATAAGATATCACAAAATTAATATGTGAAATCTTTTATAAAAATATAATATAGGTAATAATGAGAAATTAATTATTTATAATTAAATAGTTAGCCATAATGTAGATGTTTAATGTTATATTTTTGCTTGTATGCACAATTTTTTAATCAGATTTTTGAATTCACATAAAAATTGAAAAGAATTTGTGAATAATTTGTGTAAAATTAGAAATTAGTGAAGAAAGATTTAAAAAAAAGAGAAGTTTATAGTGTTTGGTTTGATTTGTTTTTTCAAAATTTGTTTTGAATTTTTTTGGTTTTTATGTTTTTTTGTTTTTGACACCGTTTTTTTAATAACTCCTTTATTTTCTTTTTAGATTCTCTTAATTATTAATTATTAATTTTTTTTTTATTTTTAGATTTAGATTCACTTAATCTAAATATATTTAGAAAATAATTTGTCGTGTGTTCTTTTTGAAAAAAAAAATAATAATAAATCAATATATATTTGAATTTATAATTTTTTTACCAATTTTTTACTTTTTAATTTTATTTAGATTATTAGATATTAGATTTTCATGTAAAAATATAATTTAAATATAAAATATGTAGAAATTTCAATATCTTTAATCACCAAAATTGAGAAAATATGAAAAATCAAAAATTGAAAAACAGATTTAAAAAATAAAACTAGCAAAAGTGATTCTTGTTTAGAATTTTGACATCATACCTTAGTTATTAAATTACCGTGTAAAATATTACAGTTGATAAAATATAATTTAAACAAAAAGAAAGTGAATGAAGATAACTTGCGAAATTTTGAGATGCAATACAAATCTCTATTTTAAAAACGCATCTGTTTTCCTTTGTCTAGATTCAAATGAATGCATATAATTTTAAGATTCACTCAAAATTATTCACAGTGATTTGATTCATGATAAATATTATGTATATTAGCATAGAAGCAGACACAGGAAATAAGAAAGAGTAATTATTTTTTGTTTTTCAATCATCATCAATGTAAAAAATAGATATATATATATATATATATATTTTGATAATAAGGGAGACAGTTTGTTTATATTTATATAGGACTCTTGAAAATAGATATATCGGTTTTCAGTGTCCAACTCTAAAAATAAATAGATAGTTTATATAGGACTCTTCACAACTTTTAGAAAATATAGTAAATTTAAGAGGGTAAAATTAGAATTAAAAAAAATGTAGAAGTATAATTTACCCCAACAATTTTTTGGAGGACTTATGTGTAGGTCCTAATAGGTGAAATTATTGTCCAAAAGGTCATGTGATAATTAATGACGTTTTTCATCTAACACTATTAGAAAACGCCACTAATTGTTAATTTTAACAACAATTTAGAAATTGTCACAAAAAATATCTCAATTATAAGTTTTAGCAACAATTTAAAAAAATCATTTCAAAAAAATGTCACTAATTTTCAATTTTAAACGATAGTTTGAAAAATTCGCCATAGATAATTGTAAGTTTTAGAAGCAGATATATCGTTTTTGAATGTTAAATTCTAAAAAAAAATAGATAATTTATATAAGACTGTTCATAATTTTTAGAAAATATAATAAATTTAAGAAGGTAAAATTAGAATTTAAAAAAAGTAAAAAACATAACAAACTCTTCATACTTTTATAATAATAGTAGATTATTAATGCAGCAATAGGGAAATAAAGAACAAGGACATTGTGGTATGGTACACTTTGGGGTTTCACCATGTCCCCTACCAAGAAGATTTTCCGGTGATGTTGATGCCAACAGGAGGGTTTGAGCTCCGGCTGGCCAATTTCATTGAGCACAATGCAGTGCTTAAAGTGCGGCCTCCAGAACAAGTCAAGCGGCTTAATTACTCCTCATTAATGATGGCTTGATTGAGTTTATTAATGCTCGTGTTATACACTCTCCCTCAAACTTTCTAGTTTCTTGAAAGCAAGGTTTCTCAAGTTCACTTCATCACTAAGCAGAAGATCTGCAAAGAAGAATATGCGTTTCATTTTGCTAAAAAGAGAAAGTATTCTTTGCCCACAAAGCAAGCAAAGGGAAAAACAAAATGTCAGTTAACTAAGCCACACCAAGGGGGCCAATAATTCTCTGCTTTAAAAGTACTCTGACTCTGTTCATTCTCAATCCTAAAGCATAATCAAATAGTTAGGAGTGCGTGTATTAGGAGGAAGCACATTGTAAGAAAAGTTATACTTTTTGTGATAAAAGTTATGAATAGTAAAGATGTGTTGTTCTTTCTTAGAAGAAAAGAAAGTTATATTTTTTGTGAAGAAAAAAAATTATATATTTTGTGATAAAAATTATACTTTTTACACAAAAGTGCATATTGTATGCACCCTTTTTAGAGTGCACATGGTAGCCTTTCTCCAATTGGGATAGGAAGATAGAGAGATTTAACAGGGAGGTGGTCAAATATTCAAGCTGAATTCTTCCTTGTTACTATGTCTAAAACTAAAACCACCTCTATCACCTTATGAACATTTTTGACTTCATCATGTGGTGGAGAGAAATTTTGAAACAAAAAAATATGACAGATTTAGATATAAAAATAAGTATTGAATATAACAGTGATATCATTTTATGTGATGTCATTTATTAATAAAATATCGCAAATGAAATTAGATAGTTATTTCTTACTTTCCACTAATCTAATAATATAGTATCAAAAATTTTACTGTTATATTCAATATTTGTTACGGTAATCCACTATCAGTGGATAGGCTGTGCATTGCCTCCTTATAAAGGAAAGCTGACACACGAGGAAACTATGATTTGCTACATCATGATGTAAGAAGTGTGATACAATAAAAGAACAATTGGTGCTCTTATTATATATTGTCAGACAGTACTTTGAAACATGAAACATCTGAATCAAAATTTCAAGTGCTCATGACTCTAGAACTTTTAGTTGGCGCTATTGTCCTACTACAATGCTGCTTCATACCCACTCTTCAACACCCCTTAGACCCTCTTACACCTAGTGAAATCAACCAAGTTAGGCTCATAATCCAAAACTCTCACCTTGGTACTACTCTTTCTAACCTAACTTTTCATTTTGTTGATCTTGAAGAACCTGAGAAAAGTGATGTTCTCAATTGGCTATCTTCAAATAAACACAATGGGTCTTTCCCTTATCGCGGAGCCAAGGTAGTAGTTCGGGCTAGAGGTGAGACCCATGAGCTCATTGTGGACTTAGCCACCAGTTCAATCACATCGGATCATGTTTACACCGGTCATGGTTTCCCCCCATTCACTTACAATGAGCTCCTCCAAGCTAGTAGGCTACCCAAAAAACACCCCGAGTTCAAAGATTCGATTTCAAAAAGGAGGCTAAATTTGTCTGAAATCACGTGCCTACCGTTCACAGTTGGCTGGTTTGGAGAACTTGTCACCAAAAGAGTGGTTAGAGTTTCGTGCTACTATCGTGGAGGAACAACTAACATATTCGCAAGGCCTATTGTGGGGATAAGTATACTAGTCGATGTCGAGTCAGTGCAAATTATCAAATATACAGATAGATATAAAGTCCCTTTGCCTAGTGCCGATGGTACTGATTTCCGGTCATCAGGGCAGGGGCCTAATTCTGCCCCTTGCAATGGAACTAAAATTGGGTTCAGCATCAACGACCATGAGGTCAAATGGGCTAATTGGGCCTTCCACGTCGCGTTCAATGCCCGAGCAGGCCTGATCATATCAACGGCTTCTGTATTTGATGCTGGAAGGAAAAAGTGGCGGCGTGTGCTCTACAGAGGACACATGTCAGAAACATTTGTACCATACATGGATCCGACAAGCGAGTGGTACTTCAGGACATTTATGGACATCGGTGAATTTGGATTCGGGCGTTCTGCTGACTCCCTCGTGCCATTGATGGACTGCCCTGGCAACGCGGCCTATATGGATGGGTACATGGCCGGGGCAGACGGGCAGGCACAACAAGTGGCTAGGGCAATTTGCATATTTGAGAGATATTCTGGTGATGTGGCATGGAGGCATACTGAAATTGGTGTTCCTGGACAAGTGGTAACATGGTTTGGCAATTTTGATCATTTGGTTGCATATGTTTTGTGATTTTATGTTGTGTGATTTTGATTTGAATTGGTTTGGTTTTGCAGTTAACAAGTGGGGAGGCAGAGGTTAGTTTGGTGGTTAGGATGGTGGCAACTGTTGGGAACTATGACTACATTCTTGATTGGGAATTCAAGCAAAGTGGTTCCATTAAAGTTGGGGTAAGAACAAACAAGTGCTTTATTACTTGCTTTTAGAAATGTTGATACTAGTTGAATTTTTTTGGGTAAATTTTACCAGGTAAGTTTGACAGGGGTGCTAGAGATGAAGGCAACCTCGTACGCGCACAACGGTTCCAAAACAGAGGATGTTTACGGTACCTTTGTAGCCGATAACACCATTGCAATCCATCACGATCACTTCCTCACTTACCACCTCGATCTTGACATTGATGGTACAAACAATTCATTTGTCAGATCGAAATTAAAGACAGCTCAAGCGGTGGGGATTAAGCCGAGCACGCCAAGAAAGAGTTACTGGACCGTGGTTAGAGAAACTGTCGAGTCGGAAGCAAAAGCCAGAACTCGGCTTGGCTTGGAGCCAGCTGAGTTGTCAATAGTGAATCCGAATAAGATGACCAAGTTGGGGAATCAGGTGGGTTACCGGCTGATCACCGGACAACCGGCTACGTCCCTCCTGTCGGACGATGACTATCCTCAAATCCGGGCAGCCTACACCAAGTATCAGCTGTGGGTGACCCCTTATGACCGGTTGGAGAGGTGGGCTGGAGGGTTTTATGCCGACCGGAGCCATGGCGACGATGGCTTGGCCGCTTGGAGCAAGAGGTACCAAAAAAAAAAAAAAATTAGTTTCTGTTTTTTCAAAAACATTTTTTAGAAAATTTTACTTTCTTATTTTTCGTATTTTTTTATTTTTACTGAATTTTTTTAATCTTTTAAACAATATTTTTTTTTTGAACTTTTTAGACATACCTAATATAAATATACCTAAAAAGTAAAAAAATTGTGAAAAAACCTTTTAAAAATTCACTAAATACCAAAAATACAAAAAAAAAAGAAGAGAATTCAGTATATTTTTTGTATTTTTATGTATTTATTAATTTTTTAAAATATTTTTTTACAATTTTTTTACTTTTTAGATACATCTAAGTAAGATGCATCTAAAAAAATAAAAAAAATATTTAAAATTTTAAAAATATTCACAAAAAAAAAAATACGAAAATTAAAAAATTCAATATTCAAAAAACTTAATCTAAAAAACTCAAACCAAACACATTGATTGTTAAAATTGCAAACGAGTCGAGTCGAACATTCAAAATCAAGTCCCTAAATATTAATCGAAGTTTAATTTGAACTCAAGCAGAGCTCAAGTTCAACTTAAATAATCAATTTGGATTGTCAAATGTTTTAAAAATTTGAGTTTTGCTTAAGTCTACTTAATTAGGTAAACAAGCTTAGCTCAAATTTGAAAAGAAAAATTGAATTTCAATTAATATGCACATTAAAAAGAAATGAAGATTATAGGTAAAATATAGAAGAATACCTATATTATTAATAAATTTCATTAATCAAATATAAAATTTTTATAAACACCAAATATAAACAAAGAAATAAAATTAATTAAAAAAATATTTTTGGTTTATTAAAAATAAATATCAATTTTTTTACACCTTTGTGTTTATGAGCCTATTTGAGCTAAGCTTAGTTTCAGTCGATTACTAAACGAGTCAAAAAAATTGACTCAAGCTCATTCATTTAAGTAACAAGTCAAGCTCAAGAAAGTCGAATTCAAATTATTTATAAATAATTCGATTTGTTTGTAGCTCTAATGATGATCTTTGATATTTTTTATTAAGTGCAGAAATAGGCCGATTGTGAACAAAGATATAGTCCTTTGGTACACAGTTGGGTTCCATCATATTCCGATCCAAGAAGATTTTCCGGTGATGCCAACACTACACAGTGGATTTGAGCTCCGGCCAGCCAATTTTTTCGAAAGAAACCCATTGATCAAACAACAGTGTTCAAGATGTTAAGTTTTCCTAGTGCACTAAAGCTACTTGTCAGTGCAGGAAAATTTCATCAAGAAGAGGAGGAGAGAAAATTATGGGTATTGTCAAGAAAAATTCAATGAAATAGGAAAACTACTCGACTAAAGTCAATTATCGACCATTGATGAAGGCGGCAATGCAAATGTTTGAACCTTGTACAAGTTTTTTAAAAATATTATTAGATTTGACATGTATTTTTGGCGCAAGATTTGGATAAGCCAAAAATGAAGTACTTTATACGAATTTAAGTGTGAATATTTACATTTATTATAAAAATTCACATTTTCAGCAATTCGTATTAATTGATTTATTGAAAATGTGAAATTTCACTCTTACAAATTTTATGTTACACTTTGTATGTGTTAATAATATTCAGAGTTTTTCACTTAAAAAAAGAAAAAAAAAAAAAAAAACCATTTTTTTGAATGCTCAGACCGATTGATTCTCAATTATTTTATATGTAAACTCAAAGTAGGCATATGTATATGTATATATTTTTGTCCAGGAAATTTTAGGTACACACCTTTTTTGGTTATGACTTTTATGGTCTTTGGTTATGATTATTGTGATATTAGTTATGACATTATTTTAGATATGATCTAAGAGTTCTTTAACTCTACCTTATGTGATTTTAGGTTACAATTTTTTTAATTTATTTTTTATTTAGTTATGACCCTTATAGGATTGAGTTATTATATTTGAAAAAATTAAATCCACAAATATCATAATTTGTATATGATATAACATCGTTTTTGCGCGCGCGCGCACACATACACACACATATATATATATATATATATATTGGCAAAAGCTTTTTTTTAGCTTTTTGAACTAAAATTTACAAAAAGGCAAAATAGGCTAAAATAACCAATAAGACAAAATGTCACATCAAACCCATAATCATTTCACTTTTTCTCTTACAAACATCATATTCAACTACAAAAAAATCCAATTATCTTCTAAAACATAAAAATTTTGAACTACGAAAATAGTCAAAAACTAAAATAACCTATTAAAATAGCAACTTCTCAAACACCCACGCTATAGGGAGAGAGTTCAAAGGTGAGTTGAGTTCTACGGTAAAAATTAAATTTATTACATACTCCAGCATTTGAATTGCATGTTGTGATTCTCTTATAAAGTACAGATATTTAATTTGATTTAGAATTGGAGTTCTACACATTTCACGGGTTTCTAGGAGCACTCCATGTGATATGTCAAATTTAGGAGCACTCCGTGTTTGATATGTCAAATTTAATGAGACACAGTTTCTCACTTTAAAAAAAAAAAAAAAAAACCCACAATTTTTGTGAATGCTCAGACCGATTGATTCAATTATTTTATATGTAAACTCAAAGTAGGCATATGTATATGTATATATTTTTGTCCGAAAATGCATTGTACCCCCACTGGGGGTCGACCCCCAGTGAGGTGGAGGTTCGGGATTGGGCGAAAAAAGCTGTTTTTTTTTTTTTGGACTGTCAGCCAGTGGGGGTGCGCCACCTCACTGGGGATGCAACCCCCACTGGGGGTATAAGGCACTGCTCATTTTTGTCCGGGAACTTTTATGTACACACCGTTTTTGGTTATGACTTTTATGGTCATTGGTTGTGACTATTGTGATATTAGTTATGATATTATTTTAAATATGATTTAAGAGTTTTTTTAGTTGTACTTTATATGGTTTTAGGTTACATTTTTTTTTTTTAGTTATGACCCCTATAGGATTGAGTTATGATATTTGTAAAAATTAAAATCACAAATATCATAATTTGAAATTGTATATGATATAACGGCCCTGTTTGGTAGAGCTGTGGGAAAGTGCTTATAACTTATACCTTAACAGCTTATAATTTATAACTATGAATATAAGCTGATTTCTGACTTATAAATTAAGTTTCTCCTGCTCCACTCAAAGAATAAGTTGATTTCTGACTTACAAAAAGTTATAAGCTGTATTGTTAAGCTAAACCAAACACATCAAAATAGCTTAAATTAAGCTGAAATCTGAAATAAGCTGAAATTAAGCTGTACCAAACAGGACCAACATTTTTTTGCGGGGGCGCGCGCACACATATATATATATATATACATATATAATATGTGGAGAGAGTTCAAAGGTGAGTTGAGTTCTATGGTAAAAATTACATACTCTAGGATTTGAATTGCATGTTGTGATTCTCTTATAAAGTATAGATATTTAATTTGATTTAGAATTGGAGTTCTACACATTTCATGGGATCTAGGAGCACTCCGTGTTTGATATGTCAAATTTAATGAGACAGTTAAACATATCTATTTTGACGTACTAAATGAACTTTACCTAATGTGTTAAAGGTTAACATGATTTTTGATATCACTCTCCTTATGTCAAGTTTGACATGAAAATCACTTCATGTCTTTTTTTTCTTTTCTTTTTTTTTAAAAAAAATAGAAATAAAAGAAGACTTTGGACATGATTTTTGATATCACTCTCCTTGTGTCAAGTTTGACATGAAAATCACTTCATGTCTTTTTTTTTTTTCTTTTTCTTAAAAAAAAATAAAAATAAAAGAAGACTAATGGCACGCAAAAGAGTTCAAATTTTAAAAATAGTAAAATATTATATTTGATATATCGGGTGCAGAGTTTTCATGTCAAATTGACATATGCCAATTTGCCACCCAAGTATTCAAAAAAAATTAACATAACAATTTTTTAATAATTGGATAGAGATGCTTTGAGACTTGCAAAGGTATATTCAAAAAAAAAAAAAAAGAAAAGAAAAGAAAAGAAGAGATGCAACATTCCTAATTGAGGCCGCCTAATTTTGTCTCCAATGACGTGGTTAAGACTCATATAAAGCGGTCCCATACTTTTCTTTTTCCATCTTTAACCTCCATAATTCCACATCATTGAGTTGGAATTGAGAGGGCAAAATTAGGGGGATAAATCATTTTTTGTATGAAAAATAGATGAGAAGCCTATTTTGAAAATATCAAATTTTAACTAAAAAGTTAGAAAGTCATTATAAGAAAAATTAACTATTTTTTTTTACATTTTTATATATATTTTTTTGTATAAAATTTAAAAATCATTAAAAAATTCAATTTTCAAAACAATATAATACTGTATAAATCCAACATATGACACCTCCCATTAAAAACCCTTTTAAAAAAAGAAAAAAAAAATGCTTATTTGAGATATATTCAACTGAGGGAGGTTCACTTAGACCAGGTAGTAAAGCCCCATTTCCCTTGGAAGTCTAAACATGTGTTTTTGAAAAATAAAAAATAAAATGTCTGAACTTGTTACATAGGATACTTATTTATACACAAGTTAAAATACATTATTCTTTCTTCATGTTTGAAAAAATTATAGTAAGTTTTATAAGTTTAACTTAATTATATTAAATTTCTTTAAGATTTAAATTTATATAATACTTGGCTCCTCTTTTATATCAAAATATATATTTTACATTATTTATCTTCGTGTTTTCTTATTATATGCATTAATTTAAATTCTTTTGATATTACTAAAAGGAATGTCAATATAATCATGTTAACATTATAAAATTTATTGTTAAAACTGTGGACTTATCTTTTTAATTTAATACACTTGTTTCGTGGTAGTGCAATTTTTTTTAAACCATAAAACGATTGCATTAAATTAAAAAGATAAAGTTCAATATATTAAAAACAAAACCAACATTAGGAGGATCACACCAATCCCTCTTTGAAAAAGAGTACAAAAATAAAAAGGAATGGTGCAAGAATAGTTCATCTTGCAAAAGAGTGGCTGCAAAAGAAGCAAGAGTATCATCTACTTGATTGCCCTCTCGATAGGTAAAACACAACCGAATGCTGTTGAATTCATCTAGAAGCTATAAGCAATTTGGCAGAAGTAATTGATGTTCGCGGATCCTTGTTTGTTGCCTATGTAAAGCATGTAGGGTTTGAATAAAATCATATTCAACAATTAGATTTTTGTAATTTACCATTGGTTATTAGAAGTATAACCAATAGGGCAAGCAAAAGTTTCCCAAAATTTGGTCTGATGGTCACGAAATACTCCTCTTATCCCTGCGAAACTTGGATTACTTTGAGTAAAAATTTAATGTAACGATGATATCACGTCACCAGTGATACAAATTATTACTAATCAACAATAAACTTATATGGGAAGAATAAATTGCACTTATAGGATGTAACCACTTTGTCATATATATATACAAAAAAAATAATAAACAATTCATATTATTAGTATTAGGTTATATTAAAAAAAAATTCGGAGAGCCTATACGTTTGTTTTTATTTGTTTTTTTTCAAACCAACCCAAGGGAAACAGCAGCAAGACAACAGGGAAAAAAACAGAGCATAACTTGGCAAAAGAGCCAACTGAAACCAGCTAGAATACAAATCAAAATACAGTACCAAAAATAATAATAATAATGGCAATTGGCCCCTACCCCCTCTTTCCTAATTTAATTTCTATATTGCATGAGAAGTCATCCACAGTTGCCAAAACATAACCAGTCTTCGCTTTCACCCAAACAGCTGTTCTAACTGTGACTAGTTCAACTACCTTTCCCTATCTAGATTCTCATCCACAAAAAAATAATCGGAAAATTCATACAAATTTTTGTATACAAAATCATGTAGTTTAATGTGAACATTTCATTTCAAAACAAAATATTGACAAAAATGATTTATATTTACGAAAATAACAGTCACATCAATTTTTGTTGCATACCGAACATGTTAAAGGAAATGGAATTAAAATTACAAATTTCAGTGTAGAAATGCTGAATTTCTTAACACCTTAGGTCAGTAGTACATTTCTTTGTAGAAATGCTGATTTTTCTAACATGTTACGTCAATAGTACTTTTCTTTGTAGAATAGAACCTAGATTTAATATTAACCTCCATTTCAATACTACTTGATTTGCACAACAATCAACATCAAGCGTGAATTATTCATTAACGTGTGTGGTATGGTTATTCGCAAAGATTTCAGTCATTGATCGGTGTTATCCCTTAGTTTTGTTGCACCTAACATCTTTTTGATTTGATTGTGTGATAACATTGAGATATGAGAGATGTGGCCATAGGATTCCAATGTCGGTAAGTAATCTTAGGAACCAAGAATTCAGACCCAAAAACAAAAAACAAAAAAAAGAGACAGTGTGATTCAGATTCATTTAGGCCACATTTGTTTGGCGGATTAAGTTGAATGAGATTGTTAGTAAAAGGATTATTAGTGAAGAAATTGTTAATGTGAGAATTGTTAGTGAGTGAATTAGTAAAAGTGTGTTTGTTTTGATGATAGTGTGAGAGATGATTAGTGATGAGATTGTTAAATTATTTTTATATAAAATAAATAAATAAATTATTTCTATATTAAAAAAATTAAAATAAATATTAAAACAAATAGGTGCACTTGGTAAAAAAAATTAAAATAAACTCAATCCACTCACTAATTTCTTGATTCCACCTAAAATTAACCCAAGCTGATCCCCTTAGGGTGGGGGATTACTAAGCCCTCCACACTAGCAATCCCCCCTCCCAAATCAATACCAAACATACTGTGGATGAGACCCACAGCTATCTTAATCCAATCCGGCCTCTCACCCTGCCAAACAAACATGGCCTTAAAAGTATAATCTCACCACACAAGTGTTCAATCCAAATGGTACATTATTACTATTATTATTCTCTCTGTCAATTCTGATTGTGATGGGCCGTGCATACCATAAAACTATGAATTTTCTAATACACCTATTTGATGTGAGAATTGTGACATAATAAAATAACAATTGGTGTTCTTATCATTCCAATATATATTGCCAAATTGTACTTTGAAACACCACAACAAAATCTAAATTTCTATATTGTGTGGAGTTGATGAATGGAGTGTCCATGAGTACTATGCAACTTTTAGTTGTGGCTATTCTGCTACAATGTTGCTTCATACCCACTTTTCAACACCCACTAGACCCTCTTACACCTAGTGAAATCAACCAAGTTAGCCTCATAATCCAAAACTCTCACCTTAGTTCTGCTATTTCTAACTTGACTTTTCACTTTGTTGATCTAGAAGAACCAGAGAAAGTAGATGTTCTCAAATGGCTGTCTTCCAATGAACACAATGGGTATTTCCCTCATCGTCGAGCCAAGGTGGTGGTTCGAGCCAGGGGTGAGACCCATGAGCTCATTGTAGACTTAGCCACCGGTTCAATCATATCGGACCATGTTTACAATGGTCATGGTTTTCCCGCATTCACTTCCAAAGAGCTCGTCCAAGCCAGCATAATATCTCAAATGCACCCTGAGTTTAAAGAATCAATTTTGAGAAGGCAGCTAAATTTGTCTGAAATCACGTGCCTACCGTTGACAATTGGTTGGTTCGGAGAATTGGTTACCAAACGAGTTCTTAGAGTTTTCTGCTTCTATCGTGGAGGAACGACTAACATCTTTGCAAGGCCTATTGAAGGGATAAGTATACTAGTTGATGTCGAGTCAAATCAAGTTATCAAATATACAGATAGATTTAAAGCCCCTTTGTCTAGAGCCGTTGGTACTGATTTTCGATCATCAGGACAGAGGCCTAATTTGGCCCCTTCCAATGGAACGAAAACCGGGTTCACCATCAAAGGCCATGAGGTCAGATGGGCTAATTGGGCTTTCCATGTCGCTTTCAATGCCCGGGCAGGGCTAATCATATCAACAGCTTCTATATTCGATGCTGGAAATAAAAAGTGGCGGCGTGTGCTTTACAGAGGACATGTGTCAGAAACATTTGTACCGTACATGGATCCAACTAGTGAATGGTACTTTAGGACCTTTATGGATGCTGGTGAATTTGGGTTCGGTAATTCAGCTTACTCCCTCATGCCACTGATCGACTGCCCTGGCAACGCAGCGTATATGGATGGGTACTTGGCTGGGGCAGACGGGCAGGCACAGCAGGTGGCTAGGGTAATTTGCATTTTTGAGAGATATTCTGGTGATGTGGCATGGAGACATACTGAAGTTGGTGTTCCTGGACAATTGGTAACATAGTTTGGTAATTTTAGTTACTTGTTTGCATAGGGAAAAGTTAGGGACTATGAAATTTTTTTCATGAAAATGATCATGAAAAATTTATGATATTTGGATTACCTTGATTAGTGTGTAGTGCTTTATTCTAAGTGTAATTCAGGGTTACAAAGCTTTCATGAAAAGTTTTTCATGATACCTAGCATTACTGGTTTGCATATATGTTTTGTGATTTTGTGTTGGAAAAAGTCGTGTGCATTTGATGTGAATTGGGTTTGGTTTTGCAGTTAAAAAGTGGAAAGACAGAGGTTAGTTTGGTGGTCAGGATGGTGGCTACTGTTGGAAACTATGACTATATTCTTGATTGGGAATTCAAGCAAAGTGGTTCCATTAAAGTTGGGGTAAGAACAAACAAGTGCTGTGTTACCACTTTTTACATTATGTTGTTTGAGTAGGAAAATATTTATTACAATATTTATATTGCAAAAATTATATATTTATATATTTGTAAAAATGTGTTTTACTATTCTATGTTGTGACTTGAAAACTACTGTGTAGTTGAGTGATGATGGTGAGGTGGTGATGGTGACTATGGTGATAGTAGAGGTGGTGTTGGTGGTAGTGTGGTGAAAAGATGTGGTGGCAATAGTGTCAGTTTAATATTGTCACATTTTTAAGATTTTAGTTTGAAAATTATTATTTTTATTTTAAAAAAAAGTGAAGATTATTTTTGTTGATCGTGGAAATCATTTTTTATTAACTTTCATTTTTTTGCCGTATCATTTGTTGAAAAAAAAAAAAAAAAAAATTTACTCAAACAAAGTACTAAAAACTCTTAACACCAACATACAATCCAATTGTTTTAGCAAAACAATTTTTTTTTTTATGGAAAACATTATATTTGATTGCCACTGGCATGTAATCGGTTCGGTACGATCGGTATTTAGGTAAAAAATTGTACCAAACCGATAATGTCAGTTTTATTATTTTGAATACCAATACAAATCGCTTTTTCCATCAAACCACACCGAACTGAACCGATTGAAAAGGTTCGATTTGGTGCGGTTTAATCGGTTTATGATTTTTCAAACTTCAGCCACTTTTAAATATAAATAGTAATCTATATAAAAGTATTAAATTAGTTATTTGTCTACCATTTCAAACATATACAATCCATTCATTTAATGCATACTTTTTAATTCCTAAATTAACAAAAATTAAAGCAAAAAAAAGTTTAAAAATACTAAGGTTTAAAGAATAATGAGTTAAGAGTTAAAATTATATATAATAAGAGTTTACAAACTTAGGTTATAAAGATGATAAGGTTAATTAATTAAGATTAATAATTTATTATACTTATTAATATCATTATATTATTAGATTATATATATATAGATATATTATAAAGGTACTTACGTGTAGGTCCTAATAAGTAGACTTATTGTCTAATAGGTCCTATGGGAAAAATTTGTCATACAAAAACGTCACTAATTATAAGTTTTAGCGACAATTTATAAAATCATGACAAAAAAAATCAGTAATTGTCAATTTTTAGCGACATATATAAAAATTATCATAAAAAAATTATTTTTAACGACAATTTTACCAAAACTTATTTTCAATAAGACTTGATGGGAATTAAGTCCAACTATTAAAACCTATTGATAGTTTACCCTATATTATAAATATAATATATGTTGAAGCGGTTGGTTTTGGTTTAGATCGGTGCACAAGGTGCTTAAATCGATACCAAACTAAAAATCGAAAAAAATCAAATTTAAAAACCGCACAGACCGATTTTTGTTAAAAAATAGACCAAATATAGCTGATTTAGTTTGATTCAATCGGGTTGGTCAGTTTTTTCGATTTTTTTTTTACATCCCTAATTGTCACCTTAAAATTAAGGGCAAATTACGTTAACAATCCCTATGGTTTAGGGTTTGTCTCACTTTAGTTCCTGACTTTTCAATTGTGACACATTTGACCCTGAATTTTGAATCTTATTCCAAATAAGGACAATTAACATATTATTGCTTAATTTCAAGGGCAAAATCATCAATTTGATAAAATATAAACTAATTTGACAAAAATAAATGTCAAAAAAATATTTTAAAATTTTTAAAAATTATTTCTATCCACCAAAAATAAAATTATGTAAAATTGATAAAAATTAATAAAAATTACATGATTAATTTTTAAAAATTAATTTTATATGATCATTATCTAAATACATAATAAAAATTAATTTGGTAAAAAAAAAATCAATGTCTAAAAGATTTATCAATTTTATATAATTTTATCTTTAGTAGATAGAAATAATTTTTAAAAAGTCAAAAATAATTTTTTAACATTTATTTTTGTCAAATTAATTTATATTTTATCAAATTGACGATTTTGTCTTTGAAAAATCCAATAGTATATTCAATTGTCCTTATTTGGAACAAGATTCAAAATTCAGGATCAAATGTGTCATAATTGAAAAGTCAGGGACCAAAATGACACAAGCCCCAAACTATAGAGACCGTTAGCGTAATTCACCCTAAAATTAATGAGTGATTGTATTAGTAAAGGTTTTGGTGGTGGTGGTGGTGGTAGTGGTAGAGAGGGGTGGAACTGTGTAGGGACAACTCTATATTACATGATTATTTATAATATATATAATGAGGTGATATCTATTTTATAAAATCACTTATTAATTCTCTATTTTATCAGTATTTTATAATGTATAATGAGACAATCTCAAACAATTCTACTACAATTAATAATAGGGAAATTTTTTTAATGTCCATGATATTAAAATTTTATAAGATAAATGACATACAATATTTTTATAATAGTTAAGGTCCCTCAATATTTTTACAGAGAAAATTCAACTCAGAGTTAGGGTAGAAATTTTTTTGAATCGGGTGAAATTTCGCTGAATCAGGCAAAATTTTTCTGAGTCAAAATTTCTTTGTGAAAATGTTGAGGGATCTTAGGTAATAAAAAAAAAAGACATCTTCAAACTCTCCTATTACATAAAATTGGAAATGAATGTTTCACTAATTTTTCTTTAATAATGATAATTTTAATAAATCATTTATTTAATATATACAAGTCACTTTTATTTTTTATTTTAAAAGTCAAATAGATATGTGAAGTTTTTATTTACTTGATTTGATCAAGTAACAAAATGACTTAAAACATGGTTTAATCAGTTATATACAAATTCTAACTCATAGTTTAAAATTTTAAAGGAAAAAAAAATGACATGTTAGATTTATTTAATTTTATTCTTACGAAATATTATTTTCACAATATTCATATAAAAAATTATTTTTGATTAGTTATGTATCAAAACTAAGTTAATTTTTTCATACACCTACATGGGCAATAAAATATTTTTAGACTTTCTATAATTTGGTGATAATCTAATTCAAATAATTTTTTTTTTTTGGTACTGAAGTAATATTTTTTTGCCAAAACAATCCGAGGGTAATAATTTTATTTTTTTGTTTTGGGGGATAAATTACAAGGTAAGTTTGACAGGGGTGCTAGAGATGGAGGCAACTTGGTACGCACACAATGGTCCCAAAACAGAGGATGTATATGGTACCTTTGTAGCCGATAACGCCATTGCAATCCATCACGATCACTTCCTCACTTACTACCTCGACCTCGACATCGATGGTACAAATAATTCATTTGTCAGATCAAAATTAAAGACCGCTCGAGCGGTGGGGATCACGCCTCGAAAGAGTTACTGGACCGTGGTTCGAGAAACTGTCGAGTCGGAAGCGAAAGCCAGAACTCGGCTTGGCTTGGAGCCAGCTGAGTTGTTAATAGTGAATCCGAATAAGATGACCAAGTTGGGGAATCAGGTGGGTTACGGGCTGATCACTGGACAACCGGTTACTTCGCTATTGTCTGATGATGATTATCCCCAAATTCGGGCTGCCTACACCAAGTATCAACTGTGGGTGACCCCTTATGACCGGTTGGAGAGGTGGGCTGGAGGGTTTTATGCTGATCGGAGCCATGGCGACGATGACCTAGCTGTTTGGTGCGAAAGGTACCCAAAACAAAAACAAAAACAAAAAAAATTTACTGTTAGAATTGCAAACTAGTCGAGTCTAATTTTGAAGTATTTGAGCTCAGATCGGTGAAAATGAATGAATACCGAATTTTTAGCTTGAGCCGAGCTTAAGTTGAACTTAAACAATTGAGTTTGAGCTTGAAATCAAGTAATTGAGAAATTCAAACTTGATTCAATTCGATTACATAAACCAGTCGAGCTCCAATTTACATAAACACTAAATATAGAGAAGTAAAATAAATTGATAGAAATATATTCGATATATTTCTAAAAATAAATATTATATTTTGTGTTTTTGAGCGTAATCAAGTTGAGTTTGAATTTACTTGAACTTGACTTAATTTTTTGAGTAAACCATGTTGACTTAACAAGGTACTCAAGCCTTGAACGAGCAGAACTTGATTTATTTATGAACAATTTGATTTGTTTTTTGATTCTAAATTTAGGATCTCTAACTTCGTTACGGAAGTTGATATGAGAATTTGTTTTTTAAAATGTGCAGAAATAGGCCAATTGCGAACAAGGATATAGTCCTTTGGTACACAGTTGGGTTCCATCATGTTCCGACCCAAGAAGATTTTCCGGTGATGCCAACACTTTCTGGTGGATTCGAGCTCCGGCCGTCAAATTTTTTCGAAAGAAACCCATTGATCAAACAGTAGTAGTGTTCAAGAGGTTAAATTTCCCTAGTGCAAGAAAATTACTAGTCAGTGTAGGAAAATTTTACATTTTTCTTGTATTGCATGAGGTAAGGCTCATTATGTCACTCCCTCAGTTCTGGATTATTAATAAAACTCTCCTCATGACGCCAAGGTTTACAACCCGCCACAACCCCCCCCCCCCCCCCCCAAAAAAAAAAATTTATCAACAAGAAAGGAAAAGAAATTGTGGGTAAGAAGAAATCAATGAAATTGGAAAGCTACTCAACCAGAGTCAATTATTCGATCGGTGACGTGAATGATTGAACCTTGTACGAGCTTTTCACAATAATGTTATTAGAATTGACGTGTATTTTGGCTGAAGATCTTGATAAGCCATAAATCAAGTCCTTGACATGAATTTAGATAGTGTCAATTGGGTTTAGAAAGTTGAACAGAGTTGTGATTCTTTTTCATTCTGTGATGCCGATTCTAAAGAAAAGTGCTAGTCTTCTTTCTTTTTTCTTTTTTTGATTGTTTTTTAAACTGTTGAAGCAAATTGAAGAAGGCCGATTAAAGAAGAAATTGATGCTAATGTGCAATTTGTGCTTATTTTTCTACATACATTGTTTGTAGAAATTTGGTCGAGGTCTGGTAGTGCAGTTAGGCCAGTGCACACACTTGGGAGGCCTTGTTAAGTACTGGATTTCTCTCTCAGAAATTTTCAGCCGGATCTGGAATCCGCCGCGTAGTGTCGGCATTACCGGGAAATCTTCCTGGCAAGGGACATGATGAAATCCCATGGTGTACCACAACACAATCTCCTTATTCCTGCATATTTGTCCAAAACTTTGATGAGTAAGAGTCTGTGTAAATAAACATAAATCAAATCTACATACACAAATTAAATTATAAAAAAAAAAGGTTAAGTAGAGTGAATTCTCGGTAAGGGCGGGGTCTTTGGCCTTCATAGTCGTATCACTTATGAAGTTGGCTTCACTTGGCTGTGTCTACTTCGACTTTATCCTGGACTCGTGTTCTATAATAGAATGTATATGTTAGCATGATAGAGCCTCTTAATTGACTGATATACTCATTATTTTCATCAGAAGTAAGCCCAATCGTGCTGATATGTATTTTAATATCTTTTTGGAGTTTAATCTTGTGTATGTAGAGTTGTAAACATATCAAATGAAATTTTCATTGGGACCATAAGGTGTAACTGAGGGTCCACATAGTTAAGGTATCGTCTCCCCGGTTCTTATCAATACATAGCCCTCCAACCTATTTTTCAGACTTGTTATATGGAGTCAACCACATATGGTAGTCGGTTAAGGCCCCGCGGATTTGGGAATAATCATCGTTTGACAAAAGAGAACTCGCCGTCCATCCTGAATCTGGTGATAACCAATACGGTTCCCTAACTTAGTCTTATTGTTCGGATTCACCATTATAAATTGAGAGGGTAATTTATATGCTAAATTGGGCCGAGCTGCGTATAGGGCCGTTATGGGCCGCAGTACAAAGGTCCGAGTAGAATGGCCATATAAGTTACTCCGATTTGGATAAGTAGCCTTGGAGTTAGGCCGGTCTCACAACTGTGATGATTAGCCCGGTCGCATGAGGCCTTATTTCTACTTCGGTTGAACAATGTGTTGTGAGGTAGTTCGGTCTTCAGTGTTTACTTCGGTCGTCGCGTATGGAACCCGGAGTGTGTTAGGTGTACTTAAGAAGTAGCTCGGTCCACTCTTATGGATAGCTCGCGTGACAGATACTTCGGTCTTAACCCGGAGTGTGTTAGGTGTACTTAAGAAGTAGCTCGGTTCCACTCTTATGGATAGCTCGGTCTTAGCATGGGAAGCCGAGGTAAGGGTGAGGAAGGTAAGGACCGAACTGACAGATACTTCGGTCTTATTGGAGTTCGGCCATGAGAAGAACCATCTCACTTGGTTTAAGTAGTGAGGGGGGTGTTGGAGGATAAGCATTATCTTCCAGGAATATGAGTCCAAGGAGGACTCTACGTAAGGAGGAGTAATCCTAGAAGGACTCTGCACATGGAGGAATAAGAGTCCTACCAGGATTGTGCTGCGCGAAACCTATATAAGCTCACTAATATCACCTTTGGAGAGGTAATGCAACATTGCTCCCTGACTACATAGAGCTTTTGCCTATTTGTCTTGCTTTCTGACTTAGGCATCGGAGAGGTTTCCGGCACACACCCGCCGGCCAGCTCACGTTTGTGTTTTCAGGTGACCAAGCGACGTCGTACGGAGGAGCGCAGACTTGATCAACAGGATTATACGAGAAGGTATATTTCTTTCCCGTACAATTGGCGCCGTCTGTGGGAAATCAGACAAGAACAACCTCTTGATCAAGCTTTTTCTCCTAAAAAAAAATCAATGGCGAACAACGAAGAATTACCTCAGTCCGCCGTCGACGGACTAACTCCAGAAGGGGGTGCAAGGCGCGAAGGCCTACCCGTGGTCACTCCCATGGCGAACCTGGAATCACACAGACAAAATTCCAGGAGAGATGCGAGGGGACGAAGGCGGAATAACAGCCCTCATCCCTCTCGTTCGCAAAGCCCAGAAAGACAAAGACGCAGAATTGATCCTCAAACTTTGGAAGATCGCGTCAGAGAACAAGACGAGTTGATCCGTCGGATGGCGGCAGACATGGAATCTCTGAAACGCCAGGTGAAAGGAAAAGAAGTGGCGACAGGAGAGGGGCGCACGAACAAGACGCCCCCTCGCCACTCCGAAAGTCGTAGCAGGAATACTACACACCCTCACAAGGGGAGAACAAGAGCCTCAGGACAGGCGACGCGCAATCTAGATCCTCCAGAACTCATCACTCCAGGCCTGAGAGGACGAGGTCTGAAAGGTCGCACACCGAAGGAAGCACATATCGGCCCTCACACTCACACCAGACAAGGTCTAGGCAGACAGAGTTGCCCAGATCGTCCGACCTACGGACCGTGCTAGAAGAGAAAGCGCGGTGGAAGGAGGACGCTAGAGCGCGCGATCCACACAGAGTCTCTGCCTTACAACGGTTGGCTCCTCGGACGCATGGAAGCGTCGAGGTTGGAATGCCAATACCGCGCCCGGCCTACGAACCAGCGGACAAGGCATTGGCGAGGCTGCAAACCTCACCATTCGTCCCAGCAATAGAGAACGCGCCCCTACCGTCAGGCTTCCTACAGCCCAAATTCACAACATATGAGGGGAAGACGGACCCTTACTCACACTTAAGCCACTTTCGCCAGGTCATGGCTGTATACCGGCGGAATGAGGCCTTGATGTGCATCCTATTCCCCTCAAGCCTAGGTGACCTAGGCCTGACTTGGTTTGAAAAGCTTCCAGAGGGCAGCATAGCCTCCTCGGCGCAATTGGCGGAGGCGTTTGTAACGCGATTCAGAACAAACACAAAAACCCCGGTGGAGATCGACCAGTTACTCTCCATCGATATGGGCGACAAGGAGACCCTGAGGTCATACAACAGTCGCTACTGGGAGACATTCAACCAGATTGGGGACTGCCTAACTAACCTCGCCATTGCGCAGTACAAAAGAGGCCTTCCAGTCGGAAATAGACTAAGGGACTCTATCACCATGATACCACCTCTCACAATGGAAGCCCTGATGGAGAGAGTGCATCAGCACATCAGGGTAGAAGAGGATGGCGCTCGCGCCAAGGCAAAATCTGGCGCGACCACAACACCAGAGAAGAAGACCTCGGCAAAGGTCAATGCTGTAGATCGCCAGAACCGAAACAGACAGGGCAGGAAAGACAACGGAGAAGACCAAGACAAAAGATGGTTGAGAGTCCGCACTGCCATCACCACAGTCTTCAAAAAACCGATCTACCGTATACTTAGCGAAATTCGAGACGAGCCTTTCGTCAAGTGGCCAGCTAAGTTAGGCGAAGCTCAGAAGGACTACGATGACAGATCGAGGTGCACCTTCCACAAAGAAAAGGGGCACCGCACTGAGAACTGCACACCATTGAGGCAGCATCTGGAAGAGTTGGTGGCGGCGGGTCACCTGGACAAATACATAGAAGGAGGGGCGCAGCCAGCCCCCCAGGACCACAATGTGCCCAATGGAATGCCAAACGACGCTCCACCTCAAGGCGTCATCAACGTAATACATGGAGTCTTTGAACCTGAGCGCGTATGCGAGCTCAGAGGTTCAATCAAAAGGCTGAGCACTTCAGAGAGGTACTAAGTGTCCAACCAGTCGCCAAAAAGGGGAAGATAGAGGCCACAAATGTCATGTCCTTCTCAGATAAAGACTTGGCGAGAATTTATTGCCCTCACAACGATGCCTTGGTCGTCACTCTTCGAGTCAAGGATTTTGACGTCAAGCGGATTCTGATCGACCAAGGTAGTTCCTGTGAAATCATGTATTATGAAACCTTCAAGCAACTAAAGTTGCAGGATAAAGACTTGGCGCCTGCAGTATCTCCCCTTATCGGATTCAACTCTATGCCAGAATGGCCCGTCGGCAAAATTATCCTCCCAGTCAGAGCAGGGAGCGTGACGAAACAGGTGGAGTTTTGGGTGATAAAGGTTCCCTCCACCTACAACGTTATCTTGGGCAGAACATGGCTGCATGCCATGCGCTCGGTAGCATCCTCCTACCACCAGTGATGCGATTTCCCAACGACACAGGAATAATTGAAGAAGTATATGGGGACCAGATTATGTCCAAACAATGCTTCGTCACAACGAATGGCAGCCGCGCTGCCAAAGGATATGTTCATTCGGTTGAAGAACCTGAGAGTAATGAGCTGTTCGCAGAGGTTGGGAAAGCGGCTGATCAGAAAGCGGTGGAGGACTTGGTGGAAGTAAGAATCGACGAAAAGAACCCGATAAGTTCTTCTTGCTTGGTTCATCATTATCCAGCGCTGAGAGGTGGAGGTTATGGAATTCTTGACCTCCAACATCGAAGTGTTTGCCTGGACGCCGTACGACATGCCAGGCATTGATCCAAACCTCATCTGCCATCAATGTCCAATCTGCCACCAGTCATTCAACGCACGCGAAGATGCACTCCACCAAGATAGTGGCAGAAGAAGTCAAGGCAGGAGCAATGTCCAAGTGGATCCCAACACCGTCGTGGTGCCAGACCAGTCAACGCATTCACCAAGGATAGATCAATTGGTGGACCTAACAGCTGACAGCAGGCTTAGCAGACGCATATAGAGGCTACCATCAGATAGCCATGCACGAACCTGATCAGGAAGTAACATCCTTCACCACTCCAAGAGGACTATACTGCTACAAGGTCATGCCCTTTGGCCTAAAGAACGCAGGGGCGACATTCCAGAGAATGGTCACAAAGATGTTCGAGCCATTGTTAGGCAGAACAATGGAGGCTTACATCGACGACATGGTGGTCAAAAGCAAGGATGCGGATGACCATCTAAAGGACCTAGATGAGATGTTCCAGATCCTGAAGAAACACAAGCTGCGCCTTAACGCTTCTAAGTGCGCATTCGGTGTAGGGTCTGGCAAGTTTCTGGGTTTCCTGGTGACCAACAGGGGTATTGAGGCAGACCCCTCCCAAATCAAAGCAATTCAGGAGCTAGAAAGGCCTAACTCAGTGAAAGAAGTGCAGCATCTCACCGGCATGGCAGCAGCACTTAACCGATTCATCAGCCGGTCCTCAGACAGATTGCGTCCATTCTTCCAGTCATTAAAAGCTAAGTTTGAGTGGGACGAAGAATGCGACCAAGCTCTGGAGAGCTTGAAGGAATACATGTCTTCTCCACCCCTACTTGTCACTCCCATACTTGGAGAGGAACTCTTCCTCTACTTGGCAGTCTCTCAGCACGCGGTAAGTGCAGTGTTGGTCCGAGCAGAAGGAATCCAACACCTTCCAATCTTCTATGTCAGCAAGACATTGTTAGGTGCCGAAACGAGGTATTTGCCACTGGAGAAACTGGCCTTGGCCTTAATGATGGCCTCAAGGAAGTTGTCACATTACTTTCACGCCCACACCATAGTTGTTCTTACAGCCTTCCCACTCAAGGCTTTATTTGAAAGGGCGAACTTTTCTGGGCGGATTCTGAAGTGGGCAGTGGAATTGGGACAATACGACATCAAGTTCCAACCCAGAACCGCAGTAAAAGCCCAATCTTTGGCAGACTTCGTCGCAGAATTCACTCCTGGAAGCCACCAAGTCTGCCCAATCGACCTGACTGACACAACCGAACAAGGGATGGAGATTGACGCCAGAATAGCGCAACCCCTAGTACAGGTAACTCAGCCAGAGCCCAAGGCAGACCAGAGTAGAGATGGCAAGAAGGAAACAGACCTTGCTACACCAAGTCAACACTCACCAACAACTAATGACTTGGAACCATCAGAGGACAAGGGGCAGACTGCAACCATGGATCATGAAGAAAACTCTAGCGACATCCCAGACCCCACAACATCATCCGATCCTTCCATATGCTGGAAGTTGTTTGTAGGGGAAATGTGGAAGCTCTTCGTGGATGGAGCATCCAACCGCCATGGCGCAGGACTCGGCATAGTCCTCATCTCTCCAGATGGCCTAGTGATGGAGCAGGCAATCAACCTTGGCTTCCCAGCGTCAAACAACGAAGCGGAGTATGAAGCGCTTCTGGCAGGCCTCAAGTCAGCATACTACATGAAGGCAACCGAGCTAATGGTTTACAGCGACTCCCAGTTGGTGGTAAACCAAATATCTGGCGACTACGAGGCAAAGGATGATAGAATGGCCAAGTACCAAGAATTGGTCAGAACAGAGATAAAAAAGTTCGAAGTGGTGAGAATAGAGCAGATCGGCAGAGAGGAAAACAGCAGAGCAGACGAACTAGCAGGCTTCGCCTCAATGGCCAACACCTCAATTCCTCACCCACTGCTAATCGACTACCTGCCTAGACCAAGTATTGAAGACCCAGAAGTAGAAGAGGTATGTTGCGCAGAGTTAGGCCCTTCTTGGATGGATCCCATCATACTGTTCCTGAAAGACGGCATCTTACCGGAAGAGAAGAAAGAAGCCAACAGAATAAGAGCAAAGTCGCAGCGATTTTGGCTCTCTCCATCTTTGGCATTGTACAAAAAGTCGTTCTCAGGACCTTACTTGAAGTGTGTTCACCCCAGCAAAGTGGAAGCATTCCTATTCGAAATACATGAGGGGGTCTGTGGCAGCCATCAAGGAGGTAGATCATTGGCATACCGAGCTATTTCACAGGGATACTGGTGGCCATACATGCAAGCAGACTCGGAGAAGTATGTCAAAAAATGCGAAAAGTGTCAGAGATTTGCGCACCAAATACACCAACCTGCCAGAGAACTACTACCATTAACCAGTCCATGGCCTTTCGCAATGTGGGGGTTGGACATAGTAGGCCCACTTCCAACAGCTCCAGGCAACAGGAAGTTTTTTCTTGCCGCAACTGACTACTTTACAAAATGGGTAGAAGCAGAAGCCTTGGCATCAATCAAGGAAAAAGATGTAAAGAAGTTTGTCTGGCAGAACATCATTACTCGCTTTGGCATACCAAAGGCACTAATCTCAGACAACGGCACTCAATTCGATGGTAGGATTTTCAGAGGCTTTTGCGAAGAGTACAAGATAGAGTTCTATAATTCTACACCGGCATATCCACAAGCAAATGGACAAGCAGAGGCGTCGAATAAAGTGGTCTTGGATGGATTGAAGAAGAGACTAGAGAGAGCCAAAGGCAAGTGGGCAGAAGAACTCCCCCATGTCTTATGGGCTTACCGCACCACGCCTCGACGATCGACAGGAGAAACTCCATTCTCCTTAGCCTATGGTATGGAAGCGGTCATCCCTTTAGAAGTTGGCCTTCCTACAATTCGGAGCGAAAACTTTGATCCAGACCTAAACGGAGAAGCCATCACATTAGAACTTGACTTAGCAGAAGAAAGAAGAGAAAAGGCATTGGTTCACATCGCCTCCTACCAGCAAGAATTATCCAGAAAATACAACAAAACAGTACATCCAAGACAGTTCAAAATCGGCGATTGGGTACTTCGCAAGGTGATGGGAAACACCTTAGTTCCAGGGGAAGGCAAGCTAGGACCTAACTGGGAAGGACCTTACAAAGTGGTCGGATTAGCAGGCAAAGGGGCATACCACTTAGAAGATGAGGACGGCAAAGCAATCCCCAGGCCATGGAACACTGCCAATCTCAAGTTGTTTTATTTTTAGCTTTTTTCCCTTTTAAGTATGTATAATTTTTTACTTCCTGAATAAAACAATTCGATTCTTTTTCAGTATAATTGTTTTCAGTAGACAATAACCTTAGTAAGTTAGCTGCATTGTAAGCATAGTTGGCCGGATTAAACCAACTATGACTCTTCCTAAGCCCAGGATAGGGATCCAGGCTGCAGGACGTTTTGGTCGGAAAAACCAAGCATTTTTATTCTAAGTTGGCTGGAAAAACCAACTCAGAGGTTGGCTGGATTAAACCAACACCCTTCCTAAGTCCAGGATTAGGATCCAGACTGCAGGACGTTTGGCCGGAATAACCAAACATGATATTCTAAGTTGGCTGGAAAAACCAACTTAGTGGTTGGCTGGATTAAACCAACACTCTGTACTCTTCAGCCGAAGTAAGTTTATGGCTGAAGAGTGGTTGGCTGGATTAAACCAACACTGGATACTCTTCAGCCGAAGTAAGTTATATCGGCTGAAGAGTGGTTGGCTGGATTAAACCAACACTGGATACTCTTCAGCCGAAGTAAGTTATATCGGCTGAAGAGTGGTTGGCTGGATCAAACCAACACTTTGTACTCTTCAGCCGAAGTAAGTTTATGGCTGAAGAGTGGTTGGCTGGATTAAACCAACACTTTGTACTCTTCAGCCGAAGTAAGTTATATCGGCTGAAGAGTGGTTGGCTGGATTAAACCAACACTTTGTACTCTCCAGCCGAAGTAAGTTATATCGGCTGAAGAGTGGTTGGCTGGATTAAACCAACACTTTGCACTCTCCAGCCGAAGCAAGTTATATCGGCTGAAGAGTGGTTGGCTGGATTAAACCAACTCTTTGTACTCTTTAGCCGAAGTAAGTTATATCGGCTGAAGAGTGGTTGGCTAGTGAGTTAGATAGCTAACCGAGATCACAGTTGGGCCAACGAGGGTATGAAAAATTCATTGCAAATATAAGCATTCATACATAAGACCGGTATAAGAGTCGTAGAAATTTTCATTAAACTTCAAGCCAAATACAATTGATGGGCCGCAGCCTGATTACAAAAAGTTCAAAAAGTTCGAATACAAAAGATAGAATCAACGAAGAAGTGCGTCCAGTTCGGCGTCAAATTCTGTGTCAGCATTCGACTGGAGTCCGGTGTCAGTGGGGAGCACGGTTTGATGAGGGGGTTCGGTGTCAACCTGAACTTCGGTATCAGTCGGCTGCAACTCAGGAGTTGGATCTTTTATAATTGGCTCAGACCGAACTGGTTGGATATTTTGCTGTTTGTTGACAACCGGAATAAGAGATGGCTCCTCATCACCATCGTCATCATCATCGTCATCATCATCATCTTCATCATCGCCGGACCCCTCGAGTAAGGCTTTTTGCAGATCGGCAGCATATTGTGAGAGTGAAGCTGGAATGGAGTACGGTGGAGCGTTGTAGACGTCGGTGTCTGACGTACAACCGAGCTTCTCCACCGCAGACCTCCAACCGCACTTGAAAAAGAGGTCTTTTGCTGCGTCACACTGGAGGGAGTATGCTTCTTCGGCTTCTTTGAAGCCTTGCTTCTTAACCTTCTTCATCTCTCCCTTCAATTGTTTTATTTCGGCGTCCTTGTTCGCCTCAATTTGTGCCAAGTGGCGCAGGTACTTGTCCTTTACCTCATTAGCGATCTTCTGCTTCTCAGCTTCGGCCGAATTAGCTATTTCGGTCAGACGACCGTTTTCTGTTCGCAGCTCGGCTAGCTGCTTCTTGGCCTCAGCAAGTTCGGCCGTTCTGGATTCAACCTCGGCCATGGCTTCTCTTGTACTCCTCCTAAGCTCCATGACCCTTCTGTGAGTAACTTGGTTCTTCTGGATAGCCTGCAAAGGAGAAGTGACATCAGCCAGACTGAAAGTTGGGAAAAATTGCAAAGAAAGTAGAAGGCTATTTACCAGGATCATGGACTTGGTTGAAGACCGAATGGACTTCAGTTCGGTGTTGAGTTGTTTATAGTGGTGCTCCATATCTTTTGGAAGGCACACACTTTTTGCAAGGTTGAAGGCCATCAGGTGGTCCTTCTCGGTAACAACCGAATCATCAGCAGAGATATCCCGGTTGTTGAAAGACAGTTCGGGGACCCATCTAGAGCTGGTAGCCCGGTCAGAGAGCTCGGGCTGGTAACTTTGTTGAGGGCTTGGAGGAAGGCTTGGGGGCAAGATGTTCTCATCCTCATCAGCAAGGCGACGCTCGGTTTGTCTAGTCCGGGCGCGCTTACTTGGACGAGATGAGGATGGCTGTTGAGAAGGCAGTGCTACCACGGCCTCTGTGGTCTGGCCGGCTTGTGGAACTTCGGTTGGGGTTGTTGCAGTGAGCATGGCCTTTAGTCTGTTTCTCTTGGCCATTTCTTGTTCGACTGTGAGTGGCACAAGTCGTATTTCGGGCAGGGTCGGGTCCGGCTCAGGAGCGTCTTCAAGTAGGAAGTCGGTCACTCTCGCTTTTCGGCGACCGGAGTAGCGGTAAGTCGGTTCGAATTTGAGAAGTTTTGCCCAGCTTCTTTCCCTTACACGCAGTGCGGCGCGCAGAACACCAAGGTTTGGATAGCCGTAGTTCGATAGAAGATGGGCTTTGTCTGCAAATAAGTTTAACTGTTAGTTCGGTCCACAGAGGAAAGCCGAAATAAAGAAAAGTGTGAGGTTCAACCGAAGTAAGTATACCATGAATCCCCTTGTTCCAGTTTATACTCCAGCCAGGAATCTGGGCATTATGGTCTTCAAAGTTCCCAGAAACCCAAAAGAAATCGTCATCATTGACGTCTTTGTCCGGTGTGTGTTTGATGATTTTCTCTCGGCCACGGCGTACTCTTAAATAGTAACACCAGCCTTGGTTCTTAGATCCTATAGAGTATTGATGTAGTATCTCGGCCAAACCAAGGTTTAGACCGGTTTGTTGGTTCAGTGCGGCTATACCCATGATTATTCGATATGTGTTAGTGGACAGCTGGGTGGGGCATAGTCTGGTTTGTCTCAGAAATTCACATATTAGGGGTTGGACTGGGAATCTGAGTCCGGTTTCTATTATAGATTGGAGGGTAAAGGGGACAAAGCCTTCGTTGCCCCATGGGTCTACATCTTGTTCGGCTAAGGTGAGATATACATCGGCTGGAATACTGTAATCTTTCCTAAATTCGGCTAAGCCGCCTGGGGTTTCTACTAGGAATCTGTACTTCCCCATTTATCGGATAAATAAGTAATAAATTACTTCGGCTGGAGAGGCTGTGCTCAGTAGCTCGGTTGGGCCTTCAAAGAGAATGGCCTGGGCAACCTAAAGTCTGCAAAGTGGAAGAACAAAGTGGTCAAGCACAGATCATTGACCGTGCTACAAAAGCAAAACAAGAAAGGATGTCTTACTTCGGCTACAACCGGTTCTAGAGGATCTACTTCGGTTTTAACAAGGTGCTTGTTATCTCGGTTCTGCCTATTGTTTTTTTTTGTTACTTCGGCTAAGCGTCAAGGGGCAGCATTCTAAGTTCGGTTTAGGAACTGAGAAAGCTGGATTAGCCCCAGGCTTAGCTCGGTCGATGGTTAAGATTTTCTAGTTCAGTGCGTTCTTATTTCGGCTATTATGGATCACTTGGTGACCTATTGAAACTAATTTGATTTGCGCAAGTGCTAGTTCGGTTCCAGTTTACCTAAGTCTTCGTATATGCCAAAAACAGTGTCCTATTTCGGTTGCTTCGTGATTTTGGATCAAAATCGGTATTCTACAGGTTTATTGTGTGCATTCATATGTTCTATGGCTAAGTTTTTCAGAAACAACGCGTATGGTGGCAGAAAGGTGTTTTTCAAAAATAGAAATCAGAAGCTATGGATTGAAGAGTATACAAATGCAAAAAACAAAAACAGATTTGAGATGCTTACCAGGTAGAACGGAAGAAACTGGAAGTGAGAGCAACAAGCAGTAATGAAGATCACGAACTCAGAAAGCTCAGAGGTTGGAGGATTCGAAGAGGGAGAGAGGGAAGTGAATAGTTTGGTGAATGATTTGAAAAATGAAAGGGTTTTTTTGTTTGGGTAAGAAGCCCTAAGGCGGGAACTGTTCAAAAATTGCGAAGTACGAGGGCGGCGGGACAGCTGTGGAGAGCCGATCAGAGCATGCCACGTGTCATAGGAAGGACAATCGATTCAGTTTCTGCAAACTGAAGAGACATTTTGACCGGACGTGCACAGCTCGGCTGGAAAGGGTCTTAGCTCGGCTGGAAAGGCTAACGGAAGTTTTTAGCTCGGCTGGAGAGGCTAAGACTGTAGCTCGGTTGGTAGGCAGGTAATCCCAATCATGCTCTGCAGATGGAATTAAGGGGCAATTGAGAGGGTAATTTATATGCTAAATTGGGCCGAGTTGCGTATAGGGCCGTTATGGGCCGCAGTACAAAGGTCCGAGTAGAATGGCCATATAAGTTACTCCGATTTGGATAAGTAGCCTTGGAGTTAGGCCGGTCTCACAACCGTGATGATTAGCTCGGTCGCATGAGGCCTTATTTCTACTTCGGTTGAACAATGTGTTGTGAGGTAGTTCGGTCTTCAGTGTTTACTTCGGTCGTCGCGTATGGAACCCGGAGTGTGTTAGGTGTACTTAAGAAGTAGCTCGGTTCCACTCTTATGGATAGCTCGGTCTTAGCATGGGAAGCCGAGGTAAGGGTGAGGAAGGTAAGGACCGAACTGACAGATACTTCGGTCTTATTGGAGTTCGGCCATGAGAAGAACCATCTCACTTGGTTTAAGCAGTGAGGGGGGTGTTGGAGGATAAGCATTATCTTCCAGGAATATGAGTCCAAGGAGGACTCTACGTAAGGAGGAGTAATCCTAGAAGGACTCTGCACATGGAGGAATAAGAGTCCTACCAGGATTGTGCTGCGCGAAACCTATATAAGCTCACTAATATCACCTTTGGAGAGGTAATGCAACATTGCTCCCTGACTACATAGAGCTTTTGCCTATTTGTCTTGCTTTCTGACTTAGGCATCGGAGAGGTTTCCGGCACACACCCGCCGGCCAGCTCACGTTTGTGTTTTCAAGTGACCAAGCGACGTCGTACGGAGGAGCGCAGACTTGATCAACAGGATTATACGAGAAGGTATATTTCTTTCCCGTACAATCATCGTTTGACAAAAGAGAACTTGCCGTCCATCCTTAATTTGGTGATAACCAATACGGTTCCCTAACTTAGTCTTATTGTTCGGATTCACCATTACGAACTCTTCTTGCTTCAGGCCGAGCTGAATCCTCGCATCAAGCTCGGTTTTCGCTGTTTCGCTAACATCGGTCCAACATCTCTTCCTTGGAGAGATGTTATTTGGTCACTTGTCTCTAATTTGCTTCTTACAAAAGAATTGGTCTCAGCATCCGCATCTAGGTCAATATAGTAGGTCAAGAAGTGATCATGGTACACTTCAATAGTGTTATATATCAGTCAACAATGTCCCATAATCATCTTCTTTTATTTGATCAGGGCCAGTGAGCCCAACCTTGTAAGGGGAAAATTATGTTAAAAATGATTGCTCAAATTGAATATTGTTATGTATGTGTTAATTAATTTATATTTGAATTTTCATTAGGGAATCAAAGTTTTTACCTCAACTTTGATGGATCCACTAGGCTTGAATTCCCAATCATTTATGTAGTCATAGTTGCCCACTGTTGATACCATCCTCACCATTAGGCTCACCACTGGCCTTACCTCCCTTGTCTGCAAGGTTATATTGGTTATGATATCAGTTCGTAGTGCAAGCACTTTCACTACAGATCAACAAACTTACTGAATAATTATATTTATATTAGCAATGCTACAGAACCAAAAATATTATTCAAAATGTTGCTAAACCCATATCACATACTTCATTTCAAAGTAATTTTTAGGCCATGTTCTCAGGCCCAGTCCTCAGATTTCCGAGACCCAAAGTCGATAATCAACTAATAAATTTCTGGGGCCCTTCACATTTTTTTTCATTGAATGAAAAAAAAAATCAAGGTAAAGGACAAAATATTTGTATTAAAATCACAAAAAATACTTAGCATTACAATAGCTCCTCTTTGACACTCGACTAATTTTTCGACTCTTTGCTTCTTTTTCCCTTTTGCAAATCCAGACGGATAATTTCTTTTAAGAGTCATGATGAGCTGAGATCAAAATATTTTTTTTAGATCAAAATTTAAAACAAGAGCACCACCACCACTTAACAAAATACAAAACTTTTAAATTATGTGATGTGAACTATTAAACTTGAACAAATTTTTCTTGATGTAAATACCAATATTATAATAGCAATTAATTGAGCAAAAGACAAAATAAATATTTAATTAATTGAATAGAAAGAGAAAAAAAAAAAAAAATACCTGTGCTGCTGCTCTGCCCCATCGTGTGCTGCTGCTTTGTTGCTTGGTTGGCTTGGGCTACTGGTGTGCTATCAAACAAGCTGTAGGGAAAATTAGATTAAGGGAAGGTAGTAGGGTTAAAAATTAGATAGGCCTTTCAAACTGCTGTTAAAGTGGGCCTTAATTGTTAGGAATTAAGAATTGGATTAATTGTTGGGCCTTTCAAATTACTGCTTTGTTGGGTTGTAGTGTTGGGCCTTTTAATTTTTTAATGGACCAATTTATTTTAAGTTAGTTTGGGCCTTTTGAAATTTTTTTTGAACTTAAAACATACCTAATATATTACCTTAAATTATAATAGGTGAGGGCCCCTTTTTTTGATCTTATTTTGAAGAGTCCTAAACCATGACCTTGTGGGCCTGTGGTCACGGCGGGCCTGCATGCTCTTAGCCTACTTTTTACTATGTATATTTCATAACAAAGCAAATAATGTTGTGACAACACTTCTACCAACGCAAATAATGTTATTGGTGATGGTACAAATTTTTTTATTTTTTTATTTATTATTATTTTTTTTTTAACAAAGATAGGGTTAGTATATTAGTATAGTTATATTACAACTGAAAAAGTTTGCCGTTACTTCATCAACTCAAACTCTTGACCTCTCTCTCACCACAATCTAAGGTATAACTACTAAACTATTAGGTGATGGTACAATTAAGACACCACAAAAATGTTATTTTTGATCTTTTAGTGTCAAGTAGTGGAGGGTTGGCATGACTATGTTTTAGTCACGACACTTTTTATTTATTTTTTTACTTTTAAATTATTTATTTAAGTTATGGAGTTATAAGTTATTTAAGTTATGATATGAGTTAGAGACGTGATAAACATGTAAGTTTTATTAATTTAAAATTTAATAGTGGGAGATATTTTCACAGGAGTAAAAGACATGTGCGTTTGTAAATGTGATGTGATGGATATGAATGAGTGAATTATGAAAATAAGAGATATCAAGTGAGTTTTTTTAATACTATTTTCTTTTTCTTTTTTTTCCTTTTTTATAACAATATTGGGAGAGAGGGTAAAAAGACCTAAATAGTGAGAAAAAAAAGGTGCCACGTAATTATTCTATTTTTTTTAAATTATGAGAATTTAAGAATAAACTTTTGAAACTTTTTGAAATAACACTACATGTGCTTGTATAGATAATTTAAATAGATTCTTGTTCAAAAAAAAAAAAAAAAAAAGTAATATACATAGATAGATGGATAGATATATGACACCCGCTATTAAAAACTCATTAAAAATATATATATATTGCTTCCACCAAGAAGTTTATTTGAGATCAACAGCGTTGCATATATAGAACTTATGTACACATAATACACATAATACACAAAAACTCTCAGATGTTCATTCTGTGCACAAAAATTCTGTAATTTGAGATAGATTAAACTGAGGGAGGCTCACTTAGACCCGGCATACCTATTTCTGAGAATCGTTGACTTGGAAGTCTAAACATGTGTTTTTGAAAAATAAAAAATAAAAAGTCTTACACTTTTTACATACCAAAGCTACTTATATACAACATGGGCGGCACTACCCTTCGGATAGGGCACACTGATTTTTTTATTTTATTTTATTTTATTTATTTATTTGTTTTTTTTAGGATATATAACTTCTTAAACAATAATTTAATATAAAATAAATATCTATGTATTTTATTTCTTGTCTCAAATCTTAACCTATTTTGTTCACTAATCAAAAACATATTTTATAACTGTGTGTGTTAATTTCCGATCACACTGCCAAATTAGTACTTAGCTGGAGAGCACTGGTAGAATAGATTAGTCCCGAACAACCTGCAACAGAAAAGAAGAGATTCCGACGGTGGTTCGTCCACCCGGGGGCATTCCGATGATCAAGTTAGTTATCTCTCAAAGATAGCAAAAGAGCTTAACTCACTATTCAGAATATAAATTGCGTACCTTAGACCCATGGGAGTGCCTCTCTTTTATAGCCAACACAATCCTAGTCTCAATAGAAACCTAGCTTCAATGGACTTAGGATTACTGCTAATCTTGGACTCCTAGTAGGGATAAACTCTATAAGAGTCTTATCTTTATCCAAACTGAAATTATCTCCCATTCTAGGACTCTTGTCCCTTATCCGCTTATCCCGGATTCTGATATTCTCGCAGCTAACCTCGGCCTATCCGAGATCACCTCGGCATTATGATCAAGACACGTGGCACCTCGGCTGACACTTCGGCGTCACCTTAGCCACGTGTTGGCACTCAAAAATTATATCCCCACAACTGCCCCCTAGGTTCTATTACCTCGGCATCCTGAGGTGATGGAACCTATATCGTTTCTTCCATTTAGCACGTCGGCTAAGATCACTCCATTCGTTCATTCCCGAGGTCATAATACATCGGCTCAATATGACCAAAAACTTACAGTCTGCTTTCACCAATGCCTCAAAATCATTAACCAAGTTTGTTCAAGTTTCTCAATTGAGATCATCCTCCAAGCCGAGGTTCTACTCCGTTAAATCGAGAACTCTAAGAGCCTCAACACGCGTATGAGCTGTCACGCATAACTACTCAACCGTTCTTGCCGCGTGTCTCTCTCTCTTTGGGTTGTACCCGACACGCGTCACTAAGTCGAATTGCTCTTGCATGCGCCGTCTGACACATACGTCGTTTTAGGCACATTAATTGCCTTTTTGCCGGCGTTTTTGTGTTTCAACAAAACTTCCTTCCTCTCTCCGTCTTTTCACTTTACACCATCGTTTCTGAAGCTTTTTCTGTCTCTAACTTTTTCTCCCAAATCTGCCATTGTTGTTCTCGCGAGGCTTTCTGCAACCAGCTTCGCTCTCCCCCTTCGACGAGGATTTTTGCCGCACTTCTCCGGTTGCTGCCACCGTCTAATCTCGGCGACCCTAATCTTTCCTTGTAAGTTACTGTTCCTTCGTTTCAATTTTTTATTTTTCCTCAAACTGTTACATCTGTATACTGCAATCGCAACGTCATTCACACTTGTGTTTTGAATCCGACCATGTATTCTAAGCATATTTATCTCATGATTTTGTTTTTTGCCCAAATCGTTCCTTAATATACACATAATACTCACATACTTGTTCATTCTGCCATTGTTCTTGGCCTTGCACCCTTGCACATACTCTGTCACAGTGTTCTTGATGATTCACCACTATTCTTGATTCTAAATCATTGCTCTTGTTTGTGTTTTCTGTATTTTCTCCAAATTCTTGCCTTCAATCTCCATTTGCTTAGACTTAGGTTTGAGATTTGGCATAGAACACACGAATCTTAGGGAAAAACTGAAACAAACTTCACTTTACATCGCAAAAAATCTTTACCCCAGCACTTGTTTAGGTTTTGCCGAGGTATTCTGAGCCTTTACAGAATACTTTATTTCCAAATTATACACCTTCCCCCTTGGCCGATGTCATGGGTATGTGGAAACATCGGGTAGATACCCCAACCAAGTTGGGATATTTTAGGCAGGAGTTTTCCATCCCCGCCGACGTCCATCTGAGGTTGGCTGGGGAGGATGACTCCATCATGCCCACAATTAATTATATGCCCTTCCCCGTTGTGGCTTTTATTGAGTGTGGACTTAGGCTCCCACTCGACATCCTCTTCTGTGAGATACTCTATTACTATAAATTAAACCCAATGCAGCTTGCCATCAATTCCTACCGAGTCATCAACGGTATAAAGCCTTAGCCAAACAAGAGAATGCTAGGGTTACCTTAGCCGACATTCAATACTGTTACACCATGTGTGGCCTCAAATTAGAGAAAGGCTATATTTACTATCTCAAACCGAGGTCCATAGAGTACAAAATTGTTGTCGACCTCCCAGACTCCAACAAGGGAGCCGGGGATGATTACTTCATTATCTCAGGGAACTGGGAGTTCGCTCCAAATGAGGACCTCCACCTCTACCCTCTTTCTCGAACAGTTTTTGTAGAGGGTAATGGTAAGAGCCCACCGTTTATACTTACTTGTTTTTAAAGTCTTCAATCTTTCGTTTGTTCTAATGTTTGTTTTTCTTGCAGCTCTTCCCCAACCAACAAAAGACTTCCGCAAGTCCTTTTTCCCTAGCAAGGGCTTGAAGAAGTTGTTGGATCTATCCATTCCGAGGTGGAGAGCTCCTTTGCTACTTAACTTCATTCCCACCTATAAGTCGGTTCTTCCCGATGTGCCGAAGAAGAAGAAGAGCCAGTCTCCTCCGTCCGCCACTACTCCTCCAGCAACTTTGTCATCTCGGCCAAATCAGGGGTCAACCTCTGATCCAGTAGAGCAGCCATCTACCTCAGCTCTACAACTGATCACACCATCTCAACGCTGACGACGACGCCAAGCTGTTTTTACTGCTGAGATGGGTCGCAAAAAAGCAGTCGCTGATGACCTCTTGGCCGACATCCCATCTACCATCGACGCTCAACCAGCACCATCTTAGCCTCAACCAAAGCCGAAACAAAAAAGGCTAAAGAAGGCTCAACCAAAGGCAACATGACTCAGATTGACACTGAGGACACCTTGCCAATTTCAAAGTTGGCTGAGAGTGAAAAGACCCTTTCCGTCGCAGAGAAGAGGCCCGCCGAGGCCGAATTGTCTCAATCCACTCGGTCCAAAAGGCCGAGGTTTGAATCGGCCACTACATCGGGGCCAATGAAATCAAATGCCCCCTGGGCCCCCCGATCACCATCGAAGACAAGCCGGTCAGAGCTAGCGACAGTGTGACTGACCTCGAAGTCGGCGTCGCCCTCTCCATGGCTTTGCTGCTTCCAAACGATCTTAACCGGAATGCCGAGATAAGCGAGTATGAAAACTTCGCTATGATGCCCCAGCATTCTATTCAAGTAAGTCTTTCACACTTGGTATTTTTCTTTTTCTATCCTTTCATACTTAGAAAATTTTTCTAATTCATATTATGTTCATTTTCTTTTAGGCGATCCAGCACGTCCACTCATTCTCTATGCAATCTTTTGAAGTAAGAAAGGAGTTGGTCGACAAGGTCAAGGAGGTTGGTAGTTTACAGAAGGCCATCAAAAGGGTCGACGCAAAAATGAAGACCTTGTCAAATCAGGCTGTGACAGCCATTAAAGCCAAAGACGTGGCCGAGGAAAAAGCAGATGCTGCAGAGGCGATTAAGAAAGTTCTTGAGGCCGAAAAGAAAGAGGCCGAAGACAAGACGGCCGAGGCCCAAAAAGAACTCCAAGATGCCTTAGCCACAAAGGAGGCCGAGATCAAGGCTGCCGATGAGAAGGCATACGCAGAGGGGGCGGCCGACGTCAAGGAGGACTATAAAAAACAAGTGAAGCAGGCATGCAACAAGAGCTTCACCCTTCGTTGGATGGCTGCCCTCAAGAAGTTGGACGTCCCCGAGGACTCCCCCCTCAAGAACGCCGCCGACCTTTCCCTGCCATTCCCGCCTACTCCAAACCAATCCGAAGATGGTTTTGAGTCTGAAGAGGAAGCTTTGGTTAGGAAGACGAAGGACGTTGCTGGGGCCAAGCCCCCTACTCCAAATGAGCAAGTCCTAGACTTGACTCAGGACAAAGAGGGTGAGGTCTCCAAAGACACTGTTCCTGAGAAGGCAACATCGGACGTGCCTATTGCCGACAAGAGACTCGACCAAACTCTTTAAGAAATCGATGTCGAGCTCGCGGCTGAGAGGGCCACCGAGATGTCTTTTCAGCAGTCTTCCGAACTCCAAACCCAACCGCCTAAAGACGCCGAAGAGTCTTAGTTTGATGCTTTTCTCCTTTTTTTCCCTGTACCTTGTACTTTTTTTGTTCTTTGAAACAATGTAAGCTTTCTGTCTGGCCTATGTGCCTGCTTTTGAATGTAAATACAACTTCCTCTTTTGAATGCTTGTATGTTTGTCTTCATTGCATGACTCTATACTTAGAATAATTTGCATGTCTTCAACATTCACCTTAGTCTGTGCAATCTTCTCGGGGTGAAATGCCTCGGTTATACCCACCAACGGTTTACCTCGGCACGTACATAAGTACTTCTTTTAATACAACCTTGGTCTTAACTTGTAAATTTCAACAAGTATTTAAACCAATCTTTCTTTGTCATAACCTTGGTTTCAACTTGTAAATTTAAAATTTCAACAAGTGTTAAACATGTCATTGGTTTAACTTCAACTTGTAAACTTAAATTTCAACAAGCGTATGACCTTAGTTTAACTTCAACTTGTAAACTTAAGTTTCAACAAGTGTTAAACATGACCTCGATTTAACTTCAACTTGTAAACTTAAATTTCAACAAGTGTTTGACCTTAGTTTAACTTCAACTTGCAAACTTAAGTTTCAACAAGTGTTAAACATGACCTCGGTTTAACTTCAACTTGTAAACTTAAATTTCAACAAGTGTTAAACATGACATTGGTTTAACTTCAACTTGTAAACTTAAGTTTCAACAAGTGTTAAACATGACCTCGGTTTAACTTCAATTTGTAAACTTAAATTTCAACCAGTGTTAAACATGACCTCGGTTTAACTTCAACTTGTAAACTTAAGTTTCAACAAGCGTTAAACATAATCTCGGTTTAACTTCAACTTGTAAACTTAAATTTCAACAAGCGTTAAACTAATTTTAGTTTGTAAATTCTACCTTTTCAGGAACCATTTCCCAACTCTTTGCCCCCTAATGTGAACTTAAGTTCCACTTGGGTTCTCATTATGCATGTGTTCCAGAGACATTGTCGAGTATCTTCTCAGTCACAAGTGTAAAAAAAAATAAAATCAAGCTAAAACTTTTATTATTACTTCGGCTAATAACAAAGAACAAGAAAGTCTAATGATAAAAAAATTTCAAATTGCAAGTATTCCAGGGTCTTGGTAGCTCTTTGCCTTCGCAATCCTCAAGCCGATATGCCCTGTTGCCCAAGACCGAGATAATTCTATAAGGTCCTTCCCAATTTGGCCAAAGCTTGCCTTCTCTAGGATCCTTCTTGTTGCCAACGACCTTTCTCAGGACGAGGTCACCAACTTGGAACTCTTGTGGGTTCACCTTCTTATTATAAGCCTTGGCAAGCTGCTACTGATATGCCCCCAGCTGAATTGCTACTTTCTCCCTTCTCTCTTCTAGAAGATCCAGATTTCGGGCTAAAAATACATCATTAGTTCCATTCTCCACTGCCTGGGTTCTGGTCCCGGGATGCCGACCTCTAGCGGAATGACTGTTTTTGTGCCATAAGCCATGGCAAATAGGGATTCACCCGTTGATTTTTTCGGCATAGTCCGATATGCCTAGAGTACACTGGGCAATTCATCTACCCACTTTCCCTTTGCTGCTTGTAGCCTCTTTTTTATCCCATCCAAGATAACTTTGTTGGACGCTTCTGCTTGTCTATTGCTTTGAGGAAAACTTGGGGTCGAAAAGTAATTCTTGATTTTGAACTTTGTACAGAAGCTTTTGATTAGCTTACTGTCAAATTGTGTTCCATTGTCTGCAACTATTGCTCTTGGAATCTCAAACCTGGTAATGATATTCTTCCAAATGAAGTTCTTCACATCAATGTCTCGAATCTTGGCAAGGGGTTCAGCTTCTACCCACTTGGTGAAATAATTTGTTGCCACTAGTAAGTACTTCCTTTGTCCAGTTGCTTGAGGTAGTTTTCCGACAAGATCCATGCCCCATTGGGCAAATGGCCAAGGACTGGATACTGGGTTTAAGTCGGCTGCTGGTTGATGTATCAAAAGTGCAAACCTTTGGCACTTCTCACACTTCTTCACATAAGCTTCGGCATTTTTCTGCATATAGGGCCACCAGTACCCCTGAGTAATGGCCTTATGGGCAAGTGACCTGCCCCCAGCGTGGCTTCTACATATTCCATCATGTATCTCGTACAGAAAATCTTCAACCTGTGTAGGATGCACACACCTCAAAAGGGGTCCAGTAAATGATCTTCTGTAGAGTTGTCCTTCTGGGGTCAAACTGAATCTTGCCGACTTCAGTTTGATCTTGTGCGCTTCTTTTCGGTCATCGGGCAGCTTCCCGTCTTTAAGAAATGCTATTATTGCGTCTATCCAACTTGGTCCCATCTCTACACACATTGCTTCGTGCTCTGTGTTCAGTGGTTCTATGCTTGGACCAGGCAAGTAGTCAACCATTATCGTCCTTACCTTTCTAGGTTGTATTGCACTAGCCAGGTTGGCCAGGGTATCAGCGTGACTGTTATCATCTTGGCTAACCTACTGTAGTCGGCAATTCTGAAACAAGGCCACCAATCTACCGACCTCCTTTACATAGGCCGACATCCTTTCGTCTCAGGCTGCGAACTCGCCTGTTGTCTGGTTGACTATAAGCTGAGAGTCACAGAAGACTATCACCTCATCTCCTTCTACTACTACTGTCAGTTTCAGTCCTACAATCAGTGCTTCATACTCTGCTTCATTGTTTGAGGCATTGAATCCCAAACGAATGGATTGTTCTAGTATCTCTCCATCTGGAGATACCAGTACTACTCCTGCCCCCGCTCCTTGTCGGTTTAAACTCCATCAACAAACAGTCGAAAGGAGTCGCCGATGTAAATGCTGCAGGGCCTGAGTTTTTCTTCCTTTCTTTGTTCCATTGCCCTCGGCTGGGCTCCTCTTTGTTCGTTTGGACATCGTTCACCTCGGCTCAACGGAGCCCGATGTACGATGGCTCCTGGTGTGAACTCGGCCACGAAGTCGGCCAAAACTTGGCTTTTTATTGCTATTCTAGGTCTGTATTCCAGGTCATACTAGCCCAAGGCTACTACCCATCTGGCTATTCTGCCTGTTAGATCTTCCTGCTGCAACAGGGACTTCAAAGGATGTTTAGTTAGCACCATAATTTTGTGGGCTTGAAAGTAATGGTTCAGCTTCTTTGAAGCCATTACTAAAGCCAGCGTTAACTTTTCCAAGGGTAAATACCTGGTTTCTACATCAGCCAGGGTTTTACTTACATAGTAAACAGCCCCTTGTTCCCCTTTTTCTTCTCAGATTACCACTGCACTTATCGCATGTTCCGAAACTGCCAAGTACAGGAACAGCTCTTCTCCAGGTTCTGGATTTGAGAGAACTAGAGTTGTGGTCAAATATCTCTTCAAGTCGGTCAAGGCGGCTTCGTATTCTTCGGTCTATAAAAAGTCTGTGGCTTTTTTCACTAAGCTGAAGAAAGGTTTGCACTTGTCTGAGCTTCTGCTTATGAACCTATTCAGGGCTGCAGCCCTTCTAGTCAGCATCTGTACCTGTTTTACCGACGTCGGGCTCTTTAGTTCTAGGATGGCCTTGATCTGATCTAGGCTGGCCTCAATGCCCCTTTTGGTCACCAAGTATCCCAAGAACTTACCAGATCCGACTCCAAATGCACATTTTGATGCATTGAGTCGGAGCCGATATGTTTTTAGGATGTTAAAGACTGCCCTTAAGTCTTCTAGATGGTCCTTAGGTTCCCTGGTCTTCATGACCATATCATCGATGTATACCTTCATTGTTCAGCCAATTAGGTGTCTGAACATCTTGGTTACCAATCTCTGGTAAGTTGATCCTGCATTTTTCAACCCAAAAGGCATCACTCTGTAGCAATACAACCCATTTGGGGTGATAAATGTAGTCTTCTTATCTGGGGGGTACATGGCTATCTGATGGTACCCCCTGTAGGCATCTAGGAAGCTCATCCTTCCATGCCCTGAAGTGGCATCCACCAGTTGGTCAATCTTGGGTAAAGGAAAACTGTCTTTGGGACAGGCCTTGTTTAGGCTGGTAAAGTCCACGCAGACCCTCCATTTACCATTCTTTTTCTTCACCACCACTGTATTCGATAGCCATGTGTAGACACCCCATTTTTGACCGTCCTCAAGACTTGGACGTCACCGTTGGAACGCTCGGTGATTATCCATGTTTGTGTTCGTTTTGAGTTCCCGGAGGTCCCGGCTGCGCATCGTGCCTCAGGACCTCTCAACCGGTTTGTTCTGTGCTTGGTTTTACACCAAGGCTTGTGTGTTTTTGCATTTGAGGGTAGGGGGAGGCTTGTTAGCCATCCCTAAAGCCCACCGGCTGCCCCCGAACTCCACCGGCACTCCCTCTTAGCCATCGGCACTGTTTTCTCAAAAACTTTGGCCGGTCGGCACTCTATGATGCCGACCGGCACTTTTTTGTGCCGGTGACTGTTTTGGCCGGCCGGTGTGCACCCTTTGAACCCCTGGGATATGGTGCATGCCAGCTGTGCCAGCTGGAATGCACCATCACATTCCCCCGTGCACAGGTGTGGCCATTTTGCACCCTTTGCACCCTCTAAGCTTCTAGAAGCTTGCACCTTTGGCCAAGCTTCTTGGAGAAGCTTGGCCAGCTGTCTTGGCTTCTCCAAGAAGCCAAGACTCCTTTGCCCCCCCCCCCTTGAACCTTTTGGTCTTGCTTAGCCATTAAGTCTTGGCTTTAGTTGCCTATTTAAGCTTATTTCATCTCCCTTGAGCTAGGGTTAGAGATTCTTAAGCAAAAAACCAGAGATATAGATACATATCTGATATAGATACATATATCCCTCCATCTCTCACTATATCTCTCTCATTCAACCTCCAAACACCCTTGTTCTTGGGCCATTCCTTCACCAACCCATAGCACAACACCACCACTTCCATTTCCAGAATTTGGGAGGTCATTTGCAGAGCTTAGGAGCACCAAAACTTGGTCCAAGAGGTGCTGGTTTGTTGGTCTACAAGGGTAAGCACACTTTTTCCCAAAACTAGCATTTTCTTGGTTCATATCTAAGCCATAGTTGCATGTATTTTTGAGCTTCGATGTAAACTACAAAGAGGCTTATTTTGAGCCCTTCTTCAACATTGAAGAAGGGCTCAACACTGTTTGGGACCTCCATGCATGACTAACTTCAATACCCTCTTTGGTCCCTATTTTTTTTGCATGTTTCTTTAGCCTACCATGCTTCTGTTTTTGGGCCTTCGACAGGCCTGAAAAGTGTCTTATTTTGCCCCCCTCTACATGTCTCATGAAGGGTCTTTGGCTGTTTGGTGCACCCTTTTGGTACTTCATGTTATACCCCTTTGTGGGCCTTAATCTTGCATTGCATTTTGAGCATGTTTGTATATTGATTTGGGGCTTGTCATCTACTGTGGGTAGTCATATTTTTGGTCCCTCATCAGTATTGTAGAAGGGTATTTTTCAGTTTGGTGCATGCTTAGCATACCTACCATGTGATGCCTTGTAATTGCCTTAATATGCCTTAGGTTGTTAGCCTTTGTTCGAGCATGTTTTAGGCTTAGATTTGTGAAGCTTTTGTGCTTATTTTGCCATGAATTAGGTCTGTCTTAAGTTGTTTGAGTCGATCCTAGCATGCATTATATAGCCTCTTTGCATTTTGTGGCTTGTATGCTTCAAGTATGTGAATGTGTGAGCATTGTTGCATGCTTTGTTGATTTATTTAGTTGGTTTGGAACCTCCTATAACATGATTTCAGAGCTTACGTTGCATGCTATATGTCCATACTTAGCCTCTTTAAGTGTGCTTAAGAGTTGCCTTGTTTATGCTTAAGGTGTTGGACCATGATTGCATGCATGTGTGTGTGCATTTTGTGCCTTCATTTCCATGATTATGGCCGCTGATTTTGGCATGCTTGCGAGTTACCCATGTTAGTTTAAGCCCATCGTTGCATGTTGTTGCATTCCATGTTTGTTTACATGTTTAGGTTGCGCGCCTAGCATACATTGCTCATTTGCATGTTCATGTTGCATACTTAGCCGCCATGCTTAGGTTGCATTTCATTGAGCATGCATCCCTTGCCTCTTGACCAATCATGATAGGGGTTGGGGGCCCTTGGATTTGTTTTGTGCTTATGTTTCATTTGATATCAAAGTTGCTAACTTGGCTTTCGGGCCATCATGCATTGAAATGCGTGATTGATGGCCTGGGGGTCGAGGGCCATGCTCCCTTGAGTCCATTGCATGATAGGGAGTGTGTCCGTGCATACATTTGTCCTAAAATCCCATACCTTGCACTGCTGGTCTGCTGTTGCTGTCAAAAACTGTCTCCTGCAGGAATTTATTGCTGGCCGGCAATATTTTGTGCCGACCGGCACACTTTTTGTGCCGACAACTTCAGAAGCAGCCGATGGACACATACTATAGCCGGTGGATATTTGCTTCAGCCGGTGATGTTCTGAGGTACTCAGGGGATCTGTCCCAGGACTTTGGCAATTTTCCAGAGAAGTAAGACAGTAAAACAGAAGCATGCATCATTCGCGCATCCCGAGGCGGAGGCTGTGGCCATCTCTTCTTTGCATTTAATTTAATTAGATTAGAGGTCTTGTAATAATTTATTCGTTTATTTTTCTTGGACTGTATTATTATTTTGGTCCCTCCGAGTGAGGGCGAATCTGTAATAAGTGTGTGTGAGTGGTGTGCATGTCTTCCAACCCCCACTTCTTTCTCCCTTTCATTTACCTGCTTATGATGGTAGATTAGGGCATATTTAAAATTAGCATACCTTATGCAATGCATGCGTGCATCCATGCATTTGTTGACATGCATCGGGCTCGGTACATCATACAAACTGCATTGTATTTCAAATCTAACTTGAATACGTGATAGTTATAGCATTTCATGTGCCATTTTAGGGTTAGTCGAGCCTACTCTAAATTGCACCCTTGCCTGTGTTGCATTAGCCATTTAACATGAACTAGGTCATGCATGTTTGCTAACTAGTTTCTTGTTTTGGCACGGAGTACGATGTAAGTATTTATGCTTTAGCATATCGCATGCGTGTGAATGTTAACATGACAGTATGCTTACCATGCGGCTAAATGCTTACATGAGATAAACTGCCTAAATGCCTGTGGGTGAAGGTTGGATTGTTTGACTTGGAAAACCCGTTGAAATCCGTGTTTTAGCCTACTTGCGAGTAGCAAAATCCAAAGTGTTTTCAAAACAAACGGATATGCAATGCTTGTTTCCAAATTAGGCAATCTAGTCTATACTTGTTTTGCTGTGCGCATAATATAGTAATTCTAGGCTAATAATTGGGTTAAGAACGCATAATGTTTTCAAAATCGGATATCACGGTTATTAGAGGCCGGTCTTCGGACCGGGCGAAAGGGGGTGCTCATAGCTGACCTTCCCCGATCGTACCTAAGCTCCCGAGCCGAGACATTTGGTGATGACGGACACGTGGCCTTCGGCACCGAGTCAGGGTTTCCTAAATTTCCCATTTTAAAAATATTTAGGTGGCGACTCTGTATCTGGCAAAGCAGTCCATGTTTGGCACTTCTTTCAAAAAATCTGTTTTCTCAAAACGATTTGCCAGAGTTGGACTCTTTGGTTCAGATTTAGAACCGTAACACAAAAGGGAGTCCGAACTGTAGAGTGAAGCCCACGGGCGCGTCTACACCATGTCGGGTAATTTACCTCTCGAATGGCTCTGGCCTCCAAAGTCTGTCTACTTCATCTTCCACTACCTCAACATGCATCAACGTCGGTCTTCTTGCTCGTTGGATTACAGGTTGGCCGACCTGTCTATGTTCAGTTTATGGCAAGTGACCTCGGGGTCAATGCCAGGCATTTCGTAAGGCGTCCAGGCAAACACCTCAATGTTTGCTCTCAAGAAAGCCTCCAGTTCTTTTTCCTCTTCTTCGGCTAGGCCCGAGCCGAGAAGGAAGAAGCGTTCCTCATCCCCTTGCTGGACAAGGATTTTTTTTAGGGCTTCTTCACTTTTTTCGGCTGGCTCTTTGCCGACATCCTCTAGAACCTCCACGTCCTCGTCTTTGATCTCTAATGTCTCTAGTTCTCGTATGCTGCAGGTGGATTTCATTGCTGCCATGGAGCAGTTCTTTGCCTGCAGCTAATCCCCTCTGACCTCTTCTATCCCATGCTCTGTTGGGAATCGCAATAGCTGATGTAGTGTTGAGGGAACAGCCCCCATTGCGTGCAGCCATGGCCTCTCCAGGATAGCATTGTAAGGGGAGGGTGTGTCGATTATGGTGAACTCTGTCTTTATCTTTTTGGTACCAGCCTGCACCTCCAAGCTTGCTGCTCCCAGTGGCCACGTCGGCGTCCCATTGAACCCGACCATTGGGCTGTTGGATTGCTCCATATCGTCTGGGTGAAGGCCAAGCACATTGTAACACCTGACATACATGATGTCACAAGAGCCACCTTGGTCAATTAGGATACGCTTCACTTGGCACTCCCCAACCTGGAGGGATACTACCAAGACATCGTTATGTGGATGCTGCACCATCTCAAGGTCGGCTTTAGTAAAGGACACCACTGGTCCCTGGCACTCCTCAGCCCGAGGTCTTTTTTCCCAGACCTAGTACACATACTGCAGGTGCTTGTACACACCCCATTTTTGACCGACCTTAAGACTCAGACGTCACCGATTGAGCGCTCGGTGATAGTGCATATTGTGCTCGTTCTGGAGTTTCAGAGTCTCGGCTGCGAGCCTTGCCTCCGGACTTCGGGGCTCTTTTGTGCTTTGCCTCGGTTTGCGAACCAGGTCCTGTTTTCTCTGTTTTCTCTTCCCGAAGGGAGGGAGAGGTCTCGTAGACCATCTCTCAGTAGCTGTAGGCTACGTTTTGTGGTTGTAGGCCATTTTTCCAGTGTGGAGGCCAGTTTTTGATTTTCGGAGCCGTCAGCCGTACGCCTCGGTTCGGGACTGCCTAATTACCTCCGTTTGCTCCGATTTTTGGCACACACCTTGTTTCCTCTCCTTAGAGGGACACTGTGGCCCGGGAGACCACCTTCATGGTCATACGCCACCTCTGATGCTTAACAGCCTGTTTTCGGGGCCCCAGGCCGCGCGTTTTGGCCCGCGAACCCTCGTTTTGCATCGGTTTGGGTTCATTTTTGGTGTGGACCTTTGTTTCATTGCTAGGAAGGTGGTAGGATGGTGGGAGACCAGAAATTCTTTTGAAAAATATTTTCTCTCTCCTCCAGCCGATTTTTCTGGCAGAAAACTGGTTTTTCTCACTTTTGAGCCACAATTTCTGGTTTTTCATACCACCATTGTCTTGTGCACACCTGGGAGGCCGCCAATATGGGTAGGCCGACCAGTATTTCTTCTTGACCCTTTTGAGCCTTGCTAAAAAGCTGGTTTTCCTCTCTCCCAGGTCACTTTTTCTGGTTTTTCACCCTGCGGCTGTATTCTACTCATCTGGGAGGCCACCTTTCTGGTATGGCCGACCATAAATTCACCTTGACCTTTTTGAACCCTGGTCGGCCGACCAGGGCATGTGGCCGGCCGACCACTTGAACTGGTCAGCCTACCTTCTGCTTTTGGCCTTCTCAAGTGCTTCACAACTGTGCCAGCTGTGAAGCATTGACCCACTGTCCGAGATTTTGAGCCTTTTGTTGCCCTTTTAAAGTTGGTTTTGACCCTCTTGCTTGGCTTCTTAGGGAAGCTTGACTCTTTTGTCAAGCTTCTTGAGGAAGCTTGACCCTTTTGGTCTAGCTTCCTCAAGAAGCTTGACCCTTTTAGGTGAAGCTTCTTTGAGAAGCTTGGACCCCTCTTGAGGCTTCTCCAAGAAGCCTTATCTCTCTCCCTCTATAAATCCAAGCCTCCATCTCCATTTGCAAGGGTTAGAAAAAACTAGCTGAGATATATACATACAACTCTCCATATCTCTCTCATCCAAGCTCAAAACACCCTTGTTCTTGGTCATTTACACTACACCTCATAGCCTACCACCTCCACCATCCATTCTAGCTCCTTGGGACTGATTTACAGAGGTTGAAGACTCACCTTCTTGGTCCAGAAGTTGTTGCATTGCTGTGCTATAAGGGTAAGTCCTCATTTCCCCTTTTCTTGCATTATTTTGCTATATACTTTAGCCCTATTTGCAAGAATTTCTGGGCTTTGTTATAAACTGTAAAGTGTCTTATTTTGAGCTCCTCTTGAAGTTTGATTAAGGATACTTTCCTGTTTGAGGTCTCCTACATCCTTGTGTGCTTCATCTCTCTTTTAGGGCTTATTTTGCATGATATCTTAGCCTTACTTGCAAGCATTTTTGAGATTTTCCATGAACTAAAAAAAGTCTTATTTTGAGCCTCTCTTGAAGTTTGATTAAGGGAATTTTTCTGTTTGGGGTCATCTTCCTCTTGGAATGCTTCATTTCCTCATGATTAGGGCTATGCATTAGAGCATTCGCATTGGCCTTGGTTTGGCCTCTTAGCCACTGAAATCCAGTGGATTTTCAGTGGCTTAGATGTGTTCTTGAAAGCTAAAATCAGAGGGGGGTGACCCCCTCTCTCCTTGTCTTGTTTGTTGGCCCTTTTGGCCTTCCAAAGGGCCCCTTACTTGCATGTTGTGAAGTCACTTTTTAGGTCCAATTTGGTGAGTTTCAAGGTCTGCCTTAGCTCTGTCCGGAGCCTCTTTGACCATATTTTGTGTCCCTCATGCATGTGTGGAACAATCCTCCTCAAGGCCTTTCAAGAGGACCTTTCATTGCATGCTTCCTTGACCCATTTCAGGGCCTTTTTGGTGAGTTTTAAGGTTGTCATAATTGATTTCCAGAGTTGGTTTTGCCATGTTAAGTGTTCTTGTTGTATGTGTTGAGTAACCCTTTGCATGGCCCTCCAAAGGAGCTTATCATTTTTGCATGCATTGGATGCATTTCAGTGGTTATTTGAGGTTTATTTGACATGCCATGTTACTTTTTTGGGTTGGTTTGGTGACCTCTCTTATGCTTCATATACATGCCATGTAAACCATGCTTACTAGCCTAGGTTGCATGTTGTTTTAGCCCTTCATGTTAGCACTTTTTGGCCATGCTTTGAACTAATATTGTGCATATTTTGGGACTGCCTTGGCTCTGTTTTTGTACTTCATGATCAAATAATGCTTTCTTTGCATGATTATAGTTCAATGCATTTGCCTAGTTTTGAGTTTCGGGGCCTCTCTCATGCATCGGGTGCCATATTTCCATGATTCGGGACCATTGCGCATCATATTTCAGTGCTGGAAATTGCATGTTTGTATGCCATCTTTCATCCCTTGCCATGCTTTGTTAGAGTGGCATTTGATGCCTTAGGTTCGGTCCATGGTATTCGTGCATGTGTGCACACATTTCGGTTGTCTCATTTTCATCTAATGGCCACCGATGTGAGTGTGGCTGAGGTCCACTCATGTTGGTGTAAGTCCATCGTGCATTGTGTATGCCATTTCGGTCCATAGCATTGCGTATGCTAAGTTACATGTTAGAGCATTGTGTATGCCATGTTACATCGAGCATTGTGCATGCCATTTCATAGCATTGCGTATGCTAGGTTGTATGTTAGTCGCACTATGTATGCCATCTCATTTGCATTGTGTTTGGGATAGGAGTTAGCCTAAGCACGGGAAACGAGGGACGTTTCGTACTCCGAGTGACGGAACGTGTCTCAATTCCCGGTCGCCGACACTCCGGATTACCCATGATGGAGTTTAGGTCTTGTTGTGTTTTCATGTGCATTCATTTCACATCGAGTCGTGCAATTCACCTCATCGACCATCATGCATCGAGATGCATGATTGGTGGCACGAGGATCGAGGTGTGCATACATATGTGAAAATACTTTGTCATGCCCCTTTCTTGCTCCCTGTTGCAGCAAATCAGAAATCAACCGCCTTCCAGAGCTTTGTGCAGCATTCCGAGATTAATTGCAAACAGAGGCGAATCGGGGCATTGCGATGGATTTCCGCGCCAAGCAACTCAAGCATGCATCATTCATCATTCGGAACAGAGCTGAGACGGTCCATGGCTTGCATGCTAATTTACTTGCTTTCCTAGATTAATTTGTTAATTAATTAGGGTTTTGTACTTATTCGGACTGTATTATTTATTCGGACCCTCCGAGCGATGGCACAATTGTAATAAGCGTGCGTGTGTGTGATGTATGTCTTCCAACCCCACGTCTTTCTCCCTTTTATTTACCAGCTTATGATGGTTAGATTAGGGCATGTTTCAATTAGCATACTTATGCTCGCATGTTTGCATCCATTCATCTGTCTTGCATGCACCGGGCTCGGCGCATCATACTAACTGCATTGTATTTCAATTCTGAGTTGAATACGTGTATCAGTTGTTGCATTTCATATGCCATTCTTAGAATAGCCGAGCCTATTGTAGTGGCATTTTTGCATGTGTTGCATTAGGCATTTCTGTATAGTTTAGGATCATGCATGGATTTCTAACATAGCTTCTATTTTGGCTTGGAGTACTCGGTAAGCGTTTATGCTTTAGCATCCTTGCATGTGTGTGAGTGACTGCCATGATAGCATGCTTACCATGAGGCTAACTGCTTATGTGATATATCTGCCTAAATGCCTGTGGGTGAAGGTTGGGTTATTTGAATTGGAACAATTCACCAATTGAGAGTTTTAAGCCCACTTGAGAGTGGCAAAATCTTGTTTTCTAAGCCCGCCTGAGGGTGGAAAATCCACATTTTAGCCTACTTGCAAGTAGCAAACCGTTTTCAAAACAAACATGAGATGTTTTGTTCCAATTCAAGCGACCCAGTCTATACTTGTATGCTGTGTGCATCACGTAGTAAATCTAGGCTAATAATCGGAATAAGAACGCATAATGTTTTCAAAATTAGATATCATGGTTAGTAGAGGCCGATCTTTGATCGGGCGAGCGGGGGTGCTCACGAAGTGACCTTCCCCAATCGTACCCAAGTTCCCGAGCCGAGGCAACTTTGGTGATGACGGACACGTGGCCTTAGGCAAACGAGTCAGGGTTTCCTAAATTCCCCAAAATAAATATTTAGGTGGCGACTCTGTATCTGGCAAAGCAGTCCATGTTTGGCACTTCTTTCAAAAAAAAAAATATATTTTCAAAAACGATTTGCCGGATTTAGACTCTTTGATGATTCATCGGTCTTGCATTGCACTCTGCGAGATTAGATACAGGACCGTGACATTGAGTCCTGAACTGTAGTGAGCCCATATGAACAAAACGGGGGGGATTCCCTCCCGGGACGTTCGGGGACTTCTACAGTGCTTTACCTGGGTCTCCCCCCGTATTTTGTTTTCGTTAACCTTCGAGTGAATTACATTAATTATTTGAGGTCTGCCTACCTGCGGTTGCTGTGCTGGAGAAGGTGGAGCTGCTGGTGCCTGAGGCAGTCTTGTTTGCTCTTCCCTTGTCCTGGCTTCATCTACAAGGTCCCTTAAATGGCCTTGCCTTACCAGGTCTTCCAGGTGTGCTTTCAGGGCTCTGCAACCCTGAGTCAGATGCCCATCTTCATTGTGGTAAGCACAATGCTTACCAAGGCTTCTTCTCATAAACTCTCCTGGTACCCTTGCTGGTGCTCTGAAATAGGGCTGGGTTCGGATTTTCTCTAAGACTTTGTAAACCGGAATTCGGAATACGATTGTGACTGCCTGTGTAGCCCTCAGTCCTATCTCTTGCTTATTGGATCCATTGTTACCTCGGCCTCGCTTCGGCGAGCCGTTTCCTTTCTCTTGCTTTGTCTCCTTAGTCCCTGGCGTGTCTTCCTCGGCTCTGGCATATTTCTCAATTCTGGCCATGAGCTCTTCCATGGTTTTTGGCAATGTCTTTGCCAATGACTTTCGTAGTGGACAATCATCTTTTAAGCCATTCTTGAAAGACACGACCGCCACCTCTTGGTTGCACTCGGGTATTCGGTTGAATATCTGATAATACCTTTTGGCATAGGCTCTCAGGCTTTCGTCCTTGCCAATTTTCAAAGCCATCAGGGCGTCTACCCTTAATGTCTGTAGTTTGTTTGTCACAAACCTGGCCACAAACATCTCGGCCAGGCCTTCCCAGGTTTTTACAGTTCCTTTCGGCAACTTGTGAAACCAGTCTGATGCAATTTCTCCGAAGGATGAGGGGAACACCTTGCAAAGCAACGGCTCGTTCCCGGTGTATAACGCCATCGAGTTCAGGTACAAGCCAACGTGAAAGTTAGGGTCCAACTTCCCGTCGTAGATCTAGAATCTCGGCATGCTAAACCTCTTCCGGGCTTCGAATTTGTCCAATTCTACCAAGAATGGCATTCTCGGCTTGACCGCAGAGGTTACCTCGGCATCTTGTTGCCTCCTCTGTAGGTAATCCCTTAGGTCCTCCTTGGTCCGACCAGGAGCTCGGCTATCTCCTAACTTCAGCCTTTTAGGTTTACTACTCTCAGCTTCGTTGTGAGCCCTCTTCGACCTTTCTCCATTAGTTACGTCGAAGCACAACTCCTGCCTTTGAACATGCCGATGTTCTTTGGGGTTTGCTTCCTTGGTGCGATGTGTCCTTCGAGATTCTTCCCTTCTCGACTCTCCTCACCCAACCTCCCTTGAAGGCCGGTGAGAGTGTTTTTCACTCCTGGTGTGCTGGAGGGCTACAGGGATTGTTTTCTGCCGTCCCTTCTGGGCATTGGCCGCTGGAATCGGCGTGTCCTGCAGCGGGAATGGTGGCTACATGACGTTGTTTTGCATCATGAAATTGACGACCGATTGTAGGTTTGCCAATTTGTTTGCCATCCACTTCATCTCATCGTCCCTCCGTAGGTATCTATCCTTCCATACCTGAAAAGAGTCCTCGTTGTAATACCCGCCTTGGTCTGTTTTCTTTGATACGTCGCATTTCTGGCCGACGTCTTTTCCTCCGTGATTCTGATCATGAGTCTCTTCGTTGCAGTTGTCTTCTTCGACGTCAAGGTCAACAAGTTTCCCACTCCCAATAGAAGTGTCATCCCCAATCTTCTCTTTTTGTCCGTTGTTGGCCATTTATTCTCCTTTCTTTCCCACAAACGGCACCAAATTGTATGTGTCAATTTCCGATCACACTGCCAAATTAGTACTTAGTTGGAGAGCACTGGTAGAATAGATCAGTCCCGAACAACCTGTAACAGAAAGAAGAGATTCCGGCGGTGGTTCGTCCACCCGGGGGCACTCCGATGATCAAGTCAATTATCTCTCAAAGATAGCAAAAGAGCTTAACTCACTATTCAGAATATAAATTGCGTACCTTAGACCCATGTGGATGTCTCTCTTTTATAGCCAACACAATCCTAGTCCCAATAGAAGCCTAGCTTCAATGGACTTAGGATTACGGCTAATCTTGGACTCCTAGTAGGGATAAACTCTATAAGAGTCTTATCTTTATCCAAACTGAAGTCCTCTCCCATTCTAGGACTCTTGTCCCTTATCCGCTTATCCCGGATTCCGATATTCTCGCAGCTAACCTCAGCCTATCCGAGATCACCTCAGCGTTATGACCAAGACACGTGGCACCTCGACTGACACTTCGGCGTCACTGTAGACACCCCATTTTTGACCGACCTTAAGACTCAGACGTCGCCGATTGAGCGCTTGGTGATGATGCATATTGTGCTCGTTCTGAGGTCATAGAGTCTCGGCTGAGAGCCTTGCCTCCGGACTTCAGGACTATTTTGTGCTTTGCTTCAGTTTGCGAACCAGGTCCTGTTTTCTCTGTTTTCTCTTCCCGAAGGGAGGGAGAGGTCTCGAATACCATCTCTCAGTGGCCGTAGGCTACGTTTCGTGGTCGTAGGCCACTATTCCAGTTTGGAGACCAGTTTTCGGTTTTCGGAGTCGTCGGCCGTGCGCCTTGGTTCGAGACCACTTAACTACCTCCGTTTGCTCCAGTTTTTGGCACACACCTTGTTCCCTCTCCCTAGAGGGACACTGTGGCTCGGGAGACCACCTTTGTGGTCATACGCCACCTCCGGTGCCTAATAGTCAGTTTTCGGGGCCCCCGGTTGCGCGTTTTGGCCCCCGAACCCTCGTTTTGCATCGGTGTGGGTTCATTTTTGGTTTGGACCCTAGTCTCATTGTTAGGAAGGTGGTAGTAGGGTGGGAGACCACCTTTTTTTCTTGGAGACCATCTTTCCTCGGTCGGCCTGTTTTTCTTGGCAGGTAGGTGGTCTCCCTCACTTTTGAGCCACAATTTCGGGTCTCCCATACCACCACTGAGTTGCATTCACTTGGGAGACCACCAATATGGGTAGGCCGACCACCTTTGTTGATTGAACCTTTTGACCCCTTGGTCTCCCTCACTTTTGAGCCACATTTTCGGGTCTTCCATATCACCACTGAGTTGTATTCACCTGGGAGACCACCAATATGGGCTGCCGACCACCTAGTTTTGAGTTGGACCTTTTGACCTGGCTGGCCGACCACAGAAGGTGGCTGGCCGATCACCTGGCCTGGTCGGCCGACCACTTGAACTGGTTGGCCTACTCCCTCCTGTTTTGTCTTCCTGAGTTGCTTCCAGCTGTGCCAGCTGGGAGGCATTTGCTGCATCCTCCATACACGTGTATAGAGGATGTTTAATCTTGCTTCCAAGCTTCCAAGAGAAGCTTTAGACCTCTTTGGCTATAAGAGAAACCCTCCTCTCCACTTGCCAAGGTTTAGAATTTTTGGCCTCAAGCATACATATACTTCCCTCCATATCTCTCTCCTTCAAGCTTCAAACTCCATTGTTCTTGCAACCATTGCACTACACCTCCAAGCACAACACCTCCATTATCAACCTAAGCACCTTGGAGCTGATTTTCAGAGGTTGAAGAGTTCCTACCTTGGTCCAGAAGTTGCTGTACAAGGGTAAGTTTTTATTTCCCTCTTTGTAGCATTATTTTGTTTCATATCTTAGCTCTATTTGCAAGCATTTTTGTGCTTCATCATAAACTGAAAAAAGTCTTGTTTTGAGCTCCTCTTCAAGTTTGTTCAAGATCATTTTTCTATTGGGGGTCATCTACCCCTTTCATGCTTCATTTCTTCATGTTTTGGGCTATGCATTAGAGCATTTGTGTTGGCCTTGGTTTGGCCTTTTAGCCACTGAAATCCAGTGGATTTTTAGTGGCTAACATGTGTTTTTGAGCCTCAAAATCAGAGAGGGGTGACCCTCTCACCCCTTGTTTTGTTTACTAGCTTTATTGGCCTTACAAAGGAGCCTCTATTTGCATGTTTTGAAGCCATGTTTCAGGCCATTATTTGTGAGTTTTATGACCTACATAAGCTCTGTCCAGAGCCATTTTTGCCATTTTGAATGTCTATTATGCATGTGTAGAGCAATCCTATTCAAGGCCTTTCAAAGGGGCTTTTACTTGCATGCTTCCTAGCTTCATTTCAGGCCATTTTTGATGAGTTTTAGGGCCTTCATAACCTCTATCTAGAGGTGGTTTTGCCATTTTGCCTGTCTATCTTGCATGTGCAGAACAACTGTCTTATTGGCCTCTCCAAGGAGCACATCATTCTTGCATGCATTGACTGAGTTTCAGTGGGTTTTTGGGCATTATTTGGCATGGCATACTTCCGTTTTTAGCTGGTTTGGTGAGCTCTCATATACTTCATATAGTTGTAGTACAACTCATGGTTCACTAGTTTTCTTTGCATGCTTTGTTGACCCTTGATTCTAGCACATTTTGACTATGCCTTGAACTGATTTTGTGCATATTTTGGATTGTCCTAGCTCTGTTTTTGGGTCTCATGGTCGAATGATGCTTTTTTTGCATGCTTGTAGTTCAATACACTTGCCTAGCTTTGAGTTTCAAGGTCTATTACATGCATATACTGAGGTGTTTTCATGCTTTGGGGTCATTTTGCATCATATTTCAGAGCTTATGTGAATGCCATATTTCCATGTTTTCTCCTCTTTAAGTGTGTTTGAGAGTTGTGCATGAATGCCTTATTTACCGACCATTGAATGAGCTCCATTTCTTTGCATTCCGAGCCATCATTTTAGGCCATTTCCCCACTGTTTCAGACCTGCCTAGGGTCTGTTTGGGGTTGGTTTTACCACTGGTGCATTGCTTTGTGTACCTCTAGTGTGACGCACTTCACTAGTTTCGGTATTCGGGCCATCTAGCTTGCATTGTGTGACATACTTGCATGTTTCGGGACCATCTTTTATGCCATTTCAGAGCTGTATCATGTGCCATCCTATGCCATATTTCATTCCTTTCCATGCCTTGTTAGAGTTGCATGTTGTGCCTTAGGATCGGTCCTTTGCATTCGTGCATGTTTGCATGTATTTCGGTTGTCTTATTTCCATCATATGGCCACTGATGTGAGTGTGGCTGAGGTTCACTCATATTGGTGTAAGTCCATCTCGCATTGTGTATGCCATTTTAGTCCATAGCATTGCGTATGCAGGTTGCATGTTAGTCGCATTGTGTACACCATCACATCGCATTGTGTTTGGAGTAGGGTTAGTCCAAACACGGGAAACGAGGAGCGTTTCGTACTCAAAGTGACGGAACGTGCCTCAATTTCCGGTCGCCGACACTCCGGATTACCCATGATGGAGTCTAGGCCTTGTTGTGTTGTCATGAGCATTCATTTCACATCGAGTCGTGCAATTCGACTCCTCGGCCATCATGCATCGAGATGCGTGATTGGTGGCACGAGAATCGAGGTGTCATACATATGTGAAAATACTTTGCCATGCCCTTTTCTTGCTCTCTGTTGCAGCAAACCAGAAATCAGCAGCCTTCTAGAGCTTTGCACAACATTCCGGGATTAATTGCAAACAGAGGCAAATCGGGGTATCGCGAGGAATTTTCCGACGAGGCGACCCGAGCACGCATGCATCTTTCATCATTCGGAACAGAGCTGAGGCGGTCCATGGATTTGCATATTAGTTTATTTTGCTTTCCTAGTTAAATTGTTAATTAATTAGGATTTTGTAATATTTAATTATTTATTCGGACTGTATTATTTATTCGGACCCTCCGAGCGAGGGCACAATGTTGTAATAAGTGTGCGTGTGTGTGATGTATGTCTTCCAACCCCACGTCTTTCTCCCTTTTATTTACCAGCTTATGATGGTTAGTTTAGGGCATGTTTCAATTAGCATACTTATGCTCGCATGTTTTGCATCCATTCATCTGTCTTGCATGCACCGAGCTCGGCGCATCATACTAACTGCATCGTATTTCAATTCCAAGTTGAATACGTGTTAGCTGTAGCATCTCATATGCCATTCTTAGAATAGCTGAGCCTATTATAGTTGCATTTTTGCATGTATTGCATTAGGCATTTCTTTATAGTTAGGATCATGCATGGATTTCTAACATAGCTTCTGTTTTGGCTTGGAGTACTCGGTAAGTGTTTATGCTTTAGCATCCTTGCATGTGTGTGAGTGACTGCCATGATAGCATGCTTACCACGAGGCTACGTGCTTATGTGATATAATTGCCTGAATGCCTGTGGGTGAAGGTTGGATTATCTGAATTGGAATAATGCATTGACTGTGAGTTTTAAGCCCACTTGAGAGTGGCAAATCACCATGTTTTCTAAGCCCACCTGAGGGTGGCAAATCCACATTTTAGCCTACTTACGAGTAGCAAACCGCTTTGAAAAACAAACATGAAATGTTTTGTTCCAATTCAGGCGATTCGGTCTATATTTGTATGCTGTACGCATCACATAGTAAATCTAGGCTAATAACCGGAATAAGAACGCATAATGTTTTCAAAACTCGATATCATGGTTAGTAGAGGTCGATCTTTGATCGGGCGAGCGGGGGTGCTCACGAAGTGACCTTCTCCAATCGTACCCAAGTTTCCGAGCTGAGGCAACTTTGGTGATGACGGACACGTGGCCTTAGGCAACGAGTCAGGGTTTCCTAAATTCCCCCAAAATAAATATTTAGGTGGCGACTCTGTATCTGGCAAAGCAGTCCATGTTTGGCACTTCTTTCAAAAAAATCTGTTTTCAAAAACGATTTGCCGGATTTGGACTCTTTGATGATTCATCGGTCTTGGATTGCACTCCGCGAGATTAGATATAGGACCGTGACATTGAGTCCTGAACTGTAGTGAGTCCAATGAACAAAACGGGATTTCCCTCCCGGGACGTTCGGGGACGTCTACAGTTTCTGGTGACTCTGCTGGGGAGTTAGAGAACTTGACTCGAACTCATGATATCTGGTTTTGACTGCACTTATGTGTTTCTTTGCATTGCATTTGCATTGGTGAGCCCAATGAACTGTAGTGAGCCCAATGAACAAAACGGAATTTCCCTCCCGGGACGTTCGGGGACGTCTACAGTTTCTGGCGACTCTGCTGGGGAGTTAGAGAACTTGACTCGAACTCATGATATCTGGTTTTGACTGCACTTATGTGTTTCTTTGCATTGCATTTGCATTGGTGTGCCTAGGACACCGTGTTTGCCGTATGCTATTCCTGAACGGTTTGCCAGAGGCTCGCTTTGCGAAGCATGCCATAAGGCTGACCGGTTGCGGCTTTGCCACGACGAGAACACAAACCCCGATTTTACCGGGGCACCCTTTTTGACCATTCGACCTAGTGCATATTCGGAATCCATAGTGACCATTCCAAGCTAGGACAGGTTGCTTACCCGATTATAGGTTGTTTGAAACCATTGCGTGCGTAGTAAAACCCTAGCTCCTGACAAAATAGGACAGGGAAACCCTACCCCTCCATAGGGGTGTTTTGGCTCTCACTTGCTTGCTATGTGCTTTTAGAGTGTGCCTCTATAGGGAATGCATGTATCAGTTTACAAGTCTGGGTCTCCAGCCCGAGGGCATCAGTATTTGGGAAATCAATTTTACCTGAGGGTATCGGTTTACAGGCAGAATTTGGGGTAGAATTCAGTAAAGAGTGCAGTCATTCAGCTATGCTCAAGTCCATTCTAGTGAAATCAGGCTGAGGTGCTCTTTATTTTCTCTTTTGCTAGGTAGTCTTGGAACCGTAGCTTCAGAAGGCTTCGATATCCCCCAGATTCATTGGACTTGTGTTGATAGACTTTGTCAGGTCAGAGATTCGGTTCAAGGGTAACCAGTTTTCCTTCGCCAGTGGTAAGGCAAAGAAGGGCCAGACAGGGTTCATTGGTTCATCTGATCCGACAGTCACCAGTCACATCATCAGTAGACCCGTGATGGCACAGGGTTTAGAAGAATTAGTGGCTGTGATAGCAGCGTTAAATCAGGGAACTGCCGTGCAGGATGAGACTAATGCTGAAACGCAACGCCCATCTAGGGCATCTGCCTCACATCTAGCTTCGGGGCCCCAGCCGAACTTTGACCCACTTCCGCCAGCTGAAAATTTGCAGGGTCCGGATCCCCAAGAAGGGTTGGCTCAAGCCCGAGTTGTCAGACCCCTAATGCAGCCTAATGAGAGGCTTTATCCCCTTGATGGTAATGACCTCGATCCGACCGCGGTGAAAATTGCGAACCTTGAGAAGCAATTCAAGAAGGCACAGGGCCTTAACTCCATTCCCGACATTGAGGATGGGCACACCGAGTCTGCCGTACGGCTCCCGGACAGATTCAAAATGCCATATATTGACGGTTTCGACAGGTCTGGAGATCCAATGGTACATATCCGACTTTTCTTGGATGTCCTGAAGCCGATGGGTCTGACTAAGCCACAGAAACTCTCTCTGTATGGAAGAACCCTGTCGGGTGTAGCAGCCACTTGGTACGCTAAGTTGGAGGACAAAGTGAAGCAAGACTGGGAAGAATTGGCTAAGGCCTTTGTTGATCAGTATTCCTACAATACCCAAGTTGAAATGACCATGCAAGAGCTTGAAACAACCCACCAAAACCCAACAGAGCCTTTTGTGGAATTTGTTGCAAGGTGGAGAGCAAAGGCAGCACAGATGACAGATCGCCGCCCTTCTGAGAGGGATCAAGTGCAGATGATGGTGCGAAACCTCAAGCATGATATGTTGCAAAAGTTGATAGTCGCTCCGCTATTCACTTTCAAAAGTTTGCGTGAATTGGGGGTTTAGATCGAGAATGCGTTCAACAGTGGGATCATTCCTAGAACAAGTAAACCGACAAGGAGGGTGATTTCAGGGAGTACCAATGCTGGTAGTAGCACTATTCCCAAACCTGCAGAAATCAATACAGTCGCCACGGCCAACCCTTTTGCTAATCCAAGCCTACAAACCGCCGGCCCAGCCCGAGCTCAGGGCAAAAGTTTCACCCCCCTCTATATGAGCCTGACTAGCGCACTAAAAGTCTTGATGGAAAGAGGGTATCTCAAACCCCTCGATCCTCAACCTCTACCTGACCCTCTCCCAGCCAGACATAACCTTTCCAAGTACTGTGTGTACCATCAGCAGCACGGTCATGGCACCGACCATTGCTACCGCCTTCGTCATGAGGTCCAAAATCTCATCGACAATCGGATGATAGCTCCACCTTCAGACCCCAATGACCAAACATCTCCTGCCCACCTCAATCTCATCCATATACTACCATCCACCTTCGACCCCAGCATATACATCACCCCGGCCCATCTACCCAAGCCTGAGGTGTTTATTCCAGAAAGCATGGACTTATGCATGATGGATGCACCTGGACCCCAATCATCTCAAACCTGTGAGCCCACTATTTCTGAGCTGAAGAGAATGATCGAAGATCTTCAGAGAACTGTGACAAATCTGGCCTCCGAAACATTGGCTCCCTCATCGACCACATCACATACCGAGAATTTCCTGACAAAAGGCTCCCCAATCTTGGGACTGGCTGCATTTTAAGAAAGCCAAACCCTTGGCAAAGGGGAAGCAGGTGATAAGAACAAGGTAGGGGCAAGCATTGGTCCCCATGAACACCTTCAACGGGCTGTTGAGGCTTTAAAGGCCGAAGGATTAAACAAACGGCAAGTGCTTGCAGTGGTTGCAAAAACTGTGGATGATACTTTTGCCACTCAAGTTGGGGGTAGCCTGAATCAAGGGGCAAGCCGAGACAAAAGATGTTGTACTAGAAACACCCCTTTCAGCTCCAATCCTACACTTGGAAGAGATCATCAAAAGTCAGCACCTACTGACCCTTTCGCTGGTACATCCAACACAACCTGCCAAATACCTACCTCGGGGCCAGAGGGTGTTCACCTCACTAGACATGTCTCTGTCAACGGCCCTGAGGGTCCTGATCGAAAAGGGGCATCTGAAGCCCCTAGAGCCGCGGCCATTACTGAATAAACTTCCTCTCTCCCACAACCTGGCGAAGTACTGTGTCTTTCATCAACAAGCTGGCCATGACACTGACATGTGTCTTCGTCTTCACCATGAAATACAAGATCTGATTGATAAAAAGGTCATCTTCGCGTCAGGTCCTGCAAAGTCTATCGGCACTGGATCAGTGAACTTGGGGGATAATGTGACCATGTGATCAGGAGAATGAGCCGGCTGCGGGTGGCGCTCAATTTACTCCAGACGTGGGTTTGGCACGCACTGTTTTGAGCATTTACGAATGCTAGTTTTGTAGTTTCTGACTTGGGTGTTGAGTCAGTTCTGTGGTTTTGTTTTAAGTCTGTCTCTTTGTTTTGAGTCAGTCTTTTTGTTTCGGGTCTGTCTTGTTGTATCGAGTCAGTCCTGTTTTGTTAGAGTCAGGTGATTCCGGGGGTATTACCTTGAGCATCACTATTTTGTTTTGTGTTCGTCTTTTTGTTTCCTTTTGAGTCTGTTTTTGCCAGGGAGCCAGTTGTGCCGACAATTATGAATGAACAGCAGTGATTTTCACATTCTTGTGTTTGCTTCTGCCTTGTGCCAGTTGTGCCAGAAGTTCTGAATGAAATGGCAATGCTTTTTGCCTACTTTTCTGTGCCTTGAACTCATTGCATTGACCTAAGTTTTTCAAAACGTTTTGAACACTGTGATGAAAACGAAGAGGAAAGAATTCCTCGGGATTTGCAAAAATTTGATCAATTGAGAGAAAGAGAGGCATGAATGAAATCATGTTTGTTAATGTGAGTATTGAGAAGGATCCTGGCTTGATCCAGATTGGTTCTACATTGTTTTCCGCGCAAGCGATTAGTCGCTTTCTTAAAAGATTTCAAAAAATGTTTTGCGTAGTCCTGCGAAGACCTGTGTGGAATCGCTCTTGAGATTGTACAGCTTAGGATCGCTCTCAACCCCGAGACTCGACCCCTCACTTTCAAACCCTGAACTTGAAATTCAGAATGTTCAGCGGTCAACTACAATATGAGGCCTGTGTGGCCAGATTTGAAGCAGCCCATGAACTAGGGACAAGGAGGTCAGAAATAATCAAAAGGAAGCTTGCGAAGCTAGATCAAAAGCCCTTGAACTAGGGGCAAAGATGTTAGATGTGCTCGAAGAATCAAAAAATTGGGATGTTTCTCAAGCTAACAAAGATCGGCAAGAATGCCAAATCCCAGAAGGGAAGAAAGAAGAAAGCATTGCTGAAGAACAACTGAGTTTCTATCCACAACACTAGGGGCAAATTCAGCCCCCATGGGATGGATTCTTGCATCGTCAGCGAACAGTAGCCGTTCTCCTGGATTCAGATGGCTTCGAGATCTCACACCGATCAACGTGGACAAAGCTACACTTTTACCCTTGAGAGGCTCGCTGGGCCGAAAACCCGGAAGGGCGGCCCAGGCAAAAGTTAGAGCAAGAAAAGAAGAAAAAGAACAAAAAAAGAAAAGAACAAAAAGAACAAAAAAAAGAAAAAAAAGAACAAAAGAACAAAAAAAGAAAAATGCAAAGAAAAGAACAAAAAAAAGAAAATCAAAAAAGAAATGAAAAGAAAGGAAAAACAGAGCTCGCAAGGTTGAAAACCCGGAAGGGCGGCCTTGGCAAAAGTTAGAGCATAAAAGGAGAGGTTAAATACCCGAGTGTACCTTAACCTCGAACTACGTAAGGCTTGATTCCCATCTTTGGGATACATAGGCAACTTCATTTTGAAGTCCAGCCGTAAAACACTTCAAATTCGATTGTGTCCATGTGATGGTTTTGGTCATCTTTGTCTTCTCTGTATCCGAGAGTTCGGTTGTGATCGTCATTCTGAAGACTGATAGCAACGCACTGCAGTGCCATTCAAACAAGGGGCAACTTTCCGTTGCCATACAATGTGCTGCAGTACTATTCAGACTAAGGGCAACTTTCCGTTGCCATGCAGTGCCGTTCAGACAAGGGGCAATTTTCCATTTGTTTTGGATCTGAGGTTGTGCATCTCAAGAGTAAATTCTGCGTCGGTCGAGCAGTGGCCATTTGCAAAAATAGTTTTTGAGAATTTTTAATGAGGTTGACTAATTCTCTCAAAAATTATTCCATTTTTCCAAAACTGGACCATTTCTTGGACCCAAGAAAGGAAAATTTTCAGTGCTCATAATCTAACTCGCATGATTTCAAATCAGAAAATCGAACAAGCGCGTTAATCTAACTCTCATTGTGGTTAAAATTGTTTTAAGCAGAAGCCAAAAACAAAAAATGGTCAAAATAATGAACTAGGGGCACAGTTGAGTCAGGCTTCCTGTCTTTCCCCCGTTGTCAATGCATTTGCCAGAAAGGGCACCATACTTGCCGGAAAGGGCACCCTATTCGCCAGAAAGAGCACAGTTGAAGCTGTCAACAAAAGGGTTGAACGCTCTCAACATTGTCCAAGCAACAAGGTATCAAGCCAAGTGCGAAGCACGAATTGGAATGGGGCAGGATATTCCATATCCTCATCTGGACAGATCTAATCACGTCCAAACTCCCCAGTAGAGCATCGTCAACCAATGTCAATTGCAGATCTGCTGCACATCCAGCCGCATCACAACCCCTCTGTGGGGGAATTCACTAGCTGTGCGCAGAAGAAAGAGAATCTAGCAGCATGCTAGGGGCAAGAGCCCGCAACTTCTTGTTTATCCATCAACCACCCAGGGGAGGGATAAAAAATGAGAGATTAAAAAATAGAGAGATGTGCGCTGAGAGAAAAAGTGAGAAAAAGGGTTTTGTGAGAAAAGCTGAGCCTGAGGGCTGAGTGATGTGAGAATCACAAATAAGAAAAGGTGGGAAACAATACCCGGGAAACTGGCTCCTCGTGCACCGAGAGGTCTCTTGCCTTTGTAACACAGCTGAGTGTTGTGTTTGTGTGTTTTGTTTGTCTCGATTCTTGTTTTGAGTCGTTTGAGTGTCAACAGATGTGTTTAGGTCATTTTACCTTGTTTTTCCTTTGTGGAGTTGTGTTTAGGTTGTTCTACCTTTGTTTTTCCATTGTTGAGTCATTTTGGCTGTGGTCAGTTCTAGGCTCAATACCCGGTTGAGAACCCCTTTTCTCATTTCAATTTCAAAAAATCGTTTTGTGCTCAGAGTGCCGTGTCATTCTCCACATTTGTGCAAAACAGGATTGGTTCTTTCATAAAGCCGCAAGGTTCAACCCAGGTCATGTCAGAATAGTAAAACAAGGACCTATCTGAAGCTATTTAGGTTCCGGACTACAAAGCAAAAGAAAAGAGGGAAAGTTTGGAGCATCTTAGCATGTTTCAACTTTAGCAAAATCCGAGACTGCATTCCAGGTGCACCTTCTCAGGCCTCGCCGTTTCTCTAGAGTATGAGTGTATCTCAACCCCAAGTGTAAGCCTACTTCAAGTCAGAATGGCAGTCCAAGCAGCACATGTGGTTTTCACATGCAGATGTTATCTTTTGCCAATATAAACAGGGTGTACCCTTTTCGAGCAGAGTGTGTTGCAAAGCCCTCCGAGAGATAAATCGGAGGTACCAGAGTACGTGTTTGATGCCCTTCTATTGCATAGAATGTGCACTTTCATATACGCTTCTGTTTCATACGTGCCATGCATCATTATGATTCATGCATAGAATGCGCTTGCTTTCGATTCCGCATAGAATATGCTTTGCTTTCAATCATGCATAGAATATGGTTTCAATGTTGCATAGAATATGCTTGTCTTATGCATAGAATATGCTTTCAATATTGCATAGAATATGCTTTCCCTGTTGCGTAGAAAATGTCCCCATACTTGCATAGAACATGCATTTCATCGCACTTTTTTGTGCACCTTACTTGCACAGAAGATGCATTTTATCGCACTTCTTTTGTGCACCATCCTCCTACTATCTTGTGCACTTTCACATTTCATATCACTTGCACTGTCTTGTGCACCTTGTGGTTGGGTTTCACTCGCGCTGTTTAGCGCATCGCACTATTTAGTGCATTTCAAATCACTCGCGCTGTTTAGCGCATCGCACTGTTAGTGCATTTCAAATCACTCACGCTCCCTTGCGCATCGCACTGTTTTGTGCAGTTTACATTCGCGCTATTTTGCGCATCGTACTGTCCTGTGCATTGCATTCATTCGCGCTATTTTGTGCACCTCAATCGTACTGTTTTGTGCAGTTTACATTCGCGCTATTTTGCGCATCGCACTGTCCTGTGCATTGCATTCATTCGCACTATTTTGCGCATCACACTGTCCTGTGCATTGCATTCATTCACACTATTTTGCGCACCTCAATCGCACTGTTTTGTGCAGTTTACATTCGCGCTATTTTGCGCACCTCAATCGCACTGTTTTATGCAGTTTACATTCGCGCTATTTTGCGCATCGCGCTATCCTGTGCATTGCATTCATTCGCGCTATTTTGCGCACCTCAATCGCACTGTCTTGTGCTTTGCATATCGCATCGCGCTATCTTGCGCACCTTACCTGCACTTGTTAGTGCATTGCCTCGCGCTACCTTGCGCACCATACCTGCACTTGTTAGTGCATTGCATCGCGCTATCTTGTGCACCTCAATCGCACTGTCTTGTGCTTTGCATATCGCATCGCACTATCCTGCGCACATCATATGCACCTGTTAAGTGCATTGCATTGCGCTGTTTTGCGTACCTTACCTGCACTCGTTAGTGCATCGCATTGTTATGCATCACACTTAGGTTCATTGTCTTGCACCCCCCTCACTTGCGTCGTCATGCACTTTTCACTTGCGGTGCTATGCACGTTTCTAACGATGTTGTACCTGTTAAGTTTTTTTTCTCTTCTTACATCCTTACTGCATGAAATATAGTTTTGCTTTGCATTCTTGCTTAAAACTGTTGCATTTATTGTATGAATAATTGCTTCATTACAGTTAGCTGCTTTGCATAATCATGAGTTACGTTAGGCTTTGTGCATATCGTTTTGCATTTTGCCCCCCGCCTGCGGGCACATCTCTTTGTTTATCTTGCCTGTTTGTCTAAGTCTTCGGCCTTGTCAAAAATGGGTCGTCTCTGGGTTTTGACATTCATTCTCGTCAATTACGACTTTCGAGTTCTGTCAAAGAGGGGCAACTGTAGACACCCCATTTTTTACCGACCTTAAGACTCAGACGTCGCCGATTGAGCGCTTGGTGATGATGCATATTGTGCTCGTTCTGAGCTTACAGAGTCTCGGCTGAGAGCCTTGCCTCCGGACTTCGGGACTATTTTGTGCTTTGCCTCGGTTTGCGAACCAGGTCCTGTTTTCTCTGTTTTCTCTGTTTTCTCTTCCTGAAGGAAGGGAGACGTCTCGAATACCATCTCTCAGTGGCCGTAGGCTACGTTTCGTGGTCGTAGGCCACTATTCCCGTTTGGAGACCAGTTTTCGGTTTTCGGAGCCGTCGGCTGTGTGCCTCGGTTTGAGACCACTTAACTACCTCCGTTTGCTCCGGTTTTTGGCACACACCTTGTTCCCTCTCCCTAGAGGGACACTGTGGCCCGGGAGACCACCGTTGTGGTCATACGCCACCTCCAGTGCCTAATAGTCAGTTTTCGGGGCCCCCGGCTGCGCGTTTTGGCCCCCGAACCCTCGTTTTGCATCGGTGTGGGTTCATTTTTGGTATGGACCCTAGTTTCATTGTTAGGAAGGTGGTAGTAGGGTGGGAGACCACCTTTTCTTCTTGGAGACCACCTTTCCCCTGTCGGCCAGTTTTTCTTGGCAGGTAGGTGGTCTCCCTCACTTTTGAGCCACAATTTCGGGTCTCCCATACCACCACTGAGTTGCATTCACCTGGGAGACCACCAATATGGGTAGGCCGATCACCTTTGTTGATTGAACCTTTTGACCCCTTGGTCTCCCTCACTTTTGAGCCACATTTTTGGGTCTCCCATATCACTACTGAGTTGTATTCACCTGGGAGACCACCAATATGGGCTGCCGACCACCTAGTTTTGAGTTGGACCTTTTGACCTGGCTGGCCGACCACAAAAGGTGGCTGGCCGACCACCTGGCCTGGTCGGCCGACCACTTGAACTGGTCGGCCTATTCCCTCCTGTTTTGTCTTCCTGAGTTGCTTCTAGCTGTGCTAGCTGGGAGGCATTTGCTGCATCCTCCATACACGTGTATGGAGAATGTTTAATCTTGCTTCCAAGCTTCCAAGAGAAGCTTTAGACCTCTTTGGCTATAAGAGAAACCCTCCTCTCCACTTGCAAGGGTTCAGAATTTTTGGCCTCAAGCATACATACACTTCCCTCCATATCTCTCTCCTTCAAGCTTCAAACTCCATTGTTCTTGCACCCATTGCACTACACCTCCAAGCACAACACCTCCATTATCAACATAAGCATCTTGGAGCTGATTTTCAGATGTTGAAGAGTTCCTACCTTGGTCCAGAAGTTGCTGGAGGTCTTCCCTACAAGGGTAAGTCTTTATTTCCCTCTTTGTAGCATTATTTTGCTTCATATCTTAGCTCTATTTGCAAGCATTTTTGGGCTTCTTCATAAACTAAAAAAAGTATTTTTTTGAGCTCCTCTTCAAGTTTGTTCAAGACCATTTTTCTGTTGGTGGTCATCTACCCCCTTGCATGCTTTATTTCCTCATGTTTTGGGCTATGCATTAAAGCATTTGTGTTGGCCTTGGTTTGGCCTTTTAGCCATTGAAATCCAGTGGATTTTCAGTGGCTAACATGTGTTTTTGAGCCTCAAAATCAGAGAGGGGTGACCCTCTCACCCCTTGTTTTGTTTACTAGCTTTATTGGCCTTACAAAGGAGCCTCTATTTGCATGTTTTGAAGCCATGTTTCAGGCCATTATTTGTGAGTTTTATGACCTGCATAAGCTCTGTCCAGAGCCCTTTTTTCCATTTTGAATGTCTATTATACATGTGTAGAGCAATCCTATTCAAGGCCTTTCAAAGGGGCTTTTACTTGCATGTTTCCTAGCTTCATTTCAGGCCATTTTTGATGAGTTTTAGGGCCTTCATAACCTCTGTCTAGAGGTGGTTTTTCCATTTTGCATATCTATCTTGCATGTGTAGAACAACCCTCTTATTGGCCTCTCAAAGGAGCACATCATTCTTGCGTGCATTGATTGAGTTTCAGTGGATTTTTGGGCATTATTTGGCATGTCATACTTCTGTTTTTGGCTGGTTTGGTGAGCTCTCATATGCTTCATATAGTTGTAGTACAACTCATAGTTCACTAGCTTTCTTTGCATGCTTTGTTGACCCTTGATTCTAGCACATTTTGACTATGCCTTGAACTGATTTTGTGCATATTTTGGACTGCCCTAGCTCTGTTTTTGGGTCTCATGGTCGAATGATGCTTATTTTGCATGCTTGTAGTTCAATACACTTGCCTAGCTTTGAGTTTCGAGGTCTATTACATGCATATCCTGAGGTGTTTTCATGCTTTGAGGTCATTTTGCATCATATTTCAGAGCTTATGTGAATGCCATATTTCCATGTTTTCTCCTCTTTAAGTGTGCTTGAGAGTTGTGCATGAATGCCTTGTTTACCGACCATTGAATGAGCTCCATTTCTTTGCATTCCGAGCCATCATTTTAGGCCATTTCCCCACTGTTTCAGACCTACCTAGGGTCTGTTTGGGGTTGGTTTTACCACTGGTGCATTGCTTTGTGTACCTCTAGTGTGACGCACTTCACTAGTTTCGGTATTCGGGCCATCTAACTTGCATTGTGTGACATACTTGCATGTTTCGGGACCATCTTTTATGCCATTTCAGAGCTGTATCATGTGCCATCCTATGCCATATTTCATTCCTTTCCATGCCTTGTTAGAGTTGCATGTTGTGCCTTAGGATCGGTCATTTGCATTCGTGCATGTTTGCATGTATTTCGGCTGTCTTATTTCCATCATATGGCCACTAATGTGAGTGTGGCTGAGGTTCACTCATATTGGTGTAAGTCCATCTCACATTGTGTATGCCATTTTAGTCCATAGCATTGCGTATGCTAGGTTGCATGTTAGTCGCATTGTGTACGCCATCACATCGCATTGTGTTTGGAGTAGGGTTAGTCCAAACACGGGAAACGGGGAGCGTTTCGTACTCAAAGTGACGGAACGTGCCTCAATTTCCGGTCACTGACACTCCGGATTACCCATGATGGAGTCTAGGCTTTGTTGTGTTGTCATGAGCATTCATTTCACATCGAGTCGTGCAATTCGACTCCTCGGCCATCATGCATCGAGATGCGTGATTGGTGGCACGAGGATCGAGGTGTGCATACATATGTGAAAATACTTTGCCATGCCCTTTTCTTGCTCTCTGTTGCAGCAAACCAGAAATCAGCAGCCTTCTAGAGCTTTGCACAACATTCCGAGATTAATTGCAAACAGAGGCAAATCGGGGCATCGCGAGGAATTTTCCGACGAGGCGACCCGAGCACGCATGCATCTTTCATCATTCGGAACAGAGCTGAGGCGGTCCATGGATTTGCGGCTTTCCTCCTGTATTATTTATTCGGACCCTCCGAGCGAGGGCACAATGTTGTAATAAGTGTGCGTATGTGTGATGTATGTCTTCCAACCCCACGTCTTTCTCCCTTTTATTTACCAGCTTATGATGGTTAGTTTAGGGCATGTTTCAATTAGCATACTTATGCTCGCATGTTTTGCATCCATTCATCTGTCTTGCATGCACCGGGCTCGGCGCATCATACTAACTGCATCGTATTTCAATTCCAAGTTGAATACGTGTTAGCTGTAGCATCTCATATGCCATTCGTAGAATAGCCGAGCCTATTATAGTTGCATTTTTGCATGTGTTGCATTAGGCATTTCTATATAGTTAGGATCATGCATGGATTTCTAACATGGCTTCTGTTTTGGCTTGGAGTACTTGGTAAGTGTTTATGCTTTAGCATCCTTGCATGTGTGTGAGTGACTGCCACGATAGCATGCTTACCATGAGGCTACGTGCTTATGTGATATAATTGCTTGAATGCTTGTGGGTGAAGGTTGGATTATCTGAATTGGAATAATGCATTGACTGTGAGTTTTAAGCCCACTTGAGAGTGGCAAATCACCATGTTTTCTAAGCCCACCTGAGGGTGGCAAATCCACATTTTAGCCTACTTACGAGTAGCAAACCGCTTTCAAAAACAAACATGAAATGTTTTGTTCCAATTCAGGCGATTCGGTCTATATTTTTATGCTGTGCGCATCACATAGTAAATCTAGGCTAATAACCGGAATAAGAACGCATAATGTTTTCAAAACTCGATATCATGGTTAGTAGAGGTCGATCTTTGATCGGGCGAGCGGGGGTGCTCACGAAGTGACCTTCTCCAATCGTACCCAAGTTCCCGAGCTGAGGCAACTTTGGTGATGACGGACACGTGGCCTTAGACAACGAGTCAGGGTTTCCTAAATTCCCCCAAAATAAATATTTAGGTGGCGACTCTGTATCTGGCAAAGCAGTCCATGTTTGGCACTTCTTTCAAAAAAATCTGTTTTCAAAAACGATTTGCCGGATTTGGACTCTTTGATGATTCATCGGTCTTGCATTGCACTCCGCGAGATTAGATACAGGACCGTGACATTGAGTCCTGAACTGTAGTGAGCCCAATGAACAAAACGGGATTTCCCTCCCAGGACGTTCGGGGATGTCTACAGTCACCTTGGCCACGTGTTGGCACTCAAAAATTATGTCCCCACAATAACTTATTACACAACTTAATCATAGAAAACTTGACTTACAAGAAAAAAAATAATCTCATTTTAGCGTGCTAGTCATAAATACAAAATATATTTATGTAAAAATTTTTCTATCTACATTTTATTTTTTGAAACAATGATATCAGTATATTAGATTATTTGTTTGCTTATTTATTTTTTGGTGTATGATTTGAGAAGTCTAAACTAGTAGATTTATAAAATTTAATTTTTTTGAATGTCTATCCTACAAAAAAAAAAAAAAAAAAATTAGAGTCACCATTCATGTATAGGGTCAATTACTTTCATCTCTCTTAAGTTTTGAAAAAAAATACAATAAAGCCTTATGAGTTTGGTATAATTATATTGGACTCTCTTGAGTTTTTAATTTATAACACTTGGGCCTCTTTTCATAAAAAAATTGTTAGTTGATTTCAGTTCATTTAGCCTTACTAAGGGAGGTCAATAATTATGTTAAAACTGATAAACTTATTGTATTTTTTTTTCAAATTTCAAGAAAGAGAATTTTCTTGGTGATCAAGTTAGACCACTGAGAGTCTATGTGTTTGTTTGTTTGTTTTTATTTTTTATGAGCAAAGACAAATTCTATTGATGAAAAAGAAATCATACTACAAAAGCAACAGTGCAACCTAATTAGAGAACACACATCAAGAAGTGAACAACCAACCCATAAAAACAGTAGAAAGACAATAAGAAAAAACAAGCTAAATTTAAGCCTTCTTAACTTCTTCAATGTTGCTTGAGAAGGCACCAATAGTTGCCACCCAAACAACCGTCCTAACTATTGACTCCAGCCCACATAGAGGAGTAGTTGGAGGTTGGCTCTCCAAGTCAAGAAAATAGGAAGGAAGATGGCTGTTGGTAGTTGGCAGCCTAATAACTTTGTTTTTGATTTTGTATTCCCTCAGTTGTGTATAAATTGAGGTGATGAAGAGGGTCTGAAAACAAGGAAAAAAGCACAGAGTGTGTGTTTGAGTGAGAGTGCTATAGAGAGAGTGAGGTGTGAGTGTTGTAACTGTCTCTGGAAAAAATTCTATAGTGGATATCTCTCCAATGGATGTAGGCAATTGTCGAACCACATAAATCACTTGTGTTATTGTGTGTGATTGATTTCTGGTGTGACTTGATCCTAACAAGTGGTATCAGAGCCGCGTTGGTCGATTTTCAGAAAAACAAGGTGTGTTTTTCAAAACTGTCCAGAAATCAAGTTGCTCGAAATTCAATTTTGAGCATACAAGGAGGAAGCTCTCGACGAGAGGAGTCTAGAACTACAAAGCCGAGCCTAAGAAAAGGTCCCACGCGCCCTCTGAAGAAAGTGCGTAAGGCCCACTCTCAGACATATGCCATACACGCCGTTGACAGACCAACGCGTCATCTCAGTCGCAGACACGCGCCATACGCACGGTAGAAGGAAAAAAATGACTAACCTGCTTGTGACAGTGACGTCATCGCCACGCCAGTAGCCAAGTCAGTGACACGTGTCACCACGTCAACACTACGTATCTGCCATGTGTATGCCACGTCAGCGCCACGCGCCTGCCACGTCAGTACACGTGTCTGTCGCATGTCGTCTACGTCATCCGTTGTTGACCAGTTAACCAGTCGGGTTGACCCGACCCAACCCAGAGGTGGAGGAGTTATCCAGTGCTATGCGGCTACAGTACATCCGCAGATCTGAACCTTTGAACTAATTTTGGCTAGATCTGAGCCATTTCAAGTTCGATTTTGGCGATCTAATAGCGGTTTCCAACTATTTGGAGTATTCCGGAGAGATCTGTATGGTCACATTTTTGATTCAGAATTTCTGTAAAAAGAAAGTAGACGATGAAGGAATCCACATCAACTTCAGGATCCATGTTCAAGTTGAATCCTTCCAATTATGCAATCTGGAAGTCGCGGATGGAAGACATCCTATATTATAAAGACTTGTTTGACCCTATTGCTCTAAAAGGGGTTAAACCAGAAGAAGTGAAGGTTGAAGACTAGATAAAGATGAACCGGAAGACTGTCGGTTATATCAGACAATGGATAAACCAAAGTGTGTTCCACCATGTTGCCCAAGCGACAGATGCATTTGTCGTCTGGACAATGTTAGAAGAAATATACCAGTCAAAGACCGTCTGAAACAAAGCCTTGGTGATGAAAAGGCTTGTCAATCTGAAGTTGAAGCTTGGTGTGTCTGTTGCCGAGCACACTAGTGAATTCAAGAATTTGGTGAATTAACTTGCAACCGTCAAGATGCCCCTGGACGATGAAATGCAAGCCGTTCTACTGCTCAGTTTTTTACCAGACAGCTAGGAGACGTTGGTGGTTTCTCTTAGCAACTCTGCACCAGAGGGAAAGTTGACCATGAGCATGGTCACAAATTCCATGTACAATGAAGAGACAAGGAGGAAAGACATGGAAGGTAATCAGTCTCATGCTCTTGTCAGAGAAGATAGAAGTAGAAACAGAGGTAGAGAAAGAGGCAGAAGAAGAAGCAAGAGCAGGGGCAGATAGAACAACAGGGGTAAATCCAGAAATAGTAAAAGTCAGGGTAACTCTAGCTTCACTTGCTTTCACTGTGGCCAGGAGGGTCGCATAAAGAGGAACTGCCCAAGCCGAAAATATAAAGGCCAAAGCAATAAGTCAAAGGGAGATGAGAACACGACAGCTACAACAACTGATGAAATACTTCTTGCAGTTGGTGAAGAGGATAATTGGCTTCACGTGGCTGACACAGCTGTATAGAGTTGGTGATAGATACAGCTACATCCTATCATGCCACTTTCCACAGAGAACTCTTCAGCTCGTATAACATTGGAGATTTTGGCACTGTTCGAATGAGAAATTCTAGCTATTCAAAAACTGTGAGTATTGGAGACATTAGTATTCAGACTAATGTTGGACACAAGTTAGTTCTCAAAGATGTGAGGTATGTTCCAGATTTGCGCCTCAATCTTATCTCCGGAAGTGCCCTGGACTGACAGGGCTATACAAGTACATTCGAAAATGGTCGTTGGAAGCTAACATGAGAACTTTTGACAATCGCCAGATGAGAGATGTCTTCAACACTGTACAAGACTCAAACGAAGATCTGTCTAGGAAGTCTTAATGCAGTAGAAGACAAGAAGTCACCAGACTTATGGCACATAAGACTGGTTTACGTGAGCAAGAAGGGATTGCATCTATTGGCAAAGCAATCCAAGATACCCTTGTCCAAAAGGAGTGCCCTGAAGCAGTGTGATCATTGCTTTATGGCAAGCAACATCGAGTATCATTCAGTTCAGCGAGCAAGAGAAAAATAAAAGTGCTCAGTATGGTATACTCGGATGTTTGTGGCCCAATCGAAGTGGAGTCACTTGGCAGCCGCAAGTATTTTCTGACCTTCATTGTTGATGCATCAAGGAAGTTGTGGGTGTATTTCCTGAAGACGAAGGATGAGGTATTCCAGCACTTTCAGGAGTTCCATGCAATGGTGGAGAGAGAGACCGGGAAGAAGTTGAAGTGTCTTTCCACAGACAATGGTCGTGAGTACACTTCCAATGCTTTTGAAGCATATTGTGCTAGTAGAGGTATCCGGCACGAAACAACAGTTCCCGATACCCCACAACACAATGGTATGGCAGAGAGAATGAATCGCACTATTGTTGAAAGAGTCAGATGTATGCTCAGAATGGCAAAGTTGCCAAAGTCATTCTGGGTTGAAGCCGCTCATATAGCCTGTTATCTCATCAACAAGTCGCCTTCAGTCCCATTGAATTTTGCAATACCTAAGGAAGTTTAGTCTAGAAGAAAGATATCATATTCTCACTTGAGAGTCTTCGGGTGTAAGGCATTCACACACATCTCCAAGGAAAATAAATAGAAGCTTGATGACAAGTCCACTCCATGTATATTTGTGGGTTATTCAGATGCAATATTTGGGTACAAGTTGTGGGACCCAGTGAACAAGAAGATGTTCAAGAGCAGAGATATTATGTTATAGGAAGACCAGAAGTAGCAGATTTTAAAAAGTCTGTAAAGTCTAGAGATGTCATCACTCCAGACTTGTTTCCATCTCCCGAGCCATCACAAAATGCTAAATGTGATGATGTGCAACAAGAAGTGCCAGAGTTGCAGGATCCTATGCCAGAAATTGCAGATTAGGAGAAAAGAGATGAAGACCCAGATGAAGAGATTGTTGAGTAGGGAGAACAAACCCCTCAACCAGAGGCAACTAGGCCTCAGTTGCAGAGATCTGGAAGAGCTGCCGTGCCATCAACCAAATATCTTGCTTCTTAATATATTTTGATTACTGATGAAGGGGAGCCTAAGAGTTTTTCAGAAGCAAAAAGTCATAGAGAAAAAGATTGCTGGATGCAAGTCACGAATGAAGAGATGAGTTCTTTGCAAAAGAACCACACTTATGAGCTTGTTTCACTTCTAAAAGGCAGGAAGACATTGAAAAACAAATGGGTGTACAAATTGAAGGAAGATGGCAACGGTAAAATATTGCAGCATAAAGCTCACTTGGTGGTTAAAGGTTTTGAGCAGAAGAAAGGAATTGATTTTGATGAGATCTTCTCCCCAGTTGTAAAGATGACTTCTATTCGAGTAGCTTTGGGATTAGCAGCTCGCTTGAATCTGGAGGTAGAACAGATGGATGTCAAAACTGCCTTTCTCCATGGTGATTTGGTGGAAGAGATCTATATGGAGCAACCAAAAGGATTTGAAGATAAAGGGAAATAGAACCTAGTCTGCAAACTGAAGAAGAGTCTCTATGGCCTGAAGCAGGAGCCGAGACAATGGTACAAGAAGTTTGATTCATTCATAGTGATTCACGAGTACACAAGAACAGTAGCAGACCAGTGTGTATATTTCTGAAGGTTTTCGGATAGAAACTTCATCATCCTACTATTGTATGTCGATAATATGCTGATCATCGGACATGATATTACTATAATCAACAAGTTGAAAAAGGACTTGTCGCAGTACTTTGACATAAAGAATTTAGGCCTAGCACAGCAGATTTTGGGCATGAAGATTGTTCGTGACAGGAAAGCCAAAAAGATATGGCTGTCACAAGAGAAATATGTTGAACGAGTGATTGAAAGGTTCAACATGAAAGATGCTAAGCCAGTCAGCACACCACTGGCCAACCATTTCAAGGTGACAAAGCGTTCGTGTCCCACGACCAACTCTTAAAGGAAAGAAGTGGAGGCAATCCCCTATTCCTCTACAGTAGAAAGTTTAATGAATGCAATGGTGTGTACCCAGTCAGATATAGCTCACGCTGTTAACGTTGTGAGTAGATTCCTCACCAATCCAGGAAAGGAGCATTGGGAGGTAGTCAAATGGATTCTTCAGTACTTGAAGGGAACTTTAAAGATGTGTCTATGTTTTAGGGGAGCTGAACCAATTTTGGAGGGTTTTACAGATGCTGATATGGCGGGTGATCTTGATGGTAAAAAATCTACATCAGGATTTCTGTTCACCTTTACAAGAGAAGCTATTTTATGGCAGTCCAAACTACAAAAGTGTGTTGCTTTATTTACAACAGAGGCAGAGTACATTGTTGCTGCAGATGCTGGAAAGGAAATGTTGTGGTTAAAGCGGCTTCTCCAAGAATTGGGTCTACAGCAGGAAAAGTACAAGGTACATTATGATAGTCAGAGTGCAATTGATCTAAGCAAGAATTCCATGTACCATTCACGTACAAAGCACATTGATGTCCGGTATCATTGGATACGAGAAGTGATGGAAAAACAGCTGATAAAGCTAATAAAGATTCGCACGGACAAGAATCCTTTTCACATGATGGCCAAGGTTGTCGCCAGAGACAAACTGGAAGTTTGCAAGAATCTGACCGGGATGGACTTCAAGTAAGAAGTCATTCATCCATATGGGTGTAGAGGGGAAGAATTGTTAACTCCAGCCCACATGGAGGAGTAGTTGAAGGTTGGCTCTCCAAGTCAAGAAAATATGAGGGAAGATGGAAGATGGCTATTGGTAGTTGGCAGCCCAATAACTTTGTTTTTGACTTTGCATTCCCTCAGTTGTGTATAAATTGAGGTGAGGAAAAGGGTCTGAAAACAAGGAAAAAAACACAGAGTGTGTGTTTGAGTGAGAGTGCTATAGAAAGAGAGTGAGGTGCGAGTGTTGTAACTCCCTCTGGGAAAAATTCTATAGTGAATATCTCTCTCGTGGATGTAAGTAATTGCCGAACCATGTAAATCTCTTGTGTTATTGTGTGTGATTGATTTCTGGTGTGCCTTGATCCTAACACTAACTATGTTGTCGTTCGGCAAAAAAAAAATTAGTTGATATTTTGGAGCTGGAACTTTTTTAGCTTGAGACTCTAAAGTTTGTTTGGCAAATTTATTTTGAATTTTTTGACTTTTATGAGAGAAAAAGTAAAAGTGATTATAGTTTGAATGTGATATTTTGTCTTATTAGCTTTTTAGCATATTTTGTCTTTTAGTGACTAATTAACCTAACCCACAAAGCTAAACGAAGCCACCTTTTCCCTTATCTACACTAAAAAAAGTTATATAGAATCATGTGATTCAACATTTCACTTTAAAACAAAATAGTTATAAAGATGATTTATATTTACAAAAATAACAGTGCCACATTATTTTTCTATCAATCAAATTTTTCTTTATTTGAAGTTAATTTGTTGAATATTGAAACATGTAAGAGGAAATGAAATTAAAATTACAATTTTCAGTCTAAAAATGCTGAATTTTCTAACACTCAATGGTACATTTCTTTCTAGAATAGAACCTCGATTTAAGATTGACCTCCATTTCAATAATATTTACTTCATAACATGAGAGGCACGCAGGGTCTAACTGTAGTACACAAAAGTGGTTTTCCCGTATCATACATAAAAATTAATTTCAGCCATTGATCCTCATCTTTTAATCTGTGTCATCCGATCAAAAACAAAATCCACGTAGGTCTACCGGTTACAGCTAGTGAAAAACAAAAAACGCAAAACCTAGTTAGGTCCACTTTCTCTCTCTTTGCCTCCCTCCATCTCTCGCCTCTTTCCTCATCGATGGCAGTTCTTTTGGCATTCTTTGCCCCTACTCGCTGAACGACATCGCAATGTTTTGGAACCCTTCATTCACCAACAATTCCATGTCGGTCAAAATAACTCGTCTCATTCCAAGCTTTAGCATTGTTTGTGGATTTATGTTTCTATTAAAATTATGTACATGTATGATTATATATATATATATGTTTTCACATATATATATATATATATATTATAGAATGGCTCATATATGTTTTGATGGTCTTTATTTGTTAAGAGAGATAAGTGGAGCCCCAAATGGAATTTTTCACTTTCTTGGAGAAAATTTTCTTGCAAAACAAACAGAGCACGTTTTAAAAAAATCCGATCCACTTTCTTTAGTTATGAAAAGTGACGTGTTTTCCTTTTGGTAATTAGCTGAAGGTTTGCATTCTTAGGCTTCATCTGTATCCCGAATGCTTGATTGAACAGACCATGATTCAATTTTTTTTTAGCATAATTCTTCAGCTAAACCATTTAGAGCATCAACATCAAGCTAGCTCAAATCATTTTTTAACTAAATTAGTAATACTGTTCATCAAAAATGGACTGCATCAGTCTCGCTACTGTTCATCGCTAATATACGAGTGCTACAATACCTCGTTACAACAAACGAAGTACTGTTCATTGCTACAACATGAAGATTAGTGTTACCGGATGTTTGCCCGGAAGTCCGATCGGTCAACTGGTCAATGGCCAATTTTATTTTATTTTTTTTAAAAAGAATTATTTGATTGGTAACTCATCAATTTAATAAAAAAAAGAAAGAAAGAATAAAAAACATAATAAGAAAATAATATTTTAATAAAGTTAAGTGAGAATAGAGAGTTTGAGGCAGTAAGTACTAAAGATGTGATTAGCTAAAATAGTGAAATAGCTTTTTTAGTTATAATTTGACTAAAAATTTGAAGAAGCTGATGCGGATGCTCTTAGCGAGTAAAGTAAGGTTATGTTTAATTTATGTATTTGGCAAAAGATTTGAAAAAGAAAAATGAAAAGGGATTGAAATATGAATTAAATATGATTATATTTCATATATATATATATATATTTTAAATTCCGTATCATCTCCTGACAAATTAATTGGGAATCACTTTACTAAATGTGATCCAATTTATTAGTAATTATGGTAAATTTTAACTCAATTTAAAATTAATTATTTTGTTATATTTTAACCATTTAAACTGAGATGGCGACAGTGCTAATAGACTGGTGGTGAAAGTGGAAGGGTTTAAACAAATTTTACACTAGTAATAAGTTCATAGTTTCAAATTAAATTATAACATAATATTTTATTCAATTTATTTATTAATTTATTATTTTAAAAAATAAATTCAAATAATTAAAAATTTAGTTTTATAAAATCATAGATATAGAAATTGCTAAAGGTCTATATCATACTCTACAATATTTTACTTACTATTTCATTATACTTGCTTTATTATTCAACCAAATTCTATTTACTACTTAATGGGATTCGACTTACTAACAAGTTTGACTTACTATTCAATAATACTCCATTTACTATTTTATCTAACTACCACTCAATCAATCATTACTTACAACTCAATGATACTCAATTTATAGAGCCATCAAAGAAATTAGGTCTAGGCAAGCATTCATTTGACCCGCCACCGATTCGCTACAAATTGGGTGATTTCAATGGTCCGAGCGAATGGATGCGAATGTATTTTTTTCAATATGCCTAAGTTCAGATAGATAGTGAATGGGCAGCCACCTGATTTATGAGTACCCATTGTTTGGTAGAGATTTGGTGATCAATTTTTACTTAAGAAAATGAATAGAAATACATTGACAATTATATCTTTTTATTTATTTTGAAACATAACAATTTGTTTGTTATTTATTTTTTTTTTTTGTTGGCATTCTACAAAATGATGCTATGCTTTATGCTTTACATGTCAATAAAATGACCTTTTATTAATTAGTAATTATAGCTATTTATGAAATATAAAAGTTGTCTTTATTTTTTATTATAAAAAAATAAAGATTAAAAACTTTTATGCCCAAATAAGGCCCAAAACAGTAAATGACTATTAGAAAATAGTATGAAAAATGTTCAAAATAATAAAGCCTAATCGCTAAATCGATCTTCATCCACTTACTATTTCATTAGATTTCACTTACTACTTAATGAGCTTCCAGTTACTACTTTAATAGACTCCATTATCTACTCAATTTCGGTTTCACTTATTACTAAATGAGCTTCCACTTACTATTTCATTACAGTTCACTTACTATTCAATGAGACTCTACTTATTATAAAATTAAACCTCACTTACTACTTAATGAGACTCCACTTACCACTTGTTAATTGTTTACTTACTACACCATCAAACTTGACGTACTATCTAATTAAACACTACTTGTTACTCAATGAGACTCAACTTACTACACAATCAAACTCTACTTCACTACTACTTAAAAAGACACCACTCAATTAGATTTGATTTACTACTCATTTAAATCCCACTTAATCCCACTTGCTACTCATTTAAATCCCACCTAGTTGTATCAGATTAAACCCCACTTACTATTCAATGAGAGGCTCCACTTATTATTTCACTAGATTTCATTTACTATTCAATTAAATCATACTTACTATTTAATGAGTTTTCACTTACTACTTTATTAGACTTTACTTACTACTCAATAATCTTCCACTTACTATTTCATTACACTTCACTTACTACTAAATTAAACCTTATTTTCTATTTAATGAGACTCTATTTACTACTCGTTGATACTTTACTTACTAAGTGGTAAACTGGTAAGTGGTAAGTTGAGTCACAAAATGTTATAAGTAGGGCTGAGTATAAAAATAGAAAAAAATTGTAAATCGGTCTAGTCTAGACCAAACCCCACGGTTTGGATTGGTTTTCTCACTGCACAGTTTAGTTCTGATTTTTGAAATAGGCGAACTGTATTTCACAGTTCGATCTGTGATTTTATAACTATTATTTTTTTTTTTGGAACCAAACTAGACCATTTAGATTATATTATATAAGAGTAAGAAGATGTTTGGCAGCACTTATAAAAGTCAAAAAGTCAAAAAGTTACTAAAAAAATTTATGCTATTTAGGACTTTTGGACGGGAAGTCTGTGGGGTCAAAAAAAAAAAGTCAATGATAGCAGCTCATTGTTGCATTGCATTTCCCCCACAAAAAAAAAAATGTGGCACAATGTAAGCCACAAATTCCCATAATTTTTTTTTTTTTTTTTGAAATGCACGGAAAGCCAGCTCAGTGATGTTTCATGTGTCAGGAAGGGCAACCCAGTAATTTTGATATTTGCTATAATATTTTATTACACATTTTTTTGTAAAAAGTCAAAAAATTATCCCAAACATACACCTTTTTTTTTTTCTCTACTTTTTTAACTAAAAAGTCAAAAAGTGCACTTATATAAATCATCTCAAACAACCACTAAATTACAAATACCCCTCCTGAGATTTTCTTAAATATGAATCATCCCCTATGGTGCTGAAAATTACATTTTACCCTTTGAGGTTTCTAATTTCATAACAAATGACCCATTTTATTAATAAATCATCAACTCAATGATTGGTCAATAATAAATAGAAATATGAATTTTAAATTATTAACACAAGAAATATGAATTTTAAACAAAATGTGAAAATGCAAAAATTTGTTAGACTTAACTTAGTACTCAGTAAGATACCACTTAATTTGAGAATTGGATTGTTGTCTTACGTGTATTTAATACATATGCTTAGAGGTTTTATCCTTGGTCATCGGTGAAGGATGGCATTATTGTGTTGAATAATATTGTATATGTAGTACACTTGTGTTATTATACATTCTAGTATGTTGAGATGGTTGGAAATGTTCACGTACTGAGAATAAGAGGTACCATTACCTTTCAGCTAGCGCCTAGAGAATGCACTTAGAATGAGAGGTACCAATACCTTCCAGCTAGTGCCTGGAGAACTTGGCAGAGGTACCATTACCTTTCAGCTGGTGTCTAGTAAATTGGTAAAGGTACTACTACTTTCCAGCTTGTGTCTGGTAAATTGGCATTTCATTATGGAAATGTGTATCCTTGGCTTACCGTGCTTAAGGCAAGTATAGCATTGCCTCGTTTCTCATTTTGTCTTGGTGTATCCTTGTATATCATGAGTAGGTGATGGTTACGGTTGGATGAGACCGGGTTACTTTATGTGATAGTGTAGTAATCATTGTACATGTATTGATTTCGTATTCGTGTTAGGACATATATGTATGTTCACATGTGTATTGGACGAGTTGTTGAAAGTGTTTTTTGGTCACGGACTTAGGGCCAAAGGAATGTGATGAATGTATTAGAAGTGAACGTATATTTTGTATTTGGCGTAAATAATGAGAAGTAATCGGGTTTTTGTAAAAGTATTTTTAAAACAACCAGTTGTAATGCGTTATTTATAAATGGGAAATGAGAAAGAACAGTGAATTGTTTGTGTTATTGGGCAAATTGAATGATTTTGAGAAAAGTACCTGTATAAGTTTCAGTATAAACTACACTTACTACTCAATAAGATTCTACTTACTATTTTATCAGACTTAACTTTACACTCATTTAAATCACACGTACTACTCAATGAGACTCTACTTACTAGTTTATCAAACTTGACTTATCAGCCATTTAAACCACACTTACTAGTCAATGGGACTATACTTACTATTTCATCAGACTTGACTTACCACTCATTTAAACCACACTTACTACTTAATAAGACTGTACTCTCTGCTTTGTCAGACTTGACTTATCACTCATTTGAACTACACTTACTACTCAATGAGACTCTACTTACTACTTTATCAAACTTGACTTATCAGTCATTTAAACAACACTTACTACTCAATAAGACTTTACTTACTATTTTATCAAACTTGACTAAACACTCATTTAAACCACGCTTACTACTCAATGAGACTCTACGTATTATTTTATCAAACTTGACTTATCAGCCATTTAAACCACACTTACTACTCAATGAGACTGTACTTACTATTTATTTCATCATACTTGACTTACCACGCACTTACTACTCAATGAGACTCTCCTTACTACTTTATCAGACTTGACTTATCACTCATTTAAGCTAAACTTACTACTCAATAAGACTGTACTTACTACTTTGTCAAACTTGACTTATCACTCATTTAAATAATACTTACTACTCAATGAGACTCTACTTACTACTTTATTAGACTTGACTTATCAATCATTTAAACTAAACTTAAGACTATATTTACTATTTCATCAAACTTTATTTTTTTCCTTACCACTTGAATCTCATAATTTTTCTTTTAATTAGGTGAAATGTTGTTCCAACAAAACATAAAAATTTATAAATTCAAAATATAATGGAAGTGAAAGTAAAAAGAGAGAGACTTACCTAAGGAGTTCCAACAACAACCATTCTAGCTTAAAATCTTCAAAAGTTTTAGCTTAAAATCAACAACCATTCTATTTTATAAATTTTATATTTATTTTAGAGGTTAGGTGCATTTTATTAATGTTTGAAGGGTAAGTGTAGTTATGTAGAATAGTAAGTACAACCATATTAAGTAGCAAGTGTGTTTAGTTGTTGTAGTAAGTTGGAAATCACTCATTTAAACCATACTTACTATTTTATCAAACGTACTTACCACTCATTTAAACCACACTTACTACTCAATGAGACTCCACTTATTACTTTATCAGATTTGACTTACCACTCATTTAAATAACACTTACTACTCAATGAGACTCTACTTACTACTTTATCAAACTTGACTCATAACTTAAATAACACTTACTACTCAATTAGACTATACTTACTACTTTATCAAACTTGACTCATCACTTAAACAATACTTACTGCTCAATGGGACTCTACTTACTATTTTAGTAGACATGATTAATCAATCATTTAAACTAAACTTAAGATTGCACTTACTGTTTCATCAAACTCGATTTTTTTTTTTTTTCTTACCACTTAAATCTCATAAGTTTTCTTTTAACTATGTGAAATATTGTTCCAACAAAACATTAAAATTTATAAATTCAAAATATCATGGAAAGTTAAAGGAAAAAAAAGAGATAGAGACTATAAAGACATAGATTCTTACCTAAGGAGTTCCAAATCAACAACAATCTTATCTTCAAATCTTCAAATATTCAAATATTGAAAAAATTTAAAAATAAACATAAAATCTTGTTCATGGAATCCTCAAATAAATTTTAAATTTTTCTATGTTTTATTAATTATATTTCTTCATTAATTACATTTATTATTTTCAAGTGTGGTAAATGAAATAGAAATTAGGTTTCATTTATTGCCATTAAGTAGATAAATAAATTTTTAAAAAAATTATATTTCATAAAATGTAATAAATTATAATAAAATGTATAAAATTCACATTTATTTTGTATATTTTTTTCTTAAATTCTATTTTATAAATTTTTTTATTTATTTTAGAGGTTTTGGAAATTTATTATAACTTAATTTTTTAAGTTTACCTGTTACCTAAATAGTAGGTTAAGTGTATTTTATTAATAATTGAATGGTAAGTATAGTTATTAAAAATAATAAGTATAATCTTATCAAATAATAAGTGTACTTAGTTATTGTAGTAAGTTAAAAACTATTTTTTAGTTTCAAAACCATTGAAAACTATCTTGTTTTTTTACAAAACTACCTAGATTTCTTAATCTGGTTCTAATTATTATCAATCAATGGTTAGATTTATTTTACTTTTAGATCTAATGGTTCAAATTTATTTAGATATGATACATAAAAATCACCTTTATGTATCATAGAAAAATCCGAGGCACGCATGATCATACCTAACAATCAATATCAAGCGAAAATTAATTTACTGTAGTGTGTAAACAACTATTTATTGTTGTGTGCTGCACATTGTTATACATGAAATTCCAGTCATTGATTAGCATTGCCTTCTATTATCGTGGTACATCACGTCTTTTGGAAAGACTTATCATGTTATTTGTCTACAGGATTCCTGGCCAGTAATAGGGATAGAGTAATATTTGTTTTTGATCTAGATAAAAAATGATGTTACGAGGTGTTATCATGGTATTCACGGGCCCAGATTCTGGGATAATCATTTGCCGACCTGATTTAACCCAATCTATAGGAAGTGACCTACCACTGAGATACCAGTGGAACTCATCAACCACCCCCCAACAGGACCAAGGTTCGATCGGAGTACAGCATGAGGTCTCAGAAGAGAGCCACTGGAAAAAAATAAAAAAATAAAAAGATAAGAAAAAAAATAATTAAATAAGAAAAAAATTAAGAAAAACAGTTTGTGATTCATATTTATCTAAATTGTAGATCCCATCACAAAAGAGTTGAATTTAGATCATACATTATTTTTCTTGATTTTTTTTTATAAATATTTTTAAATCTCATTTCTTGGTGTTCAGCTTTTAACCATGTTCTCGAAATAGCCCTATGTCATCGTTGGGCAAAACTTTTTTTAGTTGACATTTTAGAGTTGAAACTTTTTTAGCTTAAGATTAAAATGTTTGTTTGGCAAATTTTTTTTTTTATTTTTTTTTGACTTTTGTGAGACAAAAAGTGAAATGATTATAATTTGAATGTGATATTTTATCTTATTAATTTTTTAACATATTTTATCTTTTAGTGACTAATTTAGTCCCAACCTAACTTAATCCACATGGCCAAATGAAGCCACCTTTTCCTTTATCTAGATTAAAAAATTTATACAGAATCATGTGATTCAACCTTTCACTTTAAAACAAAATAATTATAAAGATTATTTATATTTCCAAAAATAACAGTATCACATTATTTTTCTATCAATCAAATTTTTCTTTATTTAAAGTTAATTTGTTGAATATTGTACCATGTAAGAGGAAATGAAATTAAAATGGCAATTTTCAGTCTAAAAATGCTGAATTTTCTAACACTCAATGATACATTTCTTTCTAGAATAGAACCTCGATTTAAGATTGACCACCATTTCAATAATACTTACTTCATAACACGAGAGGCACGCATGATCATACCTAACAATCAATATCAAGCGAAAATTATTTACTGCAGTGTGTAATAAAAAAACTATTTATTGTTGTGTGCTGCGTTGTTGTACATGAAATTCCAGTCATTGATTAGTATTGCCTTCTATTATCGTGGTACATGTCATGACGGATTTGGGGTGATTGTTGTTTGGAATGCATAACAGTTATTGTTATGCAGTCAAATGGATTCATTTTGGAGATCATTTTAATAATTCGAATCATTCATATTTTAAATATATCAAGTAGAACATACTTGCAAAAAATCAAGTTAATCGAATATTGTTTACCTATTCATCCACTCACATTTGTATCTACAAAAATAAATAATAATTGTGATTTAAAATATTAAAATACAAATATGAGTGGATGAAATGGTAAACGATATCCGATTAATTTGATTCTTTATAAGAATATTCTACTTGATATATTCTAGAATATGAACTGTTTGAATTATCAAAATGAATTTCGAAATAAGCTTATTTAGCCGTACAATAGTGGCTGGCCACTCCAAATCCAGTCAAGGATTGATTAGTATTGCCATCTATTATCATGGTACATGACGTCTTTTTGAAAGACTTATCATGTTATTTGTCCAGAGGATTCCTGCCCACTAATAGTGATTACTAGAGACCAATAATTAGAGGGTTGTTTAGAATATTCTAAATAAGTGTATTTTTTAATTTTTTATAAAAAGATGTGTAGAAAAATAGAAAGGAGATGTTAATTGATGTGACCTAAAAAAGATAAAAAGATAAAAAGTGTGGACTTATTTAATCTTCTCAAACTTAGCCTAAATAGGAAAAAAAATCAAGAAAACAGTTTGCGGTTCACATTTATTTAAATTGTAGATCCCCATCACAAAAGAGTTGAATTTAGATCATACCTTTTTTTCCTTGTTTAAAAAAAAATAAATTTAAATCTCATTTCTTGGTCCTAGCATTTCATTATTGATTGTGATAGGGTGTGCATTAATTGCCTCCTTGTAAGGAAAAGTTGACCCACAACAAAATTATGAATTTTCTAATACAGCTATCATGATGCCAGAATTGTGACATAATTAAGGTCAAGTTTGGGGACTTGTAAAAAAGTTAAAAAGTTAAAAAGTTACTTAAAAAGTTAAAATGTTAATACTATTCATCAAAAGTCAACAATTACGGTTGCACAACTCTCAATTCAAAATTTTCCTTACAAATCAATTTTTACAATTTTTTATTACACATTTTTCTATAAAAAGTCAAAAAGTTAACCCAAACATCCATATTTTCAACCTCAATTTTTTAGTCCAAAAAGACAAAAAGTACACTTATTTAGGACACCCCAAACAACCCCTAAATAACAATTGGAGCTCTTATTATTCCAATATATATTGCCAAACGGTATTTTGATACACCACATCTCAATCAAAATTTCTATATTGTGTGGATTAGATGAAAGCACTGAGTTCTGCACAACTTTTAGTTGCAGCTATTGTACTACAATGTTGCTTCATATCCACTCTTCCTCACCCCCTAGACCCTCTTACACCTAGTGAAATCAACCAAGTTAGCCTCATAATCCAAAAATCTCATCTTGGTACTGCTCTTTCTAAATTGACTTTTCACTTTGTCGACCTTGAAGAACCAGAGAAAGAACATGTTCTCAAATGGCTATCTTCCAATGAGCACAATGGATCTTTCCCTCATCGTCGAGCCAAGGTTGTGGTTCGAGCCAGGGGTGAGACCCATGAGCTCATTGTAGACTTAGCCACTGGTTCAATAACATCCGACCATGTTTACACCGGGCATGGTTTTCCCCCATTTACTACCAATGAGCTCATCCAAGCTAGCATACTGCCTCTAATACACCCCGAGTTCAAGGAATCAATTTCGAAAAGGCGGCTAAATTTGTCTGAAGTCACTTGCATACCATTTTCAATTGGTTGGTTTGGAGAATTGGTTACTAAACGAGTTCTTAGAGTTTTGTGCTACTATCGTGGAGGAACGACTAATATCTTCGCAAGGCCTATTGAGGGGATAAGTATACTAGTCGATGTTGAGTCAAATCAAGTTATAAAATATACAGACAGATTTAAAGCACCTTTGCCTAGTGCTGATGGTACTGATTTTCAGTCATCAGGGCAGAGGGGGCCTAATTTGGCCGCTTCCAATGGAACGAAAACTGGATTCACCATCAAAGGCCACGAGGTCAGGTGGGCTAATTGGGCCTTCCACGTCGGATTCAATTCCCGGGCAGGGCTAATCATATCAACAGCCTCTGTATTCGATGCTGGAAAGAAAAAGTGGCGGCGTGTGCTTTACAGAGGACACGTGTCAGAAACATTTGTACCGTACATGGATCCGACTAGCGAATGGTACTTTAGGACCTTTATGGATGCCGGCGAATTTGGGTTTGGGAATTCGGCCTACTCCCTCATGCCACTGATCGATTGCCCTGGCAATGCAGCATACATGGATGTGTACCTGGCCGGGGCAGATGGGCAGGCACAACAAGTGGCTAGTTTAATTTGCATTTTTGAGAGATATTCTGGTGATGTGGCATGGAGACATACTGAAATTGGAGTTCCTGGACAATTGGTAAACATAGTTTGGTGATTTCAGTTATTTGTTTGCATATGTTTTGTGATTTTGTGTTGGAAGAAGTTGTGTGATGTTGATTTGAATTGGTTTGATTTTGCAGTTAAAAAGTGGAGAGACAGAGGTTAATTTGGTGGTTAGGATGGTGGCTACAGTTGGGAACTATGACTATATTCTTGATTGGGAATTCAAGCAAAGTGGTTCCATTAAAGTTGGGGTAAGAAAATAATTTTCAGCTTTTGTGCTAGTTGATAATACTTTAATTTACGAAAATATTTCTTTTATCATACTAAACGGCACTGAAACAAACCGAGTGTAACAATTTTTTTTTTTTTTTTTTTTATATTTATTTTTGTGGTAAATTGCCAGGTAAGTTTGAACGGGGTGCTAGAGATGGAGGCAACCTGGTATGCACACAATGGTCCCAAAACAGAAGATGTTTATGGTACCTTTGTAGCCGATAATACCATTGCAATCCATCATGATCACTTCCTCACTTACTACCTCGACCTCGACATTGATGGCACAAACAATTCATTTGTCAGATCGAAATTAAAGACCGCTCGAGCGGTGGGGATTAAGCCTAGCACGCCAAGAAAGAGTTACTGGACTGTGGTTAGAGAAACTGTCGAGTCAGAAATGAAAGCCAGAACTCGGCTTGGCTTGGAGCCAGTTGAGTTGTTAGTAGTGAATCCGAATAAGATGACCAAGTTGGGGAATCAGGTGAGTTACCGGCTCATCACGGGACAACCGGCTACTTCGCTACTGTCTGTTGATGATTATCCTCAAATTCGAGCTGCCTATACCAAGTATCAACTGTGGGTGACGCCCTATGATCGGTTGGAGAGGTGGGCTGGAGGGTTTTATGCTGATCGGAGCCACGGCGACGATGACTTGGCAGTTTGGAGCCGCAGGTACAATTTTTTTTTCAAACTCGGCTTGTTAAAAATTAATCGAACTCAAATTTGAGCTTAAATAATCGAGTTCATACTCCGCTCGGTCAACTATTTGTGAAACATAGAGTCTGTGCTTGACTCAAGTGAAATACATAAATAAGTTGGGTTCGAGTTTGAAAAGAAAAATCAAACTTGAATTAATATACACATTAAGAGAAAAAAAAAAGCAAAGAAGATTATGAACAAAATATAAAAGAATACTTATATTATTAATAAATTTCATCAATTAAATATATAAATTTACATAAACACTAAAAATTAATGAATGAAAATAAATTTGTTATATTATTAAAAATAAATATAAATTTATACATTTTGTATTAACGAATCTAATCAAACTGAGTTTGAATTATACAAACTTTACTTGATTACTAAACAAGTTTAAATTTTTGAGTCGAGTACATTGACTTAACAAGCTAGTCAAGTCTTAAATGAGCACGACTTGATTTATTCATGAACAATTCGGTTTATTTTTCGGCTCTAAATTTAGGATCTTCTAACTTTGTTACGAAAATTGATATGAGAATTTGTTTTTTGAAATGTGCAGAAATAGGCGGATTGCAAACAAAGATATAGTCCTTTGGTACACAGTTGGGTTCCATCATGTTCCGACTCAGGAAGATTTTCCGGTGATGCCAACACTCCATGATGGATTCGAGCTCCGGCCAGCAAATTTTTTCGAAAGAAACCCATTGATCAAACAATAATAGTGTTCAAAATGTTAAATTTTCCTAGGCAACACAAATTAATCAGTGTAGGAAAATTTACAATTTTCTTGTATTGCATGAGGTAAGGCTCGTTATGCCCCCCTCTCGGTTTTGGATTATTAATACAACTCTCCTTATGCTGCTATGGTTTAGCCCCAAAAAAAAAAGAAAAGAAAAGAAAAGAAAGTGCAGGAAAATTTTATCAACAATAAAAGAAAATAAAAGAAATATGGGTAAGAAAAAATCAATGAAATAGGAAAACAACCCAACCGGAGTCAATTATTTGACTATTGATGAAGAAGGCGATGCGAATGATTGAACCCTGTACCAGTTTTTAACAATATTGTTATTAGAATTGTCAATTGGGTTTAATAAGAGAATTTCAGTTCAACAGAGTTGTAATTCTTGTTCATTCTGCGAGGCCAATTCTAAGGAAAAATGCCAAACTATTATTATTATTTTTTACTGTCGAAGCAAGTTACAGAATAATAAGAATTGAGAGCATCGGTTTCATCCGTCATTTTGCATATCGACAATATGCACGCCTGAAAGAGGCCGAGTAAAAAGAAATCGATGCTAATGTGCACTTTGTACTTATTTTTATACATACATTGTTTGTAGAAATTTGATCAAGGTCTGGTAGTGCAGTTAGGCCAGTGCACACTCTTGGGAGGCCTTGTTTTAAGCACTGGATTTCTCTCAAAGAAATTGGTCGGACGGAGCTCAAATCCACCGCTTAGCGTCGGCATTATTGGGAAATCCTCCTGGCAAGGGACATGATGAAATCCCATGGTGTACCACAACACAATGTCCTTGTTCTCAATCTTCCTATTCCTGCACAATTTGGCCAAAACTTTGATGAGTAAGAGTCTGCATGAATAAACATAAATCAAGTCTACATTAAACTAAAAAAATATATATATATATATATATGTATAAATAGGGTGAATTCTCGTTAATGGTGTTGTGTCCCTAGCCTTCATAGTTGTAATCACTTATGAAGATGGCTTTCACTTGACCTTTTTTTTTTTTTTTTTTTGATTGGCAAAGAAAAATTCTATTAAAAACATGAAATTTACAGGTACAAGAAAATAAAAACGCAATGAGAGAGATTCGAAGAGTAAATACTCACTCTCCTACTACTGCTACTCGCGTTCTAACAACCAACCCCTTAGCCTCACGATTTTAAATTTTAAAATACAACTAAAAAATAAAATAAACCACACACTTGAGCCCCCACCTAAACCACAGCTACACCCCACCTAAACCACAGCTACTCACTCTTGGAACACCCCACGCAATTTCACTTGACCTTGACCATGTCTACTTCAACTTCACCCTAGACTAGGGGTGTAAATCTGGCGGGCCAGGCCCATGTCGAGCCTTGCGAGTTCCCGTTAAAAATTCGGGCTGGGCTGGACCGGGGTTACGGGCCAAAAAACTAAGCCCAGGCCCTAACCCAGGCCCAGGGGTATTCGGGCCTTGGACGAGCCAGTGGGTCGGGCCTTGAGTAAGCCTGGTGGGCCTAGGCCTAGCCTCAGGCTTGGGACGGGCCTGGCCATTTTTTTTTAATTTTTTAAATTTTTTTTTATCAAAAGTTTATTATTTTTCACTAAAAAATACACTGGGCCTTGGGTGGTCCGGGCCTTAAGCGGGCCGATGGGCCAGGCCCCATGGGTCGGGGCGAGCTTCAAAACGATGGCCCAGGCCCTAGCCCAGGGGCTCAGGCCTAGGCCCAAGCGGGCCTAAACGAGCCGGGCCTATCTTGGGCCCCGGACGGGTTTCAGGCCGTCCACGGGATGCGAGCCATTTTTACACCCCTATCCTAGACTCATGTTTTGTAATAGAATGTACATGTTAGCGTGATAGGGCCTCCTAATTGATTGATATACTCCCTATTTTCACACAAAAAAAAGGACCCCATCATGCTGAGATGTATTTTAGTAATTTTTGTAGTTTAACTTTGTGTATGTAAATTTATAAACATATCAAATGAAGTTTTTCATTGGGACCATAAGGTGTACCTGAGGGTCCATACAGCTAAGGTATCATCTCCCCGACTCTGATCAACATATAACCCTCCAGCCCATTTTTCAGACTTATTATATGGAGTCACCCACACATTGTAGTTGGTGAAGGCCCCACGGATTTGGGGATAATCATCGTCTGACAAAAGAGAACTTGCTGCCGATCCTGGAATTAGGCGATAACCAATACGGTTGCCTAACTTAGTCTTCTTGTTTGGATTCACCATTACCAACTCTTCTTGCTTTAGGCCGAGTTGAATCCTTGCATCAAGCTCGGTTTTCACTGTTTCGCTAACAACGGTCCAATAGCTCTTCCTTGGAGAGATGTTATTAGTCACTCGTCGCGTCTCTAATTTGTTTTTTACAAAAGAATTGGCCTCACCATCCACATCTAGGTCAAGATAGTAGGTCAAGAAGTGATCATGGTACACTCCGATAGTGTTATCGGCTAACAATGTCCCATAAACATCATCTTTTATTTGATTAGTGTGGGTATAGGACACTCCTTTCACTTCCAGTATGCCAGTGAGGCCAACCTGTTAGGGAAAAAAAAAATATTAAAAATGATTGGTCAAATTGAATATTACTATTATATGTATGTGCTAATTAAAGCACATTTCAATTTTAATTATGGAATCAAATTTATTACCTCAACTTTGATGGATCCACTAGGCTTGAATTCCCAATCAATTATGTAGTCATAGTTGCCCACAGTTGATACCATCCTCACCACTAGGCTCACCTCTGGCCTTACCTCCCTTATCTGCAAAATTATAAATTTATATTGGTTATAGCGAAAGCACTTTCTCAACCGATAAATTTTTTAAATAAATAATTATATTTATATCAGTAATGTTAGGGAGCCAAAAATGTTATTCGAAAAATTGCTAAACCGCTATGTTTTTGGGTTTCCTTGTTTTTGCCTTCTATATTTCATAACAAAGAAAAATATTGTGACGATACTAGTACCGACACAAAATAATTCTGTTAGCAATGGTACAATTAAGCAGTCACAAAAATGCCATTTTTTTATTTTTAGACATCAAGTTTCTACTGTCCCACTTGTTTTGTTCCCTCTATGCCAAAGCTTTTTGTGACGGTCCAGTTTGGACTTGTGGATTCTATCACAAGTCGTACTTTTATAATTTGATTTGTAAATTTTTTTGAGTTTTTGTTCATAGATCATTCATAAAAAAATTCAAATTGCTCTGATAATTTTACCCATGTGATTTAATAACATTGTTTTTATAAGAATGGACACTCTATTTTTAAAATTATATTTGTTGTTATTTGTTTTCAAGATAGATCTACACACTAGGGTCTAAAAACTTAACAGATTAAATCATCAAAATAGAAGTTGTGGTATGGTACCGACCTAATCTGGACTGATTCAGTCCAATACAGACAGGGACAAACCTGTAAAAAAAATATTTTTTTATTTTTTATTTTTTTATACTGCTTCTTCACAAATGCGAATTATTTTTTTAAATAGTAATAGACAGTAAATTGATCCAGCACTCAACCTAGCAATGTTGCTGAAAAAATTATAAATATTTTTAAGTAGTCAACATAGTAAATCACCACTCAACCTAAACATGTTTCTGCTAAAAAAAATAAAAATAAATAAATAGTAGTAAACATAGTAAATTGACCCACCACTGAACCTAAACAAATTGGTCACAAATAATAACAATAAAAAAATATTTTTTAAAAAAATGTTAAAACATGTAAACAAAAATCACTTACAACTTCTCCAGGAATGCCAGTCTCAGTATGGCGCCACAAGACATTTCCGGCATGTTTCTCAAAAATGCAGAAAACATTTGAAATTTTTACCGGTTTGCCGTCTTGGCCGGCATAGTATCCATCCATGAACACTGCGTGGGCCGGGCAATCGTTGATGGGCTCGAGCGACACTGCAAATAGCCCGAACCCAAATTCACCTAGATCGAAAAATGTTTTGTAGTACCATTCCTCTGTTGGGTCCATATATGGCACGAACATCTCCGATATGTATCCTCTGTACATTACACTTCGAAATGTATGTTTGTCCAAGTCGTAGATTGAGGCTAGAGATATAATTGGGCCGGCTCTGGCATCAAAGCCCAAATGGAAGGCCCAATTGGCCCATCTGGTTAAAAATTATAAAAACTAGTTTTATAAAAACATAAAGACTGTATTGAAGTATTATAGAGAATGATGTTACTTATGCCGGTTTGGTGAGCATGTTATAAGTCAAAGCTTGATAATTAGAAGAAAAAAAAAAGTAAAATTTAAAAGCACTTATCCCTTAGTTTTGAAATAATTAATTTTTTTTAATTTTATTTAATATATTTCTGTTTAATAAATTATAAGCAAAAATTGTATTCCAATAGTGTGATACAAACTTTAATTTGTTAAGAAGTGAATTTTTTTTTTTTTTTTTTTTTAGTACATCTTATTTTTTTTAAATTTTTAGGGAATTTAAGACTAAATCTCCAAAAAAATAAAAAAAATAAAAGAAAATTTAAAAAGTCTACAAGCAACAAAATAAATAAATAAACCTTTTTGTATTTAAATTAATTATTTTTCTTTAGTTTTTTTTTTAATAAAAAAATAATAATTTATATGTATGTATATTTACTTTTTAGGGCTTTTAGACTAAGAGTCAATTAAAATTTATGAAAAAAATCCATTAAAAAATTAATTAAAAAAAGGAGAAATTATTAATCAGTGGTATTGTATTGATGAAAAAGTTTTTATTTTTAATTATTAATCCTTATTATTTTTTAATTATTAGTCAGTGGTGTTATCTAAGCATGTCATCCTCAGGAAGTGGGAATAGTCTAAACACGTGACTTGTAGGTATAATTTTTCTTGGTCTATGCTCTTGACCATTTATTTAAAGTTAATTTGTCGAATATTGAAAGACTGCATTTTCTAACAAGTTAAGTCAATATTACTACATTTCTAACTCGAATGATACCTAGATTTAAAATTAACTTTCATTTCAACAATAAGAAAGGCACGCATGCTTATGCACGTACACTTGTTACGTGCGCGGCACGGATATTAATAACTTCGAAACTTAACTTTTTTAGTGATTTTTAATTTTTTTTTTTTTATGAAAAGAAAAACGTATAGTGGTTTTGGAATAAATTTTTAGACTAAATAGATGGTTATAAGGGGAAAAAAAATGATTGATTAATGTATAAAATGTCACTTTAACTTTTTTATATTTTGATTTTTCTTTTAATGATCTTTTTTATTATTTTAACCAAAAAATTTCATCCCAAACAACATTTAAGAAAGACAAAATATTTTTATTTACTTTTGAAAGGGGGAGAAAAAAATTAAACGACAAAAGAATAAGTTATGTATATATATATTTTGAATAATTAAATTATGGTTTGACTGGGAACATATCATCGTTATGCACGGCAGATTTATGCAAGAACCAATGGGAGTAGCTGCCCCACTCAACTTTGAAAACTAATTTTACTTTTATTTTTGTAATTAAAAAATGTACTTGAGCTCCTCTCGTCTATAATCTAGATTAGAGGTTATTGTTCGTTCTCATAAAGTTTACTAGTTTAATTTTAATGGTTTGAACTATTTCATTTTATTAGATTTTTTGTATATATTATTCAGGCAGAAAAAAATAAATTAAATTGATTTGATAATCATAATCTATTAAATTTATTGTATTTATCTCGAAGAAAATGAAAGATAATATGTGTTTTTAAAAATAGACTATTCATTTTTTAGTAACAAACATAATAAATAAAATATGTTATGAATATCAAATTCGCTTAATTTTTTTTTATTTATAAATAATATACATAAAAAAACACAGCAAAATAAAATGTGTGATAGATCCCACGCACCAGAACAAAATTGTGGACCCAAGAAAACCAGCTCCTTAAAAATTAAGGTTGAAAGGCAATTTTCGCACATTTGCTTTTGTTTTGTTACAAGTAGCAATAATGGCATTTGAAATCTTTACCAACCTAACCGATACGTTCCAACACAGATTGAAGGTTGTTCCTAGGGCTAAGTAAGAAATTTGTGAAATTTGTAATCCGATCCAGTTCAGTCTGATCCGATAGGTTTGGATTGGTTTTTTAAATCCGTGATTTGGTTTCGGATTGAAGAATTAAAAATGCGTAGTCCACGGATTGATTCCGGATTGAACCCCACGGTTCCGGATTGGAACCGATCCGGACCGTATATAAATAGTCTATATTTTTATTATACATCCTCCTTCATAGTATCTTCTCTTATTCTATATAAAATCTAAACTCAAACCTAAAACCGTATAATATCTTCTTTTATTACTTTTGTTTGTTAGTTTTTAGTTTTAATTTGTAATGGTCTAAATACTTATGGTGAAACCAGTTTTTTTATGGTTCTTTAAATTCTAGAACAATATGTCGCTATTATAGAAAAACATGTTGCTATTGTGGAACTAATATAACGCTATGTTTATATTTTTATGAAATTAAAGTATTATATATATATATTATTTAATTATGTGAATCCGTGATCCTAAACCGATCCAATCCGTATTTAAATGGATTGGTTCGGATTGGTTCTATAATTTAAACGGATTTGATTGGTTCCAATTTTTCAAGAACCGTAGATAACGGATTGATCCTGATTTTACCCCAATCCGATCCAATCCGAACCATGCTCACCCCTAGTTGTTCCTAACCTTACAAACAAGATAAGGTTATATTTTACTTATATCATCACTTAAAAATATCATCTTCTTTACAATTGTCTATCAGAACAACATTTCGTGCAATGATTCTAGCTAATATTTTATTCAAAAAAAAATTATAACATTTATTAGTTAGTATCAGGGTCAATCCTGAGATTTATCAGTTTTAGGCGGTACTTTAAAAGTGGGCCTTTTATATATATATATATATTATAAAAAAATTACGGATAAAATAACAAATAATCAATAATTTTTTTATTATTTAATAGTTACAAAAAGTTTCCTTACACATAATTATTAAATTTTATTTTCATACATTAAGATACGAAAAAATTATTACAAAGATCCAAAAAAAGATAAAATAGGGTGTTATTTTATAATTTAGCAATAATCGATACAAATAACATAATTTATTGATATTTGATAAAGAAATGATTATGTTATTGTAATATAATATCTGATAATATAATCATAATCTACACAAATCACAATCCATTAATTATTTGATAACAAAACAAAAATCATTGGGAAAAAAGTTGGGAGAAAAAATTAAGGCAAAATTATTCAATTAAATTATGATAAAGAGAGAGGACAAAAAATTAGGACAATCAAAATTAAGGAAAATAAATTAGGGTAAAATTATTAAATTAAAATATGACAAAGAGAGAGGGCAAAAAAATTAAAATAAAATTAGTTATTCCATTAAAATCTTGACATTAGACTTTATTTGTACACATTATATTATATATATTTATTTGGACTAATTATATAAAATTTTAATTAAACCTAACAATAATTATATATATATATATATATATTGTTTTAATTTGACCCAACAGATTTTTTTGAGGAGCCTTGGAGAGTGGGTCTCAAACAATAAAAACATTTGAACTCTTAATATAATATAAAACTAATAAATTTATAGCCTTATTTTAGGTCAAAATTTGGGACCCTAAATACGGGTATTAGTGGGTTTAGCCCAGTACCGGCCCTAGTTTGTATATATTACTCAATAAAAAATATTGATAAAAATATGTTTATATATATATATATAGAGAGAGGGGGGGGGGTGTTGTTTAGTAACCAACACTAATGTGTTCAATCTTCTCAATTTTTATAAGTGGGTCCAATTTTATATTTTAAAAAATTGTATTCTATAATTAAATTTTATACACGTAAAATTTTTGAGATAAGCTAGACTGACCTGATAGTGTGTCCATCAATCTCAATACCTGACCCGTCAGGCTGCACGGTGGCGACACCCTTCAGCGGTGGACCAAACGGCGGCTTCTGCTTAGCCGCCCGATACTCCGTCCCTCTGGCTTTCGCCACCGGAACAGTAAATCTATCAGAGTACTCAATAATTTCATTTCATCCAAGTCAACAACCAATGAAACTCCCTCCACTGGCCTCACATACAAATTCACAGTCCCATCTATGTAAAAACACAGAATCTTCAAAACCCTAGGACTCTCTCCTTCTTCTCCAAACCACCCAACACTGAAAGTTGAACAAACAATATCAGATATATTGAGCCTTCTCTTCTTCACAGACTCCAAAAATGGTGGGTAAGTCAGTGGAAGCATAATTGCAGCTGTTTGTTCCTCAAGTGTAAATAAAGGGTAGCCATGGCCAGCGTAAATGTGATCGGAGACGATGGATTGAGTCGACAAGTCCACGGTGATTTCGTGGGTATGTTTGTTTAATCGGGTTATGACAAAGGCTCGGCGCGGTGGTGGTGTGATGGTGGCCGCGGTAGAGAGCCATGAGAGAAGGGTAGGCTTGTTTGGTTCGTCTAACCCTACATATTGAAAAGTTAGGTTATTAGGGTTTGAGTTGTGGTATGAGTTTGTGATGATGGTTTGTACTAGGGTGAACTCTCGGGGAGTTAGAGAGTCTAATGGGTGTGGGTGGGGGTGGCTTGCGGTGGTGCTGATGGTGAAGAAGCTGAAGAGAGAGAATATGAATATTTTTCTCAAAGTTGAAGCTTTCATGGCTTGGTTTGTATGGAAAACTATGGTAGGTTTGTCCTCACACACACACATATATCTATATATATATATTGGTGATCTGCACACTTAATATGTGTAATTTAAAAATAATTAATATTATAAAAATAATAAAAAATAAATATATACATATACTATGTGTTATTGACATAATAAAATTTTTTATTATTAAATCTATAGTTATGGGTTTGAGACCCACCCTTCTCTTTGCATAATTTTTACGAAAACTTCAAATTTAAAGACAAAAAATATCAACACCACGAACAGATTCCGTTTTATATATTAAAATAGATAAATATATTTTAAAAGGAAGACATGTACTGCTAGTGGTAAAGACTTTTATTAGATCTAAAGTGTTGATTTTGAGTCTTAGATTGGTGTCCAACTCTCACGATGAATGCTAACCACAGTAGTATGAGAATCACTTTAAAACACACATTTATTATTTTAAAATTAAAATAATTACACTTAAAAAATAATAATAAATAACACAAAAACATAAATATATAGATATATATATATATAAATGAGGTAGATTGTCTGGACTATGCTATTTAAACTTATGGAGTTTACATCAATGATCTGAGTCGTTTATTTTATAGATTAGAACATATGAAAATTAGATTAATCAACTGTGATCACCTTACAAGAATGCTATATTCCATTGAAGAGTCCTAGTCCTAGCACGTTTGCTTATTTGAGATTCAAACTTGTCATAAGTCAGACTTTGAATAGTTTACACATCATCCAATTAGACAATTGTTTGATCTAGTTCTATATTATGCTGAAGAAAAAATTATTTAATAGTCTTGAAATGAGTTTATGTGACGTTTTAACTCCATGTTCATTAGTCAATATAGTGGGACACACTACTTTTTATTTAATTTACAAGAGACAACATAATAAGGATTCGTTTGGGATGTGAGTTGACTTTTTAATTTTTTAATTTTTTAAGTCTCGTTTGGGAATATGCTTTTTTAATAATTTTTTGGCTAAAATATGATGTAAAAAAAATTAGTATGTTTGGGATGACTTTTTGACTTTTTACAAAAAGATGTGTAAAAAGTAAAAAGAAAAAAGAAAATTTGGACTTTTTGATATAAGTTGTTAGTTTTTTGACTTTTTTTCCTCGTTTAGGAACCATCTTTTTTAGCCAAAAAGTCAAAAAGTTACTAAATTAGCCAAAAAGCCAACAACCCATACAAAAAAGTCAAAGATTCTCTTTTCTCTCTACTTTTTGCACATCTTTTCGTAAAAAGCCAAAAAGTTATCCTAAACATACTAGTTTTTTTAGCTCATATTTTAGCCAAATAGCCAAAAAATTACTAAATTAGCCTGTTCCCAAACGAGGCCAGTAACTTTTTGGCTTTTTAGCTAAAAAAGTCACTTGTCAAACGAGGCCTCAGTCTAGAGTTAAAAAGTCTCGTTTGTGATAAGTTTTTTGACTTTTTTGACTTTTGTGGAAAAAAAAAAATGATTATGGTTTAGATATTGTCTTATTAGACTAAAAAAACTTATTTTGTCTTTTTGTGACTATTTTTGTCAAAAAAATCCCATTTTAATTTATGCCAAACAAAGACTAAGGCCTCGTTGGGGAACAGGCTTTTTTAGTAACTTTTTGACTAAAATGTGATGTAAAAAAACTAGTGAGGGGTTATTGGCTTTTTGGCTAACTTTTTGACTAATTGTTTGTGATGACTTTTTGGCTTTTTACGAAAAGCTGTGCAAAAAGTAGAGAGAAAAATGAATCTGACTTTTTGGTATAGGTTATTGACTTTTTGATTTTTTTAGTAACTTTTTGGCTTTTTAACTAATCCGACCAGTTCCCAAACGAGGCCTAAATGTCATATATTAAGGGGTTATTTGGAATGTCCTAAATAAGTGCACTTTTTGACTTTTTGGACTAAAAAGTTGAGGAAAAAAATGGATAATTCTATTTTCACATCACAATTCTCTTAATACACATTATTTACTCAGTATACACCATACACAAATTAAATATATTAATTTAATCTCAATACACAACCCCAATTTTCTTACAATACCATATTACCCTCATCTCCTTGATTTCGGCAACATTTTCTCTCTCTTGAGTTCCAAATTGGGTTTTGATGAGTTGATCGAGTTTGAGAGCTCTTCTACTTCACCTAATGACTCTCTTCTGTATGTATGGAACACCAATTACAGATCCTACAAATTACCTTGACGAGTAGGTCAAGACCTTTGCATTGAATCGGGGAAGATGAGGAGTTGAATGCGGAGGAAGATGATGAATATGTGGATGAAGCAATGAAATGGGTAGTGATCCATGAATGGAATGGATGAGCAGGAGAAGAAGAAGAAGAATAAGTTGATAATGATGAAAAAGTAGAAGTAGCAGAACAGAGTCCTCTGAGAATTTTCGAATCTTCATCAGAATTTTTGTAAATTTGGATCAAACAAATCGAATTAGATAAAGGGATACATCTATCCTCCCCTGCTATGGTCTGAAAGTCCATTACACCTCTCTCTCTCTCTCGCTCAGTTCCACAGCCACAAAATGACGCCTTGATGGAGTCTTCTTCGGTTGCGATATCACTGATTATTGATTCATGAACATGCACGGATTTGCTCTGTCTCTAACAGCAATCAAGCTCTTCGCTGTTTCTCATCTGGGTTCGAACCATACTCATCGTAGTCTTCTGCATCTGCAAAACCAAGCAAAGTCTTCGATACCCATTTGCAGAATTGGCTATGGAGGAGGCAATTCAAACAAAAAATTAGGGTTTTGGTGGAGAAGATGAGTACACTTTAGTAATTTTATTTTAGGATAAAATTGTAATAACAAAATAAATCATTAAGTGTGTGGACAGAGGTAGATGAGTGTGTGGAAATAGAATTTCCCGAAAAAAATATGGTTGTTTGGGTTAACTTTTTGAATTTTTATGAAAAAATATGTATTAAAAAATTGTATAAATTAGTGTGTAGGGGAAAATTAGGATTGGGAGTTGTGCAGTCGTAATTTTTGACTTTTGGTGAATAATGATAACTTTTTAACTTTTTAAGTAATTTTTTAACTTTTTAACTTTTTTTCAACTTGCCAAACTTGACCTAAATGTTATGAAACACTAAAAAATCACCAAATAATCACTCTATGTACAAGTGGTTCGAGCATAGACAAAGGAATCTTCTTTTCTTTTCTTTTTTCCAATATAGCAACTCGCCAATGATTCTCAACCGTTTACTTTCTTTAATTTGGTTTGAATCCCAAGTTTTGCAAGTAGGTACCACTTATAAATATAAGACTTGTAAACAAGTGTTCACACTAATAAATATTGCTGGGGTCACTACAAGAAAATGCAGCATTGGCGACTAAAATAATTATTTTCGTCGCTAAAAGTCGTACAAATGGCGACTAAAATCAGTTTTGTCGCCAAACGTCAGCACTTTTGCCGACTAAAGCAGTTTGGTCGCCGAAAATAGGACTTTTACCGACTAAAGGTCAGTTTAGTCGCCGAATATATCACTTTTAGCGACTGAAAAACATTTAGTAGCTAAAAGGCACGGTTATTGGCGACTAAAATCATTTAGTAGCCAAAAGTGATGGTTTTGGCGACTAAAAAACAGTTTAGTCGCCCATTACAAGTGTTTTGCCGACTAAAATGCATTTTAGTCGCCCAAAGTTGAGGTTTTGGCGACAAAAGTTCTGTTTAGTCGCCAAATGTGTAATCCTTAGGCGGGACTCATTTGTTTTAGCGACAGAAACACAAATTAGTAGCCAAAAATTGGAGAATTGGCGACTAAAATTGAGATTTAGTCGCCAAAAGTGCTACCCAATTTTTTTTGTAAATATTTTATTTTTTTACATGAAATATATTAAATAAAATAATTTATTTTTATATATACAATTTTTATATATACCAATGAATATAGTATATAAATAATAAATGTTGCATTAATAATCATGAGATGTGTGAGTGGCGTAGTGGGGACAGGTGTTGCTGAAAGTACAGGGGCGTGTTTGGCTGTGACGTCCCAGGTTCGAGCCCTGGGAGCTCCAGCAGAGGCAAATCTTTTTTTTTTTGACAAACTAGTATTGGCGACTAATGCATTTTGGTCGCCGAAAGATAAATAAAAAAAAAAATTAGTATTGGCGACTAAAGGTTTAGTCGCTAAAAGTAGAATTTCCCAAAATGGAATGGAGTATTGGCGACTAATTATTTAGTCGCCGAAGACATATGTATTGCCGACTAACAAATGTTTAGTCGCCAAAGCTTTTCGCGACAATTTTTCGGCGACCACAGCGGCGACTAAAGATTTTAGTCGGGGAAAGTGAAAAAATTAGTATTGGCGACTAAAAATGGGGCTTTTGGCGACTAAAACTTTAGTCGCCGAAAGTGTTTTTTCTTGTAGTGGGTAATGGAAAACATTATTCTTATCAAATTTATAAAGGATAATTTATTATCAAATTTATAAAGGATAATTTATTTTAATTTGGCCTTTTGTATCATTTTGATTTTTGTAATGTTAATTGACTCAATTTTAATTTTGAATTTATGATTTTATATCAATTTAATTTAATTGATTACAATTATTAATATTTTTTAATGAAAAATATGTACATTAATGATATGTATCATACTTTTATAATTAAATATAATTTTAATGAATAGTTCATTTTAATAAATTTTAATGAACATTCCTTTTAGCCAGTAGAATCATCTTCTTTTCTAATATATATATATATATATATTGCTTTTAAAATAGAGTTATTTTACTTCTAATAGTTTGAATACTTCAATCATCATAATGTTATGATTTATGCAAATATTTAAAGTTTCATTACTTACTTCTATTAATCTATTTAATAATCTTACTGATTAATCCAATGTTTGTATTTTTAAAAAAAACCATTCAAAATCAGATGCTCTCGTACACCCTCTCGCACAAAATAGTATCGATTCTCACACTTCCTACACGGACAACTGATCATCGAACCTTCAACCCTATTGGTGTAGGCAAACACAAGGAATTCATCAATCCCATTAATGTATTCGCTCGACATCCTATTTGGCAAATCAATCCAACTCTTATCCATCATCTGTACACATCCACAAAAATATCTCATCAAAGTAACTCTAAATATAATACCTACGTATTACACCCTCATCTCTCAAAACAAGTAGTACACTTCCATTCCATAGCAATGAATATAGCTATTCATTAAATTTTAAGGATCTAAAATGAATTGATTTGAGACGGAATATGAATATCAATTAAGGAAAAAAAATATTAACTCATTTTTTTTTATTAGGTTCTGAAACTACCTATTACATAATACTTTCTTTTATGCTTAGTCAATTAAGTATGTTAATCAATTTTAAAATGAACTTAAATAATACACAGATATTACAGATGGCCTTTAATGTCTTCAAGACCAACAGAGAAAATCCTGTAGCTCAACTCAAGAAGATTGGATCTTCTTGAGTTTTAATGTCTTCAATACCAACAGAGAAGCATGGACACATGCAAATGAACTTAAAAAAGTACGATGGAAGTATATGTATCTTGTAGCTAACCTAAAAACCAATGGGCAGTAATCTGATGATCAAAAGTTGATGATCTCAAATCAAGGGATCTAGCTGGGGCTGGTCTTCTAACAGAATGTCTGCGCAAATGCACCAGAAATGAGTTACATGTAAATTTCAATTTTAGATGGAAATATTACAACATCATTACGAGACATGAGGCATCACATTGAAAAAATAAATAAATAGTGCTAGTGACATATTTTTCACCCAATTCACCTTACAAGGGAATGACATCAAAGCTTTGAGCTATGCTACAAGCTAAAGAAGAGTACTAGTATAGATCATCTTTTGAAAAGCTTGAAGTATTCGTAAACGATTATACAAGAGGGTCCCACCGGAAATTCTCAAATAAAATTAAAAAAAATTAGTTAAAATGTATCCTATCAAAATAAACATCAATGCCCTTATGGCCTCAACGTGGCCTCCATATCCCAACATACAAACATTCACCATTTCCAAACATACAAGTCAGATAAACAACATTCAAAGATCATTACTAACTATTTGCGACAGATTTAGAACTTCTCACATGTACTCTATTAACATGTCCTTGTTACAATTAAATGTATATTCAGTTAGTTCGTCCCTACAACTCATTTAGAATTGTGTTATGTTATACGAAAATATATATATACCTACTTTAATTTTAAAATATTTAAATAAAAAATAATATAGGCATAAAAACTCAATCACTAATATTGAAACCAACAAAAGTCAAACCCATCTATGTAGTCTAATGCATTCAACCGTTTGGTCTCTGTTACTCATTTAAAGTTCAGTGTAATGGCATACAAAAATATATAGGTGTAAATTTAAAGAATATATACATATATACTTTGATTTTCATACATTCACACCATTGGTAAAGATTTCTTGTGATTTTTCTTATATTGTCTGTAAAAAGTAATAAAACTTTAGACTAAACTATCTTATGATGTTATGAACCCAACTCACGCACCACTTTAATGGGCGAAACAACCCAACCCTTAGAACATACTGTAGGTTGAAGTTAAAAAAAAATACAAAAATACAAAAACAAAAGAATAGTAAAAGTATTAGAAAGAAGAATTAAAAATAAATAAATAAAATTAAAAATAAATAAATAAAATAAATAACAACGAAACTTTGAAAAAAGAAAAAAAAAATTATGGAGGGTTAATATACAATGAGCTTCATCTTCTCTTCATATCAATAAGGGATCATGATATAAAACACAGATAATAAAAAAAAATGAGTTCAATCGAAACCGAAGAACAGATACCTGAACGAAGTGAAGTTGAACGAAGATGGCTGGGTCGAGGGGTCGCCAAAGCTGAAGAACTTCACCGGAGAAGAAGCTCTGAAAGCTGGGTCGAAGATGGCTGGCGGCGGCTGATAGGTGAAGTTGAAGATTTAGGGATTTCGATCCAAATGATTCAAAGTTTGGGGAGAGCGGGGCAAAAGTTTGGGGAAATCGATCCAAATAGATTTAGGGATTTCAAAGAATTAGGGATTTCTATCGAAATGACCGAGCGCCAAAAATTTGGGGAGAGCGGGGCAAATGTTTTGTTATTACTTTTTTTGTGACGGTAAATTTCAAACCGTCGCAAATGGTAAATACGTACTGCTAAAACCGGTGTCGTTTTGATAATTTTTTTTTGCGACGGACATTTGCTGTCGCAAATGACTAACTATTTGTGACAGCAACATTCTGCCGTCTCAAAAAATTTCTTTTTTTGCGACGGTGGAAAACGCCGTCGCTAATACTCCCGTATTATGACACTTCCCGTATAGTTTATTGCCGACGGTAAAACTACCGTCGCTAAAGACCTTTTTTAGCGACGAGTTAATCTGCCGTCGCAAAAGGTCCTTTTTTGCGACGGGAAACGAGCCGTCGCAAAAGCTTCCGTGTTTTTTGCCTCCTTTTCTTGTAGTGCTATAAGATGTAAGAATTCTCATAAATCTCTTCCATTAAGTATTAAACATTAAAATTTCTATATTACTACGTTTCTAGAAAAGAAAAAAAACACAATTAGGCATCCAAATATAAATAACAAAGACAAAATTAGGGTTAATTACATTTTTCATCTTTGTAATTTGATTCATATTTTACGTAGTTTCAATTTAAACTATTTAGTATCTACACTTTAAGTGTAGTTTCAATTTGGCCCTTATGTCCAAATTCGATGTTTAAAATAATAATTTTAGAACTGTATATATATATATATATGTACGTAGTATTACCTTCAAAAAAAAAAAATTCTCTCCTATGTAGCATATATCTCTTCTCTTTCTTTTTTTTCTTTTTCATTTTTCTTTTTTTTTTTTTTTTTTTATTTGTAAAATGCCATGTAACATGTCCTTATACCTAATTATTTCTAAAATATAATATTTAAAAGACTTCTACTTAATCTGAACTACTCATAAATAAAATTTAATATAATTATATGTACTAAAAAATACTTTGCGAATTAATTTTCTTCTACTTTTATTCAAGTATTCAATTTTTATATTAAAATTAAATATATTTCTTATTTTTTTGGGTATCTTATTTATATTTTATTATTAATTTATATTGAGTTTCCTATTTGATATGAAGTTGTTTATCAGAAAAAATTTATATTTAATTTAAAATTTATATATAATATGTATAAATAGTTTTAAAATAGATATTAAAGAAAAATCAATACTTAACATAATTAATCTATCTATTTTTTCTTAATCCAACTATAACATATTTTTTAAAAATAATTTTTATATAACTTCCATTCCTACGTATTTTTATTTCCAAATGAATAAAAAAAATTAATTAAAATCATTTTTAATTGTATGTCACTATTTTTCTTTCCTATTTAACTATTATTATTAATGTCAAATTGAATGTTTAATTTACTATGTTATAATTTAATATCATATAAAATCATTATATATTTATTTCAATTACACTTTTATAACACAATAGAACAAAGATTACTAAAATACACATAAATAATTAAAATAAAATTATTATATATATTTGTCTAAATAATACTTTTATAGAACGATAAGGTTAAGATTATCAATATAAATAATTAGAATCATTCTTTAATTTTAAATGACTTTTTTTCTCCAATTTAATTATTATTTTTAATATTAAAATGAATATTTATTTTATTATATTGAATTAAGTACAAAAGTATCATATATATATATACACTTTTATAGTTTAAGAAAACAAAAATTCCATGCATATTTTATAATGTATTTTTTAAATAGTTCTATATATATGTACACATAGATATATATACATAAATAATTCAACTAAAATTATTATATATTTATTTATATTATATTTTATATCATGATAAAATTATTATTATTATTATTCTTTTGTAATGCATACATTGCAACATATTTCTAAAAATCATTTAAATATAGACATATATAAATAATTTCATTCAATTTTATAAAATATTATTTAAAAAGAAAAAAAATTAACCAGTGCATCGCACGGATCAACTATTAGTTAAACAATAAAATAAGTTAAAATTAAGTGAAATTATAGCGGTGCAAAGTGTGATTAACCCAAAAAAATATAATAAACTTATCCTTATGGGTCTTTTTTTGTAATTATATATAAAATGTCTTAAGAATTTTTAATTTTTTTAAAAATTACTTCTAAAATGTGACGTGATTCTTTTTTGTGATAATCTTTGGGGCGCGTAGACTATTGTGCATGTAGAATAGGCATTTGGGGACCTTATCTTCCTTTGGAAAAGTCAGTTTTCAACTGAAAATTCATATTGATGTCGACAAACAACAACAATCCAATTCCAACTTGTTAACTCTATGATAGAGACAGAGAAATGTTAGGAAATTGATAATTTCTAACCCAGATCGATGAAACACAAAATAATAAACAAAAAAAGATTAATGCTGTATTTGGTTGGGGATTTGGAAAGGAAAAGAGAAAAGGTGTGTGAAACTATGTGAAATGTAGGTATATTTTTTTTACATTTCACCTACCTTTTCCATTTCCCTTTCCAAATCCCTCCTCAAATCCCTCAACCAAACACAGCATAAATGAATCCAATCAATGTCACACACACAAAATAAGGATTTACATAGTTTATTCCACAATATAATTATATCCACGGACCACAGTTGTTGCAGTGTCACAAGTACTCATGATTTATTGGTTTCATCAAGTCTTTTGCACGTCTAAATTACATATAAGAAGAAGAAATAGACACTAATGTGTACTTTGTGCTTATTTTCTCTGCATACAATGTCTCTGGAAATTTGATCAAGGTTTGGTAGTGCAATTGGGCCAATGCACAATCTTGGGAGCTTTTGTTTTTAACACTGGATTTCTGTCGAAGAAATTGGTTGGCCGGAGCTCGAATCCACCACTTAGCGTTGACATTATCGGAAAATCTTCTTGGCAAGGGACATGATGAAATCCCATGGTGTACCATAACACAATGTCCTTGTTCTCAATATTCCTATTCCTGCACAATTTGTCCAAAATTTTGATGGGCAAAGAAGTGGCAATTCCAGAAATTTCCAGAAATTTTTGTAGATAGGGTCACTCCATAAGTTTAAGTTCCATAAATTTTATGAGGGAAAAAAAAATTAACTAAACAACATTAGTCTATTTTGTTTTGAGTTTTAAAAGCAATCCAAGTTTTTTGTTTTTTTATCTTTAGAATTTTTTTTTTGTTGCATATTCTAGTCTTCTGTTTTTAATTTTATTTTTTCTTTTAAATACACATAAGCTAAATGTACCTAAAAATTAAAATATTTATTAAAAAATATATTTAAAAATAATAAATACATAAAAAAATGAAAATATACTGAATTTTTGTATATTTTTATATTTAATGAATATTTTTTAGATTTTTTCACAAATATTTTAATTTTTAAATGTATTTAGATTAAGAGGATCTATTTTTTTTTTTTAAATGCTTAAAATATTTAAAAGTTCACTAAAAACAAATAAATGAAGATCTTGTATAAGAGTTTTGGTCTTTATTGGTTGTATATTTGTAAATGTTGTACCTTTCTTTTGAATATTGAGCTTGTAAATGTCAAAGATAAATAAATAAATAAATTTTTTTATTTTTTATTTTAATCATACGACTTATGCACATACTTTAAATAGATGTTCGGTAATTAATGGACAAATGTTTTTTTTCGCATAAGCCCTAATGTTTTAGTCCAATCTTCTCTTGTTTCACTAGGCCTTGGGTAGTTAGGCACTATTTGTTAATCATAACTATTATCCTGTTTGGAGCGAAATGGGATCGTGACAAAGTGGTATCAGAGCTCTAATACCACTTTGTCACTACTGACCGGTCATAACTACTATCCTATTTGGAGCGGGATAGGGTCGTGATAGAGTGCTTTGTCACGATCCCGCCCTAAACAAGATAGTAGTTATGACCAGTCAGTAATGTCCGACTACCAAAAATAAAAAAACATAAAAAAATAAAAAAACTCATAAACTCAAAAGATATTTTTAAAAACTGTTAACCAAACAAGTGAGTTAAACTTGTCAAACAGCTGGTGTTTAATTATATGATAGGTTCCCTAAATTTTTTAATGAGATTAAACTACATTAACTTAAATATTAACAATATAGATAAATGTTTGTTTTAATGATTCTTGATAGCTTGATGGAGTTATGGGACCATCACCACTGATGTGGAGTCGCCACTGTTATTAAGGGGCATTGTCTTTTGGCATTTAGTCAAAAATTTATTATAAATTGTCATATCATTCTTTTTATTTTTCTGTATATGTCAAAAAATTATTAAAATAGTCTATTTCCAAACAAGACCTTATAGTTGTATCACTTATGAAGTTGGCGTCACTTGGCTGTGTCTACTTCAATTTCACCCTAGACTCTTGTTTTGTAGTAGATGTTAGCGCATGATAGGGCCTTCTAATTTACTAGTATCCTCATTATTTTTTTTTTTTTCAAAAGTGGACCTTATTATGCTGACATGTATTTTAGTATTTTTCTGTAGTTTAATTTTGTATACATAGACTTATTAACATATCAAATGATGTTTTCATTGGGACTATAGGGTGCACCTGAGAGTCCAAACAGCTAAGGTATCGTCACCTCGACTCTGATCAACAAATACCCCTCCAGCCCATTTTTCAGACTTGTTATATGGAGTCACCCATACATTGTAGTTGGTGAAGGCCGCGCGGATTTGTGGATAATCATCCTTCAACAAAAGAGAAGTCACTGCCGATCCTGGAAACAGACGGTAGCCTATAGGGTTCCCCAGCTTAGTCTTTTTCTTAGGATTCACCATTACCAACTCTTCTTGCTTCAAGCCCAATTGAATCCGTGCATCGAGCTCGGTTTTCACTGTTTCACTAACGACAGTCCAATAGCTCTTTCTCGGAGAGATGTTATTGGCCACTCGTCGTGTCTCTAATTTGTGTTTTACGAAGGAATTGGTCTCACCATCCACATCAAGGTCAAGATGGAAGGTCAAGAAATGATCATGGTACACTCCAATAGTATTATCAGCTACCAATGTCCCATGACCATCTTCTTTTATTTGATCAGTGTGGGTATAAGACACTCCCTTCACTTCCAATATGCCAGTGAGCCCAACCTATTAGGGGAAAAAAATATTAAAAATGATTACTCAAATTGATTATTAGTACTATGTATGTGCTAATTAAAGCACATTTCAATTTTAATTATGGAATCAATTTTTTTTACCCCAACTTTGATGGATCCAGTAGGCTTGAATTCCCAATCAATTATGTAGTCATAGTTGCCCCTGTTGATACCATCCTCACCACTAGGCTCACCTCTGGCCTAACCTCCCTTATCTGCAAAATGAATATGAATATTATATTAGTTGGAAGCGAAAACACTTTATCAACAGATAAATTTATTAAATAAACAATTGCACTTATATCAGCAACGTTATAGAACTCAAAAAATGTAATTCAAAAAGTTGTTAGATCCATGTCACACAATTTATTTTCAAAGTAATTTTTTCGCTTAGTTTTTTGGGTTCCCTACTTTTTGTCATTTATATTACATAACAAAAAAAAACAATGCTGTGATAACACTTTGACACAAATAATGCTATTAGCAATGATACAACTAAGCCATCACAATAAATGCAATTTTTTATTTTTTGTTTTATTTTTTGTATTTTTTTTGTTTTTAAGCGTCAAGCTTCTACAATCGCTAATAATGGACAATTGCCAAGGATGGCAATGGATAATCTATCCAGTGGATACCCATAAAGACCTAACCCAAATACATGGGGTTTCTACATTTTTTCTACATGTTGGGTTAGATAAGTGATATTGTTTAAATCTCCATCGGGGATGGGTACCCGCCCATCTCCCCATATCTCCTTTTTCAGCTTCAGTCCAGTTGGAGAAGTCGCTGGAGGTCTTTGGTGGCGGAGTCGCCATCGATGGAGACTTTCGAGACTTGCTTCTAGGGCTGTAAATGAGCCGAGCCGAGCCGAGCCAAGCCGAGCCGAGCCGAGCTTAGCTTTAGTATGTTTGGGTTTGTTTATTAAGATTTTAACAAGCTCGAGCTGAATAAAAATTTAACGAACTGAGCTTGAGTCGAGTTAACTTAGGCTCGACTCGAGCTCGAACCTATTCACGAGCCTTAACGAGCCAAAAAATTTATAAATTCATACTTGCTTATGAGACTAAAGTTACAATTAAAATTTTGATTATACAATTATATATACAATATACATAAACATACTAAAAAAAAGTCAATATTTTACTAAAATAATAATATCTACTACCACTATTATATAAATGTACAATCTATAATTAACTATTATTTACATTTATATTTTTTAAATATATAAATAGCATATTTATCTTATTTTTTATACATATTTTTACATTATTTAATATATAAATAACAAATATTAAACGAGCCAGCTTACGAGCAGAACTTTAGAATGTTTGGACTTGTTTATTAAAAATTTAATGAATTCGAGCTCGAACGCAAAAAAAAAAAAAAAAAAAATTAACGAACCGAGTTCGAATGAGCTTTTACCAAGCCGAGCTCGAACCTGTTCACGAACGGTTCTGTTCATTTACAGCCCTACTTGCTTTTTATTGAAGAACGACGGTAGAGGAAGTGATCTCGGTGACGGCGACATCGAAAATGCCGATCTGACACACTCCCGATTGCCGGAAGAGATCACCAAAGGAGAGAGAAAAACGAGGTCTCCGAGCCGGATCTCCGTCCAAAAATCTACAGCTAGTTCTGAATCCCACTTTTTTTATTTATTTTATTTTATTTTTTATTGATGTTACTGTATGGGACAAAACTTGACATAATTGGATACAAGTTTCTTGATTGGCAGTTTTTGGTGGTCCATTAAACATTTTTTTTTTTTGCTTCTTTTTGTTTTTTGGGTTACTAAAAATTTGTTTGGTTGTCTTAAGATTATAAATTTAATACTTTAAAATAAGTTTTTTAATTAATTAATTAATTTGTATTTCATTTTGTTGTTGAACTAAAAAAAATAAAAAAAATAAAAGTGAATGTGGATTTGGCTTTCACTGTGAACCTTGGAAAAAAACAAAAAAACAAAAAAGGGAGGGTCAAGTTGGATTGGGAAAAATCCAAACCCATTAGGGGATGGAGAGGATAGTCCCCATGGGGATGAGAAATGGAGAAAGCGAAAAATTATAATAAAAGAATGGGGATAAAAAATTAGTATCCACCTTATCCCATTGCCATCCTAATTGCCATCACCATATTTTCGAACACCTTGTTGATGCTAACACTTTTTGCGACCCCACTTGCTTATGCCAAGGCCTTTTTTTTTTATGGAAAACATATTTTTTGCGGCAGCATTTCCCTAACATAAAAAAATTATGAGCTTAGGAAGGTTGGGCCCCTAGACTCATTGCATGACTTATTTTGATATTCTGATTTATTAATTTATTTAGGTTCTCATTTGTAAATCGTCCATAAAATAAAATTAAAAAAAAAAAAAAGATTAATTCAATAATTGTGCTTATATGATTTAATCACATTTGATTTTTAAAAAATAGACAATCTATTTTTTAAGACAAATCTCCACACTGGGGTCTAAAAGATTAACCAATAGGATCATCAAACTTGACTCATGGTGATCCTACTAACTTAAACTAGGCCGATTGAGTCCATAAAGTGGACGGGAGACAAACCTATTTAAAAATTATAATTATTTTTTATTCAACCTAAACTTTTTTATAAAAAATTAAATACTCCACGAACGAGGGAAATGCTGATTTTTTTTTTTTTTTAGTAGTAATAAACATAGTAAATTGACCAACCACTAAACCTAAACATGTTGCATATATAAAATAAAATAAAATAAAATAAAATAAAAATTAATACTTTTTCTGTCCCAAAATATTAGTTCCTTTTAGAGAATTTAACTTTTTTTATAGTACCATTATTACACTTCAAAAATATTAATTTTTTTGATAATACAATAATTACAATTGTATCAATTGTCATAGTTAATGAATTTAAAATAATAGCAAAATAGAAAATTCATATTTCCTTAATTGTTAAAAAAAGACTAATATTTTGAAATAATAAAAAATGAAATAAGAGACTAATATTTTGAGACGGAGGAAATAGTAAATTGATGATAAAATTAAATAAAAATAAAAATAAAAAATCAGAACTTAAAACATGTTAGAAAATCACTTACAACTTCTCCAGGAATGCCGGTCTCAGTATGGCGCCACAAGACATTTCTGGCATGCTGCTCAAAAATGCAAAATACATTTGAAATTTTTACGGGTTTGCCATCTTGGCCGGCATAGTATCCATCCATGAACACTGCGTGGGCCGGGCAATCTCTCATGGGCTCGAGCGACACTGCCGACAGGCCGAACCCAAATTCGCCTACATCGAAAATGTTTTGTAGTACCATTCCTCTGTTGGTTCCATATATGGCACAAACATTTCTGATATGTATCCTCTGTACATTACTCGACGAAATGTTTTTTCGTCCAGGTCATAGATTGAGGCTAGAGATATAATTGGGCTCCTAGCACATCGAAGCCCAAATGGAAGGCCCAATTGGCCCATCTAATTTAATAAATAAACAAATTAGCGACATATAAACACAAAATTTGTGTAGAATTATTATAAAGAATCACATGTCTTATTGCGTTTGTTTGATACATTTTATTGTAAGTTAAAAGCTAATATTTAGAAAGTAATAGTCAAAAATACCAATCCTTCAGCCTTTAGATAATTGATTTTTTTCATCTTATCTAACATATTTTTGCCTAATAAATTATAAATAGAAGCAGCACCAAATCATCTAACACAGATTTCTAGAATTTTAAATAAGAAAAAAAAAAAAAAGGAAAGAAGAAGTCATTAGCAATTTAGATAGATTGCAGTAAGCAGTTACATTGTGATATTTTCATTTAAAAATACGATACAATTACTTTGAATATAGATGTTATTTGGTACAACTTATCTACGTTGGCTATATATATATATATATTGTACGGGAAAGAAATACACCTTCTCGTATAATCCTGTTGACCAAGTCTGCGCTCCTCCGTACGACGTCGTTCAACCACCTGAAAATACACACGTGAGCTAGCCGGCGGGTGTGTGCCGGAAACCTCTCCGATGCCTAAGTCAGAAAGCTTGACAAATAGACAGAAGCTCTATGAATTCAGGGAGTAAAGTTGCATTACCTCTTCAAAGGTGATATTGGTGAGCTTATATAGGTTTCGCGTGGCACAATCCTGGTAGGACTCTTATTCCCCCAAGTAGAGTCCTTCTAGGATTACTCCTCCATGCGTAGAGTCCTTCTAGGATTCATACTCCTGGAAGATAATGCTTATCCTCCAACACCCTCCTCACTGCTTAAACCAAGTGAGATGGTTCTTCTCATGGCCGAACTATTTTTAGGACCGAAGTAACTATTACTTCGGCCCTTATTCTACTCTCCCTTACCTCGGCTTTCCCATACTAAGACCGAGCTATCCATAAGGGTATTAAAACCGAGCTTTCTGCAAATCATAGCTTACTTCGGTCCCTCACACGCTACAACCGAAGTAATCACCGAAGACCGAAACATTTGAGCTACTCCACTCAACCGGAGTAGAACCAAGTCCTCCGAAGACCGGGCTATTCACCACGGCTGCGTGACCAGTCTATCTTCGAAGCTACTTCTTTAAACCGGAGTAACTTATACGGCCCTATCTATGCGAGCCTTTTTATTTCGGCCCTAAGGCCCAACACCCAGCTCGGCCCACTTGTACATAAATTACCCTCTCAATTGCCCCTTAATTCCATCTGCAAAGCATGATTGGGATTACTTGCTTACAAACCGAACTAAGGTTTTTAGCTTATCCAGCCGAGCTAAGTTTAAGCCGGGCCAAGAACGTCCGGTCAAAACGTCTCTTCAGTTTGCAGAAACTGAATCGATTGTCCTTCCAATGAAACGTGGCAAACCCCGATTGGCCAGCTCCAGCTGTAACGCCGTCCCTCGTACTTCGTAACATTTGAACAGTCCCGCCTTTTTGCCTTTTACACAAAACAAACTTCTCAATTTCAAAAATCATTCCATACTCTGTTTATCTTCTTTCTCTCTCGTTTTTGCCTTACTTCCTGCAACTCAAGAGCTCGTGCCCTCCATTATTGTTGCCGTTCTTCCTCTTCATCCTCTGCTTTTCTACCAGGTAAACACACGAATCTGTTCTTTGTTTATCTGTTTTTTGCTTTCGTTTCAGTCCATAGTTGTCAATGTTATGTGTTGCTGCGAAACACTTTCTTTGTTTTCCACCATATCTGTACTTTCTGAAGAACTTCACAAGGACACCTTGAACATACTGATTTAGCTAATAGAACACCTCTTTGATCTTTGTACATGCTTCAACCGAACTGGAATACTGTTCTTGCTATACAAAAATCTAGGCAGACTGAAACCGAACTAGAATTTAGAACATACCACAGTAGTTTCATAAGGCCATCAACTGATCCACAATAACCGAAATGAAAACCCACCGAACTAGCCACTTATGAGCACACGACCGAGCTAAAACTTCAGGGGCCAAGCCAGCTTTCTGTTTTCCCAAGCCGAACTCAGAAAGCTGCCCCTTGACGTTCAGCCGGAATATCGAAACCAAATAGTAAAACCGAGCTAGCCCAATGCCCTGTCAAACCGAGATAACATGATCCTTTGCAAACCCGAAGTAGATCCCGTAGTATACTGCGTAGCCGAAGCAGGACTTCTTATCTTGTTTTGTTTTGTGTAGCACGGTCTCAATCTGTGCTTAACACCTTGTTTTCCACCTTGCAGACTTAGGTCTCCAGGCACTTCATTGTGCTCAGCCGAGCTACTGAGCACACTAACGCAACCGCAATAAGTTATACCTAAGTTATAGAATAATGGGGAAGTACAGATTCTTAGTAGACACCCCAGGAGGCCTGGCCGAATTCCGTAAGGATTTCAACATTCCAGCCGATGTAAACCTTACTTTAGCCGAAAAAGGAGTAGACCCCTGGGATGAAGAAGGCTTCGTGCCATTCACCCTCCAGTCAATAATCGAGACCGGACTCAGGTTCCCAGTTCAGCCCCTTATATGTGAATTTCTTAGGCAGACTAGACTTTGCCCAACTCAACTCTCCACTAACACCTACCGAATAATAATGGGCATAGATGCTCTGAACCAACAAACCGGTCTGAACCTAGGTCTGGCCGAGATACTACATCAGTACTCAATAGGATCCAAAAACCAAGGCTGGTGCTACTATTTGAGAGTGCGCCGAGGTAGAGAAAAGATAATAAAGCACACACCGGATAAAGACGTTAATGATGACGACTTCTTCTGGGTATCTGGGAATTTCGAAGACCTCGAAGCCCGCATCCCAGGCCAAAGAATAAATTACAGGAAGGGGGAACCCGGTATACATACTTCGGTTTCTATTCCACCTTTTCTTTTATATTCCGGCTTTTCTCCTCTGAACCGGACTAACACTTGCTTTCTTTTCTTTTCTTTTGTTTTGCAGACAAGTCTCATCTTATCTACAACTACAACTATCCCAGCCTCCCAATACTCCGGGCCGCACTCCGGGTTAAGGAGAGATCTTGGGAGAAACTCTTAAAATTCCAACCAACCTACAGATACTCCGGTCGCCGTAAAGGAAAGGTGACCGACTTCCTTCTTGAGGACGATCCAGAACCGGACCCAACCTTGCCCGAGATCGTCCTTGTGCGACTAACTGCTGAACAAGAGATGGCGAAGAAAAGCAGACTGAGGGCCATGCTCACCGAAACAAATCCAGCCGAGGTACCACAAGCCGGCCGATCAACCGAAGCCGTGGTGGCTCTTCCATCCCAGCAGCCTTCTGCCTCTCGCCGAAACAAGCGTGCCCGGACTAGCCAAACCGGGCCAGAACTTGTTGATGAGGAAGAGAACACACTGCCACCGAGCCCACTTGTAGTCACCCAACCGAACCCCCAGCCGGAGTCATCAAACCGGTCTGAAACCCCCCAGTGGGCTCCCCCCCTAGTCTTCAACGACCGAGCTATCAACGAAGGTGACTCCGTTGTCGCAGAGAAGGATCACCTTCTGGCCCTCAACCTGGCCAGAGGTGTCTGCCTTCCAAAAGACATGGAGCACCATCGGAGGCGGCTCAACACCGAGGTGAAATCACTTCGGTCGGCTTCGAAGTCCATGATTATGGTAAGTAACACTGTCCTCTGTTTGCCTTCAGAATTTGTCCAACTTTCAGCTCGGTTAACAAAAAACTCATCATACTTTTGCAGGCTCTTCAGAAAACCACGATTGCACACCGGCAGGTGATGGAACTTCGCAGAGCCACAAGGCAGGCCATGAAAGAGGCCGAAGCCAAAACTGCCGAGCTAACACGAGCTCAGAACAGGGAGGCCGAGCTGGAGGCCGAGGTATCGCGTCTTACCGGACTGGTAACCTCGGCTGAAAGTGATAAACAAAAGGCCATGACCGAAGTGAAAGACCACTATCTGTGGGAGATGGCTCAGCTAGAAACAAAGAAAAACGCCGAACTAGACCAACTGAAGACCGGAGTGAAAAAAGCCAAAAAGCAAGGCTTCAAGGAGGCTGAAGACGCATACATGCTTCAATGTGGCGCGGCGAAAGATCTCTTCTTCAAGTGCGGTTGGCGGAGTGCGGTGGAGAAGCTCGGTTGTACTCCTGACACCGATGTTTACAACGCTCCACCGTACTCTATTCCGGCCTCGCTCAAACAATATGCAGACGATGTCCAAAAAGCATTCTTAGAAGGGTCTGGTGACGAAGAAGACGATGACGATGATGATGATGATGATGATGAGGGGGAGCCTTCTCTGACCCCGGTTATTACCGGACAACAAAGCGATCAGGAAGCTCGGTTGGAGCCAACAGTGGATTTATCTAGCGAGATACCGGCTACCTCTGTTCTGCCAACTGATACCACGGTCCAAACCGAGCTCCTTCCACAAGTCGGCCTCCAGGCAACTGCTGATGCGGAATTTGATGCCGAACTTGATGCACTCCTAGGATGACTGTTTCTCGTACTTTTTTTTTTTTTTTTTTTTTTTTTTTTTTTTTATTCCGAACCTGTAACCGGGCTCCGGCCACTACTTGTATTCGCTTTTGATTTAAATGAAAAGGAATCTTTTGACTTTCATTCCGGTTCAGAACTTGCTTGCTTGCCTTTGTAAAAAATTCCAATCTGCTAAGTTACAACTGTGATCTCGGTTAGATATCAAACTTACAAGCCAACCACTCTTCAGCCGATATAACTTACTTCGGCTGAAGGGTAACAAGAGTTGGTTCTTACAAGCCAACCACTCTTCAGCCGATATAACTTACTTCGGCTGAAGAGTAACAAGAGTTGGTTTTGTCCAGCCAACCACTCTTCAACCGATATATCTTACTTCGGCTGAAGAGTAACCAGAGTTGGTTTAATCCAGCCAACCACTCTTCAGCCGATATAACTTACTTCGGCTGAAGAGTAACCAGAGTTGGTTTAATCCAGCCAACCACTCTTCAGCCGATATAACTTACTTCGGCTGAAGAGTAACCAGAGTTGGTTTAATCCAGCCAACCACTCTTCAGCCGTAAACTTACTTCGGCTGAAGAGTAACAAGAGTTGGTTTAATCCAGCCAACCACTCTTCAGCCGATATATCTTACTTCGGCTGAAGAGTAACCAGAGTTGGTTTAATCCAGCCAACCACTCTTCAGCCGATATAACTTACTTCGGCTGAAGAGTAACCAGAGTTGGTTTAATCCAGCCAACCACTCTTCAGCCGATATATCTTACTTCGGCTGAAGAGTAACCAGAGTTGGTTTAATCCAGCCAACCACTCTTCAGCCGTAAACTTACTTTGGCTGAAGAGTACAAAATGTTGGTTTAATCCAGCCAACCTCTAAGTTGGTTTTTCCAGCCAACCTAGCATATCATGTTTGGTTTATTCCGACCAAACGTCCTGCAGTCTGGATCCTAATCCTGGACTTAGGAAGGGTGTCGGTTTAATCCAGCCAACCTCTGAGTTTGGTTTTTCCAGCCAACTCAAAATAAAGTGTTTTGGTTTTTCCGACCAAAACGTCCTGCAGCCTGGATCCTTATCCTGGGCTTAGGAAAGGTCATAGTTGGTTATTCCGGCCAACTATGTTTACAATACTAGCTTTCTAAAGCTACTTTCTACTGGAAACAATAATGCTGAAAAGAATCAATTTGTTTTATTGAGAAAGTAAAAAATTACATACTTAAAAGAAAAGAAGCTAAAAATAAAACAGCTTGAGATTGGCCGTGTTCCATGGCCTGGGATTGCTTTGCCGTCCTCATCTTCTAAGTGGTATGCCCCTTTGCCTGCTAATCCGACCACTTTGTAAGGTCCTTCCCAATTAGGTCCTAGCTTGCCATCTCCTGGAACTAAGGTGTTTCCCATCACTTTGCGCAGTACCCAATCTCCATCTTGAACTGCCTTGGATGCACTGTTTTGTTATACTTTCTAGACAACTCTTGTTGGTAGGAGGCGATGTGAACCAATGCTCTGTCTCTTCTTTCTTCTGCAAGGTCAAGCTCTAGTGCTATGGCTTCGCCATTTAAGTCTGGATCAAAGTTTTCGCTTCGGATTGTGGGGAGGCCAACTTCTAATGGGATGACTGCCTCCATGCCGTAAGCTAAGGAAATGGTGTTTCTCCTGTTGATCGTCGCGGCGTGGTGCGGTAAGCCCATAAAACATGAGGGAGCTCTTCTGCCCACTTGCCTTTTGCTCTTTCTAACCTTTTCTTCAATCCATCCAAAACGACTTTGTTTGAGGCCTCTGCTTGACCATTTGCTTGGGGATATGCCGGTGTAGAATTATAGAACTCTATCTTGTACTCTTCACAAAAGCCTCTGAAAATCCTACCGTCGAATTGAGTGCCGTTGTCTGAGATCAGTGCCTTTGGTATGCCAAATCGAGTGATGATATTCTGCCAGACAAACTTCTTCACATCTTTTTCCTTGATTGACGCCAAGGCTTCTGCTTCCACCCACTTTGAGAAGTAGTCAGTTGCGGCAAGAAAGAACTTCCTGTTGCCTGGAGCTATTGGAAGTGGGCCTACTATGTCCAAACCCCACATTGCGAAAGGCCATGGACTGGTTAGAGGTAGAAGTTCTCTGGCAGGTTGGTGTATTTGGTGTGCGAATTTTTGACACTTTTCGCACTTTTTAACATACTTCTCCGAATCTGCTTGCATGTATGGCCACCAATATCCTTGTGAAATTGCCCTGTATGCCAGTGATCTTCCTCCCTGATGGCTGCCGCAAACACCCTCATGTATTTCGAATAGGAATGCTTCTACTTTGCTGGGGTGAACACACTTCAAGTAAGGTCCTGAGAATGACTTTTTGTATAGCGCCAAGGATGGAGAGAGCCAAAATCGCTGCGATTTTGCTCTGATTCTGTTGGCTTCTTTCTTCTCTTCTGGTAGGGTGCCGTCTTTCAGAAAAAGTATGATGGGATCCATCCAAGAAGGGCCTAATTCTGCGCAACATACCTCTTCTGCTTCTGGGTCTTCAATGCTTGGTCTAGGCAGATAGTCGATTAGTAGTGGGTGAGGAATGGAGGTGTCTGCCATTGAGGCGAAGCCTGCTAGTTCGTCTGCTCTGCTATTTTCCTCTCTGCCGATCTGTTCTATCCTCACCACTTCAAACTTCTTGATTTCTGTTCTGACCAATTCTTGGTACTTGGCCATTCTATCATCTTTTGCCTCGTAGTCGCCAGATATTTGGTTTACCACCAACTGTGAGTCGCTGTAAACCATTAGCTCGGTGGCCTTCATGTAGAAGGCTGACTTGAGGCCTGCCAGAAGCGCTTCATACTCCGCTTCGTTGTTTGATGCTGGGAAGCCTAAGTTGATTGCTTGCTCCACTACTAAGCCGTCGGGAGAGATGAGGACTATGCCGAGTCCTGCTCCATGTCGGTTGGATGCTCCATCCACAAAGAGCTTCCACATCTCTCCTACAAACAACTTCCAGCATGTGGAGGGATCAGATGATGTTGTGGGGTCTGGAATATCGCTGGGGCTTTCTTCATGATCCATAGTTGCAGTCTGCCCCTTGTCTTCTGATTGGACCAAGTCATTAGTCGTTGGTGAGTTTTGACTTGGTGTAGTAAGGTCTGCTTCCTCCTCGCCTTTTCTACTCTGGTCTGCCTTAGGCTCTGGCTGAGTTACCTGCACTAGGGGTTGCGCTATTCCGGCGTCAATCTCCATCCCTTGTTCGGTTGTGTCAGTCAGGTCGATTGGGCAGACTTGGTGGCTTCCAGGAGTGAATTCTGCGACGAAGTCTGCCAAAGATTGGGCTTTTACTGCGGTTCTGGGTTGGAACTTGATGTCGTATTGTCCCAATTCCACTGCCCACTTCAGAATCCGCCCAGAAAAGTTCGCCCTTTCAAATAAAGCCTTGAGTGGGAAGGCTGTGAGAACAACTATGGTGTGGGCGTGAAAGTAATGTGACAACTTCCTTGAGGCCATCATTAAGGCCAAGGCCAGTTTCTCCAGTGGCAAATACCTCGTTTCGGCACCTAACAATGTCTTGCTGACATAGAAGATTGGAAGGTGCTGGATTCCTTCTGCTCGGACCAACACTGCACTTACCGCGTGCTGAGAGACTGCCAAGTAGAGGAAGAGTTCCTCTCCAAGTATGGGAGTGACAAGTAGGGGTGGAGAAGACATGTATTCCTTCAAGCTCTCCAGAGCTTGGTCGCATTCTTCGTCCCACTCAAACTTAGCTTTTAATGACTGGAAGAATGGACGCAATCTGTCTGAGGACCGGCTGATGAATCGGTTAAGTGCTGCTGCCATGCCGGTGAGATGCTGCACTTCTTTCACTGAGTTAGGCCTTTCTAGCTCCTGAATTGCTTTGATTTGGGAGGGGTCTGCCTCAATACCCCTGTTGGTCACCAGGAAACCCAGAAACTTGCCAGACCCTACACCGAATGCGCACTTAGAAGCGTTAAGGCGCAGCTTGTGTTTCTTCAGGATCTGGAACATCTCATCTAGGTCCTTTAGATGGTCATCCGCATCCTTGCTTTTGACCACCATGTCGTCGATGTAAGCCTCCATTGTTCTGCCTAACAATGGCTCGAACATCTTTGTGACCATTCTCTGGAATGTCGCCCCTGCGTTCTTTAGGCCAAAGGGCATGACCTTGTAGCAGTATAGTCCTCTTGGCGTGGTGAAGGACGTGACCTCCTGGTCTGGTTCGTGCATGGCTATCTGATGGTAGCCTCTATATGCGTCTAGGAAGCTAAGCCTGCTGTGCCCAGCTGTTAGGTCCACCAATTGATCTATCCTTGGTAGGGGGAAACTATCCTTCGGACATGCTTTGTTGACCGTCTTGTAGTCGACGCAGACGCGCCACTTGCCATTCTTCTTTGGCACCACGACGGTGTTGGAGATCCACTTGGGGTAATGTACCTCTCTGATTGCTCCTGCCTCCAGTAGGTTACCCACTTCTTCTGCCACTATCTCGGCGTGGTGGAGTGCTGATCTTCGCGTGCGTTGAATGACTGGTCTGGCAGATGGGTGGACATTGAGTTGGTGGCAGATGAGGTTTGGATCAATGCCTGGCATGTCGTACGGCGTCCAGGCAAACACTTCGATGTTGGAGGTCAAGAATTCCATAACTTCCAACCTCTCGGCGCTGGATAATGACGAACCAAGCAAAAAGAACTTATCCGGGTTCTTTTCATCGATTCTTACCTCCACCAAATCTTCTATCGCTTTCTGATCAGCTGCTTTGCCAACCTCTGCGAACAGTTCATTACTCTCAGGTTCTTCAATCGAGTGAACATACCCCTTGGCCGCACGGCTTCCGTTTGTTGTGACGAAGCATTGTTTGGACATAATCTGGTCCCCATATACTTCTTCAATTATTCCTGTGTCGTTGGGAAATCGCATCACTTGGTGGTAGGAGGATGCCACTGAGCGCATGGCATGCAGCCATGTTCTGCCCAAGATAACGTTGTAGGTGGAGGGGACCTTTATCACCCAGAACTCCACTTGTTTCGTTACACTCCCTGCTCTGACTGGGAGGATAATTTTGCCGACGGGCCACTCTGGCATGGAGTTGAATCCGATAAGGGGAGACACGGCAGGCGCCAAGTCTTTATCTTGAAGCTTTAGTTGCTTGAAGGTTTCATAATACATGATTTCACACGAACTACCTTGGTCAATCAGAATCCGCTTGACATCAAAATCCTTGATTCGGAGAGTGACGACCAAGGCATCGTTGTGAGGGCAATAAATCCTTGTCAGGTCTTTATCTGAAAAGGACATGACATTTGTGGCCTCCATCTTCCCCTTTTTGGCGACTGGTTGGGCACTTAGCACCTCTCTGAAGTGCTCAGCCTTTTTGATTGAACCTCTGAGCTCGCATACACGCTCAGGTTCAAAGACTCCATGTATTACGTTGATGACGCCTTGAGGTGGAGCGTCGTTTGGCATTCCATTGGGCACATTGTGGTCCTGGGGGGCCGGCTGCGCCCCTCCTTCTATGTATTTGTCCAGGTGACCCGCCGCCACCAACTCTTCCAGATGCTGCCTCAATGGTGTGCAGTTCTCAGTGCGGTGCCCCTTTTCTTTGTGGAAGGTGCACCTCGATCTGTCATCGTAGTCCTTCTGAGCTTCGCCTAACTTAGCTGGCCACTTGACGAAAGGCTCGTCTCGTATTTCGCTAAGTATACGGTAGATCGGTTTTTTGAAGACTGTGGTGATGGCAGTACGGACTCTCAACCATCTTTTGTCTTGGTCTTCTCCGTTGTCTTTCCTGCCCTGTCTATTTCGGTTTTGGCGATCTACCGTATTGACCTTTGCCGAGGTCTTCTTCTCTGGTGTTGTGGTCGCGCCAGATTTTGCCTTGGCGCGAGCGCCATCCTCTTCTACCCTGATGTGCTGATGCACTCTCTCCATCAGGGCTTCCATTGTGAGAGGTGGCGTCATGGTGATAGAGTCCCTTAGTCTATTTCCGACTGGAAGGCCTCTTTTGTACTGCGCAATGGCGAGGTTAGTTGGGCAGTCCCCAATCTGGTTGAACGTCTCCCAGTAACGACTGTTGTATGACCTCAGGGTCTCCTTGTCGCCCATATCGATGGAGAGTAACTGGTCGATCTCCACCGGTGTTTTTGTGTTTGTTCTGAATCGTGTTACAAACGCCTCCGCCAATTGCGCCCAGGAGGCAATGCTGCCCTCTGGAAGCTTTTCAAACCAAGTCAGGCCTAGGTCACCTAGGCTTGAGGGGAATAGGATGCACATCAAGGCCTCATTCCGCCGGTATACAGCCATGACCTGGCGAAAGTGGCTTAAGTGTGAGTAAGGGTCCGTCTTCCCCTCATATGTTGTGAATTTGGGCTGTAGGAAGCCTGACGGTAGGGGCGCGTTCTCTATTGCAGGGACGAATGGTGAGGTTTGCAGCCTCGCCAATGCCTTGTCCGCTGGTTCGTAGGCCGGACGCGGTATTGGCATTCCAACCTCGACGCTTCCATGCGTCCGAGGAGCCAACCGCTGTAAGGCAGAAACTCTGTGTGGATCGCGCGCTCTAGCGTCCTCCTTCCACCGCGCTTTCTCTTCTAGCACGGTCCGTAGGTCGGACGATCTGGGCAACTCTGTCTGCCTAGATCTTGTCTGGTGTGAGTGTGAGGGCCGATATGTGCTTCCTTCGGTGTGCGACCTTTCAGACCTCGTCCTCTCAGGCCTGGAGTGATGAGTTCTGGAGGATCTAGATTGTGCGTCGCCTGTCCTGAGGCTCTTGTTCTCCCCTTGCGAGGGTGTAGTATTCCTGCTACGACTTTCGGAGTGGCGAGGGGGCGTCTTGTTCGTGCGCCCCTCTCCTGTCGTCACTTCTTTTCCTTTCACCTGGCGTTTCAGGGATTCCATGTCTGCCGCCATCCGACGGATCAACTCGTCTTGTTCTCTGACGCGATCTTCCAAAGTTTGAGGATCAATTCTGCGTCTTTGTCTTTCTGGGCTTTGCGAACGAGAGGGATGAGGGCTGTTATTCCGCCTTCGTCCCCTCGCATCTCTCCTGGAATTTTGTCTGTGCGATTCCAGGTTCGCCATGGGAGTGACCACGGGTAGGCCTTCGCGCCTTGCACCCCCTTCTGGAGTTAGTCCGTCGACGGCGGACTGAGGTAATTCTTCGTTGTTCGCCATTGATTTTTTTAGGAGAAAAAGCTTGGTCAAGAGGTTGTTCTTGTCTGACTTCCCACAGACGGCGCCAATTGTACGGGAAAGAAATACACCTTCTCGTATAATCCTGTTGACCAAGTCTGCGCTCCTCCGTACGACGTCGTTCAACCACCTGAAAATACACACGTGAGCTAGCCGGCGGGTGTGTGCCGGAAACCTCTCCGATGCCTAAGTCAGAAAGCTTGACAAATAGACAGAAGCTCTATGAATTCAGGGAGTAAAGTTGCATTACCTCTTCAAAGGTGATATTGGTGAGCTTATATAGGTTTCGCGTGGCACAATCCTGGTAGGACTCTTATTCCCCCAAGTAGAGTCCTTCTAGGATTACTCCTCCATGCGTAGAGTCCTTCTAGGATTCATACTCCTGGAAGATAATGCTTATCCTCCAACACCCTCCTCACTGCTTAAACCAAGTGAGATGGTTCTTCTCATGGCCGAACTATTTTTAGGACCGAAGTAACTATTACTTCGGCCCTTATTCTACTCTCCCTTACCTCGGCTTTCCCATACTAAGACCGAGCTATCCATAAGGGTATTAAAACCGAGCTTTCTGCAAATCATAGCTTACTTCGGTCCCTCACACGCTACAACCGAAGTAATCACCGAAGACCGAAACATTTGAGCTACTCCACTCAACCGGAGTAGAACCAAGTCCTCCGAAGACCGGGCTATTCACCACGGCTGCGTGACCAGTCTATCTTCGAAGCTACTTCTTTAAACCGGAGTAACTTATACGGCCCTATCTATGCGAGCCTTTTTATTTCGGCCCTAAGGCCCAACACCCAGCTCGGCCCACTTGTACATAAATTACCCTCTCATATATTAATTTGGAAAATTTGTGCAAACTGTTTGTTGTAATTTATTTTTACAGCTTATTAGGAAAAAAAAATTAATTATTTAAAAGTTGAGAAAAAAATATTTTTAACTTCTACTTTTTAATTATTAATTTTTAAATTACAGTAATTTGTATCAAACAAGCCCGTAATTTACAAGTTTTCTACAACCATATCATTCTAGAAGTAAAAAATAATTTATTGTGATTATATAGAAGTGCATATGCACCACAATAATTTCCTAACAAGAATACAATATATTGCTTTAGGAAAATGTTTGGTAGCTCAAAATTTTGTGACTCAAATGGCTCAAATCTGTCAAAACGACGTCGTTTTACACTCAAAATCTGTTAAAACGACGTCGTTTTAAGTGATTTGAAACATTTGAGCCACAAAATTTTGAGCTACGCTAGGTTGATTACTTTATTGCTTTGATCAACGTGTACACAAATTACAATCTAAACCAATCAATTATTTATGCTTTTTGAAATTCTCTCCGCTGATCAACAAATAGACAATTCTAAACCAATCAAGTATTTATAGTTTTTTTTTCAATCTGTGATGTCTCGATCTCGAAACTGACTTGAAGTTATGTCTTAGCTGATCAACAAAGAGACAATTCTAAACCAATCAAGTATTTATGGCTTTTTCTCAACCTGTGATGTCCCGATCTCGAAACTGACTTGAAGTTATGTCTTAGCTGATCAACAAACAGGCAATTCGAAACCAATCAAGTATTTATGGCTTTTTCTCAGCCTGTGATTTCCCGATCTCGAAACCAACTTGAAGTTATGTCTTAGCTGATCAACAAATAGACAATTCGAAACCAATCAAGTATTTATGGCTTTTTCTCAACCTGTGATGTCCCGATCTCGAAACCGACTTGAAGTTATGTCTTAGCTGATCAACAAACAGACAATTCGAAACCAATCAAGTATTTATGGCTTTTTCTCAACCTATGATGTCCCGATCTCGAAACTGACTTGAAGATATGTGTTGACTTGTCGTTGCATAACCTCTTTTAAATTGTATTTGATTGAAGGATTTGATAAAAAATTTAAAAAGAGAAATAAAAAAAAAGGATAAAATATAAATAAAATATATTTATATTTCACTTAGTTTCATATATCTTTTTTAAATCTTTTTTAAATTTTCTAACCAAACACAACGTTAAGTTTGTTTTTAGAACAAAAGTCTTTGAATTGTTGTATTGTGTTGACTGACTTTTGACAATAAATTAAGGGTTGATTTGGGATGTCCTAAAAAAGTGCACTTTTTGACTTATTGGTGGGTTTGGGTTTGGGTTGGGTTTGGGTTGGGTTTGGGTTGGGTTTGATGTGATGTGTTAGAGAGATGATGTGATTTAAATAAAATGATGTGACTTAAATAAGATAGTAACTTTTTGACTGTAATTTTTTAATTAATTTGGTATATAATTGCTAAGAAGTGATTTTTATGATAATTTTTGTAGTAGATCTTTTCACTTTTACATATATATATATATATATATATATATATTTAGGGAATCTATGTCTAAAGCCCCTAAAAAAATAATGAAAATTTAAAAGGTCCACTAACGACAATTTTTTTTTTTTAAATCTGTTTTTAATTAAAACAACTTTTTGTCTTTAGTGATTTTTTAAAAAATAATAATAATTTATATGTATGTATATTTACTTTTTAGGGCTCTTAAGATTTAAGGGAAAAAAATATTCAAACAAAAGATCAATTAAAAAAAAAGGGTAAATTATACTAACAGTTTCTATAGTTTGGGACTCGTGTCATTTTGGTTCTTGATTTTTCAATTGTAACACATTTGATCCGGAATTTTAAATCTTGTTTCAAATAAGGACAATTGAAGATACCATTGTTTAATTTCAAGAGCAAAATCGTCAATTTAATAAAATATAAACTAATTTGATAAAAATAAATGTCAAAAAAATATTTTTAATTTTTTAAAAATTATTTTTATCCACCAATGATAAAATATGTAAAATTAATAAAAATTACATGATTAATTTTTAAAAATTAATTTTACATAATCATCATCCAAACACATAATAAAAATTAATTTGGTAAAAAAAATAAATGTCTAAAAATTTATCAATTTTACATAATTTTATTTTTAGTGGGTAGAAATAATTTTTAAAAATTCAAAAATATTTGTTTGATATTTATTTTTGTCAAATTAGTTTATATTTTATCAAATTGACGATTTTACTCTTGAAAAATCTAATGATATCTTCAATTGTTTTTATTTGAAATAAGATTCAAAATTCAAGATCAAATGTGTTATAATTAAAAAGTCAGGACTAAAGTGACACAAACTCCAAACTATAGCGACTATTAGTGTAATTCATCAAAAAAAAAAAAAAGTCTAAACATGCCATCCCCAGTGGCAATATAGAAGTTTAACAAAATGGATTGTATATTATCAATTTTTTTGTTTTATTTTATTATGACTTAAAAATAGGAAAAATTAGTAAAACATTCACCTCCAATCACCACCTGCCACGTGTCTGTGGGGGGGGTGGTGGGGGGGTGATTGGAGGGGGTCTCAATCATCACCCAAAAAGAAAACATCTTGCACCTATCCTATTACACAAAGGGTGATGATTGAGACCCCCTCCAATCACCACCCTCACCACCCCCACAGACACGTGGCAGGTGGTGATTGGAGGAGAAGGAATAAAAAAAAAGAAAGGAAGAAAAAGTAGCCAATCAAGTGAAGAGGGTGTCAAGGGGGTCCAAGTCATTATTCAAAGGCAATATGGTCATTTTACATGTAATCTCAAGAACTTCATTTCCTAATTCAGACCCCCACTGGGGTGGCACCCCAGTGACGTGGAGCTTTCTCATTCGCCGAAAATCAAAAAAAAAAAAAAAAATAATTTTTTTTTTGGCCAATCATGAGCCTTCACGCAGGACCCCCAGCACCCCCACTGGGGGTCCAAGGCATTTTCCTTCCTAATAATACCTTCTCCCCTACCTCAGGAGTAATCCCATAGTGAGAGGTCCATCCTAAGGTGTTCGGATTATAAGTCCATTGCTATAATTCTTGAAAAAACAAACATAGTATTAGCAATTCCAACACACTAATAGTCCAGTCTCAAGACCTACCTCTAAAAATAAACAAGGCTTCAGAGACTTTAATTAGGCTACATTTTTACATAAATAAAAATTAAGTGGTTTATTAAAAATTTGCTAAACGACGCTAATTTCTTTGTGGACTTATTTTAAACCAATAAATTAATAGAAATGTGTTCTAAAAAAATTTATTCACAGCTAACAATGCCCAAAACAATATTAATCATCCATTATAATATGACCACGATAATGTTTCATGAAATAGTGAATAATTACTTTTTTTCTGAACGATTGAAGTTACAATATATTTTTAATATTTTCATGTGATTTTTTTTTTTTATATAGACTTAATAGTAGTACCACAAGCGAGGAAGCAAAAAATACATACAAATGCCATATGAACAAAATACACTTCAATAATATGATAGATGTCATAATAATAAGTTTAAAAAAAAAAAAAATTTATTAGTTTGTATAGGATTATTGTTTAAAAATTGACAAAAATATATTAGGTAAATTACACCGGTGATGTCTATATTTTACTTCATATTTTATTTTAATTCCTACATTTTCAATTGACTTAATTTTGATCCTTAATTTTTAATTTTGTATCAATTTGATCCAATTGATAATATCGTTAATATTTTTTATTGAAAATTATCACTAAATTAGTTAAGGTTAACTCAATAAGTTGAGTAAATTTATAATTTTATCCTTAAAAATATGACATACGACACTTACGTGAGTATTTTTCATTAAAAAAAATACTAAGACTTGCAATTAATTGGATCAAATTCAGAAAAAAAAATAATAAATTCAATGTAAAAATTGAGTCAATTAAAATTATAAAGACCAAAAACACACAATAACCAAAATATATAAACTACCGTCATAATTTGCTCAAATATATTTATGTGTGGTATTAACCAATACTAATGTGTTCAATCTTAACATTTTAAACTCAAATTTATAGGTACATCTTTCTATTCGACAATTGTGTCTGATTCTATGATTAAAATTTTTATAGGTAAAATTTTTAAGCTAGACTGACCTGATAGTGTGTCCAACAATCTCAATACCTGACCCGTCCGGCTGCACGGTTGCGACACCCTTCAGCTTTGGCCCAAACGGCGGCTTCGGCTTCTGCTTCGCTGCCCGATACTCCGTCCCTCCAGCTTTTGCCATCGGAACAGTAAACCTATCAGAATACTGAGTGATGTTCATTTCATCTAAATCAACCAGCAATGTAACTCCCTCCACTGGCCTCACATACAAATTCACAGTCCCCTCTGTATAAAAACACAAAATCCTCAAAACCCTAGCACTCTTTTCTTCTCCATACCACCCCACACTGTAAGTAGAACAAACAACATCAGATAGATTGAGCCCTCTTTTCTTCACAGACTCCAAAAATGGTGGGTAAGTCATTGGAAGCTCATATGCAGTTGTTTGTTCCTCAAGTGTGAATAAAGGGTAGCCATGGCCAGAGTAAATGTGATCGGAGATGATGGAACGAGTCGACAAATCGACAGTGATTTCGTGGGTTTGTTTGTTTAATCGGGTTATGACAAAGGCTCGTCGCGGTGGTGGTGTGATGGTTTTGAGGGTGGAGAGCCATGAGAGGAGGGTTGGTTTGTTTAGCTCATCTAACCCTGCATAATGGAAAGTTAGGTTATTAGGGTTTGAGTTGTGGTATGAGTTTGTGATGATGGTTTGGACTAGGGTGAACTCTTGAGGGGTTAGAGGGTCTAGTGAGTGGTGGTGGTGGCTGTGGCTTGTGGTATTGGAGCTGGAGATGGAGAAGATGGAGACGAGAGAGAAGATGAATGTATTTCTCAATGTTGAAGCTTCCATGGTTTGGTTTGTGTGGAAAAGTATGGTTTGTCCTCCTATATATAGAGAGACTAGATGTGAGTACGCACATGTGTGTAATTTAAAACGATTATTTTAGAGAGACTTGTGAAGCAATTACAATTATCGTATTGGAGGTATTTCGGGAAGAAGTCAGATTCTCTCCAGTTGATATTGGGAGTGTTTGGTGTGGCTTATTTTGATCAATTTATAAATTCTAGTTTTGAAAAAGTTATTTTAGATTGTTTGGTTAAACTCATTTCAAACAATTTTTTATTTTAACAACTTATTTTAACTCAAAAAAATTGATTCTGAAAAGTTACTCATCCCTTACTTCTCAGTTTTTGCTGTGGGCATGTTAATTTAAGGTTCTATTCTTAGATTTTTTTTATTTTTTATTTTTTAAAAAATAGAAAAAGACTCAAATGGACTATAATTATTATTATTATTATTTTTATGAGAAATGTAGACAAATAATAAATAACAAAAATAAAAGTTAATTCAAAAAGTTATTTCACAGCTTATTTAACAAATACTACTCAGTAACTTAAATTTATAATCCAACAGTTATACCAAACAGATTAACAATTTCAATTTCTGATTAAAGTCATAATCTATAATTTGTTAAGTTATAATCTATAATCTGTTTTAAAAGTTACACCAAACGAGGCCATTCTAAATTGGAGAACGTTGTTTGGGCTATTCTAGTTTATTATAGGTCTCGTTTCTATGATTTTAATTGTTTATTTTATCAGATACTTTATGTATTTTGTTTACACAAAAAATTAAGTCGATCCGATAATCATATCATATTCAATTTATCATATTTGTCACAAAATAAATAGATAGTTTATTTTTAAAAATACAATTATCTTTCATTTTCTTAGTGACAAATGCAATAAATTAAATAGATAACGATTATTGAATCGGTCTAATTTTTATTTTTATTTTTATGAATCACATGAAATGTCTGACTAATGCAACAAAAAAAATAAAAATATTAGCTGTTCCAATAATCTTAATGCACTTATTAAGATTGTCATTAATAGTTTTTAGGTTTTTTTCCTCTGTGTGTGTGTGTGTGTGTGTGTGTGTGTGTGTTTTGTTACATTGGAAAGAAAACTACAACATAGAGCTAAGCCCATTCACTAGAGAGTCTTATCATGTCTTTAACTAATAAGCTTCTAATTTCAGTTGGGGGTTCATTCACCACCAACATTTCTTCAAGTTGTTCCGCATCTAGTTTAACCAAGGCGTCCGCATGTAAGTTGTCTTCTTTCCAAATGTGTTGAATAGTGCATTCACATCATTTGAAAAATATTTTGGCATCTTCCACTAAGTTTCCGAAAGGGTATTTGTACCCCGTTGCTTCTTCCATCAGCTTTAACACCTAGGCCGCATTCGTTCACTACAAGAATTTACACTTTTGGCGATCAAATTTGGCGATTGAAAGGAATTTACTCGTTTGGGAACCTTTCTTTCTAGCCAAAAAGCTAAAAAGTTACTAAATTAGCCAAAAAGCCAACAACCCATACCAAAAAGTCAAAGATTCTCTTTTCTTTCTACTTTTTGCACTTCTTTTCGTAAAAAGCCAAAAAGTCATCCCAAACATACTAATTTTTTTTAGCTCATATTTTAGCCAAATAGCCAAAAAGTTACTAAATTAGCCTGTTCCCAAACGAGGCCTGCGTTGGTTTAGGATATTGAAGAGAGTAAAGAGAGAGAAAGATATTTCAAAAGATATTATTCATTTTAGTTTCTTACTTATAGCACTTGACTAGTTCCCTTTATATACACAGATGTATGGTTACACTAACTAAGTTTGTTACAGAATCTGTTAGTAGATACAAGAGGTTGTGAATTTGTTACAAACAAATGATTTCATACAATCAGACCACAAGCATGTACTGGTCCCTCAGCATTCATACCAATAGCTAACCTACAATTGCCATATATAGTAGTCTTAGCAAGTGTTCCATGTGTACCTGAAGAGAGCCTTGAGACCTCAGCTTTACTGGCAGCTATTGGACCATGACTCATACCAGCTGCTGTAGATATAGCTGTAGAAGCTGCTACTGTAGCTGGAGGTAAAGTAGGTGCAAGTATAGCTGGAGCTACTGAAGCAGCTAAAGCTGCTATAGGTTGAGGTGGAGCAGATGTAGCTAAAGTAGTAGCAGATGTGGCTGAAGTAGCAAATGAAGCTGCTGGAGCTTTATCAGGCCCCCTCAAGCTAAAAGGTGGGAGACCAACTAAAAGCTTGGACTGAAGAAAAAGAAAATGAGAAACAAGAAGAGATTTGGTAAAGATGTCGGCCACTTGACTAGAAGAAGCCACATGACGAATAAGAAGTTGCTTAGCTGAGACCTTCTCACGCACAAAGTGATAATCAATTTCAATATGCTTAGTCTGAGCATGAAACACCGGGTTAACAGCAAGAGAAAGAGCAGACATGTTATCACACCAAAGAACAAGAATAGAAGAAGGACTGATATGCATATCTTTAAGAAGCATTTGAAGCCAACCAACTTCAGCACTAGCAAGGGCTATAGCCTTGTATTCGACTTCAGTAGAAGAGCAAGCAACAGTTAGTTGCTTCTTTAGTAGCCCATGACACCAAGTTAGGACCAAGAAATATGCAAAAACCTGATGTAGAACATCTATCACAAGGACTACCAGCCCAGTCAACATCAGACAAATCAGCAAAGGAAAAGGTCAAACCAGAGTTTAACCATAGCAAAGTGAGCTTGAGTAGGACTATGCATATATTGACAGGCTTGGTTGACAGCAAAAGCCAAATCAAGATGAGCAATAGTCAAGTACTGAAGACCACCAACAAGACTGCGATAAAGAGCAAGATTAGAGAAGGGAACATCAGAAGAAGAGACAGCAGGTTTAGCAGAAAGAGGAGAAGAAGTGGGCTTGCAATCAGTCATGCCAGTACGCTTGAGAAGAGTAGAAGCATACTGAGATTGAGACAAAAAAATAACCAGAAGAGTAGAAGTAACCGAAATGCCAAGAAAATAGGAGAGATTTCCCAATTCCTTAAGGGAAAAAGCAGAATGTAAGTGAGAAATGAGGTGGTAAAGATGAGAAAGAGAATGACCAGTAATAAGAATATCATCCACATAAACCAAAAGATAGGTTAATGAGGAAGAAGAGGCTTGAACAAACAAAGAATTGTCACAATGACTATTGATAAAACCAAAAGAAAGCAAGCAATTAGAAAAAGTAGAAAACCAAGCTCGTGGAGCTTGTTTCAAACCATAAAGAGACTTGTTAAGCTTGCAAACATAGGTAGGAAATTGAGAATGAACAAGACTAGGAGGCTGAGCCATGAAAACATCTTCCTCAAGATGGCCATGAAGAAAAGCATTAGAAACATCCAATTGTTGAATAGGCCAGTGATAGTAGAAAGCAATACAAAGAAAGACTCTGATGGTAGGCAACTTAGCAACTGGACTGAAAGTGTCTAAGAAATCAATGCTTGCTTCATGAAGATATCCCTTAGCAACAAGTCTAGATTTGTATCTAGCAATAGAACCATCTTATCCTTTTTTAATCCGAGACACCCATTTGCACCCAACAATATTTTGAATAGGAGAAAGTTGCACAAGTGTCCAAGTGTGCTGATCTTGTAAGGCAGTAAACTCCTCAAGCATAGAATTAAATCAATGAGAACATTGAAGAGCTTCTTTATAAGATTGTGGTTCAGAGGTAAAAAGAGAAGAGAAAGAAGGAGCAGTTAAACCAACTTGAGAAGAAGTGGCTACAACTTTAGCTCGAGTAACCATAGAACGGGAATTAGTGGAAACAGGAGGAGGTAAGATTGGAATAGAAAGATGAATACCAGGTGGAGAAGAAGAAATAAGAGAAGAAAAAAACCAGGTTCAGTAGAAAAGAATGTAGAATAATGAGAGCCTAAACCAGGAGAGATAGAACCAAGAGATGCAGAACTAGAAGCATTGAGAATAGCAGAAGATGACTCAGAAATAAGAGAATCAGAACTAGGAAGAGGAAGAGAATGAGATAAAGCATAATGAGAAGTAGTAGCAAAAGATGTAGGACCCCAGAAAAATGAAGAAATAGCATCCTTAAAAGAAAGAGAAGAGGAAGAGATGAAGAGGAGGAATCAAAAAGAAAAGAGAGCTCATAAAAAATGACATGTTTTAAGATATAAACAGTGCCAGTGAGAGGATCTAAACACCTGTAGCCCTTGTAACTAGGATGATAGCCAATAAACACACAAGCCTTTGATCTAGGCTCTAACTTATGAGAGGTATAGGGACGTAACCATGGATAACATTTGCACCCAAATACCTTGAGAAATGCATAGTCTAGAACAGTCTTGTATAAAACTTCAAAAGGACTAAGATAGCCTAGCTTAGGACTGGCCATTCGATTGATCAAATAGGTAGCTGTAGCTAGAGCTTCAAACCAGAACTTCAAAGGAACAGAAGCCTGATCAAGCAAGGTAATGGCAGTCTCAATGAGATGTTGATGTTTTCTTTCAACCACACCATTCTGAGATAGTGTATGAGGACAACTCAGTTAATGAACAATACCAGTAGATTGCAGAAGAGAGTGAAACTGCCTTGAAGTATATTCACCTCCACCATCAGTCCTTAAGATCTTAAGAGAGGCAGAGAATTGGTTTTCAGCATAAGCTTTGAAATCCAAAAACTTAGAGAACACTTCACTTTTGTAAGAGAAAGGGTAAATCCAAGTAAAACTGCTAAAATCATCTATAAAAACAATATAATATTTAGAGGAATCAGATTAAACAAATGGCCCCCAAACATCTGAGTGAATTAAAGTAAGAGGAGATGTAGTTTTATTAGTAAACAACACAAAAGGAAGTTTGTGGCTTTTGGATACACAACAACTATTACAAAGGAAAAAACAATCTCTATGAGAAAATTGAAAACCACATTTATTGGCCATAGTATGAAAAATATCAGATGATGGATGCCCTAGTCTTTTGTGCCAAGTAATAACAAGAGAAGTAGTACTAGAAAAGGCTTTAGGAGCAGCAGAGAATGAATAAGGAAAATGGTAAAGACAATTGTGGTATTAACCTCTACATAGCACCTTGTTGCTGAGATTGTCCTGAACAACAAATGATTTATCATCAAAAGTAATAAAACAATTATTATCAGAAGTCAATTGATGAACATATAACAAGTTGGAAGATATTTGAGGAACATGAAGTAGATTATTAAGCTTGAAGTGAAAGAAGGAGTAAACAAAATACCAGTTCCTGAGTTGTGAATAGGAAGAGTATTACCATCGCCAATCATAACCTGATCAGGACTTTGATAAGGTTGATACAGGTGGAGATTACTCAAATCATTGGTAAGAGGAGATGTGGTTGCGAAGTCTACATACCATGGAGTAGAAGATAAAACTAAGTTCACAGGTAATGGAGGATAGATTGGAGCAGAATAAGCCTTGGGATTAGGATTACCAGCAGAAGGACCCATAGTATAGGAAAGAAACACAAGCTAAAAAGATGAATTCATACGATGTCTACACTCAAGAGCTGAGTGATTTCCTTTACCACAAATTTGACAGACCAAACCATAACTCTGAGGACTACCAGTTGTTCTTCCTCGCTTTTTGTTGTATTTGCCTCCACGATACTGATATTGTGAAAATCGACCTCCTCTGTTCTAAAATGAGAAGTGCTTAGTAAAAGCAGGGCCAGAGGAACTCTGATTAAAACTAGAACCACCAGATGAAGGAGGTGAAGGATTAGATCCATTTGTAACAGTAAAAGCAACAATAAAATCAGAGGAACTACCAAATTTATAACATTGTTCAACATGTATAGCTTAGAACAAAGTAAAGCACAAAAGTCATCCATAGTAAAGACTTCAGACTTAGCACGAATTACAGTTTTGAAAGTATTGTACTCCTCAGGGAGTCCATTGAGAACTAGAAGAATGAGATCTTCATCACAGATAGGAGAAGAAGTCAGGGCCAATTGATCAACAAGATTTCTGATCTCTTGAAGATAAACTTTCTTGGTGACTGTACTCGATTTGTTCTTGAGCTGGTGTATATGTGATCAATACAGGAAAGCAAACCTCTTCTCAAGAGCAAACTAAAGCTCTGTGCTACGTTTCAGATAAAGAGCTGAAGAGTAGATTAAAGGTGTGAGAGTGGCGATAAAACAATTAAGAAGACAAGAATCAACAAGTTTCCATTTCAAAAACTCAGAATTAGCAACAGCTTGATTGTTGGAATCCAGGATTATAGCAAGAGGACAAATAGTATAACCACAAGAAAACCGAAACGTTCAAGAGCTTCAAAGAAATTCTAAATCTGACTCTTCCAGATAGAATAATTCGTTGATTCAAGTTTAACTGTTATGAAAGAGTTAAGATTGGAGACAAACAGAAGCACATTAAAAGGAAATGAAGTCTTCTCAGATGAAACTATTTCTGACTAATCTGCCATGGAAGACTGGTGAGATTGGATCACCATTGTTTGCTCGTGAGAGCTTGAAGAAGCTCTGATACCATGAAGAGAGTAGAGAGAGAGAAAGATATTTCAAAAGATATTATTCATTTCAGTTTCTTACTTACAGCACTTGACTAGTTCCCTTTATATACACAGATGTATGGTTACACTAACTAAGTTTGTTATAGAATCTGTTAGTAGATACAAGAGGTTATGAATTTGTTACAAGCAAATGATCTCATACAATCAGACCACAGGCTTGTACTGGTCCCTCAACATCCATACCAATAGCTGACCTACAACTGCCATACATAGCAGTCTTAGCAGGTCTTCTATGTACACCTGAAGAGAGCCTCGAGACCTCAGCCTTACTAGCAGCTATTGGACCATGACTCATACCAGCTGTTGTAGATGTAGCTGTAGAAGCTACTGCTGTAGCTGGAGGTAAAACAGGAGCAGGTGTAGCTGGAGCTACTGAAGCAGCTAGAGCTGCTGTAGGTTGAGGTGGAGTAGATGTAGCTGAAGTAGTAGCAGATGTGGCTAAAGTAGCAAGTGGAGCTGCTGGAGATTTATCATATATAGCTACTAAATTTTTTTAGTTGAGATATATTAGTTATTGGCAACTAAATTTTTTTTTAATCACCAAAAGTGACACTTTTGGCGACAAAAAAAATGTATTGTTGCCGTTAGCCTATATTTTAGTGACTAATATATATATATATATATTATATTGTCGTCATATAATAGTTTTTGCCAACAACAACAAAAAATAAATAAATAAATAAATTGTTAAATAACAGTGATATTTTTATAGTTACTCTTTGGCGACCAAACAATTTTATTGGAAAATGTTGAGTTTTGAAACATTGATTTTGTTGAAGTATAATAGGAAAATGAACAAAGGAAAATGAATTACAAAATGAAATAAAAAAATTCATGGGTCGGTTCATACTCCCAACAGAAACGCTTGAATTTTTACAAAAAGTTAAGGTTAAAAAGTCATCAAAAAGACAATGTAAGCATTTATGATTAGCATTAAAAAATTGTGATGATAAATAGAGAAAAGTTAGGGATCATAAAAAAATTTTCATGAAAATGATCATGAAAGATTTATGATTCTTGGATTACCTTGATTAGTGTGTGGTGTTTTATCCTAAGTATAATTCAAGAGTTACAAAACTTTCATGATTATTTTCATGAAAGATTTTTTATAATACCTAACATTACTGTGATAAATAGTGAATGATGAGTTCTTTTCAACACATTCCAATAAATCCAAGTAAGATCCTAATTATAAAGTAGGCAAGTCTTTTCCAGTCCAAAATATGAGAAATTTTTATATGTTAATAGTGTATCACGTGGTATTATCTTTTACTGAGTGATGGAGACCCCCTCCAATCACCACTCCACAACCCCCACACACATGTGGCAGGTGGTGATTGGAGGACAAGGAAAATAAAAAAATAAAAATAAAAAATCCAACCAATGAGAGAGATAGGGGGTCAAAGGGGGTGAGAAAAAAGAGGGTCTTAGACATTTTGCAAATATATATACTCACTATTGTTTCCTGAACACTCAACATAAATGTAGTGGGTCCTACTGTCAAAGCCAATTATAATAGTAGAAGGTACCACATAGCATATATCCTATCCATATACAAAAATTTCTCCCAAAATATAGACGAGAAGGCATTGTTTGGGCCTCACAGGCCTCATTTTAATAATCCAAATTGTTCATTTTGTCGAGCACGTCATGTATTTCATTCATACAAAAAAGAAAAAGAAAAAAAAAAGGTCAATCCAATAACTCTCTATAAGCTTAACTATAATCTGTTCAATTTATTGCATTTGTCACTAAAAAAAATGTATGATTTATTTTTAAAAACACAATTATAGTCTATTTTTTTTGGTGAAAAACGTGGTAAATTGAATATGTTACAATTATCGAATCGATCTAATTTTTGTGAATAAATACACGACGTGCTCGACAAAATGAATGATTTTTAGATCATTAAAACGAGGCCTTTAGTGAGCTTCACGAGTCCAAACATCGTTCTCCAGTCAAGATTTTGGACCGGAGGAGATCTGCCTCCAATTATAAAATAGTTGTAAATAAAATCGAAAGTTACTAAAAAAGAAAGTCAAATAATTACTTCATACAATTTAATTTAGTGAATATGCTAAAATTAAAAATTCACTAATTATAAATTAATATGACATTAAATGCATCTCAACAAATGTCCAACATGCATTAATTAGCATTATTTTATTTTATTTTGCCTTTTTTTGGCAATCGATTGAACAATAATAACAAATATGAAAAATATTACATCAAAATAAATCAATAACCCAACAACACTAGTTATGTACAAGCTCCATAATATGAAAGAAATAAACACCAAAAAAAAAAAAAAAATCAAACTCCTCTGCAAACTTATACAACAAAATAGTGTTACACAACTATTAACTCAAGACCCTAACTGTATTAGCCTAATTTAAAAACCAAAAAACTAGAGATATGAGACCTATTTCACCTCCCACGTGTATTAATAAAATAAAAATTGTACACATGTGTAAGATCTAATACATTTAATATATATATATATATATATAACTTGCCAAGTTAATTACATTAGAAATTATATTAAAATAAATAAAATATTTGATAAAAATTTCAATGAGATACGGTGGTCCTCAAAATATAATTAGTCCTTTACAAGAATGGTTTATTCCAATGAAGATTCCCATCATGTTTAATTGCTTTTCAAATTTTTCATGAGTTGGACATTGAATAGTTTACACATGATCCAATTAGAAAACAAAAAAGTGCTATCAATAATGAAAATTTATCTCGAATTTTTTATCCCAAAAGTGATTGTATAATGTAAATTTAAAATTAGTGAAATGTGAGTCATACCCAAAATAAATATAGACTCTTGATTTTTTTTTTTTTTTTTTTTTGAATAATTTTCTGAATAAATTTTATGAGTTTGTAACATTACTGTTAGAAACTTGTTGATTTATGTGTATATTATTATGAACTAGTTGTTCTATTCTCTAGACCACGAAATCTTTTCCCTGACACACTAAATCTCCATGAATCTCGACCGTTTACTTTCTAATTTGGTTTAAGTCATCAATTATTATAGTATTTCAAGATAAGCTTAAGCTAGTTAGTTGTTGGATTATAAATATAAGACAAGCAAACAAGTGTTAAAACAACTAATATTACTAGGATAATGGAAAATATTATTCTTATGAAATTTATAAGCAAAATTTTATTGAAAGATGTAGTGTTGACATTTTTATAATTAAATATAGTTGGAACTGGAATTAGTTTATTAATACTACTAGAAATTATAGTTTGAACTGGAATTAGTTTCCATGACCACCTTGATTCATGAGCTAAACAAATTTTCAAAAAATTTCGAGAAGTAGAATGTAAGTGTTGGAAGCCCTTCTTTCTTCAAAGATTTTTCTTTGATCTTCAAAAAAATATTCATAAAATCTTGTTTTTCTAGCATTCAAATCACCAAATGCTTTATTTATTTCAAACATTTTTCTTTTCTTTTTTTATTGGTCTCGTGTTCTTTTAACATGGTTAAATCAATTAGGTCAATTATTGATTAATTGTTTTTTCCTTATCATAGTTATCCATATATTGATTTAGACATTTTTGAATAACTTGAAGAGTTAGTTCTTTTAAAGGCTTGTGTTACTTATTATCAATAGAATCATCTTCTTTTTAAATAAATTTTCCCTTTTGCTTTTAAAAAAGAGTTATTTTACTTCTTAGTAATCATAATATTATGATTTCTATAAATATTTAAATTTCATTACTTACTTCTATTAATCTATTTAGTAATATTATGATTTCAATTTCATTCTCTATAACATGTAAGAATTCTCCTAAATCTTTTAAACTTAAGATCCTGGGCAACTGCCCAAGTAGTAATGGAGATGACATTTTGGCACTAGGGTGAGTGAGATTTCATGATTGAATCTATGAACAGTCGTTGGCATGCGTTGTAACTTAACTACTAATATACTAATTACTAGTTTGTAAATATATATATATCTATTATATTAAACATTAAATTTCTATGTTAATAGATTTCTAGATTCAGTTTTTATGCCTCGATACTAAGATGAGGGTCGAAAAACACACAAATGAGGTGACAAAATATTATATATATATATATAATAAACTTACAATTGTGGGTCTTTTGTGTAATTATCTATAAAATGTCTTAGGGGTCCCTTTTTCTTTTCTTTTTTTTTTTTGTAATAATTTCTAAAATGTGACGTGATTCGTTTTGCAATAATCTCTGGGTGTGTAGACTTATGCATGTGGAGTAAGCATTTGGGTACATTATTTTCCTTTTGGAAAAGTCAATTTTAAACTTAAAATTCACATTGATGTGTCAACCACATCAATCCAATTCCAACTAGTTAACTCTCAGAGATATTGAGAGAAAGTGATAATAACAAAAAGGATCCTCAATTTCAAAATTTTTATTCCTGTCTCTTAGTATACTTTCAATCATAAAATTAAGTTTTAAAATTTTTATATATCAAAATTCTAACTGCATGTCATTACGAAGTGTATTAGAGACATGAGACAGAAGAAAAATAATAATGCACCATACACCCATAGATGTGTGTTTGGACATGTAAATGAGTATATTTTAGTGTAGCTGCAAACAGAAATTTTGAAAGCATAAGATCCTTAATTGTGCTAGCATGCTAACTAAAGGGTCTGGATTTGGAAAGAAATTAAATTATATTTGTCTTTGAGCCCAAATGCATGCAATTAGATTCAACTCTTATATGATAAAATTTACTTTAAGGATACATATGAATCACATATTAATTTTTTTGAATAAATTTTTGGTCTCAAATATTGAGTTATGAGGCATTTCTTTTTCTTTTATGGTTCATATAATGAATTCATCCATGTAGTAATTCAAATCTTTTGTCATTTCATCCTAATCTCGAAATAGGCTAGGTAGTCTTTTGGGAACCAATTAAAAGCTACGTTTGTAGCTTCAAAAAACGTAGTTACAGGCAGCCATAAAAAGCTAAATATCATTTGGCAAGTTTGCAAAAACGCAAGGAATGAAATTACATGACTACCCTCTATGTTGTAAATGAGCCACATTAGTCAAAAAGTAAATTTTTTAATTTGGGTAGGGAATTTTGGTCATTTTATTGTGTGATGTAATATCATAAACAAATAATAAACCAAAAAAACCAAAAGTAACTTTTTACTAACTTCCCAAATCACTTTCTAAAAAAACTAAAATGTTTGGTTCAAAGTTAAAAGTTAACTTTTCATCATTTTCTCAAAATAGCCCTAAGTTGAGATTACAATTATGACCTTTGGGTTATTTTACCCCAACCGGTAGCCACTAAGAGAGTCAGACTTAGAGACTTCTCCTTTAAGCAGAATCATACTATCACGTAACTTAGACAATTGATTCCACATGAAGAAATTTATAAGTTTGATGATAGGTGTGTTTTAGTTTATTGCAACTTGGAGAGATTAAAAATAACCTAACCTAACTTGGAACTCAAACTATGCATTCTCTTTGTATCGTAAAAAAAAAATTATAAAAAACAAAAACAAAAACAAACAAAATCAAATACAATCTCCTTGGTGTAGTGAAGAACTCAAACAACACAAATGGGCAATCTTAGGTTGAATTTTCCAAGCACAAGACTTTTGCTTTTGATGTGATTTGTTTTAAATGAAATTAATTAATTTTGTTATGTAGCATTAGTCTTACCATTACACGCATAATTTAACAGGTTGCAAATTTATTAGCTTACGCTTAGATAATGAATTTAAATAGGGATTAAAAAAAATTATAAAAAAATGAATTTGAATAGAAATTTTTTTTAAAAAAAATTGCTAGAAAAAAAGTTTTTCAATTTGTTATTTCTTCATCTTTCTCTCACATTTTTCTTTATTTTAAATTTTTATTTAAATTCATAGTTTTATTACAGCACAAATAATGCCATAAGAATAGGAATAAAATAAATTTTGAAAAAGACTTGAACCTAATCCCGTACTTCAAAAGGAAAAAATAATAATAATAATTGTCCAATGAGAACCACATGTAAACCGAGTGATGCTACTAATAATAGCTTGCTGTCTGCGTTTGATCCTGCTGTCTGTATGTTTTTGTGTTCTGGTTGGTCCCTCACCAACAGTTCCGTTTTGGTGCTGTGCATCATCCCCCTATCCCCTGTCCTTTCTTGTCCCCTTTTTTGATGTATTTTCTCGTTCTTGTAAGGTTCTTTCATCAATAAAGTTTTTGGTTGATCAAAAAAAGAGGCCATCTTAATTGATAAGGGAGTTTGCTCCTCTCATTATTGATTAGAGTTTGAATCTCCTACTACTTAAGTGAAAGTCCGATGGCTTAGGTGAATCAGCTAACTTCTTCTAGTTTTACTTGTAAGAATATATTCTAAAAATTCTGCCTTAAGGGTGTTCTAGACATCCCCAAAAAAAAAATGTAAACCGGGTGATGTAAATCCAACACTTTTGCACGCATGCGCCGAACATAATAATCACATTCATGAATTTATGATCAATGAATGAATGAGGTAACATAATAATAATTAGTTTTTTTAATCAAAAAATGAAAAATCCACTAAGCTATTTGTTGATAGTTAAATGTTCCGTCAATATTTTCACTCACAAAAAATAATTTTTTTAATAACTTTTCCAACACATTGTCTTTTTTCTTTTTTTTTGTTGATAATAAGGAAATATTATAAAAGCTTAAACAGAGTCCAATACAAGTCTTGGAAATAAGGTTCCAATAGAATCAGTTCATATTTTCACACTAACAAATCTAGGCATAGTAAGACAGATAAAGACGTCTTCATTCATTGAGCTGCCTTCTTTGACTAGGAGATCAGAGGAGTCATTTGCTTCACATAATATGTGCTTGAGTTCCTTCACCCCTAGCTGGTATCTTGGAAAAAAAAGCCAAATAACTAAGGGTCCCTTGACAATGATTTTTTTAGTTGGTTTTTTAATTTTTTTTTGACTATTTTAACCTGAGATTTTTTTAATTGTTTGGTTTTCTTATTTAGATTTTTTGACTTTTTAGCTTTGGAATAGCAAAATTTTTTTATCCCTATATGATTTTTTAATTTTTTTTTGTCCTTTTGTGATTTTTTAGCCATAGATGATAACCAATCGTGCACTAAGTAGGCACTACTTTAATCCCACACAAATCACAAGATTTTTGGACTCCTTTCTTTTTCCTTCTTTCTTTTTTTCTTTCTTTTTTTTTTTTTTTTAGACTTCTAGGAATCATAATTTTGAAACTAGGTTAATTTATCAATTATCTCACAATTTTAACTTATTAAAAAGGATAAATTACAGTAATCTCCTTTGAAATTTAGAGAATATAGTTTTTTTTTTTTTTTTTGCCAAAGATAGCGTTAGTATATTAGTATAGTTAGATAAACTTAAGGATGTGCCGCTGCTTGGGAATATAGTAAGCTCACAAATTTAATATAAATACATTAGGCCTCCTTAACATCACTACAAAAAAAAAAAAAAAAAAAAAAAAACTTTTAGCAACCTTTTTTTTAGTCACCAAAAGTGTAATTTTGGTTGCTGAAAGTATCCGCGACATCAACAAAATTGGTCGCTAAAGCCCTGTCACTAAATGCTTTGGCGACCAAATCAATTTTGGTCGCCTTTATAAATAAATGGGCGACCAAATATTTCAGTCGTCAAAACACTAAAATTTCATCGCCATAAATTAACATTTAGTCACTAAAAGTAGCCTTCAGTAGATGACATGTTAAGTTTTAGCGACATATAAATACGTCGCTAAAATATCTTTCAGTGACTAAAAGAATTGGTTGTTGAATGTTAAAACTTTTGGCGACCAATCAAGTTTTGGGTCGCTAAAAAAATTATTCACACATACTTTCAAAAACATAAATAAAATGTTACCAAAAGTAAATTTACAACTAAAAAACCTGTCACTAAAAATTCATTATTTATAATTCCTTTTAACAATTTCCCTATTCAATACATAATTCATAAACCTATAAACATAAGCAAAATATCATTCAAATTAACACACTTGTGCAAAGCATCTAAAATATAAACGTAATTCAAAAGTAGTACCATATTAAATAAACAAATATCAAATCCAAAACATCCAATTTAAGTACAAATCTCTTACAATCCCAAACTTCAAACATGTAATTCCAAAAAACCTTCTAAGCTTGCAAATTCATAACAAAAACCTATGGCAAAATACATCAAAAAATTCAAAATGTAATCTTTTGATGCTCCCCGAACTATATTCCATCCATTGCCAACCTGTCAAACATATGAAAAAAACTTCAAACATGTAATTCCAAAAAACCTTCTAAGCTTGCAAATTCATAACAAAAATCTATGACAAAATATATCCAAAAATTCAAAATGTAATCCTTTGATACTCCCCGAACTATATTCCATCCATTGCCAATCTATCAAACATATGGAAAAAAAAATTATAATGTTAAAATGTTAATAATAAAGGTCTTGGTCTGAAAACATTGGTTCACATTATAGATGAACAAATTGGGAGCAAATTTTCCTACGGTGAATTACAAAATTTCAATATACCAAAATCAAAAAGTAACACATGATTCACCAGTTAAACTTGGCATATATGAACTAATTACAAGCAATATCTCTACAAGTTTGTAAATTAGTCACATATTGTCCGACCAAAATCTAGCTCAAATTATGTCATAATGGAATACTGATGAAATCCAATTTCAAGGTTCCAAAACAAGAGCAAATATCAACTAAGTAGGAGCTACCACTGGAATGAGATGTCATCCAAAGTGCTAACTTTACTTTCATGACTAAATTGAAATCAGAATGACCTAAATCTTAAACTTGAGGTTGCTTTTACTTACATTAAGGTCAAAAAGTTCTTCAAATAAAAACTAGAATGAATATGAATAGTTTGCTAGCATTGTGCCCACAAATCATACTTTACTGCCGATGATATGTTGTGATAATTAGTTGTCTGATATTACAAAAGCAAATTATGAGATGTGTGACATTTCTAGTATAGCATTATAGTGTTCTTAGGAAAAATAACAAGAGTTTAACATTGAGATAATGAGATTAAAACACATCTTTGGTCCCTAGATTAAAACAAAATATAGCAGCAATCTAAAAAACGTAGGGCAGAATCAGGAGATGGAAATTTTTTCTACTACCACAGCCCATTTTGCTGAAGAACTGATAATGATGAATCCAAAGAATATATTGTTTCAATCAAGTTGCAGAGAGCACCAACAAAGAATCTAGTAGCCAAATGGTTTACAACTTTAACAAGGAATACTAGATGCAAAACCAAGTCAAGAAGGACACAATATTACAAATATGTGAATCTTCAATTACGATTTGAACTTTATAATCAGAATCAACTCAGATAAAAAACTGTTGGTTCAAAAATATAATATTCTAATGAGTCTTACAAACACAACACAACTTGGAAATCAAAAGCATTTTGTGCGATCAGGTAACTTTCATAGCTCACAACCAAAAAAAGAACCTTTTTAACTTTATGCTTTACTTCCATGCAAAGTAAGCTTCTTGAAGTCCTTTTAAATACTACTCATTTTTAAGACACAGAATTGGGTAAACTTGACCGACAACCCTCAAGGTTTTGCAAAATGATAATAAGTCACCCTTTCTTTGAAAAATATGCAAAACCATCCTATTGTAAATATCTGGCCAATAATTTTTTCATCGAGCATCATGTTCGTCATTATATCTTAAAAATAATTTCAACGTAAAAAAGTCATATAAATACATAATATATACACATTTAAATAGCTTATAAAAATGGACATACATATAAATAAGATCTCCCACTTCATAACATCGATGAACAACACGTAACTATCCATAACCACCTTCTAGCAATTTTCTTTCTTTTTTAGTGCCATCGCCTCCTCAATTACTTTGGTAACCACCATTCAGCTCACCACTACCAGTCTCCTTCCTAAACTCTCATTTTCTTTTCTCTAGTTCCTCTCTAAACCCACGCATCCCACCATACAAACCCACTAGCATTAAACCTACAATAGCCATCACTGCCAATAGAGAGATAGTAGCCATACCTATATGGAACTTCCACAACAAAGAATGAATCAAGCAATCCAATATTACTATGTCATCGTAGCCATAACCATATCAGAACTAAATCACTCAAATAGAAAACTCCGTAATAGATATAAAATTAATAAGATTCTAGAGAGACTAAGCGAATTTCAACTTCAAAGGATTTACATTTTAAAATGCTACTTGTTATGGGATTTGACAATAGGTAGGTAGCTGAGAAAGGAGGAAGTTGGTTAGAACTTATAAGAAGAAAAATTAGAATTTAGTGTCAACCCACATACTAGTGTAGTGTGTCATAATAGGTGAATAATACTTGGATTCATCTAACTAACAAATTTCAATTTCTAAAAATATAATCAACTAGCAACAATCAAGAAGAAAGATCAACCAATAACAATCAAGAAGAACAATACATCAACAAACAAAGCAAACCAGCCAACTGAAGAGCATCATAGCAGCAGCTTGTTTCAACAAATATTAAGTGAAGTTCAAGAAACAAAGCAAACCAGCTAACTAAAGAGCATCATAGCAGCAACTTGTTTCAACAAATTGTAGACACCCCATTTTTGACCGCCCTCGAGACTTGGGCACTACTGATGGTTTTCTTGGCGAGAAATGTGTGCAGGGCACAGGTCCAATTCCTTCGGCAAAGAGAGAGACAAACCTCAACTTCACACCCCACTTTGGACCGAAATTATTTTGAATGGTTTTTACACCTTAAAACCCTCTCTTTCAAAACATTTTTGAAATAAAATTCCCACGATGTTCCGACGCTCGCATTTTGATAAATGTTGCGCTTTTCGATAAACCGAGCAAGGACAAAGTGGAGATGAATGAAAGAGAGATGAAATCTTTGAAAAATCTTTCAAAACACCTTACTTAGGGGTTTGAAGTTGGAGAAAAGGGGAGAAGAGGGGGGAAACCAAGTTGGAGAAGAAGTTCGGCATGAATCCGGGTAAGAGAGAATCGAGCAGCCCTCGCTGAATCGGGCTTATTCAATTGCATACTTGGAGTTAAGCTATGAGACCACCATCGTTGGAAAGAAGACTTCCGGGGCTTCACTTTGTACTCAAGAATCTCCCAAAGCCAAGTCCGGGTGGAGGAGATATGATTGGTTGAAGTTGGGCATCATCCCGTTTGGATCGAGTCTGCGCGGCTTCACCAAAAAGGGCATAACTTTCTGCACAGGAGGAATTTTGATGCAAGGTTTGTGCCATTGGAAAGCTAACTTCCGGGGCTTCAATTTGCATACCCACCGGCCATTTTTTGACCTTGGAATCATCCATTGGCAATCTATTTTGCCGACCGGCAAAATATTATGCCGACCGGCACTTTATTTTGGCCGACGACCAAATTTTCTGGCCGGTTTGCACCCTTTGCACCCTCCAAGCCTGGTGCATCCCAGCTGTGCCAGTTGGAATGCACCAGCACACTCCCCCGTGCATATATGTGGCTATTTTGCACCCTTTTGAGCCTTTTGACCCCCCTTTTGCTTCTAGAAGCTTGGCCAGCTGTTTTAGCTTCTCCAAGAAGCCTTGAGCCATTTGCACCCTTTGCCCCTTTCATTTAGCTTCTTGGAGAAGCTTGGAGCCTTTGCCTTTGCCTATATAAGGAGCCCCCCTCCTCCATTGTTGGGGGTTGGAGTTTTTGAGCAAAAAACCAGAGAGTAGACATATATATCTAACATATATATCTACAACCCTCTATATCTATCTTATTCAAGCCTCCAAACACCTTTGTTCTTGCATCATTTGCCCTACAACACCTAGCACAACACCTCCATCCTCCATTCCAGCACTTTGGAGGCCATTTGCAGAGGTTAGAAGCTCAGAAACTCGGACCAAGGGCTGCTGGTTTGCTGCTCTTCAAGGGTAAGCACCCATTTCCCTTAAACTTGTATTTTTTAGCTTCATTGGTTAGCCTTATTTACAAGTATTTTTGAGCTTCAATGTAAACTGTAAAGAGGCTTATTTTGAGCCCTTCTTCAACATTGAAGAAGGGCTCAACACTGTTGGGGACCTCCATGTGTCACTTGCCATTGAACCCCTCTTTGATCCCCGTTTTTGCATGACTTGTTAGCACATTGAGCTTCTGTTTTTCGACCCTGATCAGAACTGAAAAGGGTCTTATTTTGCCCCTCTCCATGTCCCATGAAGGGTCTTTGGCTGTTTGATGCATGTTTTTGTATACTTCATGTTATAGCCCTCTTGTGGCCTTAATCTTGCATTGCATTTTGAGCATGTTTTTATATTGATTTGGGGCTTGTCATCTACTGTAAGTAGTCATATTTTTGGTCCCTCTTCATTGTTTTAGAAGGGTTTTTTTCTGTTTGGGCTTTGCATCTACCACTTGCTTCATTGCCTCCCTTGCGGAGCCATTTTTGCATGCCATTTTAGTCCCATTTGTGTTTACTGTCTTGCCATGCTTTGTACTGTAAAAATGCTTGTCTCGGGGCTGCCTTGCTTCTGTCTCTCCATTACATGTTCAAATTACGCATGCTTTGTATAGCTGTAAGCCATTTCATGCGCCTAATCTTGGGTTTCGGGGCCTATAGCATGCATTGGGTGACATATTTCCATGTTTTGGGACCCATTTGGCATCATGTTCCAGCGCTGAAATCTGCATGTTTACATGCCATGTTTCATCATTTGCCATGCCTTTTTAGAGTTGCATGTTGTATCTAGGATTGATCCATGCATTGGACATGTTTGTGTGCATTTCGGTTGCCTCATTTCACCTAATGGCCTCCTATGTGAGTGTGGCTGAGGCTATCTCATATTGGTGTAAGCCCATCTTGCATTGTGTTATGCCATGTTTCAATGCGTTGTGCATGTTATGTTATGTACATTGTGAATGCCATGTAGTTGCATTGCATGTTTGTGTGTTAGATTGCATGTGCATTGTTGTGCATTGCCTCACCTCTTGATCAACCATGATTGAGGTTGGGTCCCTTGTATGTTTGTGTGCATTGCATTTGACATTGAAATGTAAACTTGGCCTCTTAGGCCATCATGCGTCGAAATGCGCCATTGATGGCCCGGGGGTCAAGGGCCATGCTCCCTTGAGTCCCTTGCATGATAGGGAGTGTGTCCATGCATACATTGCCTTGAAATTCCATACCATACACTTCTGGCCTTGTTGCTGTCAAAACTGTCTTCTGCAGGAATTGTTTGCCGACCGGCAGAACAGAGTGCCGACCGGCAATTATTGGTGGCCGATAACCTCTCAAGCAAGCGATGGTCATTTTAAACAGCCGGTGGTCATTTCATCCAACCGATGGTGTACTGCAGTGTGCATAGAAGGTGTCCTGGCACTTTGGCAGTTTTCAGAAAGGCAGGACAGTGAAAAACAGAGGCGGCAGTGGTATGGCAACGGGTTCCCGGGCAAGTTGGATCGAACATGCATTATTCACGCATCCGAGGCGGGGGCTGCGGCCATCTTCTCTTTGCATTTATTTTGATTAGACTAGAAGTTTTGTAATAATTAATTTAGCGATTTGTTATTCGGACTGTATATTCTTTTGGTCCCTCGAGCGAGGGCGAATTTGTAATAAGTGTGGGTGCGTGTGTGCATGTCTTCAAACCCCACTTCTTTCTTCCTTTTATTTACCTGCTTATGATGGTAGATTAGGGCATATTTGAATTGGCATACCTTATGCAATGCATGCGTGCATCCATACATTTGTCTCTACATGCACCGGGCTCGGCGCATCACGCTAACTGCATTGTATTTCAAATTCCAAAATGAATACTTGTTACTTGTAGCATTTCACCTGCCATGCTTAAGATAGCCGAGCCTGTCTAGATTACACCCTTGCTTGTGTTTCATTAGCCACTAACATAAACTAGGATCATGCATATGATTACTAACTATTCTGTTTTTGGCTTGAGTACTAGGTGAGTTTTACGCTTTAGCATCGCATGCGTGTGAATGTCGCCATGACAGCATGCTTACCATGAGCTAAATGCTTATATGAGATAAACTGTTTGAATGCCTGTGGGTGGAGGTCAAATTGCCTAAATTGGGATAATGCATTAAAACTGTGAGTTTTTAAAGCCCACTGGATAGTGGCAAAACCATCTTTTCTAAAAAACCCACTCGAGGGTGGTAAAACCTACATTTTAGCCTACTTGCGAGTAGCAAACCATTTTCAAAACAAACATGAAATGTTTTGTTCCAATTTAGGCGATTGGTCTATACTTGTTTGCTGCGCGATAACATAGTAATTCTAGGCTAATAATTGAATAAGAACACGTAATGTTTTCAAAATCGGATATCACGGTTAGTAGAGGCGGTCTTCGGACCGGGCGAAAGGGTGCTCATAGCTGACCTTCCCCGATCGTACCCAAGCTCCCGAGCCAAAACAACTTGGTTTGATGACGGACACGTGGTCTTCGGCACCGAGTCAGGGTTTCCTAAATTTTCCATTTTAAAAAATATTTAGGTGGCGACTCTGTATCTGGCAAAAGCAGTCCATGTTTGGCACTTCTTTCTAAAAATCTGTTTTCTCAAAACGATTTGCCGGATTTGGACTCTTTGTTCAAGATTAAAACCGATAACACAAAATCGAGTCCGAACTGTAACCCGTGAGTGCCCTCACGGACTTGTTACACAAATATATTAAGTGAAGTGTTTTTAGTGATCTGAAAATTAAATTCTGAAAAGTATACTTATAGAGCAAGCTATCAATAAAATTCCTCTGATGAACAATCCTCTTCATCAACTTGCATGTTTGCCCGATCCTTGTACATCCTCATAAACTTTTCAATCTCTTCAAACCTTTTGTTTTGCATTTCAATCTTTTTAGCTTGCTCTTGTGTTACCAGGTTCTGGGCTCACTACAACAAAAAACACATTTGGCGACCCAAAAATTGGTCGCCAAAAGTACAAATTTCGTCACCAAAAGAATCAGCGACAAGTATACAATTGGTCGCCAAAGGCCTGTCACTAAAAGTATTGGCGACGAAATTAGAAATTGTCACCGTATGTAGACATTTAGCGACAAGCAAAATTTGTCGCCAAAAATCATATATTTTCTCGCTATAAAATTATAGTTTGTTGCTAAAAGGTTAAAATTTGGATAGGCTATATAGTTTTAGCGACAAATAAATGCGTCGCCAAAAGTACTATTTAACGACAAAATTAATGTGGTCGCTAAAATCACGTTTTTAGCGACGAGTAAGTTTTGGTTGCTAAAAGTTCTTGGAATAACCACTAACTTTTAGCGACAAAAACATGTTGTCGCCAAATATATTAACAGCGACCAAAATACCACCTGCCACTAAAAATTCACTACACAAATTTTGATTTCAATAATTTTTCTGTTCAAAATAATCCAAAATACCTGTTTTCCTGTGCACAATATATACACAAATGTAATGTAAATAATAATACACCTGTGCAAATATCATTAATATTCAAAATTAATAGCTATGAAAATCCCAATAAACATAATTATAATTCTTTGACAATCTAAAACATGCATACCAAAGTACTTACAAACTAATAACATCAAACCCATAAATACATTACCAAATCCTATGTCAAAAATTTTTAAAAACACAATCAAATATTTTGATGCTAACATTTAACCAACAAGTCATTTACTAAAATCCTATGCCAAAATATTTGCAAAAACACAACACCAAATATTTTGATGCTAAACATTTAATTCATAAATCATTTACCAAAATCCTATGTCAAAATATTTCCAAAAACACAAAATCAAATCTTCTGATGCAGCCCAAACTATTTTCCACCATTGTCAATCTGTCACATGAAAAAAGAAAAAACAATATTAGATTGACAAAAAAAAAAAAAAAAAACACCTCAATATGAACTTCACAACTTTGATTTTACTTTTGTACGGGAAGTCCAATCGGGTGCTGTTTGCTCATACAAGTTTGCTCATACAAGTCTATTAGGCTTGAACAAGCTGCCCGTCCAAGTTTCGGTGGTTCAGTGGTCATTTTGCAATTTCGGCCCCCGAACGGCCTTTTAAGTCTTGTGTTTTACATTTTTCTTGTAATTTTCTAACCGGAAATCCAATCGAGGTCCCGTTTATTCCTACAAGTCTATTTAGGTTTGAACAAGCTGTCTGTGCCAAGTTTAGATGGTTTCAGTTGTCATTTCGCAATTTTTGGCTCCTGAACGAGCTTTTTAAGTCTTGTATATTACAATTTTCCTCCTAATTTCTAACCGGAGATCCAAAAGAGGTCCCGTTTGTTCCTACAAGTCTCTTTAGGCTTGAAAAGGCTGTCCATGCCAAGTTTCGGTGGTTTCGGTGGTCATTTTGAAGTTTGGGCCACCCGCACGGGCCTTTTAAGTCTTGTGTTTTATATTTTTCCTTCTAATTTTTTAACCGGAAATCCAATCGAGTTCCCGTTTATTCCTACAAGTCTATTTAAGTTTGAACAAGCTGTCCGTGCCAAGTTTCGGTGGTGGTTTCGCAATTTCAGCCCCCGAACGGGCCTTTTAAGTCTTGTGTTTTAATATTTTCCTCCTAATTTTCTAACCGGAGATCCAATTGAGGTCCCGTTTGTTCCTACAAGTCTATTTAGGTTTGAACAAGCTTTCCGTGCCAAGTTTTGGTGGTTTCGGTGGTCATTTCAAAATTTCGGCCTCTGAACGGCCTTTTAAGTCTTGTGTTTTACATTTTTCCTTCTAATTTTTTAACCGAAAATCCAATCGAGGTCCCGTTTGTTCTTACAAGTCTATTTAGGCTTGAACAAGCTGTCCATGCAAAGTTTCGGTGGTTCCGGAGGTCATTTCGCAATTTCGGCCCCGAACGGGTCTTTTAAGTCCAGTGTTTTACTATTTTCTTTCTAATTTTCTAACCGGAGATCCAATCGAGATCCCGTTTGTTCCTACAAGTCCATTTAGGCTTGAAATAGCTGGCCGTGCCAACTTTTGGTGGTCATTTCGCAATTTCGGCCTCTGAATGGCCTTTAAAGTCTTGTGTTTTACAATTTTCCTTCAAATTTTCTAACCGGAGATCCAATCGAGGTCCCGTTTGTTCCTACAAGTCTATTTAGGCTTGAACAAGATGTCCGTGCCAAGTTTCGGTGGTCATTTCGCAATTTCAGTCCCCGAATGGGCCTTTTAAGTCTTGTGTTTTACAATTTTCCTTCCAATTTTCTAACCGAGATCCAATCGAGGACCCGTTTGTTCCTACAAGTCTATTTATGATTGAACAAGCTGGCGGGGCCAAGTTTCTGTGGTTTCGGTGGTGATTTCGTAATTTCGGCCCACGAACGGGCCTTTTAAGTCTTATGTTTTACAATTTTCCTTCTAATTTTCTAACCGGAGATCCAATCGAGGTCCCGTTTGTTCCTACAAGTCTATTTAGGCATGAACAAACTGTCCGTACAAGTTTCGGTGGTCATTTCGCAATTTCGACCCCCGAACGGGCCTTTTAAGTCTTGTGTTTTACAATTTTCCTTCTAATTTTGTAACCGGAGATCCAATCGAGGTCCTATTTGTTCCTACAAGTCTATTTAGGCTTGAACAAGCTGTCTATGCCAGTTTCAGTGGTTTCGGTGTCATTTCACAATTTCGGCCCCTGAACAGGCCTTTTAAGTCTTGTGTTTTACAATTTTCCTTCTAATTTTCTAAACGGAGACCATCGAGATCGCATTTGTTCTTACAAGTCTACTTAGGCTTGAACAAACTGTCCGTGCCAAGTTTCGGTGGTCATTTTGCAATTTTGGCCCCCGAACGGGCCTTTTAAGTCTTGTGTTTTACAATTTTCCTTCTAATTTTCTAACCGGAGATACAATCGAGGTCCCGTTTATTCCTATAAGTCTATTTAGGCTTGA